>CM040428.1:79655833-80855833 GCA_022702705.1 Papilionanthe hookeriana x Papilionanthe teres | reverse complement strand
ATAAGATGAAAAATTTTTAGTGATAAAGGTTGATTTTATAGAATTAAGTTATTTGGTTTGAAAGAATTTGATAATAGTCAACTATGTAAAGTAAAGAAAACTGTATTTTTGAAATGTTAGGGGACTTAAAGAATTGTGTGTTAAGAAGATATTGTAACTTTGTGATGAATAATAAAGCCTATACTTAACTATAAAGTAAGGAGATATTTTAGGTTTGAACTTTAGAAAGAGGAGAGTGATGTTCAATATCATTAAAGGGCTATCCAGATATAGTAATCCTCAATAAAAAAAGAAAAGAAAAGAAGGATTGAAAAACAATCCCTAAAAAAAAGAGAAAGAAAGAAAGAAAAGAAACGAAAAAGAAGGAAAAATGTTTATGAGGAGAAGCTTGAGGAGATGCTTAATCAAAAATTGGCTTCACTTGAATCACCCTAAAGGGAGAATTTTGTTTTATTTCTAAATTTATGTCTTAAGTACTGGCCTACATTCCATATGAAGTTTACATGAACTCCTTTCTCACATAAACTTTTGAGGCACTCTTAATGTAACAAATTATAGTTCATCTTGAAATAAATAGAAGACTAGAACTCTTTGACTTGATTACTGAATATCCTTATACTTGTAGTGTTGACCTGAGTTACTAAATTTCTTCCTTAAAATCTAACCAAAATATTCTTTTGAATGAAAAGTTTTAGTGTCTTACAATTAAAAAGCACATTACCTAGAGTTATATTTTATGTAGTAGAAAGATTACTTGAGGACAAATAATAGTTAATGTTTGGGGGATTCCGATGCACTGAAAATATATACAGTTTTTGCTATCTAATTTTACCCATTTTTTGGTTATATTGCACTTTAAAGAAATGTATTTTTCATGATTTGCTACAGGTATGATGATTTTAGGTGATTGGAGTGAAAAGAAGCAAAAAGGAACAAATTCGGATAAAAAAGGAGCAAAATAGTGAACAAGTGTTCTGGCGCCGCCAGTGCCCAAATCCAGAGAGCACAACAATTAAATGGCACGATAGAGCGCTGCCGGCGCTCGAAGTCGGTGGAGTTCAAATTTGAAGAGTTTTTGCGACTTTTTGAAGGGATGCTTATGGAAACTCTTAGGATTTCGTCCCTATCTTATAAGTAACTACTTTTGGATGAAAAGTGGTGTGGGAAATGTGTCTAGAGAGTGTCTTGTGTCTTTTAGAGTATTAGGGTTTAGGAGTAGAGAGTGTAAAGTAAAGATTTGAGAGGGATTCTTCTCTAAGGAGGGGAGGAGAAGAGGTAAAGTGAGAGATTGCTTCTTCCTTTCCATTCTAAAGAGAGAATTAAGTGTTGTAAAGAAGAGAGAAGAGGATTCAGAGGAACTTCAAGGGAAGTGCATTGGGGAAGAGAAGATAAGTTGTATTTTCTTTTGTGGTTTGTATGACTTTTCTTTTATATATTAAATAAATGTTTTATTGTAACTTCTCCATGAATTCTGAGTAGTCTCCATTGTCTTTCATCATAGAGATGTGATGATGGATTGATGTGGATTTGATGTGCTTTTAATGTAATGAAGAAGTTGTGATGGTTTTTCATTTAGAACTTAATTTACTTTCGATTTGGCCAATTGAAATGTTAAATATGTTGTTGAACATTAAGTTTGAAAGAATTTAATGACCTACAGCAATAATGAAATATCCATTCAATTTCTATGGATGAATTACGTAGTTCATGGGAGTGCAAATGAATAGGGAAATGTGTTTTGATGAACTTCAATGTGGAGATTTTAGGGTGACAAGCTGAAATCCCTAAATTGGTTCTAAGATTAGTAATTAATATCAAAGGTTAGCCTTCGGGTGAAGGGTGAGTGCGAGCTCCGAAGTTAGAGTCGGTATCCTCCCAGCTTAGCCTTAGAGTTAGTAACTAAATAAAGAATATGTCAATGTTCTTTTCTTACTTAGAAGTGGGGGTACTCGTTTAAATGTAAAGAATCAACTATGCTCCTATTTGGCACAATAAAATAGATAATTATTCCATATTAATCCACACATCATATTCTTATTGCAAGAGGAAAGATACTTTTCTCATATATATAAAAAAAACCTTTCAAATACTTAATTTAGTGTGTTTGTTAGATAATCCTGTTCTTAAAGTTGTTAGAAGTAATCATAGTTAGTTAATTGTAATTGTTTCGTTATTCTTTCTGTTTCCTGCATAGTAGTAGTAAGTAGTAAACTTTAACTTCAGTGCTTTTTACACATTGTGTAACACTTTCTTAAAACTTTGTATTTTCCTGTGGGATCGATAACCATGACTCCATTAGAGCCCTGTATTACTTGATACGAAACGTATACTTGCATTGAATGCTGGGACTTAACAAAATTATTATAAATCTATCAATCTGAGTTCATAAATTCTTGAAAATTATAAAGTAGAGCATCAATTACCCAAGGATTCATGAGATATCTACTATTTAAGAACTCATCTCCAGATAGGTCTCAGAATTCTTCAATAGATTTTAACAATTCAAATAACCAGTTTAAAAAGTAAATTAAGATCAGGTATGAATATCATCACAATAATTTTTTAAATTAAGTTTAAGTTCTCCAATGAAATCAAATTATCTTTATTATATTTTCATGGTTGAAAGGAGAAAGAAAAGTAACTACTCAGAACACATTGAATTCACACAACAAAACATATTTATAAAACCTTGAACCAAGTTACAAATACTTATCTGAAATGTTCCTTCAAGTGATCCTTTAACTCCTACTGACTCCAATGCAAAGTACAAGACTTCAACAGCACCAACTCTTACAAACTCTCACTTACTACTCAAGGAATTGAGTAGTAACACTCAAAGTAACTAAAATAAACCAAAATAAACTCACTAAATACTTAAAAAAGTATTTGGTGGCTCCCTAGAACTATTTCCAGACGTGAGAGAGAGCTCTATTTTTATAGAAATGTCTCCTATTTATATAGCTTCAAAAATGAACAGGGGTTGCTTAAGGTACCTCTTCAAAATTTGTCCAAATTCAATGAATATTCTAGAAAGTAACTGTGGCGCCTAGGCACCGGACTCCATGACCAGATCTTCGCAGCCCTTCACTTTGGATCGCACCTCTTTGAGATTAAAACCATTTTCTTGTGTCCAGATGCATTGTATCACATGTCTTATGTATCAAGAGTAACTTCCAGTCTTCTAGAAGGTCTGATAACCACTTAACACCATCAAAATAACTGACTAAAGTTGTTAAAAATCTTAACTGCTTCAGTATCGAACTGGTACCTAGGCACCAGATTCTGGTGCCTAGGCGGCAGACTTATAATTTTGGCAACTTTGCTTTTTAGCTCTATTTTTGCTCGTTTTTGCTCCTTTTTCCTTTTTGAACTCTTTTTTTCATCACCTATATTAAAAAAATTAAAAATACCCTTGTTTAAAGCATAAGATCCTTAAAAATTGAATCATAAATAAGGCATAAAAATAGGTAATTTTTAAGTGGATCAGTTACTATAAGAGATCTCGTAGTGGAATGGAAGAAACCTGACGAGACTCTGGTCGACTACATTCTGAGATGGAGGAACTTAAGCATGAAGCATGAGCCTCAGCTACAGGAGCAACATGTGATCAAGATACTATTCAAGAGTATCAATGGTCATATGGCCTCTATGCTTAAGGTTCTTACTATTAGGTCCTTCGAGAAGCTACTCAGCAAAGCAAGCAAATTACAAGAGAGAGTTAAGCATATGGAGCCTCAGAGAAGACACAAAAAATAAGACTGGTTAAGGCATATGAGAAGAGATCTAGCGTAGTGGAAACGATCGACAAAGAGAAGTAGCCAATGTGGATTCAGGTTAAGAAGTCGCCACAGTAGCACAATCAGTTGCTCCAGTATACAATCAATCTCAACAATATGGTCAACCCCGTCCACAGTAGAACAATCAGGCTAGTCAGCACCAGAGGCCGTACATGACAGATGGATGATAGGGTTTGACAATTTCAAAATGACTGCATAGGAACTATTCCTTCAAAGATGATGCCATAGCTATGATATTCAGAAACTTTACGAAGAAGCCTGAGTTCAGATTGCCCAAGCCAAAGAAGCTGGAAGAGATGAATAAGAAGGACCATCCAACTTTTGTCCATACCACAGGTTGCTCGAATACACTATAGAAGAATGTTTCAGTTTTAAGGATTGGCTCAAGAAGAACTACAAAGAAGGAAATATAACAATCCCAAAAGAATATTTAAAAGAACCCGAAAGAGGTTCCGTAAATAAGATTTTGACTGAGCCATTCTACCCAATAGATCCATATGCCGACGTAGATGGATGAAGCACGGTTTGCATCAAGTCTTCCAAGATGATATTGGATCAGATACAAATCATCTCAGAGTAAGCCATTGTATGAGGTCTGCTACCTCTCAAGCCAAAGATAGAGATTACACCAGAAAAACCACTGCAACAGAAGATCAAGAAGAATGATGCCTTGGATGAGACGAAGATTGTTAGCGCGAAGGTTAGGATAAGGCTACCCCCAGTAGATTGGTTTTCTAGGATTTGGGGGAGAAATCCCTTCAACTGTTACTTCTATAAAATTTTTTCTTCACCCCTCCGTGGTCGTGTAATTATAAGAGTGAAGATTTTGGTTACGTTCTTATTGTCTGGAGTAATGATGTAACTAATTACAACCTATCTAAACCTGATTTTGATTCCTAACATGATCCTTAAATCATATTAGTTCCCAATGAAAACTTTGATGGAAATAAAAAAGATATTGACACCACCAGTTATGACAGTTCAGAAAGCAAGGAGCCAGTCCTCGAATGCTAAGGAACTCCACTTACAATCAGCTTAGACTTTTCAGATATGGAAACCATACCATGAGAATCAGCTACAACGTCAGAAGAACCTCGGGGTCATGAGGAGGAAGAGATAACAAAAGTACATTTAAAAAGTAAATAAATGCTTCCTCCAAGGATAACTCTAGTGGAGAAAGGAAAGCAAATAATTACTCAAGAAGAACTGCCTCCATCATCAGAAGAAGTACATATTTAAAATGAGATTGGAAATTCAAATAAAGTGGATTACAATGTACCAGCTCATCTCAAGAAATTGTCTGTCAAAGGAGATCAGAGAAAATTTGGTCAAGGCTCTACTTGATTTAGAAATTTGCTTCGCATAGTTGGCTAGCACATCCTTGGATGGAGTTTTTACTTTGAAGGGAAAACCCGACGTAAACTTTACTGATAAATACTTGCTACTCGATATTTCCGACCACAACTGTCTGCTCTACATTTCTGTCATCATTGGCAGGTTCATACTTTCTAGAGTGTTAGTAGATTCTGGAGCATCACTTAACATAATGAGTCTATGGATGTTAGCTTACTTGAACATCGACGGGCAAGAACTCACTACGGATAAGATGGTGTTAAGAGGATTCAATCAGAAATGGGAAAGAGCCCTCAGACTATAACTCTATAGATGAAAGCTGGAGATCTAGTAAAAACTAGAAAGTTCCATATCATTGACGCAGATACTTCGTTCAACACTCTGCTTGGTCAGCCGTGGCTTCACGAGTACAATATGGTCCTGTCGTCGCTTCACTAAAGCATCAAGCACTATAAAGATGGACAAGAACATTACATTAACAGAGACATAAAGCCATTCTCAATACATGAAGTGGGCATTCACAAAGACACCACCTGCTACGCTCCCTCGAAGAAAAGAATATTTTCAAAAGAATGTACGCCAAATGGGAAAATTCAGAAAGATCATGAGAGCTGGACTATTCACCTCCGCTTCAACGATCTCCCACCACTCTATTGCAATGAGTTGGTGGAGGTTTTTTTAGTCCACACATCAGAGGTCGAGCCTAAGGACATGAGCGAGGGAGAACTCACCAGATTGTTAAACGAATGAAGTCGATGATCAGCATTGACATAGAAGGAAGCTTTGTGGAGGATAAGAAAGAAAAGATGATTATAAACCAAAAGAAACCTCCATTTGAGATCTTATTGGATGACACAAAAAAGAATGATTACAAGTAAATGTACGATTGGGTTAACCATTATGTTCAAGCAATGAACCTAACTCCGATCCATTCTCAAAAGATTGAGAGTATGGAAGTCAAGGAAGTCCATCATGGTGGTTTTAAAACGATCAAGTTTTATTGAGCTTCTCCTTCTACTTTTGAACCTTGTGTAATTCTCAAAGAAAATGATTCTAATGAATTAATGGAATTATCTTTTGGTACTTTCACCATGTGTACAAAAATTAATTCAATAAGGATATATGCCAAAACAAATGCCAAAAGATAAGTTAAAATCATTTGAAAAATTATGGAATGAAAAAGGAAAGAAACTCAATTCATAAGAGGGTCTCGGGTTTGGAATGATAGGACCGGTCGATGACTCAAAATTTTGCATGGTTATTACTATCCAGTCATATGAAGATAACCTCGACATTCAAAATGAATTTGAAGATCAACTGATAGATGATGTTCCACCTGAATTCAAAGAAGAAATCGAATCAACAGTAGAAGAATTAAAGGAAATCAACCTTGGGACCGAGGAGCAGCCCCGACCAACTTTTATTAGTTCACTACTCATTGAAGTGGAATCTACAGATTTGATCAAGTTATTTTTTGAATTCAAAGATTTTTTCTCCTACAATTACGACGGAATTCCATGATTATCTCTAGAGGTTGCAGTTCATCGACTCAGAGTACATCAAAGTATAACACCAGTGAATTAATATGGCAGGTAGGTGTCAGCCTTTCTTGACATTAATTAAGAAGGATGCTCAATTTTTTGGGAAGAGAAATGCCAACGGGCATTCAAAGATATTAAATAATATCTGATGAGTCCTCCTGTTTTAGCAGCCCCTATCCCAGGTAGACGATTGATAATTTATATCGCAGACTTAGACCAATCCGTCGGAGCCTTACTTACTCAAGTCAATGATGAGGGTAAGTAAAACACACTCTACTACTTAAGTTGACGTTTAATAACGGTGGAGGTGAAGTATCCTCCTATTGATAAGCATTGTCTAGCTTTGGTTTTCACTGCTCAAAAGCTTAGAAACTACATGTTGTCTCATAAGGTTAACTTAATTTCAAATGTTAATTTGTGGCAATATTTCAAACACACTCCAATACTTAAGTTTGGATGGAAGACTGAAAATTGCACCGGACAGCGCCTTATAAAGCGTCGGACCATGCCCTATAGTGAATTCAACCAAATTCAATGTATTTGGCTGGATTTTGGAGGTTTGCTTGAGGGAAGTCGGTTTTACCTGAGTTTAAACTAATTTGGACCAAAAAATAGGGAGACTCTTCAGTTTTCTCAGAGCCTCATCGTTGTTTCTTAGAGTCTCTTTAGTTTTCTCAGAGTCTTTTCATTGTTCTTGAGTGGAGAGTCCATTAGAGAGAGTCTAGGGTTTAGTGTTTAGTGTGTTTTTCTCTACTAAGGAGTGTAGGAGGAGTAGAAAAGTGAGACATTTCTTCTTCTTTACTCATCTTAAGAGAGAATTTTGTGTTGTTGTGGAGAAAGAAGAGAATTCAAAGGAATTTCAAGAGATTTGCTTGGGGAAGAAATTGAAATAAGTTGTATTTACTTTTCTTTGTTTGTATGACATTGCTTTTTTATATAAAATCCATCTTTCGTCATATTTTCCTCATGAGTCTTGAGTAGATTTCTTTGTCTTCCTCCTTTTCATGTGATGTATTGATGTCGTGATATGGAAATGATGTGTCGATTTAATATGAAAAATTTGTGATGACCTTTTCACTTCATACTTCATTTACTTTTTGATCTGGCTAATTTAATTGTTAAAACTTGTTGTGAGACATACGTTCTGAAGGACTATGAGTTCTAAAACAAAAGTGAAGGTCCCATTCAATGTCCATGAATAAGTGACGTAGTTTATGGGGGTTGAATGAAAATAAATAGAGAAATATATTTTAATGGGTGTAGAATTAGAGATTTTAGAGTGACAGACTAAAATTCTCAATTTGGTCCTAGGGTTTAGAAACTAAAGTGAGAGTTAGCCTTCACTAAAAGATTATGCTAATCGTACATTAGATGAAATTCACTTAACTATCCCAAACCCTGATGTAGCTGCTAATTCATTTAAGCTTAAACCTACTATTATCCAAATGGTACAAATAATTAATTCGGCGAAACATCAAATGAAGATCCTAGTTTACATCTTGCGAGTTTTCTAGAACTATGTGCTACATTTAAATATGATTGAGTGTCAAATGATGTTGTTAGACTAATGATTTTTCCTTTTTCATTAATGATAAAACCAAGGCTTGGTTAAATTCGTTAGCACCTAGATCTATTAGAACTTGAGGGTAACTTTCACAAAAATTCTTATCAAAGTATTTTCCACCATCAAAGACTCCTACGCTTAGAAATGATTTAACATCTTTTAGTCAACCTGAGGGAGAATCAATATATGAATCTTGGAAAAGATTTAAAGATCTTCTTAGGAAATGTCCACATCACGCTCTATTGGATTGGTTAATAATTCAAATATTTTTTAATGGATTGGTATGATCTCTTAGATCAATTATAGATGCTGTTGCTGGTGGGTCAGTAATGTTAAAACATTTTAAAGAGGCTTATGCTTTAATTGAAGAAATGGCTAATAATAATTTTTAATGGCCTGTTGAATGGGTAAATCCTAAGAAAGTAGCCAGTATTCATGTTTCTGATGCTATAACTATAATTTCTCAAATCTCTGCTCTTTCAAAGAAAATAGATGAATACGGAATGAATTGTCCTCAAATGCCTCCGGTGTTAGAAGAAAATTCATTAAGAGAAAATATAGATGCTCAATCTTCATATGAAACCTTAAAGGCGGTAAATAATAGAAAGAATAATCCTTATTTAAACTGTTATAATCTTAGTTGGAAAAACCACCCAAATTTAAACTGAAATAATAACAAAAAAGTTAACAATGTTAATCCTGAGTGAGGGAACAACCCAGTGAACCCATTAGAAAACTTGAACAACCAGGGAATATGAATTATAGACCTTCTCATCCTCCGGGCTTCTATAATAATCCACAATTGAAGGAAAAAAAGTTTTCTATGAAAGAAATGGTTTTGAATATGGGAACTCAGTTACAAAGCCAGAGAGCAGCAATTAAAAATATAGAAAATCAAGTAGGACATATCACAACTACACTTAGCAATAGAACTTCAGGAACACTCCATAGAAATGTTGAAATAAATCCAAAAGACCAAGGTAAAGAATAAATCAAGGCTATTCAATTAAGAAGTGGAAAAGAATTGGAAATAAGGGTCAAAACAGAAACTGATGTTGAAAAAGAAAAGGTGGAAACTGAAGAAGAAAAAGAAAAAGAAAATTTATATCCAGAATTAGAATATCCATTAAAACTAATGAAGATCACTGTAGAAAGACCACCACCACCATTTCTTCAAAGTTTAAAGAAACAAGATAAAGGAAAGAGATTTGCTAAATTTTTAGAAATCTTAAGAAAGTTATCTATGAATATTCCCTTCATTGAAGCTTTAGAACAGATGTTTGATTATGTTAAGTTTATGAAGAATATACTTAACAATAAGAGAAAGTTACTAGATCATAAGACTATTGCACTCAGTGAAGAGTGTAGTGCTATAATTCAGAAAAAGCTTCCTGAAAAACTTAAAGATCCTGATAGTTTTACTATCCTGTGTGTTATAGGTGAAAAATTCTATGGACGAGCTATGTGTGATTTGGGAGCTAGCATAAATCTTGTGCCCATATCAATGTTTAAGGGATTGGGAATAGGAGAAATTACACCAACTTCTATAACTCTCTAGTTAGCTGATCGATCTGTTACTCATCCTAAGGGAGTTGTAGAAGATGTTTTTGTCAAGGTTGATAAATTTATCTTTCCTGTAGACTTTATTATCTTAGATATGGAAGAAGATAAGGAAATGCTAAGACCATTCCTAGCTACAGGAAGAGCTATGATTGATGTTCAAAGAGGAGAATTAACTATGAGAGTAAATGACCAAGAGATAATATTTAACATTTCAAAGTTAAAGAAATATCCTTCAATAGAAAAAGACGATGAATGCTTTAGAATGGAAATATGTGATTACTTGAGAGAGGAATATTTCAAAGAAAAAATTGAAGAGAAAATAGAACATGAAGATTTGAAAAACAAGAATCATGATGAGATAGAAGATGATTCTGATGAGACTGGTAATGAAGAAATAGGATATGTTCAAGAAAAATTTGAAATGCTTGATTCAACGGAACCTGAAAATAAAAGTTTAATTTCATCCATTGTGAAACCTCCTGAACTTGAAATGGAAACTCTTCCAAAGCATTTGAAGTATGTATTTTTAAGGGAATCATCAACATTACCAGTCATCAAGAAAAGATCACTTTCCTTTACCTTTTCTAAATCAAATGTTAGCAGACTTGATGGGCCCAAGTATTTTTTCTTTTTGGATGGATATACCGGTTATCAATAAATACCTATTGATCTTGAGGATCAAGAGAAAACTACATTTACTAGTCCTTATGGAACTTTTGCTTTTAGAAGAATGCCCTTTGGATTATGTAATGCTCCTGCAACATTTAAAAGATGTATGATGTCAATATTTAGCAATTTGATAGATGATGGAATAAAAGTGTTTATGGATGATTTCTCAGTATTTGGAGACTCATTTAATGCATGCCTAAGAAACTTAGAATAAGTTTTAGAGGTATGGGAAAGAACAAATTAAGTCCTAAATTGGGAAAAATGGCAATTTATGGTTGCATGAGGAATCGTACTTGGGCATAAAATATTTGAATATGTCATGGAAGTAGATCTTGCAAAGATTCAAATTATAAAAAAATTACCACCTCCTACCACACTGAGAGGGGTAAGAAGCTTTTTGGGACATGCTGGATTCTACAGGCAATACATTAAATATTTTTCAAAAATAACTAAGCCATTATGCCAACTTGTAGAAAAAGATAAGAAGTTTGATTTTAATGAAGAATGTTTAAAAGCTTTCAACTCACTAAAGAAAAATTAATCGCTGCTCTTATAATAGTTTCACCTGACCAGGAGAAACCATCTGAATTAATGTGCGAAGCGAGTGATTATGCTATTGGAGTTGTTTTAGGACAAAGGTACGAGAAAATGTTTAAAGTTATATCCTACGCTATCAAAACTCTTACTGATGCTCATACTAATTACAATACTTCAGAAATAGAGTTATTTGTTATCGTTTATGCCTTTGAAAAATTTAGATCATACTTAATTGGAACCAAATGTATAGTGCATACTGATCATTCTGCTATTAAATATTTAATGCAAAAGAAGGATGCTAAACCAAGATTAATTTGATGGATACTTTTAATGCAAGAATTCAATTTTGTGATTGTCGATAGAAAAGGAATCGATAACCAAATAGCTGATCATTTATCTAGACTTGAACAACATAAATTGTCTGATTTTGAAAAGGAAATAATCAAAACTTTCCCTGATGAGCAACTGTATAATATTAAAGAAAGAAATTTACCCTAGTATGCTGATATTGTGAACTACATCATTAGTAACATATTACCACCAGAATTAACAGTAGAACAATACAAAAAATTCATATACGAATCTAAATATCATTTTTAGGATGATCCATATTTATACAAGCAATGTAAAGATCTTATTATTAGGAGATGTGTGCCTTATGAAGAAACTGAACAAATTATTCGAGGATGTCATGATTCTGAATTCGGAGGACATTTCAGAACTGATAGAACAACACATAAGATTTTACAATATGGATTTGATTGGCTCACTATTTTTAGAGATGTTTATATATTTATCAAATTCTGTGATCAATATCAGAGGGTAGGCAATATATCTAGAAGGAATGAAATGCCTCTAAATTTTACATTGGAAGTTGAGATTTTTTATGCTTGGGGATTAGATTTTATGGGACCATTTATTACTTCATTTAGAAATTCATATATATTAATTTTTGTGGATTACATATCTAAAATGATTGAGGCAATAACTTTTCCATTATGTGATACTAGAAGTGTTTTAAGATTTTTAATGAAAAATATTTTCACAGGATATAGAATGCCTAAAGTAATCATCACTGATGGAGGATCCCATTTTAAAAATAATCTTATTCAGAGATTGGCTGAAAAAATATAATATAATGCATAAAATCTTTACAGCTTATCATCCTCAAATTAATGGCTTAGCTGAGGTACCTAATTGTGAAATTAAATGAATTTTAAAAAAAGTCATAAATCATGATAAATTAGATTAGTCTGCTAGATTAAACACCGCTTTATGGGCATACAGAACTGCTTATAAAACTTCTATAGGAATGTCCCCTTATTGATTAATTTTTGGAAAGACCTGTCTCTTGCCAGTTGAATCAGAATGTAAAGCATATTAGGCCATAAAGAAATTAAATTTTAATCTAAAAGATGCTGGTGAGAAAAGATTGTGCAATTGAACGAATTGAAAGAAATAAGAAATGAATCTTATGATAATGATAGAATATACAAGGAGAGAATGAAAATATGGTATGTTCGAAAAAAATTATTAAAAAGGAATTTGAGCCAGGACAAAAAGTTTTATTATACAATACTAGAATGAGATTATTTCCTGAGAAACATAAATCTAGATGGATAGGACCAATCACTGTTATAAAGATCTATCAATTCAGAGCTGTTGTTATTGAAGACCCTAAAACTAGAAGAGTATTCAAAGTTAATGGACATAGATTAAATATATATTTTGAAGGAAATAAATCTAATTTTAAAGAGGTTTTAATGTTGGATTAACCTGAATAACCAAAGGTTATGTCGGGCGGACGATGTTAAACCAAACGCATTGTGGGAGGCAACCCACAGTTATGTTTAGTGTTTTGCTTGTTTGAATTGTTTTTTTTTGTTAGATTGCCACATAATTAAGTTCTACCCATCCTTAAATATCATAAACAATGTTAAAGAAATGAATTGAACTGAAATTTGGAATGAATTCAAATGAAATGAAAATTTGGCCAGAACTGTGCTCGAGCGCCGAACAGTGCTACAAACAGAGTCGGACCGCACCGCTGACCTGAAACAATTTTCTTATTTTTATATTTAAATTTTGGTAGTTTTAGGTGGAATTCCTTCCATTTAATCTCCTAAAAACTGCCTCTAAACTCCAAAACCGCCAGAGAAATGAAAAGGAAAATCCCAAATCTCATCCAAATGGATTCTGACTCGATCAAAACTTCAAGATTTCAAGTTTTTAACCTTAGAAAGTTCGTCAGTTTAGAAGCGCAACATCTGTTCAACAAAAACGCGAGGCTGATTAAGGAGTGAGGCTTCGTGAATCGAGGTTTGAACTCTCCCACTACTCAGATTGAATAAATTATTGTTCAAAGACGTTGAGAAGTTTTATGTACTACCACTATCGTAGTCGTTCCTATTGTGAATGAATTTTATGCAAATCTTCATGGGATCAACCAAGGATCAGTCTATGTGCGAGGCAGGTTTGTCACATTTACTCCTACGAAGATTAATGACTTATATATGATTGAGAATGTGCCGATCTGTCATTATTCAAATTTTATCCTGACGAGAGACAATATGCATGATATATACAGATATTTGACGGATGAGAATGATGATTGAGAGATAAGAGATAACAGGTTTGTATCACCCCGAAACCTTCAATTTGAAGTCCTAAGATTAGTAACTAAACTCGAATGTTAGCCTTCAGGTGAAGGGTGAGTGGGAGCTCCGTAGTGACAACCAGTATCCTCCCAGCCTAACCTTATATTTAGTGACTCAACTTAGGATATGTCAATGTTCTTTTCATGCTTGGAAGAGGGGGTACTCTTTTGAGGGTAAAGAAAAATTTATGCTCTTATTTGGCAAAATATAATAAATTATCATTCTACATCATTCATACATCATATACTCGTTGCAAGAGGAAAGATAATTTTCATATATATCAAAACCTTTCAAATATAAGCTTACTGTGTGTGTTAGTTAATTCTATTTTAAAGATATTAGAAGTAATTGTAGTTTTCTTAAGTATTACTATTTTCTACATCTTGTTAGTAGAAGTAAACTTAAACTTTAATTACAATTTAAGTAATGGATTTTAGTAATATGCTATTTATTGTAAGGAACGTGCCTTCCCTGTAGGATCGATAACTAGGACACCATTAGAGCCCTGTATTACTTGATATGATATGTATAATTGCGTTGAAGTTTGGACTTTACAAAATCATTATAAATATATAAATTAAGGTTCATAACTTCTTGCAATATAAAAAGTCTGCATCAAGTTTTTGGCACCGTTTCCAGGGAAGATATAAGTGGTATCTATTGATAATATAGTAACTGAAAACCTTTACTTTGTAGTGTGTAATTATGTGTTTGTTTACTTTTTAGAATATTTTTGTGATTTTATATGCAGAGTAGTAGATCTATAGGTTTACTACCTTACGATTCGAAGTTAGAGCGTACTATTAGAAAAATTAGAAAACAACAAAAATAAACTAAGAATCCTTACAAAATGGTGAATAATCAAGATAATCAGAGAAATGATATTGGAAATTTGCCAAGACCTTTAAGAGATCATGCTAACCCAACAGCAGATGAAAGTCACGTGACTATTTAAAATCCTGATGTTGTTGCTAATTCATTTGAGCTTAAACCTTCTATTATCCAATTGGTACGAAATAATCAATTTGGAGGAACACCTAATGAGGATCCAAATTTACATCTCGCTCATTTTCTAGAACTGTGTCCTACTTTTAAGTATGACTGAGTGTCGAGTGATGCTGTCAGACTTAGAATTTTTCCATTTTCATTAAGGGATAAAGCTAAGGCATTGTTAAATTCATTAGCACTTGGATCTATTAGAAATTGGGGAGAACATTCTCAAAAGTTTCTATCAAAATATTTCCCTCCATCAAAGACTGCTAAACTAAGAAATGATATCACATCTTTTGGTCAGTTTGAAGGGGAATCAATATATGAAGCTTGGGAAAGATTTAAGGATCTTCTTAGGTAGTTCCCACATCATGCTTTACCAGACCAGTTAATAATTCAAACATTTTACAATGGATTAGTGGGATCATTGAGATCAATTATAGATGTTGCTGCTGGTGGATCGTTAATGTGAAAACCTTTTTGATGAAGCATACACATTAATTGAAGAAATGGCTACTAATAATTTTCAATGGCCCTCTGAACGGGTAAATCCTATGAGAGTAGCTAGTGTTCATGATTCAAATATGATGACTATGATAGTTTCTCAAATTGCAGCCCTTTCTAAGAAAATACATTAGCATGGAATGAATTATTCTCAACCACCCCAAGTGTTAGAGGAAAATTCATTTAGACAGATAATAGAATCTTAAATACCTTACGAGACTTTGAATGCTATTAATAGACCTAATAAACCTTATTCGAATTATTATAATCCTGGTTGGAAGAATCACCCAAATTTCAACTGGAATAATAGCAATGCCAATGTTAACCTACAATGGTGGAACAGTTCTATAAATCCAGTTGGAAATTCAAAAAATCTGGGAATTACTAATTTTAGACCCTCTTATCCTCCTGAATTCAAT
Organism: Papilionanthe hookeriana x Papilionanthe teres; assembly: GCA_022702705.1. Lineage (NCBI taxonomy): Eukaryota > Viridiplantae > Streptophyta > Magnoliopsida > Asparagales > Orchidaceae > Papilionanthe > Papilionanthe hookeriana x Papilionanthe teres. The sequence goes on along the minus strand of CM040428.1, from coordinate 80,840,239 downwards.
AATAACCCGTAATTTAAGGATAAGAAGTTGTCTACTGAAGAAATGATTATGAATATGGGAAATCAGTTACAAGCTCAAGGTGTTGTGATGAAAAATATTGAAAATCAATTGGGGCATATTTTCACTGCATTTAATAATGAATCTTTTGGAACTCTTCCAAGTAATGTTGAGATCAATCCGAAAGATCAAAACAAGGAACAACTTAAGGCTAATCAATTAAGGAGTGGAAAGGAATTGGAGACAAGAATACAAAAAGAAGTTGAAATAGAGAAAGAGAAGGTAGATATTGAAAAAGGTTCAAACAATATTTATCCAGACATGGAATATGCTCTTGAACCAATGAAGATTACTGTTGAAAAACCACCACCTCCATTTCCTCAAAGATTTAAGCAATAAAATAGGGATAACATATTTGGAAAATTTTTGGAGATCCTTAAGAAATTAATGATAAATATTCCTTTTGGTGAAGCATTAGAATAGATGCCTGTCTATGCTAAGTTTATGAAGGATATTCTTAAAAAAAAAGAAAGTTCATAGATCATGAAACGGTTGCACTTAGTGGAGAGTGTAGTGCAATTATTCAGAAGAAGCTTCTGGAAAACTTAAAGATCCTGATAATTTCACTATTCCATGGGTTATAGGTGAAAAGTTTTTCGGAAGAGCCTTATGTGATCTGGGAGCTAGTATTAATCTTATGCCTTTATCAACTTTCAAAAGGTTGGGCATAGAAGAAATCTTTCCTACATCTGTGACTCTTCAGTTGGCCGATCATTCCATTACTTACCCTAGAGTGGTGGAAGATGTGTTAGTGAAAGTGGATAAATTTATCTTTCCTGTGGATTTTATTTTACTTGATATGGAGGAAGATAAAGAAATTCCAATCATTTTGGGAAGACCATTCCTTGCTACTGGGAGAGTAGTGATTGATGTTCAATAAAGAGAATTAACTATGAGGGTTAATGATCAAGAGGTGACCTTTAATATTTCTAAATCTATGAAGTATCCCTAAATTGGAAAAGATGATGAATGTTTTAGGATGGAGGTCTGTGAATATTTGAGAAAGGATCATTTTGAAAATATATTTGAAAAAGAAGCGGAGTATCGAAATATGTTTGAAGAAGGAATTGAAAATGAAGAAAATTCAGATAATAAGAAGAATGAAGAATTGGAGTATGTTCAAGAGAGATTTGATGTATTAGACATTATGGAAGGTGGAGATTGATCCATGAAAAAAATACCCATTTTTATGCCTTGATTTTTATCAAATTTTTAGGAAATTAAGCTTTAATGAAAGGTTATTTTGTGTTTTTGGATATAGGTGATGGAAAAATGTTCAAGAAGGAAAAAGAGTGAAAAAGGAACCAAAATGGAGCCAAAATGCAAAATTGTCAAAATTATTGGTCTGGCGCCTAGGTGCCAGAATCCGGCGCCTAAGCGCCAGGTCGATACAGGATCTGTCAAGACTTTTGACGACTTTTGGACGGTTATTTTGACGGTGTTAGCGGTTATTGGACCTTCTAGAAGACTGGCTATTATTCCTGGTTTATAGGACATGTGATACAATGTATTTGGACACTTGGAAATAGTTTTAATCACGAAGAGGTGCGATCCAAAGTGAAGAGGTGCGAAGAACTGGATGCAGAGTACGGCGCCTAGGCGCCAGACACACCTTCTAGAAGATTCAATGAATGTGGATACATTTTGAAGAGGTGCCTTGAGGCAACCCTTGAAGCCTATAAATAGGAGGGTACTCCTTTAGAAAAAATGCCTGCCCCCCATCTAGAGCCCCCTATCTAGAGCCCCATCTGAAGAGAGAATTAGAGAGATACTTTAGGGCCACATTTTACTATCCTTCATAAATTAGTTAGTTATTTTATTTAGAGTTTGTATTGAGATTTTAAAGAGTTGGTGCTTTTGAAGTTTATTTGCTTTGGAGTCAGAAGAATTCAGAGGTTCAGTAGGAGAAACACTTGAGATAAGTATTTTTAAATTTATTCAAAGTTTTATTATCATGTTTTGTTGTTTAAATTTAATGTGTTATGAGTAGTTAGTTTACTTTCTCCTTTCAATTATGAAAAGATAAATAAGATAATATAAAATTTGTTGGAGAATTAAAAACTATTTATATTTTAAAACATTGTGATAATTTTAATACCGGATCTTAATTTACTATTTAAATTGACCATTTAAATTGTTAAAATTTGTTGAAGAGTTTTGATACCTAGAAGGAGATGAATTCTTAACTATTAGATATCACATGAATCCTTGGGTAGTCAAAGGCCTTACGCGGGTTATTCAAGGTGAAGTGCAAATAAATAGGAAAATATTATATAATGGGCGTAGAATTGATAAGTTTTTAAAGTGACAGACCAAATTCTTGTGATTTGGTTTATAGAGAAGAAAAGGGTCACTAGTAGGGCCGACCATAGCCACCCTTGGACATCTAGTAGTGTGAGCCTAGATTAACCCATTCTACTAACAATACATCCGGACTCGATCTATAAGTTAGCCAATGTTCTTTACACTCGAATCAAAGGGTAAATAATATGAATGCTTCTATTTGGCACAATACTATAAATTTATATTATCCACGAATATTATCATTATCTTAGAAAATCTTTGATTAATTGAAAGGAAGAAAGTTGTTTTCTTATTGCTATTTACATTAATCATTTCATTACTGCTTTATTATTGCATCTAGTAAATTAAAAATACCAAATTTATAACTATAAAAGAAATACTTAAAAATAAAATTAAAATATTTAAAAATCCATAACTCACTCCTCGTGGGATCGATACTGGGGTCTTTATTTCAAAGCCCTATATTACTTGATACGATACGTATACTTGCGTAGTACCCCTAGTGTGTAAAATATTTTTGATAAAATTATATTTATATACACTAGTCGCTATTATTATCTATTACATATATTTTAAAGCATTAATTATTATATTTGTCATCAGCGGATTGCGGGTCAAGTTTTTGGTGCCGTTGCCGAGGATTGAATTTTTAGTACTCGTATATTTAGCGTGGGTCAAGTTTTTGGCACCGTTGCAGGGGAGGAGGGGAGGCAAATTTTTAGATTTTAAATATTTTTATTTTATTTTATTCATTTTTTTGTAAAAAATATAAAATACCAATATATATATATATATATATATATATATAATAAAATAAATTTTTTTTACTAATAAGTAGAGATTTTATTTCTTTCTAATTTACTTTTTATGCGTAGTGCTGGACTAAAGGATTATTACCTTTAGATTCTAAATTAGAAAAAAACTGTTAAAAGAATTTAAAAAAGAAAACAAACTCAAAAAATTCAAGAGATGGCTAATTTACATAAAAATTTACAAAATCCAATTGAAATTAATGAACAAAATGTTTACAAACCATTAAGGGATTATGCTAACCCTACAATTGATGAACTTCATAGTAGTATTCAAATACCTACTATAGATGCTAATTCTTTTGAGCTTAAACCATCTATCATTCAAATGGTTCAAAATAATCAATTTGGAGGAACACCAAATGAGGATTCAAATTTACACCTTGCTAGTTTTTTAGAACTTGCGTAGTACCCCTAATGTGTAAAATATTTTTGATAAAATTATATTTATATACACTAGTCGCTATTATTATCTATTACATATATTTTAAAGCATTAACTATTATATTTGTCATCAGCGGATTGCGGGTCAAGTTTTTGGCGCCGTTGCCGAGGATTGAATTTTTAGTACTCGTATATTTAGCGTGGGCCAAGTTTTTGGCACCATTGCAGGGGAGGAGGGGAGGCAAATTTTTAGATTTTAAATATTTTTATTTTATTTTATTCATTTTTTTGTAAAAAATATAAAATACCAATATATATATATATGTATATATATATATATGTATATATATATATATATATATATATATATATATATATATATTTTAGCAGAAAAAGAAAAATATATTAATCATGAAGATCTAGTACATCTGATATGAGGAAAGGAAAGCAGATCCCCATGCAATAAAATTCTAAACTCCTTAAAAATAGAAGAATTAAGATCCAAAGAAGAAAAGCATAAAATGTCCTTAGAAGAACTGCCTCTAGAAGCAAGCCAATTAGTCGGTCGATTTCCCTCTCTATGGATGTGACTCCAAACTATAGTTAGATTAGATACCAATAATGAAATTTTATTGATCCAAATTTGAAGATACCAAGGAGTAGCCGATTTATGTAGAAGAATATTTAGTAAAACTAATGAATCCATCTCCACATGAATTGGGCCTTTATGATTCGGAATAGCTATCTTTAGACTCCGTAAAACAGCTATAGCTTCGCATTCTAATGCATTAATGGCGAAATTGGAGCGAGAGATAACCCATAAGCAAGACCCCTTGTAGTTTCGCATAAGGCCCCAATACCGAGCATTAGAACTATTAACAAGCAAGTGGAATGTATATAACTTCCATCGGTATTGATTTTAACCCAAGGGTATTTAGGAGTTCTCCAAATAATCAATTGGAATTTGATTACCGAAGGCTTATTCATTAAATTTAAGGAAGTCTGTCATCTTAAGAAGAAAATTCAAGCAGTTTTTTATGATAACTTTGGCTGAAAAAACCATATTATTATGCATAATCTCATTTCTAACCATCCAAGTGAACCAAAATATAATTAGGGGGATATAGAATTCAATTCGTCATCTTCCAATCTTGCCAACGAATCAACAAGGTTGGTCCAACAACAATATCTATGAGACAATCCCCTTTGATTAAGGACGATCTTCCATACCTCCTGTATAGCATTGCAATCGATAAATAAATGAGAAATGGATTCTTCACTAGAGAGACAAAAAGGACACATAGAAGGTACCCGAATACCCTTTAATTTCGGAATATCATCGGTTGGCAAAAACTTCCCGAAAAGCTTCCAACAGAAAAATGACATAGAAGGAGTTATGTATTTATTCCATATTTTCTTGCCCCAATCATTAGCAGATCCAATTATTACTAGAAAGGTAAATGAACTTGGAGAGACTTTGAGTAGATGGATTCTTGGTAATCGATCCGTCCTTAACATTAGATTGTAAAGGTATAGACTTAATTTTATTCACCAAGTCTATATTAACAAGCAGCTTTCAGCTTTATCTTCATCCCAATCGGAGTTAGACCGTAAATCGAAACTTTCCGATTAGAAAAAGTAACACCTCGCTTATACGAGTGATCATTAAATAACCAATTATCAAGCCAAAAATCCACTTGACCATCACCAATATCCCAAATAAAGAGCCGCTCAAGCAAATTCTCTTACTTTTAAAAGTCTTTTCCAATTTTTGGAATCTCCTAATTTAGCTTGAACCTGAGAGGGATGGGATGTTCTACAATATTTCCCATGAAGAAATAGAGACCAAAGTGAAGACTTTGATCTGAAATGGATCCATTGTTTACAAAAGAATGTGAAACTAAGATGTTTGAAGCTTTTAAATCCAAGACCACCACAGGCAAATGGTTTACATAATTTATCCCGGCTTGTCCAATGCATTTGTTTATGCTCGGCCTTCCCATAAGAATTTGTTGAAAATAACCGAAAGCGAGTTTTGAGAGCTTCTCTTCATATTAACCATTTGGAGAATATACAAAGGGAAAGAAGTTAGTATACTCTTCAAAAGAGTAATTCTACCACCATTAGAAAGAAAAGAATTAGACCAAGCATTGAATTTTAGAACCAATTTTGGTAATCACATCATCAAAATGACATAATCTTCTTCTTCCTTTCGACAAAGGAAAGCCCAAATAAACAAGAGGATAAACAGCCTCTTTAAAACCAGTATAATCCAATATCCAATTTTTTATATGTGCCTTCATCAAAGAACTAGCTAGAAAAGAACATTTGGCTTTATTAAATTCCATTCTTGAAACAGATTCAAAACTGGAAAGAGATCTCATAATGCATTTAATAGATTGTTTACTCCCATTGCAAAAGACAATTACATCATCTCGCATAAGCCGGGTGACTAACCAAAATGTTAGATCTATGCCGATATTGGACATAAGGATTGGCCAACCGAACTTGATTTAGTAATTTAGAGAAGTAGTCAAAAGCCAAGATGAAAATATAAGGAGATAATGGATCTCCTTGTTTAATTCCCCTGCCAGCTTGAAAGAAACCATAAGTACATCCATTGATCGAACACTATAATAATTGTTCTCCGACCATCTAGAGATTAAAGAGCAAAAATCGAGTTGAAACCTCTAGCGGCTAGTACATCAATGATGAAAGACCAATTGATTGAGTCAAAAGCTTTGGAGAGATCTAGCTTAAGAATAATATTGGAACCTCTACAAGGCTTATCAATATCCGCAAGCAACTCCCGAGCAAGAAGAATATTGTCACTAATACATCTCCCTTTAATGAATGCAGATTGGTTTTCGGAGATTAAATCTAATAGATAAGGTTGCGGCTTATCCACTAGAACCTTACTAATGATCTTAGAAAAGGTGGAAGTAATACATATGGGCCTAAAATCCTTCCAGCTGTTTTTAAATTTATCTTTAGGGATAAGGATGATAGTAGAGGAAGCAAAATATTTAGGCAAATCAGAACCCTGAAAGAAAGCAATGATAGCAGCCAACACCATATGCTTAATAATACACCAAAACTTTTTATAGAAGTCGAAGAATATCCATCGAGCCCTGCTGTTTTGTTGCTATCCAGAGAATTAATAACAGAAAAAACTTCATTTTCCGTAGGAGGATTTGTTAACTGAGTAGCATCACCTTTAAACATGTTACCTTGCAATAACTGAACAGAAATAGATGAAGAGGTAATCGGGTGAGCGTGAAAACAAGTTCGGAAATGGAGAACAGCATCTTCAGCAATGACTTGTGAGTCATAAATCCATCCTTTAGTAGAAGAATTAATCTTTAAGATAGAATTAATAGATCTTCTATATTTAATTACAGCATGAAAAAATCTAGAATTTCTATCTCCATGAAGAAAATGGTTGGCTGAAGCTTTTTGTTGGAGAAACAGTTCCTCCTGAAGAATGGCAGTATTTAATTTTCCATTGGCAATGAATAAGTCATGATCAGAACAGGAGCCATTTTCAACAGCTTGTTCAGTTTTGGAAACTAATTCTTCAGCAGCTTTTATATTGGAATTAATATTGCCAAAATCACTCCAATTCCATTTAGTTAAAGCCTTAGAAAGCTTTTTCTGAGCCTGCCAAAGCTGAATTAGAGGATTAGCATTTAAGAAATCCATAGGAATATTCCAGTTAGACTCGATAATGCACTCGCAATTAGGATGAGAAGACCATACATTCAAATATCCGAAGCAGGTTTTATGGACAATATTTGCAACGACAAGCTTAATAAGGAGAGGAGAATGATCGGACCCCGCCTAACAAGGTGCTGAACTTTAGAGATAGGAAATAAATCAAACCATGGCTTATTAACAAGGACTCTATCTAATCTTTCATAAATATTACCCCTCCTCCAAGTAAAAGAAGAACCTTCAAAACCAATGTCAAACAACCTAACGATTTTTAATAGAATCGAAAAAAATAGCAAGTCATTCGGATTAGGATTTCCGCCTCCCTTCTTCTCACTAGGATGAGCTATACAGTTGAAATCACCTCCAACCATCCAGCCCTCTTTGATAGTTTGACCAATCATAATCGGATGGGACCGGAGATCCTCTCTATCCACTTTATTTGAAGCAGAGCATAGACAAAAGAAGCATAACCTTTAAAAGAGTCAATCTCAAAATGAACATGCGTAAGCCGAGAATGATCTACCGAATATCAATCTTTAATTCTTTCCTATAAAGAACCCAAATTTTATTGGAGGAATTGTAAATAAAGTTGTATCCCGGGAACTTTTTAGTAAATGCTGTCATAATTAGATTTAACCATTGGCTCAAGAAGAACTACCATCCAACACTTATTAACCTCCGTTTATTCTCGGCAATCTATTAAGGGAGCCAAGGTTTGCCACCCCCTAATATTCCAACAGAGAAAATTAAGCATGATGGGTAGATCTTCCTCCCCTAGTCAATCTAGAGAAGGAAGATGCAGTAGGACTGGAAGGAATAATATTTTCAGCAGAAATATGATCAACAGATTTTTTCTTCTTGCTTCTTTTCACTACCCAATCCTCATTCGAGTTCATTATTGACAATAGCCATATTAGCAGGAATATCGGGAATCTCTTGTGGTTTAATATTAAAAGCTGGATATAGCATTGCTGGAGGTATCACTTCTTTAGATAAGTAATTATTTCTATCATCTTCAACATAATTTTCATTGGCTAAATTTGATTCCAATCCCTGAGCATCAGTAATCAAATTAATATCAGAATGAGAGGTGGAACCCTTATTTACTATATCAATATTAGAAATAACATCTCTACCGAAGCCATTGTCGAATCGACGTAAGAAATAGCGAAGAGCAAAATAGGAACAGACAGTTGGCAACTCGATTGAACGACGAAGAGTAAATCCGATGGAATCTCGTAAATATTGGAATTCATAATAGAACTTTCTATCAATATGGTAGACTCGAATTCTGAATAATAAAAGGATCTAGAGAACCAACAAGCAACTTCCATAACGAGTATTGAAGTTTGATGACCGAAACGAGTGGCATTAACGATATCAATAGTCCGAGAACTTATAATACCAGTAGTTTTTGGAATCCGTATTCCAAATTCGTTAAAGACCCTTCGGGTAAAGATCCATCCTTAACCAAAGCGAAGAATTAATATTTTTAAAATTAACGGGTTTAAGTTCGGTTTCAATCTAAAACGAGCTTTCTTTAGAATGACCAAACATTCTACAATGGTAGCAATATGTAGGCTTTTGTTCCACAACTATAGGTTGCCAATACCCATTATGAGGAGAGCCAAGCCAAATTTCATCAATATCAGGTAGAGTAATGTCTCTTTCTACAAGAATTCTGGCTAAGGAAGGCCTAGAAAGATTAAAAGTGGACATATCCAATTTTAATGGTCTCCCTATAGCAGATCCAATAGCATAAATCACTTGATGATTGAAAAAATGAAGTTTTAAATTGGGAAGCCTATACCAAATAGGAATAATAGGGGCTTCTTGATTTGGATCAAAGTTAGGGGACCATTTCAAGATTTTCATATATCTACCTTCCATCAAGATAAATTTTCTAGAAAAAAGATTAGCATAATCTTCTTCTTTAGAAAGATGAATCATAATATGCCTACCATCAAATAAACCAACTTTCCAAGCCCCTATCAATTTCAGCTCATCAAAGATCCTTCTAATATTTTCCATTTTTGGATGACCATATTGAAACTTACCAATTAGTGTGAATTTATGAACATCCACCAAAGATATCAATTCAGCATCGGAGAAAATAAGGGCTGGTTTCCCTCCCTTTTACCCACTTGTTTGATGAATTGACAATCACCTTTCCCAAGCAATCGTGTCATGGTAACATTGAGGAAAAGTGAGTTTATCTTGCTGGTCGAAATTCCTTTACCGAGCAATTTCAAGAAAAGTAGCCTTGCCATTAATCAATTCAGCCATCAAGAAATCGGGAGACCCTCCACAACAAAGACAGAAAACCAGGAATCAAGAATTCAGACAACTCGGAAATGATGAAACCAAAAACCAAATCCGGGATTTGAAAAAAACAAATGCCGGGAAGAAGAAAACCGGACCCAAAACAAGCCCGGGAAGAAAATCCGGACCCTTTTGAATCCTAATCAGAGAACACCAAAGGAAGAACAATCCAAAACCTGAAGAAACTTGAAGAAATCGGCAAACTTCAAGAATCCCTCCTACAAATCCGGAGCTTCTCTCTCCAATATATATATATATATATATATAATAAAATAAATTTTTTTTACTAATAAGTAGAGATTTTATTTCTTTCTAATTTACTTTTTATGCGTAGTGCTGAACTAAAGGATTATTACCTTTAGATTCTAAATTAGAAAAAAACTGTTAAAAGAATTAAAAAAAGAAAACAAACTCAAAAAATTCAAGAGATGGCTAATTTACATAAAAATTTACAAAATCCAATTGAAATTAATGAACAAAATGTTTACAAACCATTAAGGGATTATGCTAACCCTACAATTGATGAACTTCATAGTAGTATTCAAATACCTACTGTAGATGCTAATTCTTTTGAGCTTAAACCATTTATCATTCAAATGGTTCAAAATAATCAATTTGGAGGAACACCAAATGAGGATCCAAATTTACACCTTGCTAGATTTTTAGAACTTTGTGCTACTTTTAAATATAACAATGTTTCTGATGATGCTATTAGAATTAGACTCTTTCTTTTTTCTTTAAGAGATAAAGCAAAGATGTGGTTGAACTCATTAGCAACGAGTTCTATTAAAATGTGGGTTGAAATGGCACAAAAATTCCTTGCTAAATATTTTCCTCCATCTAAAACTTGCTAAATTAAGAAATGATATTACTTCATTTAGTCAATTTGACGGGGAGACAATTTATGAAACTTGGGAAAGATTTAATGAACTATTAAGAAAATCTCCTCATGATGCTTTACCTGATTGGTTAATTATTCAAACATTTTATAATGGTTTAATTGAATCATTAAAATCAATTATTGATGCTGTTGCTGGAGGTTCTTTAATGTCTAAATCATTTGAAGAAGCTTATACTTTAATTGAAGAATGGCTAAAATAGTTTTCAATGGCCTTCTAAAAGGATTAGTCCTAAAATAATGTCAAGTATTCAAGATAACAAAGTCTTTTCTATCTTAGCTTCACAAGTAGCTGCAATATCTAAGAAATTAGATAATTTTGTCATCAACATATCACATAACAACTCATCTAATATTGAAGATTCTCAAACTATTGAAACTTTACAAGCTATTGCTAGTAAAAATAATCCGTATTCAAATTATTATAATCCTGGATGGAAAAATCACCCTAATTTTAACTGCAATAATCAACAACAACAATGGGGTAATAATCAATCTCATCCAACTGAAAAATTAGAATAATCAAGTAAATTCAAATTATAAACCACATGGATTTAATAATCAACAGAAAAAGTTATCAATAGAAGAATTAATTTTACAAATGAGTAATCAATTATAAAATAAAAATACTGTTATTTGTAATATTGAGAATCAAATGGGACAAATCGCTAATTTAATTAATAACAGACCTCCAAGAACACTTCCTAGTAATGTTGAAATTAATCCAAAAGAAACTGGAAAAGAACATGAACATGTTAAATTTGTACAACTTAGAAGTGGAAAGGAATTAAAAGAAGGAATGCATAATGAAATTAAAAAAGGGATTGAGGTTGAAGAGATTGAAAAACCTAAAGAAACTCCTTCTCCTAATCAAGATTAAAATAATATTTCTATTAATTTGGAAGTTGAAAACCACCACCACCTTTTCCTTAAAGATTAAAACAACAGAAGCTTGATCATCAATTTTCTAAGTTCTTTGAAATTTTTAAGAAACTTACTATAAACATACCTTTTGCTGAAGCTTTGGAACGGATGCCAACTTATGCAAAATTTATGAAGGATATATTAAGTAAGAAACAAAAATTTGAAGCCTTTGAAAGCTGTTGCATTAAGTGAAGAATGTAGTGCAATTATTCAAAAGAAATTACCTCAGAAACTTAAAGATCCTGAAAGTTTTACTATACCTTGTGCTATTGGAGAAAAATTTTGTGGAAAAGCTTTATGTGATTTAGGAGCAAGTATTAATCTCATGCCATTTTCTATATATCGAAGGTTGAATTTAGGAGAGATTACTCCCACCATCGTAACCCTTCGGTTACTCGATAGATCTATCACTTACCCTAAAGGAGTTATAGAGGATGTCCTTGTTAAAGTATATAAATTTATCTTCCCTGTGGATTTCATTGTACTTGATATGGAAGAAGATAAAGAAATACCAATTATTTTAGGGAGACCTTTTCTAGCTACCGGACGAGCTATGATTGATATGCAAAAAGGAGAATTAACTATGAGAGTTAATGATCTAGAGATTAAATTCAATGTTCTTAAATCGATGAAGTACCCTGACAAAGAAAAATGCTATCGAATTGATATTTTTGATTTTATAATTGAAAAACACTATCGAGAAAAATGTAAAATCATTCCTGAAGAAGAAATTAAATTTTTAACTGATGAAAATGAAGAACTAAAAGAAGAAGAATTATTTAAAGAAACTCATTATATTAAAGATAACTGGGAAACTTTAGACATAACTCAAAATGATATACTTTTACCCTCAATTAAAAAACCCTCGAACTTGGAATTAAAAATGTTACCTTCACATTTAAAGTATGCATTTCTTGGAAATTCATTAACTTTACTCTGTTATTATTTCTTCGAGCTAAGTTTAGATCAAAAAGAAAAATTAATAGGAGTTTTAAAGAATTATAAGAAAGCTTTTGGTTGAACTATTGTCGATATAAGAGGAATAAGCCCTTCCATTTGTATGCATAGAATTTTAATGGAAGAAAATTTTAAACCTACTATTGAACCACAAAGAAGATTAAATTCTATCATGAAAGAAGTTGTTAAAAAAGAAATTATAAAATGGTTAGATGCTGGAATTATTTATCCTATTTCGGATAGCCAATGGGTAAGTCTTATTCATTGTGTTCGAAGAAAGGAGGAGTAACATGCTATTGTCAATGATAAAAATGAACTAGTTCCTACAAGACAAGTTACTGGATGGCGAATTTTCATTGATTATTGGAAGTTAAATGACGCCACTAGAAAGGATCATTTTCCTTTACCTTTCTTGGATCAAATGCTTGACAAATTAGTTTGGACACTCATATTTCTATTTTCACGGATGGATATTACGGTTATCATCAATTACTTATCGCTCCCGAGGACCAAGAGAAAACAACATTTACAAGTCCTTGTGGAACATTTGCCTTTAGAAGAATGCCTTTTGGTTTATGTAATGCACCTGCAACTTTTCAAAGATGTATGATGTTAATATTTTGTGATTTGATTGACAAAGGAATTGAAGTATTCATGGACAATTTTTCAGTTTTTGGAACTTCTTTTGAGTCTTGTTTGGAAAATATTTCCAAAGTTCTGAAAAGATGTGAAGAAATAAATTTAGTTCTTAACTGGGAAAAATGTCAATTTATGGTCACAGAAGGCATTTTACTTGGTCATAAAGTTTCACAAAAAGGGATGAAAGTTGATCAAGCAAAAGTAAAAAATTATTGCTGAACTGCAACCCCCTACTACTGTTTCTGATGTGAGAAGTTTTCTGGGTCATGCTGGATTTTATAGAAGATATATAAAGGATGTTTCTAAAATTGTTAAACCTCTTTATCATTTATTAGAAAAAGAAGCTAAATTTGAATTTAATGAAGGCTATGTTAATGCTTCTAATATTTTAAAAGAAAAATTAATAACTGCACCTATAATTATTGCACCTAATTGGAATAAACCTTTTGAATTAATGTGCGATGCAAGTGATTATGCAATTGGAGCTGTATTGGGACAAAAATATGAGAAAATTTTTAAAGTTATATATTATGCTAGTAAAACTCTTACTGAAACTCAAAGAAATTACACTACTACTGAGAAAGAGCTTTTATCTATAATATATGCCTTTGATAAATTTAGATCTTATCTTCTTGGTACCAAATGCATAGTTCATACTGATCATTCCGCTATTAAATATTTAATGTTGAAAAAAGATGCTAAACTTAAACTGATAAGATGGGTTTTACTTCTATAAGAATTTGATTTTCAAATAGTGGATAGAAAAGGAACGGACCACCAAATTGCTGATCATTTATCTAGAATTAAGAATGATGTTATTTCTGAAGAAAATATAAATGAGAAATTTCCTGATGAACATTTGTATGTTATTTAAGGATTCTAAACACCTCGTATGCAGATATAGTTAACTATTTAGTTAGCAATATTTTACCTTATGGATTGGATCACAAATTTATTAAGAAATTTAGAAATGATGCTAAATCTTATATTTGGGAAGATCCCCATTTATTTAAATTAGGAAGAGATTCTGTAATTCGTAGATGCGTACCTTATGAAGAAACTTATGCTATTATTCAAAAATGTCATGATTCTGAATTTGGAGGACACTTTGGAGTAGATAAAACTGCATTTAAAATTTTAAATTCGGGATTTTATTGGCCTACCTTATTTAAAGATGTGAGACATTATGTGAAAACATGTGATCGATGTCAAAGGATGGGAAATATATCCAAGAAAGATGAAATGCCTTTAAACTATATATTGGAAGTTGAAACTTTTGATATATGGGGTTTAGACTTTATGGGACCATTTGTACCATCATCTGGAAAGATTTATATTTTATTAGCGGTTGATTATGTTTCAAAGTGGATTGAAGCTATAGCTTTACCTAGCTGTGATTCCATAAGTCATTCAAAATTTTTAAAGAAGATGATTTTTTTTACGATTTGGAATGCCTAAGGTAATTATCACAGATGGTGGAAGTCATTTTAGAAATATAAGAATTCAATCATTATTGGAAAAATTTGGAATCAAAGACAGAATTGCAACTGCATATCACCCACAAACAAGTAGAATGACTGAAGTATCAAACAGAGAAATTAATAGAATTTTAGAGAAGACTGTTAATCCTAAAAGACCTGATTGGGAAAAATTTTTAAAGTTAATGGATTAAGACTGAAGCCTTATTTGGGAGATATTAAAAAGATTTATAAAGAGGCTTATGAGTTGAGTCTACTTGATTAAAAACTTAATTAGGTTGGGCTGAAGACGTTAAACCAAGCGCTTTGTGGGAGGCAACCCATAGTTATTCGTTGTTTTGTGTTTTTTTACATTTTTAATATAAGGTTATGCCTCGGTCTTGTTTAATTTTATGTTACTTTACAAAAATTGATGCTAACAAGTCTTTATTGACTTAATATGAAAATTATCTCGAAATATATAAAGCTTAGATATTGGATCACTCTATTTCATATATGAGTAAAAAGGAGATCAAGTTAACCTTCATTTTGATTGCTTATAATTTGGGTTACTGAGTCTATATTGATCTTACCATTCTAAATTACCTATTTTGGAGAACGAAACTTTGAAATTTGACGTTAGGCGAAACAGAGTCGAACATGGTTCCTGCGCCTAGGCGCCAGATTTGGCGCCTAAGCGCCAGAGTAAACTATGTGTCGATGGGTCCGGTGCCTAGGTGCCAGATTTGGCGCCTAAGTGACACAGTTACTGGATCGTGTCAAAACCAAAAATCTTCAGTTTTTCACATGATTTTCTCTTATAAATTACCCTATCTTCATCCCCAATCCCTCTGAAATCATTATTTTGACCCATACACTCCATTCTTGAGAGATTAGAGAGGATTTTTGAAGAAATAGAGAGGAGAAATCTTGGAGAAGAGGCAAGAGACAAGGTCTCAAAGGATCCTCAACCCTAATTCAATAGTTTCATCACCGTAAGTTCGAAGAAAATTTCTAGTCATCTTGATAAGTTTGAAGCAGAATTTAAAAGCATTGGAGATCGCCTTCATGAGATGTTTCATCAAATTGAACATCTGGAATGGCAAGCAAAACTTCAATTTGATCATCTAGCAGCTTATCAAGATGCTCAAGTGGAGATGTATGCGAAGAACAATTGGATCGACGAGAAAACAGCTAAGGATTTTCCGAGAGCGTTAGTATTCTTCCCCAGTAGGCTAAGCAATATTCATTGTGAAGATAATGTGAATTAGATAGTGATGTGGTGAGATTGTGGTTTATCTAGTGTGTCGTTGTATTGATTTAGTGAATCCATTGTGTTTGTTTATGTGTTTGCTTTCATGTTCAATGTGTGTTGTATTTGCTTTCAAATTTGTGTTGTTTGATTGTTGTTAGAACTTGAATCATGTTATGATTCTTATCTGAATTGTATTGAGCCCGAAATTGAAAATCATGAATGAAATTACAAGAGTTTGATTTAAAATTGTATTTAATTGGTGGATTTAATTTTTAATTTTTAAAAATTTTTGAAAACTATTTTGGAAGGTGGAAACTGAAGAAATACTCTTATATTAGTAATTAGAAGTTTAATTTATGAATTTTGGTGGAAAATAAAATTTTTAAAGTAATTTTTTTGGAAAGCCGAGTCTGGCGCCTAGGTGCCAGAATTCGGCGCCTAGGCGCCAGTTCGGCATGCTTACCAGAAAATCACCATTTAAACCCCCATTAGCCATTTTTGATGCCTAAGCTTCATCCCCTTCCTCTTTTTCATGAAAACCCACCTTCTAAATCCATTTTGAGGTCAAAACATCAAGATATTGAGCCCGAAATCACTTGATTTCTTCATCTCAAGGTCAGATCTACACTCTAATCCATTTATTTTTTATTTTCACTATAATTTTTCCTATTTTTGCCTAAAAACCAAAATTTTAAGAAAAATTTTGATTTTTAATATTTCTCCATTAATTTTTAAACTCTTTTTAAGTTTCTTAAGCTTAAAAATAGTTTAAATCTTTGATTCCTTAATTTATTTGTGTTTTCTTTCACATTTAGATGGCACTAAAATCTAAGCGAGGCAAGACACGAGAAAATTTTGACGATAGCAGAGCTTCGCGACTCGCGGCGATGGCATTTTTGATATCATGAATTTACGACGTCCAGAAAATTTATCTCAGAGCGAAGCTTTTACAATCCCGGTGAAATGATCGAGAACACGATCGTTGCAAACAACTGGCAACGATTCTGTTATTTCACCGTTGTTGTTGTTATTCTAGTCGTGCACTAATTTTATGCTAACTTTTTGGATGCAGAAGACTATGAAGTCTTCCTCAGAGGTGTTGGAGTAGGATTTACTCTAGAAAGGATCAATGTTTTTTATGGACTGCACCTTCCATCGAGTGCTACTATTCAGGTTTATCTCCATCTGAGGGAGATCTTGAGATGATTATTGCTTATTTGACTAACGACACTGGAGCTTGGAAGATCCTGAATGATAAACAGGTAAATTTCAAATCTTCTAAGTTAAATGGTATTTCAAAAGCATGGCTTTACTTTATTTCTGTAAGACTTATACCTTCCAACCACTCGAGCGAAGTGACTAGAGATCGAGCTATCTTAAACTATCGCATTCGACGAGAGAAGCCGATAGATGTCGGCGGTATTATTTATGATTCTGTGGAGTCAACTACTAGATCCAGTACTTCTGTAGGACTAGGATTCCCATCTCTGATTTATACTTTATGTGTGAACAATGGAGTCACTGCTGATATTTCTGAGGAGAAGCTGAAGTCTACCAAGCCAATTGGGCAGGAGAGTGTTAGTATCTATGATCGTCTTCTTGGGAAGAGATCTACAGCCCCTTCTACTTCTACACCTACTCCAGGTAGAGCTTCCACTTCCAGACCTTCTACTTCTACTGCTGAGCCACCGTCTAGTTTTTGGGAATCAAAACATGATCAATTTCTGGAGCAGCAGAATGAGTTATTTCTAACTCACTGCTGAGTTGATACTATGGATAAGAAAATTGATCACCTATCAGATTACATCCAGAGAAAGAGTGAGTATGATGATGAGTATTCAGAGTCTTTAGTTAGACTTTTTCCTGGAAAATTAAGATCAAAATGGATAGGACCGTATATAATTGAAAAAGTATACCATTATGGAGCTGTGGATATTAAAGATCCCAAAACGGTAAAATTTTTTTAATTTAATGGATTAAGACTGAAGCCTTGTTTGGGAGATATTAAAAGATTTATAAAGAGGCTTATGAGTTGAGTCTACCTGATTAAAAACTTGATTAGGTCGGGCTGAAGACGTTAAACCAAGCGCTTTGTGGGAGGCAACCCATAGTTATTCGTTGTTTTGTGTTTTTTTACATTTTTAATATAAGGTCATGCCTCGGTCTTGTTTAATTTTATGTTACTTTACAAAAATTGATGTTAACAAGTCTTTATTGACTTAAGATGAAAATTATCTCGAAATATATAAAGCTTAGATATTGGATCACTCTATTTCATATATGAGTAAAAAGGAGATCAAGTTAACCTTCATTGTGATTGCTTATAATTTGGGTTACTGAGTCTATATTGATCTTACCATTCTAAATTACCTATTTTGGAGAACGAAACTTTGAAATTTGACGTTAGGCGAAACAGAGTCGAACATGATTCCGACG
This sequence comes from Papilionanthe hookeriana x Papilionanthe teres, assembly GCA_022702705.1. NCBI lineage: Eukaryota > Viridiplantae > Streptophyta > Magnoliopsida > Asparagales > Orchidaceae > Papilionanthe > Papilionanthe hookeriana x Papilionanthe teres. The sequence continues at coordinate 80,822,083 of CM040428.1, read as the reverse complement.
GCTAGGCGCCAGATTTGGTGCCTAAGTGCCAGAGTAAACTATGTGTCGATGGGTCCGACGCCTAGGCGTCAGATTTGGCGCCTAAGCGCCACAGTTACTGGATCATTTCAAAACAGAAAATTATCAGTTTTTCACACAATTTTCTCTTATAAATTACCCAATCTTCGTCCCCAATCCCTATGCAATCATTATTTCAACCCGTACACTCCATTCTCGAGAGATTAGAGAGGATGTTTTGAAGAAATGGAGAGGAGAAATCTTGGAGAAGAGGCTAGAGACAAGATCTTAAAGGATCCTCAACCCTACTTCAATGGTTTCATCGCTGTAAGTTTGGAAAAAAATTTCTAGTCGTCTAGATAAGTTTGAAGCAGAATTTAAAAGCATTGGAGATCGCCTTCATGATATGTATCATCAAATTGAACATCTGGAATGTCAGGAGAAACTTCAATTTGATCATCTAGCAGCTTATCAAGATGCTCAAGTGGAGATGTTTGCGAAGAACAATTGGATCGACCAGAAAATGGCTACGTATTTTCCAAGAGCGTTAGTATTCTTCCCCAGTAGGCCAAGCAATCTGCATTGTGAAGCTAATGGGAATTAGATAGTGATGTGGTGAGATTATGATTTATCTAGTGTGTCGTTGTATCGATTTAGTGAATCAATTGTGTTTGTTTGTGTGTTTGCTTTCATGTTCAATGTGTGTTGTATTTGCTTTCAAATTTGTGTTGTTTGATTGTTGTTAGAACTCGAATCATGCTATGATACTTATCTGAATTGTATTGAGCCCGAAATTGAAAATCATGAATGGAATTAGAAGAGTTTGATTTAAACTTCTGTTTAATTGGTGGATTTAATTTTTAATTTTTAAAATTTTTGGAAAATATTTTGGAAGATGGAAATTGAAGCAATACTCATATATGAGTAATTAGAAGTTTAAATTATGAGTTTTGGTGGAACATAAAAATTTTAAAGTGATTTTTTGGAAAGGCAAGTCTGGCGCCTAGGCGCCAGATATCGGCGCCTAGGCGCCGGTTCGGCCTGCTTACCCGAAAATCACCATTTAAACCCCCATTAGCCATTTTTGATGCTTAAGCTTCATCCCCTTCCTCTTTTTCATGAAAACCCACCTTCTAAATCCATTTTGAGGTCAAAACATCAAGATTTTGAGCCCGAAATCACTTGATTTCTTCATCTCAATGTCAGATCTACACTCTAATTCATTTATTTTTTATTTTAACCATAGTTTTTGCTATTTTTGGCTAAAATTGAAATTTTGAAAAAATTTTGATTTTTAATGTTTCTCCAGGAATTTCTAAACTCATTTTAACTTTCTTAAGCTTAAAAAGAGTTTAAATCTTTGATTCCTTAATTTATTTGTGTTTTCTTTCACGTTTAGTTGGCACCGAAATCTAAGCGAGGAAAGACACGAGAAAATTTTGACAATAGAAAGTTTGCGACTGCGACAGCGCATTTTTGATATCACGAATTTGCGACGTCCAGAAAATTTATCTCAAAGCGAAGCATTTACAATCCCGCTGAAATGATCGAGAACACGATCGTTGCGCACAACTGGCAACGATTCTGTTATTTCACCGCTGTTGCTGTTATTCCAGTCGTGCGTGAATATTATGCAAACTTTTTGGATGCAGAAGAATACGAAGTCTTCGTCAGAGGTGTTGGAGTAGGATTTACTCCGGAAAGGATCAATGTTTTTTATGGACTGCCACCTACCATCGAGTGCCACTATTATGGATTATCTCCATCTGCGGGAGATCATGCGATGATTATTGCTTATTTGACTGACGACACTGGAGCTTGGAAGATCCGGAATGATAAACGGGTAAATTTCAAATCTTCTAAGTTAAATGGCATTTTAAAGGAATGGCATTACTTTATTTTTGCAAGACTTATACCTTCCAACCACCTGAGCGAAGTGACTAGAGATCGAGCTACCTTAAACTACTGCATTCAGAAGTGGAAGCCGATAGATATCGGCAGTATTGTTTATGATTCTGTGGAGTCTACTGCTAGATCCAGTACTTCTGTAAGACTAGGATTCCCATTCCTAATTTATACTTTATGTGTTGTTGACCTTATTTTTGATGAGGTCTTCTCTTCTTCTTTTTAGTGCTTAGGATCTAGCCTTAGGCTTTCCCTTTGACTATCTTAGAGGACTAGAATTGGGATCCACCTTCTAGAATTTCAAACCACTTCTAAACTCCCTTCAAACTCCACAAACTTGACTATAGACCCCTAATCACCTAGAGGGTTGAAATCAAATGTGGAAGTTTAAAGGATGAGTTCCTATAGGACTCTTTGGCCTTAGGACTACCCTGGGTGGCCTGGTCTGGTGAAGGGCTGACTTACACACACACTACACCTATACACTACACTTTCACACACATCCTAGAAACACACCCATACCTAACTTGACCTCCTGACTCATGTAGGTGATTCACATGGATGGTCCTTAACCCCTAAGCCCTTGGCTAAGAGGGTTAGGAACAACATAGTGAATTCCTCAAATGAGTCCCTTCATGGCTCATGTGGGCTTGATATGGCTTCATGGCTCAACCAAAATGATTTTGATTCCACTTACATTCACCTAATCTTCAATTTTCCAAAATTTTAATTTTTGACCCCCGGGACCCTACACCCGCTTAGCCTACTCAAAACCCTTGAAACTACCCAAATTTCTCAAAAATTTTCAAATCACCCAAAATTCCCCAAAATCATTCCTAAACATTTCTTTCCACTCAAATTGATCACCCATACCCAAAAATACCAAAAATTCCAAGAAAACCTTCCAATACCCTCCAAATACCCAAAATACCCCTCTTGACCCAAAATCCCAAAAATTCAGAAAATTCCCAGAAAATTCCAGAAAATCCCAAATATTTCCAATTTCATTTTGTTCAACTTCACCATGGGCCAATTTTGTCAATTTACCCCACTTTTGTCAAAACCCCCAATTTGACCCATTTTAACCCAAAGTGAACCCAATGTCAAACCAAACCTATCCAATTGACCCAAATTCTGGTCCAATTCAATTCTAAACTTCAATTCAAAATTCCCAACACCAATATAGACTAAATCCAAGTCCAATTTGATTGACATTTGGATCCAATTTCACTTTTGGCCTTAAAGCCCAATTTGGACCCATGACCCAAACTTAACCCAAACTCACCCAATTCAACTCCAATTAACCCCAAATCTTTTCTAAATCTTCCTTAACATCCCCAAAAGCAAAACACTAACATGATTTGCCCAAAATTTAGACCCAAATCCCACTCAAATTCAACCCAAAGCTAAAAGGCCCAATTTTGACCTAAACCCAAGCCTAACCCAAATGAGCCCAAACCCCAAAATCAAAGCCCAACCAAAGTCAAAACCTCTATGAAACACTCCCATAAACATTTCTCAATATTAATTTTACATCAATTTCAACCCTAGCCCAACATTGGCCCAACTTGGCCCACTTAGACCTATATTGGCCCATTCACCAAAAGAACCCAAATTCAACCCAATTCAAACCCAAACTACCCCCAATTTGCTTCAAGTCACTCATGACACATCCATGAGCTAAACCCAAAAATTATTTAGCCCAAGCCTTTACTAAAATTTCATCCCAAAATCCATTTTAAAATTCAAAAGCCCACTTTCCCAAACCATCTTAAAAGCCCATCTAAAACCATTTCAAAAGGCCCAAAATCTACCCTAAAGCCCACATGACATCTCCATTTGCCATCCACTTAATTAAAGCCATTACCTAAGTCCTAAATTCATCATCAAATAATTCCAAATCAAGCCTCATGCCAAATCACCCCTAAATACCAAAATTTTCCTTAAATCCATTTCCATGAAATTGACTTCACTTTTCCCAAGCCAAAGGTGAGCCATGCAAGCCATGGACAAGCCACATGAAGCCATGGAAGGCTTGACATGTGATCAAGCCACTAATGGCAAAAGGAGGAGCCTCTTTTAAGCCCCCTTAAAAAGGTTTTAACCCTTTTAATGCTTCACCTTAATCCATGTTTAATCAAAATATTCATGGATGGTGACTTCTCCACCCTTTCCAAGCTGATCCATCTGATCTTCCCTCAGCCCAAATCAGCCATGGGGAGGTGAACCAAGCCCAAAAGGAGGATTGACCCATTTGGACCCAAAATGAGCTCATCCCCCATTCCATTTCAATTCAACTCCTTTACACATGTCCATGGCCAATTGACTGCACAAACCTCCAGCCCCGACCTCCCCGACCTCGAGGGTGACCCGACCCCGGCCGGCCACCACCACGACCACCGGAAACCACCAGGCCGAGACCTCACATGTGAGCCCAACTTGAAATTCTCACCTGCTGAGCTGCCCCATCCCCGGTGGCCATTGGAGTTGTTCTTCTCTTGCCAAGAGCAGCTGATCCCAAGCCCTAACTCTCCCTGGGAGGCCCTCCACCCTCTCCTATTTAAACACCACCCCTCTCGGCCATGAGAGGTGCTGAAACAAACCTTAAGGAAACTCTGCCAAAATTATTCCAGACTCCTCCCCATACACAGAGCACTTGATCCCCACCGAAATCCCCCTGCCATTTCTTCTCTGCGAGCTCAATTTCGCAGTTGAAATCTAGGCCCAAAACCAGGACACTTCTCCACAAGTGAGCCAATCCCCAAATTGATTGGTTCTACACCTTCACCAAACCAAGGGAAGGTGTCCACCAAGCAAAAGCCCCATCTCTAGGCCACCCGATTGCTCCAGCCTCCAAGCTTTGTGATCGGGCTTGGTCGAAATCACACCTAGACAATTCACTGCACCAGGAGACTTCATCCGGAGTTTGCCGGGATCCAATCGAAGGTGCAACAACCCTCAGATCGAAGCCACACTTCTCTGAGCAAAGGTATGAGCTAATTCTTCATCTCGAGCTTCTGGAGAATCTCCATTTCAAATGCTTTAATTTCAATGCATGATCACCGTATAGATGTATTCGTCTCTTCAATACGAATCCATAGAGTATAAGAACACGAAAATCCATTGAGTATCGAGTGAGATCTTAGGGATTTAGTGTGGACGGCTCTTGGGTAAGGACACTTGGGGACGATGAATGGATGCCGTTGATTTAATACACGCGCGGACGGACGGCCAGGATCGCGCTGGATCAGGAGACGAAACGACACAACGGGCCCCCGGAGCGCTGAGTCAGATGGCGGCGTCGAATGGGAGAGCGCCACGCGGCGTTTCGGAGCTGCCGAGGTTGACGCGGCGCCGCGTGGATAAATAGAAAAATAGGGTATTTTCTATTTATTTAATTCCCTAAACTTCAAAAATTCATAACTTTGTGTAGGAAAATCATAAAAATAAAATAAAAATACCTTCTTGCTCGAATGAACGGAGGAGAATAATGTGGAAAAGAAATTACTTAATTTCATTAAGTATTTTATTTTTAATAATTTATTTACTCTCTGCATATTTTTAATTCTCCATGCATGTATACAATTCACCATGGCATGAGACCATAGGGCTTTTAAGCCTCTAAATTTGGGAACATTCCCTGAATTTTCCAAAGTCAGAGGTCATCCCTATGAAAAGTTATTGATTTTTCAAGTTCATGTTACTGTTTTAAGTATTTTAATTCCAATAAATAGCATGTTGTGAAATAAATTCTAGGAAAATTTTATGATGTTCCTTATGACCAGAGGACCCTAGGAAAAATAGGTTTTGAGTTAGTTCACTTAAAACAACCCTAATTGGCTTAAACACCTTAAATGGATCTCTAATTAATTAGAGCTAACCATACATCAAATTGACTTGAAATCAATTCTCCACTGACCTTTAGGATCAGAGGAACCCACCATAAAAATTTGAGGTCAATTGGACTTGGTTAGCCCTACTAAATGGGTTGATTAAGCCACTTAGTCATTTTAAACTTTAAAAATTCATAACTTTCAAAATATCTTTTAAAAATTCACCAAATTAGTTTTGGAGCCTCTCTGATATTAGGGAAATTTAAGAAAATTAAAATTTCAATTTTCTAAAAAAGTTGATTTTTAATATTATTTTAATATTTTTAATAATTAAAAAATAATAAAACTCACAAAAATAATAAAATTCACCAAAATGTCACATTTTGAATTTTAATCACTTAGGAACAAACCCCATATTTTTCTTAGGTCTATTTAGTGAGATATTAAATTTTAAAGCTCTAGGGTAATTTTAAAATTAAAAAAATGTATTTTCTAGCATTTTCACTAAAATATTTATAATAAATCATAAAAAAATTAGAAAATTGCAAAATTTGGTTCTCTGATTTCTTTGATATCAGAGAGATCTTTGAAAAATATAAAATCCATTTTTTAACATTTATTTTATTTTTAAATTAATTAATACTCCAAAACTTAAAATAATTATAATAAAAACAATATAATTCAAAAAATCACCAAAATTGGTCCAAGTGGTCCTCTGGTCATTGGGAATGTCCCCTAATTTTCTTAAGAACAGAAACTTTCCCTTGGTCATGTTATTAAATTTTCCTTGGAAATCTCTATTTTCTAGCAAAAATAATTATATAAATAAATTAAATACAGAAAAATCACATTTTCTCCTCTCATGTCTTTATTGACATATGAGTGAAGTCACATAAAAATTTCAAGTTCATTTGGGTTCAATTTAGTGAGTTATGAAATTATTAAGCTTAAAGGGTAAAGTGGTAATAAAATTTTTTTTAATTAAAACTTTAGGTTTAATAAAAATTAACAAGTAAAATATTTGATCCTAATCTGATTTGGATGATTGAAATTTAAATAATTAAAGGATAGAAACCCATTAAGCAATTTAAAATAATTAAACCTTAATTAAATAATTGATTAAATTTGGAATAATAATAAAATTGGAATTATTAAAATAGGGATATTATTAGGAAGAGATTTATTCTTTAATTTAAAAAAAATCCCTAAATTAATCATCTCATTCAATTCTTAATTAAAATGATAACTCAAATTCAAAATATTAAAAGACTTAATCATTAAACTAAAATTAAATTATTAAACTCTTTTAAAAATTTCAATTAAAATTAAAAATGAAATTAAATTAAAAATTAAACTAAATTAAGTAAATTAAATTGAGTTAAATTAAAATTAAATCAAATTAAAATTAAAAGTTGAATTAAATTAAAGATTAAATTAAATTAAATTAATTAAACAAATTAAATTAAATTAAATTAAATTAAACTAAATAAATAAATAAAATCAAATTAAATTAAATTAAATTAAATTAAAGATTAAATTAAATTAAATTAAATTAAAGATTAAATTAAATTAAATTAAATTAAATTAAATTAAATTAAATCAAATTAAATTAAAATTAAATCAAATCATATTAATTTAATCTAAAATCAAATCAAACTAAATTAAGTTGAACCAAACTAAATTAAGTTAAAATTGAAACCCAATTAAATTAAATTAAATTAAATTAAGTTGAATTAAATATAACATCACCAAAGACATAAGAAATTCAAAATAAATCTAAAATAACTTGAACACTAATCCAAATTTAAACCCATTAATGGAAATTAAACTAAATCATAAACCATTTGAATACCAATTTACCCTCGAAAGCTTTAGTTATCATAACTCCTAAACGGTAATATTAAATGAAATGTTACTTCACTTATAGGACATTCAAATATCCTAGTTCACCGAGCAAGATAACAAAACTTGAGATTCTTGGACGATTAATTCATTTGTATAATTAAATTCATTTGGACTTAAAACAATCCTAGAAATATTGAAAAGATGTTTAAGATCCTTCTTAAACACTTTCTCAATATGATAGGATGTTTATAAGAACAATTGAATTTAATTGTTCTTTGATGAAGAAAATCGTCTTCAAACCAAAACACAAAGAACCTAGACGTCATAGGAAATGACTAGCTATAGGATTAGGAATTTGGTAGAAAACCATAACCCTTACCTTAGCTTTACCTAGGAACTTGCTTAAATATTCTAATTGTGTTTTAAGTGCAGCTTGGAATGACGGGAAGACCCTCCAGGTACGCTTTTATTTTATTGCGATTTACTTTCTTGCAATTTACATTATTGCAACTTATTTAATCGCATTGCACTTACTTTTCTTGCATGATAAACAATTGTTGCATGAAAACCCACACCTTTAGGATAGTCCCTAAAACTGAAACCAAAACTAAATTAAAAGTCATTGTCAGATAAAATTCACCGCCACAACATTTCAAAATATAAAACAACTCAAAATTTAATCACAAACAGAACACAAAACTACAATTACAATTAAATTAAAACATCCTGTTGGATGAGCGGGAATACCTCAGATGATGTAACCTACGTGTTGCTAACGGGATTTCCACCGGTCTAAATGAAAGTGTGGAACTCATTCAGTTGAGTTTAGCAAATTCATCTGGACTAAGTGAATCCGATAAAAATAATGATGCCGGAAGGATGGAACCGTGGGATCTTAACCGGTGTCGTTATAATCAACTTTAAGATTTGTTTTAATTAAAACATAAAAAACACTTGGAAATTAAAATTTTCTCTAAACAAAAACACTTTTCTCATCCCCTGATTTATGATTTCTAAAACTAAACTTCGCAACAACAAGGAGCTCGGAGCATGGTGGGCGAGCACGGCCATCGTCATCGCAAGACCCGAGTCTACTTCAACAGAAACTTTCCTAGAATTAAATAACCAAGCCATAGGACTTCGAGGTAGTTTGCACTAGTGCAACATAAATCCTCAACTCTTCGTTAGGCATTTGCATTGCAAATTAAGCCCTAACCGGTCTTAGGATTCCGAGGTAGTCGTCCGATATGACATAAACCCTCACATCTTCGAGGCTATTTGTATGATTCTGTCATATAAATATAAGCCCTAATTAATTAAAATTGGCAAGATTAAAACATTAAATAAACATTAGGACTTTCCTAAATTCAAGTCGAACAATAGGATAGTCGGGAAATTACCGAGGTTCGCTTCGAATCTGTAATTTCTCTTACTTTTCTCCCTTTGAATTCCCAAAACAAAATGTTCCAAATGTGATCCATTCCCTGTTGAGATTCCAAAATTCAATCCCTTGAAAACTTAAACTTTGAAATTCTTGAGAGCGAGAACTATTGATTATTATCGAGAGTTTTCTTAGGTGATTCCCGTCACTTAAGATGTAATTAACTATAGGGGCTTGCCCTTATAGGGAATTTTAAAGAACCCGAGTAATATAAACCCTGTTTAATGCCTTCATATTAAGCAGGGGAATTTGTCGGCTTATAAAATTGGTTCGCAGACCAAACGGATGTCACAAATCTTTTAGTTTATTTAATCGAGCCCCACCATCAAGCAGTGTGTCTATCCTTAGGAATAGATACACGATTTGTGGTGCGGTGCTCGTTTATATAAACTATTTGGGATGTGAGATCGGTTTAATCTCATGTCTTAAAACCTTCAAATTTAAAAATTATTTTTAAAATCAAATACTACTTTTCAAAGTTATTTATTTAAATTAAATTAAAAAATTCGCCGACATGTGTGAACAATGGAGTCACTGCTGATATTTCCGAGGAGAAGTTGAAGTCTACCAAGCCAATTGGGCAGGAGAGTGTTAGTTTCTATGAACGTCTTCGTGGGAAGAGATCTACAGACCCTTCTACCTCTGCACCTACTCCAGGTAAAGCTTCCACTTCCAGACCTTCTACTTCTACTACTGAGCCACCATCTAGTTTTTAGGAATCGATGCATGATCAATTTCTAGAGCAGCAGAATGAGTTATTTCTAACTCACTGCAAAGTTGATACTATGAATAAGAAAATTGATCACCTATCTGATTACACCCAGAGGAAGAGTGATTATGATGCTGAGTATTCAGAGTATTTAGTTAGATTCTTGAAGGGTGAGCATGATATTCAGTTTCCCACCTGTACGAGATTTTCACCATATGTTGATCCTAAGGATGTGGAGTTTTCTTTTGGTGATGACAATGACGAGGCTACATACAGTGATTAGTAGCCTGATTTACCTCTGAGATGTGCTGAGTCTGTTGTTAGTTTAGTTTTTGTTTGCTATTACTGATTGTTGTTTGTTGTTTGCTAGTTTAGATTTGTTTATGAGACTTTGTATGAATTGTTTGATGTTGAGACTGTTTTAGATATTAGTTGCAGAGTGAAATTTGAATTAATTTGTGTTTATTTTTGTTTCAGCATACTACTTAGTATTCTAGAATAGTTAGTAATGTTATTTTGTTTCTGTTAGTAATATAGTTATTTAATTCAACTACTGCTATATAATTTTTTTTTTTTTAAAAAATTTTTTTGAGCCTGCTTACTTTTATATTCTTCATTATTTCTGAAATACTCATAAAAAGCATGTGTAGAAGTAAATTATATTTCTTTCTAGAATTTTTTTTACATGCTTATAAAATTCCTTTTTAAATTATACTTTTCTTTCTCTCATACTTTATTTTTTATGATATACCAAAACTTAAGTTTGGGGGAAGGGAAAATACAGGCAAATTTAAATTTTATTTTATCCTTAATAAACTAATATTTCTAAAAAAAAAATCTTAACATAACATAAGGAATGAAGAATCTATTTAAGATCACTTAAATTTTTGAAATTATAAATAATTTAGTGGACTTAACCAAAATTTTAATAACTTTGATTGATTATAAGAATAGAATTATTTAACTTAAAGAAGAATAAGATTAAGAAATTTTTCTATTCATAATAGAAATAATTGAATTTTAGAAGTATTAAGAAATAAAAATTATAACTTGAAAAAGAAAAGATTAAAAGTCTTTTTGAAATTCTAGTCATGTTATAATAATTAAGTGAAAATGTAAAAGTTTGAAAATATAAGTTAAGGATAGTGAAGTTCAAAATCATTAACAGGCTATCCAGATACAGTAATCCTCACTGTTAAAAAAAAAGGGAGAAGAAAAGAAAAAAGAGGAGAAGCTTGAGGATATGCCTAATCAAAAATTGGCTTCACTTGAATTATCTTATTTGAAGAAAACTAGTTACATACTTTACTTAATTTTTATGCATGAATCTTTATTTAGGAAGGACTTTTCATGAAAATCTTTTTCTTGTAAATAATCTATGTGATCTTAATATAATAAACGTCTATTATTTTCGAAATGAATGAAAAATTTTTGAAGTCTTATGATTTGGTAGTTGAATATTCTTTAAATTCTTAAAATTAAACTTAGTTAGTGAAATTTGGTTAATGATTTACTAAAGCCTTTATAAGATAAAAAATTATAAGGAGTCTTACATATTTATCTTTCATTCCAAATGTTATACATTTTATATAGTAAAAAGGGTTACTTGAGGACAAGTAACGTTTAAGTTTGGGGGATTTTGATCCATGAAAAAAATACCCATTTTTATGCCTTGATTTTTATCAAACTAATTATGCTTTAATGAAAGGTATTTTTATGTTTTTGGATATAGGTGATGGAAAAATGTTCAAGAAGGAAAAAGAGTGAAAAAGGAGAAAAAGGAGCAAAAAGGAGAAAAAATGGAGCCAAAATGCAAAATTGTCAAAATTGTTGGTCTGGCGGGCGCCAGAATCCGGCACCTAAGCGCCAGGTCGATACAGGATCTGTCAAGATTTTTGATGACTTTTGGACGGTTATTTTGATGGTGTTAGAGGTTATTAAACCTTCTAGAAAACTGGCAGTTGTTCCTGGTTTATAGGATATGTGATACAATGTATTTGGACCCTTGGAAACGGTTTTAATCGCGAAGAGGTGTGATCTAAAGTGAAGACATGCGAAGAACTGGACGCAAAGTCCGGTGCCTAAGCGCCAGACACACCTTCTAGAAGATTCATTGAATGTGGACACATTTTGAAGAGGTGCCTTGAGGCAACCCTTGAAGCCTATAAATAGGAGGGTACTCCTTAAGAAAAAATCCCCTCCCCTCTATCTAGAGCCCCCCTATCTAGAGCCCCATCTAGAGAGAGAATTAGAGAGATACTTTAGGGCCACATTTTACTATCCTTCATAAATTAGTTAGTTATTTTATTTAGAGTTTGTATTGAGAGTTTAAAGAGTTGGGGCTTTTTGAAGTTTATTTGCTCTGGAGTCAGAAGAATTTACAGGTTCAGTAGGAGAAACACTTGAGATAAGTAATTTTAATTTTATTCAAAGTTTTATTATCATGTTTTGTTGTTTAAATTTAATGTGTTCTGAGTAGCTAGTTTACTTTCTCCTTTCAATTATGAAAAGATAAATAATATAATATAAAATTCGTTGGAGAATTAAAAATTATTTATATTTTAAAACATTGTGATGATTTTAATACCGGATCTTAATTTACTATTTAAATTGGCCTTTTAAATTGTTAAAATCTGTTGAAGAGTTTTGATACCTAGAAGGAGATGAATTCTTTACTAGTAGATATCACATGAATCATTGGGTAGTCAAAGGCCTTATGCGGGTTATTCAAGGTAAAGTACAAATAAATAGGAAGATATTATATAATGGGCGTAGAATTAATAAGTTTTTAGAGTGACAGACTAAATTCTTGTGATTTGGTTTATTGAGAAGGAAAGGGTCACTAGTAAGGCCGACCATAGCCACCCTTGGACATTTAGTAGTGTGAGCCTAGATTAACCCATTCTACTAACAATACATCCGGACTTGATCTATAGGCTAGCCAATGTTCTTTACACCTGGATCAAAAGGTAAAGAATATGAATGCTTCTATTTGGCACAATACCATAAATTTATATTCTCCACGAATATTATCATTATCTTAGAAAATCTTGAATTAATTGAAAGGAATAAAGTTATTTTCTTATTGCTATTTACATTAATCATTTCATTACTGCTTTATTATTGCATCTAGTAAATTAAAAATACAAATTTATAACTATAAAAGAAATGCTTAAAAATAAAATTAAAATATTTAAAAATCTATTACTCACTCCTCGTTGGATCGATACTGGGGTCTTTATTTCAAAGCCCTATATTACTTGATACGATACGTATACTTCCGTAGTACCCCTAGTGTGTAAAATATTTACGATAAAATTATATTTATATGCAATAGCCGCTATTATTATCTATTACATATATTTGAAAGCATTAATTATTATATTTGTCATCAACGGATTGCGGGTCAAGTTTTTGGCGCCGTTGCCGGGGATTGAATTTTTAGTACGCATATATTTAACGTGGGTCAGAGATAATAACTTAATTCCATCTATAATAAAACATCCTAAACTTGAGATGAAAATTCTCCCTAATCATTTGAAGTATATGTTTTTAGGAGAATCATCTACCCTACCATTTATTGTATCTTTGGAGTTAAACGAATATCAAGAACAAAAATTGTTGGAAATTTTAAAAAGATACAAAAAGGCTTTGGATGTACTTTAGAGGATATCAAGGGAATCAGTCCTTCGATTTGTATGCACAGGATTTTATTAGATGAAGAACATAAACCGAGAGCTGATCCGCAGAGGAGATTGAATCAAGTAATGAAAGAAGTAGTTAAGATGGAGATTTTAAAATGGTTGGATGCTGGAATTATTTATCCTATTTCGGATAGTGCTTGGGTTAGTCCAATACATTGTGTACCGAAAAAGGGAGGAGCGACTGTTGAAGTGAATGAATGTAATGAAATACCCACAAGACAAAGTAATGGATTTCGAATTTGTATTGATTATAGGAAATTAAATGCCGCCACCTGAAAAGATCACTTTCCTCTTCCATTTCTCAATCAAATGCTAGATAGACTTACTGAAAATAAGTATTACTGCTTTCTGGATGGATATACTGGTTATCATCAAATACTTATTGTACCTGAGGATCAAGAAAAGATAACATTTATTAGCCCTTACGAAACCTTTGCTTTTCGAAGAATGCCTTTTGGACTGTGTATTGCACCTACAACATTTCAGAGATGTATGATGTCCATCTTCAGTAGTATGATAGATAATGGAATAGAAGTTTTCATGGATGATTTCTCTGTATTCGGGACTTTATTTGAAATCTGTTTGGAAAACTTTGCAAAAGTTTTGGAGCTTTACGAGAAAACAAATTTAGTTCTAAATTGGGAGAAATGTCAATTTATGGTTTCAAGAGGATTGTGCTTGGGCATAAAATTTTTGAATTTGGTATGGAGGCTGATCTTGCTAAAACTCGAGTGATTGAGAGATTGCCACCACCCACTACTGTGAGGGATTTAAGGAGTTTCTTAGGACAAGCTGGACTTTACAGGTGATATATTAAAGATTTTTCTAAAATTACTAAACCTTTGTGCCGACTTCTAGAAAATGATTGTAAATTTGATTGTAATGATGAATGTTTGTGTGCTTTTGAATTATTTAAAGAGAAATTAATCACTGCACCTATAATTATTTCACCTAATTGGGAGAAACCATTTGAACTTATGTGTTATGCTAGTGATTATGCGATCCGAGTAGCATTGGGACAGAGGCATGATAAAGTTTTCAAAGTCATTTACTATGCTAGTAAAACTCTTAATGAAGCTCAGATTAATTATACCACTTCTGAAAGAGATTTATTCGCTAAATTATTTACTTTTAAAAATTTTAGACGTTATTTAATTGGAGCTAAAAGTATTGTGCATACAGACCATTCAACTATCGAATATTTAATGCAAAAGAAGGATGCCAAACCTAGATTGATTAGATGGATACTTCTTCTGCAAGAATTTCATTTTATGATAGTTGATAGGAAGGGATCTGATAACCAAATAGCTGATCATTTTCTAAGATTAGAGTATGATAATTATTTGAATTTGAGAAGGAAGTTACAGAAACTTTCCCTGATGAACAACTATTATGGGAAGAGATTTGTCTTGGTATGCTGATATTGTGAATTATATTGTGGGTGATATTGTACCACCTGATTTAACAAGGCAACAACAAAAGAAGTTTGAATATGATGCAAAATTTTATTTTTGGGATGAGCCCTATCTTTATAAACAATGTAAGGATCCCATTATTAGGAGATGTGTGCCACAGGAAGAAACTAATTTAATTATTCAACGATGTCATGATTCTGAATTTGGAGGTCATTTCTGTGTTGATAAAACTGCTTTTAAGATTTTACAATCTGGATTTTATTAGCCCACTCTTTTTAAGGATGTATACAAATTTATTAAATCATGTGATCGATGTCAAAGAGTAGGTAATATCTCTATAAGAAATGAAATGCCTCTAAACTATAATTTGGAAGTTGAAATTTTTGATGTATGGGGATTAGATTTTATGGGACCATATACTCCTTCATTTGGGAATTTATATATACTGGTTACAGTTGATTATGTCTCAAAATGGATTGAAGCTATTGCTTTACATAGATGTGATGCTCGGAGTGTTTCAAAATTTTTAAAGAAAAATATATTTACGAGATATGGAATGCTGAGAGTGATTATAACTGATGGTGGATCCCATTTCAAGAATAATCAAATTAAGAGATTGATTGAGAAATATAATATTATTCATAGAATCTCTACTGCTTATCATCCCCAAACTAGTGGTTTAGCAGAAGTGTCTAATCATGAAATTAAAAAAAATTTGGAGAAAACTGTGGATAGTCACAAATTAGATTGGTCTGCTCGATTAGATACTGCATTATGGGCTTATAGGACTGCTTTTAAGACACCTATTGAAATGTCTCCTTGTAGACTAGTGTTTTGTAAGACTTGTGATTTACTGGTTAAATTGGAGCATAAAGCATATTGGGAGATTTTCAAGGTTAATGAGCATTAAAAGAGTTGAATTTTAATTTGAAAAATGTTGGAGAGAAGAGATTTAAACAATTGAATGAATTGGAAGAAATTAGAAATTCATCTTATCACAATGACAAGATCTATAAAGAGAGAATGAAATTGTGGCATTATCAAAAGATATTGAAAAAGAAATTTGAATATGGACAGAAAGTTTTATTATACAACACAAGATTGAAATTATTTCCTGGAAAGCTCAAGTCTAGATGTTTGGGACCTTTTATAGTTGTAAAAGTTCATTCTTTTGGAGATGTTGATATTGAGGAACCTGATACTGGAAAGATTTTCAAGGTTAATGAGCATCAATTAAAGCCTTACTTTGACGGGTTTCAACCTGACTTCAAAGAAGTTTTATTGATGAGTCATCTTGATTAACTGAATGGTTTGTCAGGCAGATGACGTAAAACAAAGAGTTATATGGGAGGCAACCCATATGTATCGTTGTGGTGTGTTTTATTGTTTGTTGTAGTTGTAGTTTTAGATAGTTATTTTGGAATCCTAATCGCTCCTAAATACTTCTAAAAATTAATAAATATTGAATCAAATTGTGGTATTGGAATATTTTGGGCCAAATGAAGTTCGGTGAAAATTTTTACCACTGGCACCGCGGACGCCTGAATGGGTGCCGCCGGTGCCCAAATATAGAGAATATGCTCAACTTCAAGGTTTGAGTGTCGTCAATGCCCTATCGAGTGCTGCCAATGCCCAAAACCTGTTGACAGTTTTTTGAGTTTTACAATGCAATTTTTTGTAGTTTTGAGCAGGATCTTCTACCTTATAACTCCCTAAACTCCCTTTTAAACTTCCAAACTCCAGAAAAACGAAAAACTTCCTTTCCCTATTCGCATCCCATGGATTCCTACTCCATAGAAACCTCTCAATCTCGTATTTTCAACCAATGGAAGTTTATGAGTTTTGAGGCGCAGTGATTATTCAACAAGGTGATGATGAAAAGGAGGATTATCAAGGAGAGAGGCTTTATTAATCGAGGTATGGATAATCCTACTACAAGAGTTAAAGAGATAATAAAGAAAAGGCATTGGGAAGTGCTATGTTACACTACCATTGTCGTAGTAGTTTCGGTTGTGAAGGAATTCTATGAAAATCTTCATGGGATCAACCAAGGATTCGTCTTTGTGCAAGGTAGTCTTGTGTAATTGACTCCTCCGAGAATTAATGATCTCTTTATGATTGAGAATGTACCTATCTGCCACTATTCCAATTTTAATGCGACAAGCGATAATATGAATGATGTGTATTTTTATTTGACGGATGAAAATGAAGATTGGGAAGTAAGAGACAATGGATATATTACTTTCCCTTATGCATCTTTAAATCCAGTGTCAAAGAAGTGACATTATTTTATTTTGGTGAAGTTATTTCCAACTTTAGAGATTAGTAAAGTAACCAAGGAAAGTGCTTTTTTAAATTTTTGTATTCAAACTGGAAGGTTGATTGATATTGGAAATATAATTGTGAAATCCGTTTTGGGATTGATAGTTCATGGATCTAGATATGGGCTTGGACACCCGTCCACCATATTTTTATTGTGTAGTCAATCACAAGTTCCGTATGAGAGTAAGGAAAAGCCTCTTCTTCCTTGGAGGCTTATTGATCCAAGTAATCTTTTTGACTACCAAACAGTAGGAGATGAAGGTGATATGGATTTGTTTGCTGATCAACTAACTCAGACTTCACAACTCATTCAGCCTTACATTCCTGAAAACTCCAGACGGATATTGAAGAGAAACAAGAAGCTGGAAAAAGAGGTACAAAATGTTTTGAATGCCATTAATAATATTTCTGACTTATTTGATCATATAGACTGGAGGATGAACCAACAATTTGATCACACAGGTCGGATTGAATTGGGCCTTATTAATCTGATGAAGAAGAATGTTGTGATTACTGAGGATTCATCTGATGAATTCCCATTTCGTCCCTTCTACAATTTGTTTGTGCATCAGCAATCTATTGGAGATATCATAGAGGAAGATAGTTCGGAGACTAATGAGGAGTGACTACTAGATTCTGCTTATGTTTGATGTGTGTTTTCTTTACTTTGCTTAATTTTTTTTGTGTGTTTAGTATTTACTTTGCTTTGCTTTATAGTTTGCATTTGGATTTTCTATGCTTAATTTCGTTGTGTGTGCTTAGATTTTATTGTTTGCTTATCGTAGTGTACTTGCAACACTAAAAATCTAAGAGTTGTTGGTTTGATTTGATGAACATATTAGTGTTTATATTGTAGTGTGGATTTTATATATAGAAGCGATGTTTTGTGTTGTTTGTGTAAGAATTGTGTTAGTTATTGCTTTTGTTATGAAATAGATGCTTAATGAAGTGTTAAATGTCATTGTGGAGGACAAAACGATTGAAATTACGAAAAAATTTTCGGACCTAGAAAAATTTTTGCACCGGGGCTATCGGTGCCAGAATGGGCGCCGCCGACGCCCAAATCCACAGACTTTGGCCAATTTAAAAAAAAATAGGGCGCCACCAGCACCCTAATACAGAAAAAGGCCAAAACCCTTTTAAAGTCTAGGGCTTGCTAGATCTTGGATTTCAAGCGATTTCAAGGCTTTTCAAGACCAGATCTACACTTCTCTTGGTAAGAGCTTCACTTTAAGTTAAAATTTTTTATTTTCACCATTGGAATCTGACCCGACCCGCAATAACGCAGTAATATTCACTTCCAAACGATGGCAAAAAACTTGACCCAATTTATAAATAGCGGCTAGTGTATAAAATCAAAATGTTGTAGAATTTTAGAAAATATTTTACACACTAGGGGTACTATGCAAGTATACGTATCGTTTCAAGTAATATAGGGTTTTCTTTTATAACTCCAGTATCAATCCCACAGAGAAGCGAGGTAAGCAATCCTTTAGGCTAATTCTAGTCTATTTCTATAAGGCCTAAATTTGGAATGTTGATTAAAATGTGTTTTCTAATAACTAATCCTAAATAAAGTTCTTAAATAAAAAGATAACTTATGGATAAATTGGTTTGGAGAAATTCGAGATATTAAAAATTACCTTTCTCTCGCAATTACATAGATAACGTGTAAGAAAGATATGCTTAGAATTAATGTGGTAGTGCCAAATAGAAGCATTCCTATTCTTTACCCTTTGGTCCAGGCATAAAGAACATTGGATAATCTATAGATCGGTTCAGGATGTTTTATTAGTAGAATGAGTTAATCTAGACTCACACTACTTGATGTCCAAGGGTGGCTATGGTCGGCCCTACCAGTGACCCGTTCCCTTTCTATAGATCAAATTATTAGAATTTAGTCTGTCACTCTAAAAACTAATCAATTCTGCTCCCAATAAACAATATCTCCCTATTTATTTGCACTTCACCTTGAATAACCCGCACAAGGCCTTCGACTACCCAAGGATTCATGTGATATCTACTAGTTAAGAACTCATCTCCGGATAGGTCTCAGAATTCTTCAACGGGTTTTAACAATACAAGTGATCAATTTGTAAAGTAAATGAAGATCCAGTATGAATATCATCACCATAATTTAATAAGAGAATATCTAAGCAAATCTTGATTCCTAAACATGCATCTATTTCATTACAAAATAAAAGTAAATGAAAATAATGGCATAAGAAGTAAAATGGTTGATAGAATTATGTAATAATCTAAGTGCCAACAAGGAACTTATTTCATTAGTATTCTATTATATTTATGCAACTATCTGTCACCTAAAAGCATTTAATAGTTAATTTTATAATAAAAATGATTTTCCTACACATGCCACTACTTCATATTAAAAGAAAGAGTAAAGGAAATCACTTACGAAACATGGATAATTCACGACAGAAAACTTAGTTTAAAACAAAGAAAATCCACTAGAAAGTGTTTATAACAATTACAAGAGAATGAAGAACACAAAACTTAGCTTTTTCCCTCTGAAGGAAAGAAGAAGATCTCTCCACCAAAGTTTCCCACTGATCCATGCGACACTCGTACATCCCTTACATAAATATCTCAAAATCCCTCACCAATCTCTCCCTAAGAAGTAAAAAATCTACATCTTCATAACTCCAAATGACTAAAATGACTAAGGGGGAAGAAAGAGACTATAGGGTGCGTTTTTCTCTGAAGGAGTGGCCTCCTATTTATAGGCTTCAAGGGTTGCGTCAAGGCACCTCTTCAAAATGTGTTCACATTCAATGAATCTTCTAGAAGGTGTCTCTGGTGCCTAGGCACCGAAATCTGGCACCTAGGCGCCGGACACCGCATCCAGTTCTTTGCATCTCTTCACTTTGGCTCACACCTCTTCGTGATTTAAACCGCTCCAATGTGTCTAGATTCATTGTATCACATGTCTTATATAATAGGAATAACTTCCAGGCTTCTAGAAGGCCTAGAAACTACTTAACACCTTCAAAATAACTCCCAAAGTCATCAAAAATCCGTCACATAACCGTTTCTGGAAGATTCTAGTGCCTAGGCCTTGATTCTGGCACTTAGGCGCCGTTTTCTCTTCGTCACTGGCGCCTAGGCACCGGGTTTGGAGCCTAGGCGCCACTCTGTGCGCAGCTCCACCATTTTGCTCCGTTTGGCTCTGTTTCAACTCCGTTTCACCCCATTTCAGTTGTGTTGTGTTCCTAACATCTTTACCTAAAAGATAGACATAAAAGCAACCTTTCTCAAAAGTATAATTTCATCCAAAATATGTGAGAAATGTAAAAGATATTGAGCATAGAAATACATATTGATATGTGATAAGTTAGAATTTATTTGTCTTGCTCATTTTCGCTCAAAATTGCATAACTTTTGCTTCATTTTCTCTAAAATCATATTTTTATACTTGAAAACAAAAATATACAAAATTACTTCCTTTATAGTGTAATATCTTTAAAAAAATGTGCATAAAGTTAGCATGAAATGAACACTAAAAATATGTACTTTTTTTCATGGATCAGAATCTCTCACATTGCTTAGATTGGAATTTTGGGGTTTTTGAAGAAATTTTGGGATTTCCTATGATTAAATTTGCTCTTACTTGTTTAGAATAGTATTTGGAGTTTGTTACATTGTGGATTTGGAATTTATTAGAATTTTCTTGAAATTTTAGAAATTCACATGGCTCCAAGGATGAGTAAAGGGAAGAGAAAATTTGATTATGATGAAGAAAGATTTGTCAATGTCAAGGTGCAATTTCATTTTAATTCTTAACTTTAGAATAAGAAGTGTATTTAAGATCGAGCTTTTGACAATCCTGGTGGATCTGTAGAATAGTTACTTGCCTAGGGGAAATGAGAAAGATTTTGTTATTTTACTGCTAATACTGTTTTGGGTCTTGTGAGAGAGTTCTATGCAAATGTGCTATGGACTGAGACTAAATATGTGTTAGTTAGAGGAAAAATGGTTGAATCTACCCCTCAGCGAATTTGAAGGAAGTGATTGCTTTTCTGATAAATGGAAAAGGGGAATGGAAAGAAAGTAAAAAATAGATGATTAACTTCCCTGCTTCCATGTTAAAAGTTGCATCTAATGTTTGACACTATTTCATCTCTGCAAGACTGTTACCATCTTATCACTATAATGAAGTTACAAGGGATAGAAAAATTCTGAACTATTGTACTCAGAATATGAAGAAGATTCATATTGGAGCTATTGTCTTCAAGAACATTCAGTCTATTGCTAGAGGAGATACCACTGGAGGATTAGGACATCCTGCCCTAGTTCATGCCCTGTGTGTACAGTCTGGAGTAGAGTTCAACAGTTCTAAAGAGATAGTTATACCACTAAGACCCATTACCAAGACTATTATTTGTACTTATGAGTCTCATGTGGGAGCACGAGATGAGAATATGAGTACTGATATTCCCACTACGAGTTATGACATTCCATTTACTTCTGAGCCCCCTACTTTGTCCGTTATTATGGAGCAGCTGAGATTACAGAGTGCTAGAATGGATAGACTCCATGGTAGGATGGTTGTGTTTGAGGCTAGAAGTGATATGTATGAGGATTATATGAGAAGAAAAGTTGAGTTCTATATTGCCTATCATGACGCCCATGTCAGATTCATGAGGGGGGAGACTGATGTGATATTCCCTACTTGCCCCAGCTATACACCGTATAGACCTGATCCTGCTGACCCTACTAATAAACCTGGTGATGAAGAGTGGTAGTTTGTCTGTTTCTATTTCTGTTTTTCTTGTTATGTGTAGTGTTTTTTTTTATGTTGTAGTTATTTACTTTCCATGTGATGTGTAAACCTGTTGATGTACTGTTATTTTGTAATGAAAAGTTGAAATTGTTATATGAAATGTGTAGTGCTGTGAAAGTTTGTTTAGTAGTTGTGGTGTTTTGTTGGATGTTTAGATGTTTAAAGTTGATATATCTTTACCCTGCAAATGTTTAAAAAATTTTATATTACTATTACTAACTGTTTCATAACTGCTAGCTGCAAATTTTGACTAATACTAGATGACTGTTGAAGATTTCAAGATCCCAACACAAAAGGGTTAGTTTTTTTTACTCTCTACTGTTTCAAATTTATTGAAAAATTTAAGTTTAGGGGAGGGTAGAAAAATATTAACTCTTATTTTTCTTAATTATTATATTTTCAAAAATTATGAGCATAACTTCTGGCAGTTGAACTTCACTTTAGGTAACTAAAACTTTTTATTTCAGTTGAATATTATGGAAGGATTGGATGAAAGTTTTTAGTGATGAAGGTTAATTTTATAGAGGTAAGATATTTGTTATGAAAGGATTTAATTATTGTTAACTATTTAAAGTAAAGAAAGCTGTATTTTTGAAATGTTAAGAGACTTAATTTATTATGTGTTAAGAAGAGATTGTGACTTTATGATGAATAACAAAGCTCATTCCTAATTATAAAGTAAGGAGGTGTTTCAAGTTTGAACTTTAGAAAGAGGAGAGTGAAGTTCAAAATCATTAAAGGCTATTCAGATATAGTAATCCTTAATAAAAAAAGGAAAGAAAAGAAAAGAAGGATTGAAAAATAATCCCAAAAAAAGAAAAATAAAAGGAAAAAGAAAGAAAAAATATTTATGAGGAGAAGCTTGAGGAGATGCCTAAATAAAAATTGGCTTCACTTGAGTCACCCTAATGGGAGAACTTGATTTCATTTCTGAATTTATATTTAAAGTATTGGCTTGCATTCTGATGAGGTTTGCATGAAATCTTTTTTCATATAATCTTTCCAGGCACTCTTAATGTGACAAATTATGGTTTATCTTGAAATAAATACAAGACTAGAGCCCTTAAACTTGATTGATGAATATTCTTATACCTGTAGTGTTGACCTGAGTTACTGAATTTCTTTCTAAAAGTCTTACCAATATATTCCTTTGAATGAAAAATTTTAGTGTTCTACAGGTGAAAAATACATTTCCTTGAGTTATATATTTATGTAGTAAAAGGATTACTTGAGCACAAGTAATAATTAAGTTTGAGGGATTTTTATATTAATTTTAGTGTCCCCGACAATGGCGCTAAAAACTTGATGCAGACTTTTTATATTGCAAGAACTTATAGACCTTAATTTATATATTTATAATGATTTTTTAAAGTCTAAACTTTAATGCAAGTTTACGTATCGTATCAAGCAATACAGGGCTCTAATAGAGTCCTGGTTATCGATCCCACATGGAAGGCACGTTCCTTACAATAAATAACGTACTACTGAAATCCAATACTCAAATTGTAACTAAAGTTTAAGTTTACTTCTACTAATAAGATGGAGATAACAATAACAATTAAGCAAACTATAATTACTTCTAATATCTTTAACACAAAATTAACTAACACACACATACTAAACTTATATTCGAAAGGTTTTGATATATATGAAAATTATCATTCCTCTTGCAACAAGTATATGTTGTGTGAATGATGTAGAATGATTATTTATTGTATTGTGCCAAATAGGAGCATAAATGTTTCTTTACCCTCAAAAGAGTACCCCCTCTTCCAAGCATGAAAAGAACATTGACATATTCCAAGTTCAATCACTAAATTTAAGGCTAGGCTGGGAGGATATCGGCTGTCACTACGGAGCTCCCACGCACCCTTAACCTGAAGGCTAACCTTCGAGTTTAGTTACCAATCTTAAGACCAAATTGGGGATCTCAACCTGTCACCCTGAAATCATCAATTTGAAGTCCATCAAAACACATTTCCCTATTTATTTGCACTCAATTCCCATGAACTACGCAATTCATCATTGTTGTAGGACACTCAATCCTTTCGGAGTAAATGCACAACAACTGATTTTAACAATTTAATTGGCCAAATCAAAAATTAAATTAAGTTTGAAATGAAAACCATCACAATTTCTTCAATACTTTAAAAGCACTTCAAAACCACATCATCACATCATCACATCTCTATGTAAGAAGAAAGACAAATGAGACTACTCAGAATTCATAGAGAAGACACAAGAAAACATGGATTTTATATATAAAGGAAAAGTCATACAAACCACAAAAGCAAATACAACTTATCTCTTTCTCTTCCCCTCCCCAACCAATTCCCTTGAAGTTCGTTTGAATCATTTTCTCACTTCTTTGCAACACTCAATTCCCTTTTTAGAATGGAAAGGAAGAAACAATCTCTCACTTTACTCCTTCTCCTTCACTCCTTAGAGAAGAATCCCTCTTAAATCTTCACTTCTACACTCTTCTCTTCCACTCTAAACATACTCACTCCCTCATCAAAACTTCCTAGAATCTACACTTTTTTTGGTCCAAAAATAGTTACATATATGATAAGAACAAAATCCCAAGAGTTTCATTAAGCATCCCTTCAAAAAGTTGTCAAAACCCTTCAAATTTGAATTGCACAGACATTGGGCACCAGCAACTCTCTATCGTCCCATTATTTTATGGAGCTCTCAGGAAAATGGCGCCGGTGGTGCCCATTCTGGTGCCGGCGGCGCCAAAAGCTATTTTCTCTCATTTTGCTTTTTTTTTGCTCCGAATTCGTTCCTTTTTGCATCTTTTCACTCCGATCACCTAAAATCATCATACCTGTAACAAATCATGAAAAATTTCTTTCTTTAAAGTGCAATATCACAAAAAATGGGTAAAATTAAATAGAAAAATAGTATATATTTTAGGTGCATCAGTATGTGAATTTCTCGACCACATTGTTGAATCCTACGTTAAACCACTTGCATTATTTTATATGTACAAAATTACTCCCTACTATGAAATTAGTAAAGTGACTAAGGAATGTGCTATTTTGAATTATTTTATTCAAATGAGGATGCCTATTGATATTGGTTCTATTATTGTAAAATCGGTTTTGGGATTGATCGTATGCGGATCAAAATATGGGCTTGGACATGCTTCCACCTTATTTCTTCTCTACAGTTTATCACAAGTGCCATATGAAAATTGGGAGAGAGTACTTCTTCCATAGAAGCCTCTAGATCCCAAGGACGAACATAGTAACCAAGCAGTTGGAGATGTAAATGACATGAGTATTATTAAAGATCAACCATATCAGAGTTCAAAGCCTATTCCTCCTTACTTTCCTGAAAGTTTGCAGATAATTTTGAAGAAGATTAATAAATTAAAGAAGGAGTTGAAACACCAGATGAGAGCAATCAACAAAATATCTGACTTCTTTGATCACTTGGATTGGAGAATGAAAAAACACTTTGAGCATTCTGGGCATCTTGAAGGAAGTCTGATACACTTGATGAAAAAAGGGCTGGATTGAGGAGGTTTCAACTGAAAAATTCCCATATCGGCCCTTCTATAATTTGTTCATTCACATTCAATTAATTGGAGAATTTGGAGATAATGATAGTTCTGAGACAAGTAGAGACATGATTATGTGTTTATGTATTTGAACTTATTACTTAGTTTGCTTTGCTTGATTGCTATGTTTGAATTTGCTTTCATGTTTAGTTTTCAGCGTTTGAGTGTCGTGGTTGTGAGGAATGCTAAAATTTTGCATTTTATAGCTTGACAAATGTGTAGAGTCTAGTGTCACATATGTGTGTTTGTAATTTGGATTTTATATATCTAAGTGATGTTTTGTGTTGTTTGTGTAAAAATTGTTGTTTGCCATGGCTTTAGTACGTTATTATATGCTTAAATGGACTAATTAGACGTCGGTGCGGGCTTAAAATGATTAAAATTGCAAAAGAAACTCGGGAACCCAAAATTTTAATTGGCATCAGATAGCTCTACAATCAGCGCCAGACCGAGCCAAATTACTTGGATTTTAGCCTACTGGATCAAAAATAGCACCGGACGACACTATCACCAGCGTTGGACCGTGCCCGACACTTAAAAAGTCCAGATTTCTCAAATCTCATGATTTAACCCTGGGACACACTATTTTGTCCCCATCCATCGTCTTCAACTTCCAACAAAGGCCGACTTTTACATCTAGGGCTTTCTTGCATTTGGATTTAGAGTGATTTTCTGGCTGGAAAAGTTCGGATTCCATCTTCTCTCGGTAAGAGCTTCACTTTAAACTAAATTTTTTTAATTTTAATTGTGGAAATCTCCTACATTAGGAAGATTCAAAATTTTGAGGTTTTTAGAGAAAATTTGGATATTTTCCATGGTATGAAGTTCTTATTTACTTATGTTCGTTTTGGATCATAATATATTGCAGTTTTGAGATTGATTTAGATTATTTTGATATTTTTAGAAAAAATATCTCAAAAAATAATGAAAGGGAAGAGAAAATTGGAATATAATGAAAAACAATTATAAATTTTAAAGTCCACACTCTTTTTAGTATTTTTCTTAGTAATAAGAAGTGTATTCAAGAGAAAGATTTTAAAAATCCAGGAGGAGTGATAGAAGAATTAATTGCAAATCTTCAGTGGAAAATTTTCTTTTATTTTACTGCCGATGTACTGTTAGGGATAGTACGATAGTTTTATGCTAATCTATATTACTATGAGAGTGAATATATATTTGTTAGAGGACAAATGGTTGAGTTTACCCCTGTACGCATCAATACAATTTACCAGTTGAGAGACCCTCACTATTGTGAATATGAGCATATTGTTGTTAATGATGAGGGACTTGATATGGTTATAAACTATATGACTAACTGAAAAGGAGAATGGAAGTTTAAGCAGAATCAAAAAGTTAACTTCTCCCTTTCTATGTTGAATCCTGTATAGAAAGTCTGTCATTATTTCATATCTGCAAGACTTATGCCTACCAGCCACCATAACGAAATAACTGTAGAGAGAGTTGTTCTGAATTACCGTATTCAGAACATGAAAAATATCAATATTGGGGCTTTTATTCATAAGAGTATTTTGAATATTTAAAAGGAGAGACTACAAGAGGACTAGGACACCTCAGCCTGATTCATGCTCTGTGTATTCAGTCAGGTGTAGAAGTTGAAGATAATGATGAGGTAGTTAACTGATGCGGGACTTATATTTTGGTAAGAATTTATATACTCAAATTTATATATTTATAATGATTTTATAGAGTCCAAGCACTCAACGCAAGTATACATATCGTATCAAATAATACAGGGCTCTAATGGAGTCCTAGTTATCGATCCCACAGGGAAGTACGAAGTATAAGAAAGTTTTTCATAGTATATATAATATAACACTGAAATCTGATATTCAAATTGCACTTAAAGTTTAATACTTACTTCTACTACCACTCTGTAGAAAACTGTAACAATTAATTAAACTACAATTACTTCTAACAACTTTGAAAACAGAATTAACTAACAGACACACTGAACTATGTATTTGTAAGGTTTTTGATATATGAGAAAAGTATCTTTCCTCTTGTAATGAGAATATGATGTGTGGATTGATATGGAACAATTATCTATCTTATTGTGCCAAATAGGAGTATAGATGTTTCTTGGCCCTTAAAAGAGTACCCCCATGAGATGGGGGTGTTGGTGTGTAAATTTATAAGTGTTAACAAATGTAAAAATAAAATAATATTCAATAATAGCAAAGTTTCCCCTTATCAACGCAAGTATACATATCGTTCAAGTAATACAGGGCTCTAATAGAGTCCTAGATATCGATCCCACAGAGAAGTTAGAGATTATGAACTAATTACAGCAGTTGAAATTATTATCTAGTAAACGTAAATAAAGAACAATTATACTAAATTTTACTACTAATCTTGAATGGGAAGTTGCAATATAGAAAAGTATCTCTCCCCTTGTTAAGAGAATTAAGTGATTCGATAATCAAATTAGTTAGAATTATATTGTGTCAAATAGGAGCATTCCTATTCTTTACCCTTTGGTCCAGGAATAAAGAATATTGACTAATCATATGCTTGGTTACTGAATCTGCGGTTAGGCTGGGAGGAGACCGACTCTCACTTCGGAGCTCCCACGTCCCCTCGTCTGAGGGCTAACATCTACACTTCAGCACCCAAACGATAGGACCGAATTGAGAATTTTAGTCTATCACTCTAAAATCTCCAATTCTATGCCCGATAAATAATATTTCCCTATTTATTTGCACCCTCCTTTCAAGGACTTTGACCTCCCCAAATCTCGGATGTAATCTTTACTTTAGTTGTGAAATCAATAGATTTTAACAGATCAATTGGCCAAATTGAAAGTAAATTAAGATTTAAGTAAAAAGATTATCACAATTTTTACTGAATATTTTAGGCACAACTACTTCAATTTTCCATTTCACAAAATCTCAAAACAAGAAGAAAGACAGAGAAGACTACTCAGAATGCATAGAAAGAATAACACAAAACATGGATTCATATAAAATCAAAGTTACAAAATAAAAAACACAACTTATCTCGATTTTTCTCCCCAAGCAGACTCCTTGAAGTTCCTCTGACTCTTCCTTCTTGTACAACACACTCAACTAAACTCACTATTATACTCTCTTGAACACACTTACACACACTAATGACACTTTGGAGACACTAAAAACACTAATAAGAAACTAAAAAAGGACACACCTTTGGCCTAAATGTTTCTCTTCTTAAAGAGAAGAAATATTTCTAAAGGTTGCTTAAGCACCTCTTCAAAAAGTGTTCAGATTCAATGAATCTTGCTTGAACCGACCTTCTCGCCTTCAGCGGGCTCATTGGCGTCATCGGCGGGATTCTAGAACATAGGCCGGCGGGTTCCTTTAAAATATATTTGCATGCTCTCGAGAAAAACACGTTGTCGGCAGCCTATTCCTTGCCATCGGCGACCAAGTTCAACTTTTATCTATTTTAGTCCTTTTTGTTCTAGATTTGCTCTTTTTCTCATCTTTTTGCTCCATTATCTATAAATCTTCATACCTGCATTAAAACATAGAAAATACCTTTCTTTAAAGTGCAATATCATCAAAAATTAATATAAAATCGGTATGTATTTCTTAATACATTTTTCTTTGGTCAAAATTCCCCAAACTTAACTATTACTTGTCCTCAAGTAATCTTGATACTACATAAAAGTAATGATTATTTGTAGTAAAGCTTTAATTCAGAAATACTACGAATTTGATTTAAATAAATTTTATAGTAAAGCTTATTAGAAAGATTTTTAGATAATTAAATTAATTCTATAGATGTAAGGTTATTTAGTCATCAAGTTTAAGACTTCTAGTCTTCTATTTATTTCAAGAATGACTATATGTTACAATATTAAATTACTTAAGATATTTAGATGATAGGAAATACATGAAAACACTACTTAGTAAAATACCAATCCATATATATAAGTTCAGAAATTAACTGAGTTTACCCTTTAGGATGATTCAATTGAAGCCAATTTTTGATAAGGCATCTCCTTAAGCTTCTCCTCACTTACTTTTTATTTTTATTTGGGTTGTTGTTGACCTCATTTTTGATGAGGTCTTCCCTTCTTCTTTTTAGTGCTTAGGATCTAGCCTTAGGCTTTTTCTTTTGACTATCTTAGAGGACTAGAATTGGGACCCGCCTTTTAGAAATTCAAACCACTTCTAAACTCCCTGCAAACTCCACGAAACTTGGCTATAGACCCCTAATCACCTAGAGGGTTGAAATCGAAATGTGGAAGTTTAAAGGATGAGTTCATATAGGACTCTTTGGCCTTAGAAGTCGCACACAGGTGGCTCAGTGCAGTGAAGGGGCTGACTTACACTACACTTACACACTACATTTCCACACACTTCCTAAAACCACACCCATACCCAACTTAACCTCCTGACTCATGTAGGTGATTCACATGGATGGTCCTTAACCCCTAAGCCCTTGGCTAAGAGGGTTAGGAACAACATAGTGAATGCCTCGAATGAGTCCTTTCATGGCTCATATGGGCTTGAAATGGTTTCATGGCTCAACCAAAATGATTTCTTTCCACCTAAATTCACCCGATCTTCAATTTCCCAAATTTTCGATTTTTGACCCCGGGACCCTACACCTACTTAAACTACCGAAAACCTTGAAATTACCGAATTTTTGCAAAATTTCCAAATTACCCAAAATTTTCCAAAATCAATCCCAAACATCTCCACATCACTCAAATTGATCATCCATACCCAAAAATACCAAAGATTCCAAAAATACCCCCGATACCCTCCGAATACCCAAAATACCCTTCTTGGCCTAAAAATCCAAAAATTCAGAAAATTCCCAGAAAATTCCAGAAAATCCTAAATATTCCCAATTTCATTTTGTCCAACTACACCATGGGCCAATTTTGTCAATTTACCCTACTTTTGTCAAAACCCCCAATTGACCATTTTAACCCAAAGTGAACCCGATGTTAAACCAAACCTATCCAATTGACCCAAATTCTGGTCCAATTCAATTCTAAACTTCAATTCAACATTCCCGATACCAATTTAGACCAAATCCAAGTCAATTTGATTGACATTTGGATCGATCTCACTTTTGGCCTTAAAGCCCGATTTGGACCCATGACCCGAGCTTAACCCAAACTCACCCGATTCAACTCCAATTAACCTCAAATCTTTTCTAAATCTTCCTTAACATTCCCACAAACAAAACCCTAACATGATTTGCCCAAAATTTGAGACCCAAACCCCACTCGAAACTCAACCCGAGGTTAAAAGGCCCATTTTTGACCTAAGCCCAGATCTAACCCAAATTCAACCCAATTCAAATCCAAATCACCCCCAATTTGTTTCAAATCACTCATGACACATCCATGAGCTAAACCCAACAATTATTTGGCCCAACCTCTTTACAAAATTCCCATCCATAAATTCATTTTTAAACTTAAGGGCCGCATCCTTAAGCCATTTTAAAAGCACTTCCACCAAATCCAAAAGCCCCAAAATTCTTCCAAAGCCCATATGACATTTCCCCTCATCATACTTTCAATTAAAATCATCCCTAAGTCCTAAACTCAATCGATCAAATATTTCTAAATGAAGCTTCATCCAAATTTCCACCTAAATTATCCAAAATCCTTAAAATCCTTTTTCATGAAATTGACTTCACTTTTCCCGAAGCCGAATGGAGCCATGGAGCCATGCACAAGCCATATGCAAGCCATGAGAGCCTCTTTACATGTCACCATGCCATTTTGGGCAAAAGGAGGAGGCTCTTTCCTTAATTCCTAAAGGTGATTAACCACTTCCATGACTCCACTAAACCATGCTTAAGCTTCAATTGTACTTGGATTGTGACTTGACCCCACTGATCGAAGCTGATCCAAATCACTTTCTCCTCGGCCTAAACCAGGCCTTGGGTGGTGCACCTAGCCCGAATGGGTGGGTTGACCCATTTAGGTCCAAATCTAGCCATGCCCCATTCCACTTTGGATCAAAGCCTTTACACATGTCCATTGGCCGATTGATTGCACTAAACCTCGGCCACGACCCACTTGACCTTGAGATGGTGACCATTACTGGCCGGCCGGCCACCGGGCCGCCGGGAAAACACCATGGCCGAGAGCTCGCATGTGAGCCGACATTGAAATTCTCACTTGCTTGAGCTGCCCCATGCCCAGTGGTCTACCATGGCTGTTCTTCTCCTCACGCAGAGCGGTGATCCCGAGCCACTAACTCCCCACAGGAGGCCCCGAGCCAGCTACATTTAAACTCCACCCCTCTCGGCCATGAGAAGAGAGAAGCATAAACCTTGCCAAAACTGCTGCCAAAATTGTTCCGAGACCCTCCTCCACCCTTAGAGCACTTGATCCCAGGTGAAATCCCTGCGCATTTCTCCTACGCAAGCTCGATTTCGGAGTTGAAATTCCACCCAAAACCGGGACACTTCTCCACGGTGAGCCAATTCCCAAATTGATTGGCTCTACACCTTCACCGGACCAAGAGAAGGTGTCCACCATCAAAAGCCCCATCTCCGGGCCACCCGGTTGCTCCGGCCTCCGAAGCTTTGTGATCGGGCTTGGTCGAAATCATATCCGGACAATTCACCGAGACCAGGAGACTTCATGCGGGAGCTTGCGGGACCCGATCGAAGGTGCGACAACTCTCGGATTGAAGCCACACTTCTACGAGCCAAGGTATGAGCTAACTCTTCATCCGGAGCTTCGGAGATTCTCCATTTCGAATGCTTTAATTTCGATGCATGTTAGCCGTATAGATGTGTTCGTCTCTTCAAGACGAATCCATAGAGTATAAGAACGTAAAAATCCATTGAGAATCGAGTGAGATCTTAGGGATTTAGTGTGGACGGCTCTCGGGTGAGAACACTTGGGGACGATGAACGGATGTCGTCCATTCGATACACGCGCGGACGGACGGCTCGGATGGCGTCGGACCGAGGAGACGGTACGAGAACCGCGGGGCCCGGGCTGGCGACTCGGGTGGCGGCGTCGAATGGGAGCGCGCCGCGTGGTCTTTCGGAGGCTGCAGAGGATGCGGCGGCGCCGCGTGGATAAATAGAAAAATAGGGTATTTTTTGATTTATTTAATTCCCTAAACTTCGAAAATTCATATCTCTGTGTAGAAAAATCAGAAAAATAAAATAAAAATACCCTCTTGCTCGGTGAAGAGAGAGAATAATGTGGAAAAGAAATCACTTAATTTCATCGAATATTTTATTTTTTATAATTTATTTACTCTCTGCATTGTTTTAATTCTCCATGCATGCATACAATTCACCATGGCATGAGACCATAGGGCTTTTGAAGCCTCTGAATTTGGGAACATTCCCTGAATTTTCCAAAGTCGGAGGCCATCCTATGAAGAGTTCTTGATTTTTCGAGTTCGGATCATTGTTTTGAGTATTTTAATTCCGGTAAATAGCATGTTGTGAAATAAATTCTAGGAAAATTTGGTGATGTTCCTTATGACCGAGAGAACCCTAGGAAAAATAGGTTTTGACTTAGTTCATTTAAAACAACCCTAATTGGCTTAAACACCCAAAATAGGTCTTTAATTAATTAGAGTTAACCGAGGCATCAAATTGACTTGAAATCAATTCTCCACTGACCTTTAGGATCAGAGGAACCCACCATAAAAATTTGAGGTCGATTGGACTTGGTTAGCCCCACTAATTGGGTTGATTAAGTCACTTAGCCATTTTAAGCTTTAAAAATTCATAACTTTTAAAATACTTTTCAAAAATTCACCAAATTGGTTTTGGAGCCTCTCTGATATCAGGGGAACCTAAGAAAATTAAAATTTCAATTTTCTAAAAAAGTTGATTTTTAATAATATTTTAATATTTTTAATAATTAAAAAATAAAAAAAATAATAAAAATCACAAAAATAATAAAATTCACCAAAATGTCACATTTTAAATTTTAATCACTTAGGAACAAATCCCACATTTTTCCTAGGTCTATTTAGTGAGATATTGAATTTTAAAGCCCTAGGGTAATTTTAAAATTAAAAAAAATGTATTTTCTAGCATTTTCACTAAAATAATTATAATAAATCATAGAAAAATCAGAAAATTGCAAAATTTGTTTCTCTGGTTTCCTTGATATCAGAGAGATTTTTGAAAAATATAAAATCTATTTTTCAACATTTATTTTATTTTTAAATTAATTAACACTCCAAAACTCAAAATAATTATAATAAAAATAATATAATTCAAAAAATCACCAAAATTGGTCCAAGTGCTTCCCTGGTCATTAGAAATGTCCCCTAATTTTCTTAAGGACAGAAACTTTCCTTTGGTCATGTTATCAAATTTTCCTTGAAAATCTCTATTTTCCACCAAAAATAATTATATAAATAAATTAAATACAGAAAAATCACATTTTCTCCTCTCATGTCTTTATTGACATATGAGTGAAGTCACATAAAAATTTCAAGTTCATTTAAGTTCAATTTAGTGAGTTATGAAATTATTAAGCTTAAGGAGTAAAATGGTAATTAAACTTTCAACTCTTAATTAAAACTTTAGGTTTAATAAAAAATCAACAAGTAAAACATTTGATCTTAATCTGATTTGGATGATTGAAATTTAAATAATTAAAGGGTAGAAACTCATTAAACAAATTTTAAAATAATTAAACTTTAATTAAATAATAGATTAAATTTGGAAGAATAATAAAATTGGAATTATTAAAATAAGGGATATTTA
The DNA here is from genome assembly GCA_022702705.1 of Papilionanthe hookeriana x Papilionanthe teres. Taxonomy (NCBI): domain Eukaryota; kingdom Viridiplantae; phylum Streptophyta; class Magnoliopsida; order Asparagales; family Orchidaceae; genus Papilionanthe; species Papilionanthe hookeriana x Papilionanthe teres. The sequence goes on along the minus strand of CM040428.1, from coordinate 80,787,822 downwards.
TTAGGAAGAGATTTATTCTTTAATTTAAAAAATCCCTAAACTAATTATATCATTAACACTTAACTCTTAATTAAAATGATAACTCAAATTTAAAATATTAAAAGACTTAATTAAATCATTAAACTCTTTTAGAATCTCAATTAAAATTATAAATTAAATTAAATTAAAATTAAATTAAATAATTAAATTAAATTAAATTAAACAATTAAATTAAATTAAATTAAATTAAATTAAATTAAATAATTAAATTAAATTAAATTAAACAATTAAATTAAATTAAATTAAATTAAATTAAATTAAATAATTAAATTAAATTAAATTAAACAATTAAATTAAATTAAATTAAATTAAATTAAATTAAATTAAATAATTAAATAAAATTAAATTAAACAATTAAATTAAATTAAATTAAATTAAATAATTAAATTAAATTAAATCAAATCAAATTAATTAAACATCAAATCAAATTAAAATTAAATTAAGTTAAATTAAAACTCAATTAAATTAAATTGAATTAAATATAACGTCACACAAGAGCATAAAAGAAATTAAATATAAAGCAACTTTTTAACTTAAATCAAATCATTTAAATACTAATTTACCCTTGAAAGCTTTGATTATTATAACTCCTAAATGAAACATTAAATGAAGTGTTACTTCACTCATAAGATATTCAAATGTCTTAATTCACTGAGCAAGTTAACAAAACTTGAAAACCTCGGACGATTGATTCATTTATATGATTAAATTCATTTGGACTTAAAATAATCCTAAAAATATTGAAAAGATGTTTAAGATTCTTCTTAAGCACTTCCTCGATATGATAGGATATTTATAAGAACAATTGGATTTAATTGTTCTTTGATGAAGAAAATCGTCCTCAAAACAAAAACACGAAAGAACCAGACGTCATAGGAGATGACTAGCTATAGGATTAGGAATTTGGTAGAAAACCATAACCTTTCCCTTAGCTTTACCTAGGAACTTGCTTAAATATTCTAATTGTGTTTTAAGTGCAGCTTGGGATGACGGGAAGACCCTCGAGTACGCTGTTATTTTATTGCAATTCACTTTCTTGCAATTTACTTTCTGCAATTTACCTTCTTGCAATTTACTTTATTGCGGATGCACTTTACTTTTCTTGCATGATAAAACAAGCTGTTGCATGAAAACCCACACCTTTAGGATAGTCCCTAAAACTGAAACCAAAACTAAGTTAAAAGTCATTGCAAGATAAAATTCACCGCCACGACATTTCAAAATATAAAACAACTCAAAATTTAATCACAAACGGAACACAAAACTACGATTGCAACTAAATTAAAACGTCTTGTTGGATGATCGGGAATACCTCGGATGATGTAACCTACGTGTTGCTAACGGGATTTCCCACGGTCTAAATGAAAGTGTGGAACTCATTCGGTTGAGTTTAGCAAATTCATACGGACTAAGTGAATCCGATAAAAATAATGATGTCGGAAGGATGGAACCGTGGGATCTTAACCGGTGTCGTTATAATCAACTTTAAGATTTGTTTTAATCAAAATACAAAACACTTGGAAATTAAGACTTCTCTAAACCAAAAAACTTTTCTCATCTCTTGATTTATTATTTCTAAAACTAAAACCTCTGCAACAACAAGGAGCTTGGAGCATGGTGGGCAGCACGGCCATCGTCGTCGACGAAAACTTGAACCTACTTCAGCAAAACCTTCTTAGAATTAAACAACAAAGCCATAGGACTTCGAGGTAGCTTGCACTAGTGCAACATAAATCCTCGACCTCTTCGTTAGGCATTTGCATTGCAAATTAAGCCCTAGCAGGTCTTAGGATTCCGAGGTAGTCGTCAGATACGACAATAAACCCTCACATCTTCTAAATTTATTTGTTTGATTTTATCATACAAATATAAGCCCTAATTAATTAAAATTGGCAAGATTGAAATACTAAATAAACATTAGGACTTTCCTAAATTCGAAGCGAAACAATAGGATAGTCGGGAAATTACCGAAGTTCACTTCGAATCGGTGATTTCTCCTACCTTTCTTCCTTCGGATTCACTAAAACAAAAATGTTCCAAATTTGATCCATTCCCTATTGAAATTCCAAAATTCGATCTTTGAAAACCTTAAAGTTTGAAATTCTTGAGAGCGAGAATTATTGGTTATTATCGAGAGTTTTCTTAGGTGATTCCCGTCACTTAAGATGTAATTAACTATAGGGGCTTGCCCTTATAGGGAATTTTAAAGAACCCGAGTAATATAAACCACTGTTTAACACTTTCATATTAAGCGGGGAATTTGTCGGCTTATAAAATTGGTTCGCGGACCAAACGGATGTCACAAAACTTCTAGTTTATTTGATCGAGCCCCACCCTCAAGCAGTGTGTCTATCCTTAGGGATAGATACACGGTTTGTGGTGCGGTGCTCATTTATATAAACTATTTGGGATGTGAGATCGGTTTAATCTCATATCTTAAAACTTTCAAATTTAAAATTATTTTCAAAGTCAAATACTACTTTCTAAATTATATATATATTTAAATCAAATTTAAAATTTAAATTCGCCGACAACTTCTGTTAGGCGACCCCCTTTTAAAATACAACACAACCTAAAAATATGCCGACAACTTCTGGCGACTCCGCTGGGGAAGATTCCTCTCTCCATTATAATCGAATAGTTCCGCTTTCAAAAATCGGTAGTGTATCCATGTCCCTAATGGATCAAGCTACCCTTCTTTCCGTTGGAATACTATGTTCATTTCTATCTTGAACAAGTATAGCCAACATTCTCTCGGATTTAGGAGCCACTTGTTTAGACACCCCTAAACGAGAGAGGTTCCGAGATCCTTTTACCTCATTTACGAGGTGGGGTGGACCCCGATAGGTGTTAGTTTAGGAGTGATCCTTCGAGTCGGGAAGTCTTGCTTAAGACTCTCTTTTCCTTCTACGAATCGGATTCCTTACCTTCTCTACACCTTTGAACATTCCGTTCTAAATAAACAAACCCTCTAATAAGTGATTCTTTTAACAAATGATTCCTTCTTATAAATACGTGAACAAAAATGAGTTCGGACTCTTTTCAATTCCTTTCTTTTCGTCCTAAAGAAAAGAAGCATAACTTGGGATCGACGACCGAGATCTACCTTGCGGAAATGGAAGCCCCGGCGATTTTCTCCTTCACCGACGGACTTGGACTTCGCATGCTATAAGGATGAGCTGCCCGACAATGGGGTCATCCGATTTGGACGGGGATTCGAAAACACGAACGTCGAGGTCACCGACGTCTCCCTCTTTGCAGCGACGAACAAGGTATTCGAAGGCGAGGAACCACCGCTCGAGTTCGACCTTAGGTCGACCCGAGAGTTTCCTCCCACTGCAAAGGGTCCGGACTAGGAGGAGTCTTGCCGTCCGCGGGAGGAGCTGTTCTTACTACCCCCATCGGTGCTAGTTGTTTCGCACCTACCCCGACTTACGCGAATCGAAGGGGAAAGAAATCCGGAAGCTATGATAAACACTGTTACCGTGGAGGGTACGGATCTTCTGTAAGACCTTCGTCTTCGAAATCGGGTCCGGTTCGAAGATTCCGTCGGCGACAAAGACCCGAAGAAGAAATAGAAATAGAAGGATCGCCGGGAAGCCGGAGCTGCCGAGATTGCCTTCTGGAGGAAATTCCGAGTTGCCGAATATACACCGCTACCGGAATATACACCATCGCTCGACTACATACCACTTTTGGGAGGAAGCGGGTTCCATCCCCTCTCCGCCGCGAGAGGATGAGGAGAATGTTCGCAAGATTGCTTGCCACATTACCTCGGCCCGCATACTACAACGATAGCCGCGAGAAATGAACTAGAACTACGCCGTTTGCTCGATTGCAAACTTTGGTAGAAAAGCTAGCAAAGAAGGAAAAGCGCCGTGTCGGAAATTCTACGAAGGATAGGACGGGTGCCGGTCAAATCCCGTCTTGGGCCCCGAGTAGAACCCGCCGTCATGATAGAAAAGCCGAGCAAGAGAATGAAGGCTAGCCCGCTTGTCGTAGTATCGGGATTACGGATTAGGGAGGATACCACCTTCCGGCATTTGGCCGATGAGACCATCCGGTCACTAGACCTTCTGCTGCTAGAAGGATGGTGTGGCATCCCACTACGGGGCGATTGAGAGCCGAAACGAGCGGCCCGAGAGAGAAAGTCTCGCCGGGAGGCTGGAATGCGAAGAAAGTGCTTCTTGCGATGAAGGGGACTCGTGAAAAAAGGACCCGGCGACCATCGCATGACAACCACAAAGATACACGAAAGCTCCGCTAGAAGATGCCATGGAAAAGTTGAGAACCGACATCCGACGGTTGGCAAAAGAAAGAGAAGAAAAGTTCGGAGATGAGATCGACTCATCGGAATTCATGGACGATGAATATGCGGAAATCGACATGGTTGAGACACGAGCTTCATCGGCTTCTCGAGGTGCTCCTGCGGCTGCGCGAAGAGAGGAGCCGAGGCGATGAAGAGACGGCTTCGGGAAAAGGACGACACGATCGCTCGAATGGCGAAGAGGATGGAAGAGATGGCCATAGCTGCGGCCACTCTCCGAGTCGAAGTACGACCACATAGAGAGACACCCCCGGAAGTCATTCACATCGTAGACGGAGGAAAGGAGATTACATCCGTCGATGGGGATGACCGGTGAAAAAGGATACAGCACGAAGTATGATCCACTGAAAAGGATATCAAGAACTTGGTAGAGCGGCGAGTGCGAGAAGCCTTAGCACGATCGAAGAACGGGACATCCATTCGGACGGGTAGACCTTACCCGAGAAGAATTCGACGGCTGTCCGATACCGAAAGGCTTCGTACCACCTGCTGTTTAAGACCTTCGACGGAACCGGGAACCCCCGACGGCATGTTGCACACTTTCGTGCCGATTGTTGCAATGCGGCGGGAGCGATGCGCTACTCTTCCGACGGTTCGTTAGCGATCTGTCGGGAATCGCCTTCGGCCGGTATGCGGGGTACCCCGACGGTTCGGTGAAGACATTCTCGGAGCTAGAGAGCCTCTTCATTAAGCGATTTGCGGAGCTCGGCACCACATCACTATAGGTGATTTAGTGATAGAGAAACAAAGGCCGAATGAAACTCTAGTGGATTACATACTTCGATGGAGAAATTTAAGCATGAAGTGTGAACCACAACTGCAAGAACAACATGCGGTCGGCATCTTGCTTAAAAGCATTCACGGCCGATAGCACTTCTCCTCAAGGGATTCACTTATTAAGACTTTTGAGAAGTTGTTAAGCAAGGCCGGAAGCTTGCAAGAAGAGGCGAAGCAATTAAGTTTTGCCGACAAGACGGACAAGCGAAGCCGGTGAAGACCTTCGAGAAGAAATCCGGGATCATTGCGGCGGTTGACGAAGGAAAACAACCGATGCAAATACCACCAGAATGGCCGCGGCAACCACAACAAAATTACCGGCAACCCGGTCCGGCTATCGGTCGTCTCCGCGGTATGAACAACCGTCTCGTCCGCAACGTACATTGAGGGAGCTTCGAGCGAGAGAATATCCGTTCGAAAATGAAGCGGTACGAAGATGTTCCGTGGCTTAATGAAAACTCCGGATTTCCAGTGCCGGAGCCCAAAAGACCGAGAGGAAGTCAACAAGAAAGGTGATCCCGACTTTTGCCCCTACCATCGGATGCTTGGGCACAAGATAGAAGATTGCATTACCTTGAAAAGTTGGCTCGACGACAACCTTCGGAAAGGAAATATAACAATCCCGAAGGAGTACATGAAGGAACCCCGGAAAGGAGGTTCGCGTCGATGTTATCTCAACCGATCCCGTCATTCCGATAGAACCCTATGCAACCAACGATGGATGGACTACCGCCGGACAAGGTCTTCGAAGAAGATTTTAGATAACATCCGAACCGCTTCGGTGCGAGCTTCGATTCGAGTTCGAGACCGTTAAGCCGGTACTTATCACTTGCGATAGAAGAACCACCTCGACGAGGAGACAATCGAAGAGAAGAAGAAAATTGACGAAGAAGAGGGGACCGAGATTCCTAAGGCTAGACTAGGGGCTGCTTATCCTAGGATAGTTGTTTCCGATTCGGGGGAGAAATCCCTCGAACCTCGATTTTGTATGATTATCTGCTCACTTCGGTGGGATCATATAATGATAAGGGTGATGGCGTTGGCTACGTTTTGACTGTTTCTAACGATTACGTAACTAGCGACAATCCGGGCGTCGATTTCGATACCAACAACAATTCTCGAATCATACAAGATCTCGACGATCAAAATGACGAAGAAGGCATCCATCGAGGAGGCTACGAGAGTTCAACAAGCAACGGATCTATCCGTGAGTTTCGAGGAGCTCCGGTTACGATAGAGTTAGAGCCTTCGGATTTGGAAGATAATCCGGAAGAGCCGGTCATTCCGATTCGGGAGGAGACACCGACAAACTCGACACTAGATTCGGAAGAAATTACGAAGTCGACTTAAGAAGTGGAAAAGTTCTACCTCCGAGAATGGGTCCAAAAGACAAAGGAAAGCGGTGGTTGTTCAAGAAGAACCAACCCAGGCGGAAGACATACCCGTTCGAGAAGAAGCCGAGACGCATGGAAACAAAGTGGACTACAACGTGCTAGCCCATCTTAGGAAACTACCGGCCAAGGCGAGCATTTACGATGCTCTCATCTTATCAAAGGAGATGAGGGAAGCTCGATCGAGGCCTTACTTGATCCGGAAATTTGCTTAGCTCGAATGGCTGGAGATTCCTTAGATGAGGTTTGCTCGTTAAAGGAACGACGAGGTGTTACCTTCACGGACAATGACTCACTACTTGGGACAGCGAGATCACAACCGACCGTTGTACATTTCGATTACAATTGGGAAGTTTACGCTCTCCGAGTATTGGTGGATCCGGGAGCATCAATTAATATAATGAGTCTTCGAACACTAGCATACTTGGAAATTGATGCTCGTGAGCTCGAGGCCGACAAAATGTTATTAAGAGGATTCGACCGAGAAAGGAGAAAGAGCCCTCGGGTCAATAACGCTGCGATGAAAACCGGTGACTTAGCAAAGACAACCACGAAATTTCATATAATCGATTCGAAACGTCGTTCAACGCTCTCTTGGGCCGACCATGGATACATGAAAACGGGATGGTACCATCATCTGCGCATCGGTGCATCAAATATTACGATGGAGGGGAACGGTGCATCAAAGGCGACTTACGACCATTCTCCGTACATGAGATTGGAATCCATGAAGATGCGGCTTATTATGCACCGCCAAAGAAAACAATCTTCTCCGGAGATACCGTAACAAATGAAGCAAAGAAAGTTCGGGACAACGAAGAACCCGAAGTTCTAGTCCAACGATCACTCACCACTCCCTTCGGCGAGATGGTGAAGGTTTCTCCACGACTCGCATCCGAGGTCGAGGGCGGGGACGAGGCCGTGGTAGAGACATTAGGACGATTGGACGGAGAAAACCCGCCATCAATGTTGATTGGGAAGATAGTTACGAAGAAGAAAAAGAAATCGAAGCAAGAAGCAGCGACAATAAGTCGAAAGAAGCCGCAATACGAAGATCTCCCTCGAAGATGAAAAGAACGAAGAATACAAATCAATGTACGAGAAGATTAACCACTACGTACATACTATGACCCTAACTCCGATCCATTCTAATAAGATCGAGGGTATGGAGGTCAAAGAGGTACGTAGTGACGGTGCAAAGCCGATCAAATTCTACCGCGGTGCTTCTTCCTCCAAAGCTGAAAATAATGTACAATTCGAAGATGTCACTTCATCGAATTAATGGAATTACCTTTTGAGTGGTACTCTCCCTGTGTTCAAAATTTAATTCAACGTGGTTTCTTACCTCGACAATGGACAAAAGGCCGATCACAACATTTTGAAAAGTTATGGAATAACTCCGGCCGTCCTCCCGATTCGAAGTATGGACTCGGATTCGGCACGGTAGGGTCGGTTGACGATGCTGAATTTTGCTTAGTTGTCACTTAGCAAGTCCAATGAAAGCTGCATGGAAACTACGGACGAACTCGAAGATTTACAAAGTGGAGACGCTCCGCAGAGTCGAAGAAGAAATTAAATCCACGATAGATGAGTTAACGGAAGTTAACTTAGGTACTAGCGAAGAGCCTAGACCTACCTTTGTTAGCTCCTTACTCGATAAAGAAGACTCCGAAGAAATAATCGAGTTATTAATGGAATTTAAAGACTTGTTTTGCTTGGAGCTACGATGAAATGCCGGGATTAGCTCCGAGAGGTTGCGAGTCCATAAGCTAGGAGTGGATCCTACTTCATTCCGGTCGGACGAGGTCCCGAGAAGAATGCGTCTAGAAATCGAACAACAAGTCATAGCCGAAGTTAAAAAGCTAATAGACGCTAAATTTGTTCGTGAAGAACAATACCCGACACTGGTTAGCCAATGTGGTGCCGATCGGAAAGAAGAATGGTCGGATCGGAATTTGTGTGGACTTCGGAGATTTAAACGAGGCATGTCCAAAAGATGAATTCCCTCATCGATTCCAGAGCCGATGATCGATATTGCTTCGACACATGAAATATTCTCATTCATGGATGGATCTTCGGGATACAACCGGATAAAAATGGCTCCGAGAAGATGAAAAGCTTACGGCATTCGGAACGCCGATCGGAGTATTTTGCTACACGGTGATGCCATTCGGACTGAAGAACGCGGGAGCGACTTACCAAAGAGCAATGACAAGAATTTTTGATGATCTCATCCACGATCCAAGTCGAGTGTTACGTGGACGATGTCGTCATCAAAAGCAAAGTAAAGGAAAACCACCTGTATGATTTGAGAATTGTTTTCGAACGATTAAGACAATTTAACCTTAAGATGAATCCCTTAAAATGCGCCTTCGGCGTCACCTCCGGGAAATTCTTAGGATTCGTTGTCCGACATCGTGGAATTGAAATCGACCCGGAGAAGATTAAAGCCATCTTAGAAATGCCGCCTCCCAAAACCTTAAAACAACTACGATCTTTTCAAGGGAAGGCGGCATATCTTCGACGCTTTATCTCGAGCCTGTCGAGTAGGTGTCGGCCTTTCTCGGCACTAGTTAAAAAGGACGCCAAATTTATTTGGGAAGAGAAATGCCGAGAAGGCCTTCGAAGACATTAAACAATATTTAATGACACCTCCTGTCTTAGCGACCCCGGTCTCGGGTAGACCGGCGATACTTTACACCGCGGCTTTAGATGACTCTCTCGGAGCCTCGTTAGCCTGGAGTCGATGATGAGGGTAAAGAAAATGCTCTTTACTACTTAAGCCGTCGTTTACTTCCGACGGAAGTAAGGTATCCCGCAATTGAAAAGCATTGTTTGGCCACGATCTTCGCCGCTCAAAAGCTCGGGCACTACATGCTTTCTCATAAGGTCAACTTGATTTCGAAGTTTAATCCATTACAATACTTGATGACTCGTCCAACACTTTCCGTGCAGACTTGCCGGATGGTCGATGATATTATTGCAATTCGATATAAATTCCGTGCCTCCGCGTGCCGTAAAGGGACAAGTCTTAGCAGACTTCCTCGCGGCACACCCTTTGCCGGCCGAATCTCCTCTCGATGACGATCCGCCGGATGAACAAATAATGAACCTAGAAGACCTTGACGATCGACGTTGGGAATTATATTTCGACGGAGCATCTTCGACACACAAAGACGAAGAATCGCAAGTGATAGTGCCGGTAAGGCGGGAATCGGGCTAATCTTTATAACACCGGAGCGGGGGATGTTAAGATACTCCTACCACTTGACGGAACCGTGTACGAACAACGAAGCGGAATACGAAGCCCTCATAACGGGATTGGAATTAACCATTCGAATGGGGATAACGGACATCGACTTCTACGGGGATTCACGGTTAATCATTCAACGGATCGCCGGACGATACGGAATTCTAAAGCCAAGACTCGAACAATACTTCCGAGTATGCCATACAGTTGTTGGAACGGATTCCAGAATGTGACAATCTACAAAATTCCTAGAAAAGAGAATGCTTTAGCGGATGCTTTAGCCCGTCTCGCAAAAGAATTTGCCTATTTTCAAGATGAATCGAGTGGAAGTGTCGGTTCACGGACGTCGGGTCCTATCACGGCTCGACATAGACACAATACACAAATCGGCAAAAGAAAAAGAATCGGTTGCGGCGGTGACGAGAAAACACGAGAAGATTGGCGACGGCCATTGATAGAACTACACTGCAAACGGGAAAGCTACCGGACGATAGGTCGTTAGCCCATCGGATCGAAAAGAACTCTGTCCTACGCATTAATAAACAACACATTGTACAGAAGGTCTTTTGATCAAATTTGGCTAAGGTGCCTAAGCGAGTCTGAGGCCCGTGAAATTGTTAAAGAGGTACATTCAGGACTCTGTGGCGCTCACCAGTCGGGTCCAAAAATGAAGATGAAAATTAAAAGACTAGGGTACTACTGGCCCTCGATGATGACCGACTGCATGAAAATCGCCAAGAGCTGTCATCGATGCCGAGTGCACGGGTGGTTCTACACCAACCTCCAAATGTGCTACACCCGTCAATTGCGTCGTGGCCATTTGAATGTTGGGGCACGGATATAGTGGGTTCGATAGAACCACCATCTTCGAAAGGACATCGTTTCATTCTTGCGGCTACGGATTACTTTTCCAAGTGGGCGAAGCGGTTCCACTTAGAGAAGTGAAAGCACACCATGTGCTTGCGGTTTTCAAGAACCAAGTTGTCTACCGTTTCGGAGTGCCGCGCGGGATCATCTCGGATAATGGGTCGGCATTCGAAGCACACAAATCAACAATTTTGTCGGGAGACACGGAATCGGCGGCGATACTCGACAATTTACTACCCGAGAGCAAACGGCCTCGGCGAGGCTTTTAATAAAACTCTCGTTCAAATCTTAAAGAAAACCTTGGACGATAATAAGAGAAATTGGCACGAGAAATTGTTAGAAGCCTTATGGGCTTACCGGACAACCTTCGGAACTCCTACTCGAAGCTACACCTTACGCTGCGGTGTATGGGTCCGAGCGGTGTTACCTTTAGAGGTTCGGCTTCCTTCACTCGGAATTGCGGTTGCAAACAAGATCACGACGAAGAAAACGCCGGACTACGACTCGAAGAATTAGAAAGCTTGGAAGGGAAAAGACTTGCGGCGCAACGGAATTTAGAACTATACCAAGCTAAGATGGTTCGAGCCCATGACAAGCGGGTCCGCCGAGAACTTTCGAAGTTGGTGACTTAGTTCTCGTTCTCGAGACCTATCCTTGCACACCGCAAGATAGGAGGAAAATTTGAACCCACTTGGGAAGGACCGTTTGTGGTTGAAGCGGTATACTCGGGAGGTTCCTACCAACTAGTGAATTGCCAGGGAGAACGACATATGCTTCCGATCAACGGACGATACTTAAAAAAGTATTACGCTACCTGATGTTTCGAATGAATGAATTCTTCATCCCTAAGAATCACGGGCGAAGTAATTACTTATGATTGGGTCCGAACCCAAAAAATAATAAAATGTGCTAAAATAAATAAAATCATGATAATATGTTTTCCTTGTTTTCTTTTCCAAATCAAAATCTCTTCCCTGATCTTATCCTACTTCATTCCTGTTAAATTTGAAAAAAAAAATATATATATATATAAAAAAAAAATCTCAAAAAATGACGAACACCAAATTCACGTGAACATTAAATAAACGATAAAATAAAATTTGAATCATTAAAAGATAAACGAAATCAACACAAATCTCAAATTCCATCTTTCCAAACTTCAAAATCAAATTTCATCTTTACAAATTCCAAATCAAATTCTCAATCAAATTTCAAACCCAATCTCGATCGAGTTTCAAACTTGATCTTCCAAATTTCAAATCAAATCTTAAATCAAATTTCAATCGAGTTCAAACTCATCCTTCCAAATTTCCAAATTCAATCTTTCCAGGCTTCAAGTCTCAATCAAATTCAAATTCAATTTCTTCCGGATCTCGAATCAAATATCAATCAAATAAAATCAAACTCTTTTGGGTCGAGGATTTTACATCCAAGACTGCACTGCTTTAGGATTCTTTCGCTATTGCACTGAAATACATCAAAATCAAACTCTTTTGGGTCGAGGATTTTACATCCAAGACTGCACTGCTTTAGGATTCTTTTCTATTGCCTTTGAAATACATCAAATCAAACTCTTTTGGGTTGAGGATTTTACATCCAAGACCTATTGCTTTAGGATTCTTTTCCTATTGCCTTGAAATACATCAAATCAAACTCTTTTGGGTCGAGGATTTTACATCCAAGACTACCTTTGCTAGGATTCTTTCCTATTGACCTTTGAAATACATCAAATTCAAATCTTTTGGGTCGAGGATTTTACATCCAAGACTGCATCGCTTTAGGATTCTTTTCTATTGCACTTGAAATACATCAAATCAAACTCTTTTGGGTCGAGGATTTTACATCCAAGACTGCACTGCTTTAGGATTCTTTCCCTATTGCACTGAAATACATCAAAATCAAACTCTTTTGGGTCGAGGATTTTACATCCAAGACTGCCTGTTGCTAGGATTCTTTTCTATTGCATTGAAATACATCAAATCAAACTCTTTTGGGTCGAGGATTTTACATCCAAGTACGCATTGCTTTAGGATTCTTTCCCCATTGCCTCTGAAATACATCGAATTCAACCTTTTGGGTCGAGGATTTTACATCCAAGACCTGCTTGCTTTAGGATTCTTTTCCTATTGCACTTTGAAGTACATTAAAATTCAAACTTTTGGGTCGAGGATTTTACATCCAAGACTACACTTGCTTTAGGATTCTTTCCTATTGCACTGAAGTACATCAAAATTCAAACTTTTGGGTCGAGGATTTTACATCGAAGATCTGCATCTGCTTTAGGATCCTTTCCCTATTGCACTTCGAAATACATCAAATTCAACCTTTTGGGTCGAGGATTTTACATCCAAGACCGCATTCGCTTTAGGATTCTTTTCCTGTTGCCTTTGAAATACATCAAAATTCAAACTTTTGGGTTGAGGATTTACATCCGAGATCTGCATTGCTTTAGGATTCTTTTCCTATTGCACTTGAAATACATCAAATTCAAATCTTTTGGGTCGAGGATTTTACATCCAAGATCGCATCTGCTTTAGGATTCTTTTCTATTGCACTTGAAATACATCAAATTCAAACCTTTTGGGTCAAGGATTTTACATCCAAGATCGCACTTGCTTTAGGATTCTTTCCCTATTGCCCTGAAGTACATCAAAAATCAAACTTTTGGGTCGAGGATTTTACATCCAAGATTGCACTTGCTTTAGGATTCTTTTCCTATTGCACTGAAATACATCAAATTCAACTCTTTTGGGTCGAGGATTTTACATCCAAGACTGCACTGCTTTAGGATTCTTTTCCTATTGCACTTAAATACATCAAATTCAAATCTTTTGGGTCGAGGATTTTACATCCAAGACTGCACTGCTTTAGGATTCTTTTCCTATTGCACTGAAGTACATCAAAATTCAAACTTTTGGGTCGAGGATTTTACATCCAAGACTGCACTGCTTTAGGATTCTTTCCCTATTGCACTGAAATACATCAAAATTCAAACTTTTGGGTCGAGGATTTTACATCCAAGACTGCACTGCTTTAGGATTCTTTCCCTATTGCAATGAAATACATCAAAATTCAAACTTTTGGGTTGAGGATTTACATCCGAGACTGCATTGCTTTAGGATTCTTTCCCTATTGCGATGAAATACATCAAAATCAAACTCTTGAGGTTAAGGATTTTACATCCAACACCACTTTGCTCTGAGATCTCTTCTCATTGCAACGATTCAATCTAATCGATTCAATTTTCTTTCGAGGTTGGAGATGTTACATCTAAAACCTCAGAATTCCAATTTTCATTTCAAATCAAATCCCTCAAATTAATTTTGACAAAACTTCAATCTAAAAAAAAACTCCAAGTTGAAATCTAAACTCACACATAAAAATCTAAAACAAAATAAAATCTAAATCGAATTTCCCCAGGTCATGTGATTTGGGATTTACCTCCTTTTCCTTTCCCCAGCGAGAGTTCAAGAATCTCCGGTTCCGGAGATATACTTGACACTCCCCAGCGAAACTCTTCTACTTCGTCCTAAGTTCGTCACTTGGACATCCGTGTTGGTTTTGTTGATCGCTTCGGTCAACACCAATACGCGCGGTGTGCTCGTCGGCTCACCACACCTATTGGGAGTCCATTTGTTGACCTCATTTTTGATGAGGTCTTCCCTTCTTCTTTTTAGTGCTTAGGATCTAGCCTTAGGCTTTTCCTTTGAATATCTTAGAGGATTAGAATTGGGACCCGCCTTTTAGAAATTCAAACCACTTCTAAACTCCCTGCAAACTCCACAAACTTGACTATACACCCCTAATCACCAGAGGGTTGAAATCGAAATGTGGAAGTTTAAAGGATGAGTTCCTATAGGACTCTTTGGCCTTAGGACCGCCACTGGTGGCCTGGTGCAGTGAAGGGGCTGACTTACACTACACTTACACACTACATTTCCACACACTTCCTAAAACCACACCCATACCCAACTTAACCTCCTGACTCATGTAGGTGATTCACATGGATGGTCCTTAACCCCTAAGCCCTTGGCTAAGAGGGTTAGGAACAACATAGTGAATGCCTCAAATGTGTCCTTTCATGGCTCATATGGGCTTGAAATGGTTTCATGGCTCAACCAAAATGATTTCTTTCCACCTAAATTCACCCAATCTTCAATTTCCCAAATTTTCAATTTTTGACCCCAGGGACCCTACACCTACTAAACCTACCCAAAACTCTCTGAAATTACCCAAATTTTTGCAAAATTTCCAAATTACCCAAAATTTTCCAAAATCAATCCCAAACATCTCCACATCACTCAAATTGATCATCCATACCCAAAAATACCAAAGATTCCAAAAATACCCCCCAATACCCTCCAAATACCCAAAATACCCTTCTTGGCCTAAAAATCCAAAAATTCAGAAAATTCCCAGAAAATTCCAGAAAATCCTAAATATTCCCAATTGCATTTTGTCCAACTACACCATGGGCCAATTTTGTCAATTTACCCTACTTTTGTCAAAACCCCCAAATTGACCCATTTTAACCCAAAGTGAAACCAATGTTAAACCAAACCTATCCAATTGACCCAAATTCTGGTCCAATTCAATTCTAAACTTCAATTCAACATTCCCAATACCAATTTAGACCAAATCCAAGTCCAATTTGATTGACATTTGGATCCAATCTCACTTTTGGCCTTAAAGCCCAATTTGGACCCATGACCCAAACTTAACCCAAACTCACCCAATTCAACTCCAATTAACCTCAAATCTTTTCTAAATCTTCCTTAACATTCCCACAAACAAAACCCTAACATGATTTGCCCAAAATTTAGACCCAAACCCCACTAAAACTCAACCCAAGGTTAAAAGGCCCATTTTTGACCTAAGCCCAAACCTAACCCAAATTCAACCCAATTCAAATCCAAATCATCCCCAATTTGTTTCAAATCACTCATGACACAGCCATGAGCTAAACCCAACAATTATTTGGCCCAACCTCTTTACAAAATTCCCATCCATAAATTCATTTTTAAACTTAAGGGCCCATTCCTTAAGCCATTTTAAAAGC
Organism: Papilionanthe hookeriana x Papilionanthe teres; assembly: GCA_022702705.1. NCBI lineage: Eukaryota > Viridiplantae > Streptophyta > Magnoliopsida > Asparagales > Orchidaceae > Papilionanthe > Papilionanthe hookeriana x Papilionanthe teres. The sequence goes on along the minus strand of CM040428.1, from coordinate 80,772,112 downwards.
CCAGCTTCCACCAAATCCAAAGCCCCAAAAATTCTTCCAAAGCCCATATGACATTTCCCCTCATCATACTTTCAATTAAAATCATCCCTAAGTCCTAAACCAATGATCAAATATTTCTAAATGAAGCTTCATCCAAATTTCCACCAAATTATCCAAAATCCTTAAAATCCTTTTTTATGAAATTGACTTCACTTTTCCCAAGCCAAATGGAGCCATGGAGCCATGCACAAGCCATATGCAAGCCATGAGAGCCTCTTTACATGTCACCATGCCATTTTGGGCAAAAGGAGGAGGCTCTTTCCTTAATTCCTAAAGGTGATTAACCACTTCCATGACTCCACTAAACCATGCTTAAGCCTAATTGTACTTGGATTGTGACTTGACCCCACTAGTCAGGTCGATCCAAATCACTTTCTCCTCGGCCCTAAACCAGGCCTTGGGTGGTGCACCTAGCCCAAATGGGTGGGTTGACCCATTTAGGTCCAAATCTAGCCATGCCCCATTCCACTTTGGATCAAAGCCTTTACACATGTCCATGGCCAATTGATTGCACAAACCTCCAGCCCTGACCCACCTGACCTTGAAGGTGACCCATGCTTGGCCGTCCGACCACCAGGCCGCCGGAAAACACCATGGCCGAGAGCTCACATGTGAGCCAACATTGAAATTCTCACTTGCTGAGCTGCCCCATGCCTAGTGATCACCATGGCTGTTCTTCTCCTCACCAGAGCAGTCGATCCCGAGCCCTAACTCCCCACGGGAGGCCCCCCAGCCAGCTCTATTTAAACTCCACCCCTCTCGGCCATGAAAAGAGCTAAGCATAAACCTTGCCAAAACTCTGCCAAAATTGTTCCAGACCCTCCTCCACCCTTAGAGCACTTGATTCCCAGTGAAATCCCCCTGCCATTTCTTCTCTATAAGCTCAATTTCAGAGTTGAAATTCCACCCAAAACCAGGACACTTCTCCACAGTGAGCCAATTTCCAAATTGATTGGCTCTACACCTTCACTGGACCAAGAGAAGGTGTCCACCATCAAAAGCCCCATCTCCGAGGCCACCCGGTTGCTCCGGCCTCCAAGCTTTGTGATCGGGCTTGGTCGAAATCATATCCGGACAATTCACCGGACTAGGAGACTTCATCCGGAGCTTGTTGGGACCCAATCGAAGGTGCAACAACTCTCGGATTGAAGCCACACTTCTGCGAGCCAAGGTATGAGCTAACTCTCCATCCCGAGCTTCGGAGATTCTCCATTTCAAATGCTTTAATTTCGATGCATGTTAACCGTATAGATGTGTTCGTCTCTTCAGAGACGAATCCATAGAGTATAAGAACGTAAAAATCCATTGAGAATCGAGTGAGATCTTAGGGATTTAGTGTGGACGGCTCTCGGGTGAGAACACTTGGGGACGACGAACGGATGCCGTCCATTCAATACACGCGCGGACGGACGGCTCAGATGGCATCGGACCGGGAGACGGTACGAGAACCGCGGGGCCCGGGTGCCGACTCGAGTGGCGGCGTCGAATGGGAGCGCGCCGCATGGTCTTTCGGAGCTGCCGAGGATGCGGCGGCGCCGCGTGGATAAATAGAAAAATAGGGTATTTTTCGATTTATTTAATTCCCTAAACTTCAAAATTCATATCTCTGTGTAGAAAAATCAGAAAAATAAAATAAAAATACCCTCTTGCTCGGTGAAGAGAGGAGAATAATGTGGAAAAGAAATCACTTAATTTCATCAAATATTTTATTTTTTATAATTTATTTACTCTCTGCATTGTTTTAATTCTCCATGCATGCATACAATTCACCATGGCATGAGACCATAGGGCTTTTGAAGCCTGCTGAATTTGGGAACATTCCCTGAATTTTCCAAAGTCGGAGGCCATCCCTATGAAGAGTTCTTGATTTTTCAAGTTCAGGATCACTGTTTTGAGTATTTTAATTCCAGTAAATAGCATGTTGTGAAATAAATTCTAGGAAAATTTGGTGATGTTCCTTATGACCAGAGAACCCTAGGAAAAATAGGTTTTGACTTAGTTCATTTAAAACAACCCTAATTGGCTTAAACACCCAAAATAGGTCTTTAATTAATTAGAGTTAACCAGGCATCAAATTGACTTGAAATCAATTCTCCACTGACGTTTAGGATTAGAGGAACCCACCATAAAAATTTGAGGTCAATTGGACATGGTTAGCCCCACTAATTGGGTTGATTAAGTCACTTAGCCATTTTAAGCTTTAAAAATTCATAACTTTTAAAATACTTTTCAAAAATTCACCAAATTGGTTTTGGAGCCTCTCTGATATCAGGGGAACCTAAGAAAATTAAAATTTTAATTTTCTAAAAAAGTTGATTTTTAATAATATTTTAATATTTTTAATAATTAAAAAAATAAAAAAATAATAATAAAAATCACAAAAATAATAAAATTCACCAAAATGTCACATTTTGAATTTTAATCACTTAGGAACAAATCCCACATTTTTCCTAGGTCTATTTAGTGAGATATTGAATTTTAAAGCCCTAGGGTAATTTTAAAATTAAAAAAATGTATTTTCTAGCATTTTCACTAAAATAATTATAATAAATCATAGAAAAATCAGAAAATTGCAAAATTTTTTTCTCTGGTTTCCTTGATATCAGAGAGATTTTTGAAAAATATAAAATCCATTTTTCATCATTTATTTTATTTTTAAATTAATTAACACTCCAAAACTCAAAATAATTATAATAAAAATAATATAATTCAAAAAATCACCAAAATTGGTCCAAGTGCTTCTCTGGTCATTAGAAATGTCCCCTAATTTTCTTAAGGACAGAAACTTTCCTTTGGTCATGTTATCAAATTTTCCTTGAAAATCTCTATTTTCCACCAAAAATAATTATATAAATAAATTAAATACAGAAAAATCACATTTTCTCCTCTCATGTCTTTATTGACATATGAGTGAAGTCACATAAAAATTTCAAGTTCATTTAAGTTCAATTTAGTGAGTTATGAAATTATTAAGCTTAAGGGGTAAAATGGTAATTAAACTTTCAACTCTTAATTAAAACTTTAGGTTTAATAAAAAATCAACAAGTAAAACATTTGATCTTAATCTGATTTGGATGATTGAAATTTAAATAATTAAAGGGTAGAAACTCATTAAACAAATTTTAAAATAATTAAACTTTAATTAAATAATAGATTAAATTTGGAAGAATAATAAAATTGGAATTATTAAAATAAGGGATATTTATTAGGAAGAGATTTATTCTTTAATTTAAAAAATCCCTAAACTAATTATATCATTAACACTTAACTCTTAATTAAAATGATAACTCAAATTTAAAATATTAAAAGACTTAATTAAATCATTAAACTCTTTTAGAATCTCAATTAAAATTATAAATTAAATTAAATTAAAATTAAATTAAATAATTAAATTAAATTAAATTAAACAATTAAATTAAATTAAATTAAATTAAATTAAATTAAATTAAATTAAATAATTAAATTAAATTAAATTAAACAATTAAATTAAATTAAATTAAATTAAATTAAATAATTAAATTAAATTAAATTAAACAATTAAATTAAATTAAATTAAATTAAATAATTAAATTAAATTAAATCAAATCAAATTAATTAAACATCAAATCAAATTAAAATTAAATTAAGTTAAATTAAAACTCAATTAAATTAAATTGAATTAAATATAACGTCACCTAAGACATAAAAGAAATTAAATATAAAGCAACTTTTTAACTTAAATCAAATCATTTAAATACTAATTTACCCTTGAAAGCTTTGATTATTATAACTCCTAAATGAAACATTAAATGAAGTGCTACTTCACTCATAAGATATTCAAATGTCTTAATTCATGCGCAAGTTAACAAAACTTGAAAACCTCGGACGATTGATTCATTTATATGATTAAATTCATTTGGACTTAAAATAATCCTAAAAATATTGAAAAGATGTTTAAGATTCTTCTTAAGCACTTCCTCAATATGTTAGGATATTTATAAGAACAATTGGATTTAATTGTTCTTTGATGAAGAAAATCATCCTCAAACAAAAACACGAAGAACCTGAGACGTCATAGGAGATGACTAGCTATAGGATTAGGAATTTGGTAGAAAACCATAACCTTTCCCTTAGCTTTACCTAGGAACTTGCTTAAATATTCTAATTGTGTTTTAAGTGCAGCTTGGGATGACGGGAAGACCCTCCAGGTACGCTGTTATTTTATTGCAATTCACTCTCTTGCAATTTACTTTCTCGCAATTTACCTTCTTGCAATTTACTTTATTGCAGATACACTTTACTTTTCTTGCATGATAAAACAACTGTTGCATGAAAACCCACACCTTTAGGATAGTCCCTAAAGCTGAAACCAAAACTAAGTTAAAAGTCATTGCGAGATAAAATTCACCGCCACAACATTTCAAAATATAAAACAACTCGAAAATTTAATCACAAACGGAACACGTAACTACAATTGCAACTAAATTAAAACGTCCTGTTGGATGATCGGGAATACCTCGGATGATGTAACCTACGTGTTGCTAACGGGATTTCCCACGGTCTAAATGAAAGTGTGGAACTCATTCAGTTGAGTTTAGCAAATTCATCTGGACTAAGTGAATCCGATAAAAATAATGATGCCGGAAGGATGGAACCGTGGGATCTTAACCGGTGTCGTTATAATCAACTTTAAGATTTGTTTTAATCAAAATACAAAACACTTGGAAATTAAGACTTCTCTAAACCAAAACACTTTTCTCATCTCTTGATTTATGATTTCTAAAACTAAAACCTCTGCAACAACAAGGAGCTTGGAGCATGGTGGGCAGCACGGCCATCGTCGTCAGCAAAACTTGAACCTACTTCAGCGAAACCTTCTTAGAATTAAACAACAAAGCCATAGGACTTCGAGGTAGCTTGCCTAGTGCAACATAAATCCTCAACTCTTCGTTAGGCATTTTCATTGCAAATTAAGCCCTAACCGGTCTTAGGATTCCGAGGTAGTCGTCCGATACGACAATAAACCCTCACATCTTCTAGAGCTATTTGTTTGATTTTATCATACAAATATAAGCCCTAATTAATTAAAATTGGCAAGATTGAAATACTAAATAAACATTAGGACTTTCCTAAATTCAAGCCAAACAATAGGATAGTCGGGAAATTACCGAAGTTCACTTCGAATCAGTGATTTCTCCTACCTTTCTTCCTTCGGATTCACAAAACAAAAATGTTCCAAATTTGATCCATTCCCTATTGAAATTCCAAAATTCAATCTTTGAAAACCTTAAAGTTTGAAATTCTTGAGAGCAGAATTATTGGTTATTATCGAGAGTTTTCTTAGGTGATTCCCGTCACTTAAGATGTAATTAACTATAGGGGCTTGCCCTTATAGGGAATTTTAAAGAACCTGAGTAATATAAACCCTGTTTAATACTTTCATATTAAGCGGGGAATTTGTCGGCTTATAAAATTGGTTCGCGGACCAAACGGATGTCACAAAACTTCTAGTTTATTTGATCGAGCCCCACCCTCGAGCGGTGTGTCTATCCTTAGGGATAGATACACGGTTTGTGGTGCGGTGCTCATTTATATAAACTATTTGGGATGTGAGATCGGTTTAATCTCATATCTTAAAACTTTTAAATTTAAAATTATTTTCAAAGTCAAATACTACTTTCTAAATTATATATATATTTAAATCAAATTTAAAATTTAAATTCGCCGACAACTTCTGTTAGGCGACCCCCTTTTAAAATACAACACAACCTAAAAATATGCCGACAGTTGTTTCTCAATCCTTTTTTTTTTCAAGTGAGGATTACTGTATCTGGATAGACTGTTAATAATTTTGAACTTCACTTTCCTCTTCCTAAATTTAAAACATGAAACATTTCTTTACCTTATATGTAGTTCATGGTTTTTACATCATTGAGTTTCAATCTTTTCTTTTTCAACTAAATACTTAAGAATTTAATATTTTAAAATATTGTTTTCCTTACTTTAAATAGTTAATTATATTCTTATCCTTTTATTCTAAATATCTTAATCCACAAAATTATATTAATCACTAAAAATATTTCTTTTAACCTTCTATAATAGTTAAATAAATTAATTCTAGTTTTACTGAATTAAATTCACTACACAAAATCATTTTTATAATAATTTTTTAAAATATTTAATTGAGAACATTTAATAGTTAAATTTTGTTTTTCCCTCCCCCAAACTTAAATTTTTCTATCTAATCATATAGGTGGATGTTGACCTCATTTTTGGTGAGGTATTTTCTCTCCTTAATACTTCTTAGGATCTAGCCATAAGGGTTTCTCCTTGACTTTCCTAGAATACTAGAATTGGGACCCACCCTTTAGCAATTCAGCTACTTCTTGACTCCTCTTGGGACCCCACTTGGATGGTTGCAAACCTCTAAATCACCTTAGAAGGTTAAGACCACCATATGGGGAACCAATAGTGAGCTTCTATAAGGTTGTTCAAGCCTTAGGACTACCTTGGGTGGCCTGGTTCTGGTGAGGTCTGACTTACACACACTGCACTCTCACACACTCCATCCTTACCCATTTCTCCCCCTGGTTCATTGGAACACTCATGTGGCTAAGTCCAAACCCCTAGCTCTTTAGCTAAGAGGGTTGGGTACAACCCATGAGATGTTCAAAATGGACATTTCTTGGTCCATGGCTCACTTTAAGCTTCATCATGATCAAATTCAACTTTTGCCAAAATGCCTGGTTTTGACATTGGGTCCTTCAAACCTACCTAAAATTACCTAATTGCCCCAAAATTTCCAAAATTCCCCAAAAGTTACACAAAATTCCTAAAATACCTAAATCTCATTTTGAAACAACCCCCACCTTTTAAATTCACCAAAATACCCCAATACCCTCCGAATAACCTCTTGATACCCTAAAACACCCTTTTGGCACAAAATTCTAAAAATTCTTAAAAAATTCCAAAAAATCCCAAATATTTCTAATTTCATTTTGTTCTACTACACCATAGCCTAATTTACCAAAATGACCCACTTTTGTCAAAATCCCCTAATTGACTTATTTTTAACCTAAATGGACCCAATGTCACACCAAACCAACCTATTTGACCTCAATTCTAAGCCCAATTTGATTCACATTTGAGTTCAATTCCATTTGAAATCCAAAATCCCAAATTTTGCCTAATTAATCCAAAACCCCCAATTAAACTAATACCAACTTTTTTTCCCCAAATTTCAGTCCTAAACTTTCCATAACATTCCCATGAAACCTATGTAACTTTCAATTTCCCCAATTTAAAAGTAAGCTTAACATAAATCTATTTGAAAACCAAAAATGCCCCCTTTTTAGCCTAAAGTGAACCCATGCCCTAAACCTACCAAATTGATTAGCCAAACCCTGAAATTTCTTCCCAATTGATGTTGGGAACTCTTCAATAGATACCCCTAGAACATTTGAAACTTTCAATTGGGTCTAAACCTCACCTTAACCCAACTTGGGCCCAAATTGATTCAACCTTGCTTAAATTAACCAAAATACCAAAATCCACCAAATTGACCTTCCAATTGAACTCAAAACTTCTCCATGTCTTCATGAAACTTGTTCATGGCAATCATCTCTTCAAAATTTCTCAAGACACTTGGGCCTAAATCAAGACCAAACTCAAGTTAGCCCAACCCAAACCCAAATGAGCCAATTTTATCCTATGACCAAATCAAACCAAATTGAACCAAATGTGGCTAAACCAACCTATCCACATCCACTAAGTAAACCCTAGGAACCACCCTAGATCCACCTAGCCCATGCTAAGTGAGCCATGGACCAAGGGTTCCCCATTTTAAGGGATCTCTTCCCTTAAATGGACAAATCCACCTTTTGCCTCACCCAAAATCCCCCCTTGCCTGGTTTATCACCATTAAACCCTACTCTTTGGTTGACCTGACCCATGGCTAGCTCCCTTGTCCTTGCCGGCAGGCCCAGCTGCCGGAGGGGGTCAAAACAGAGCCACCACCAAGTGAAACAAACCCAAACTCACCCAGTTGGCCACCTCAGCCAAATCAAACTTTGGAGCTCCACTGCCCTCCACCTAAGCAGTGGAATCCACCCACCAATTGAGCCCTAGCTAAGCCCAATGGCCCTGGCCATTTAAACACCTCTTCTCGGCCATTTGAAAGGTGCTGAATGGTGTTGAATTTTTTCTCAATGAAACCTCACCAAATCACTCCCAGAGCTTCTCCCAGAGTAGAGAAGAAGAACCCCACTGTTCTCCTGCTCTGAATCCCCCCAGTTGAGCCCAATTTCTCAGCTGAAAATCAGGCCAGAAATAGTACACCCTCTGAAACTTCACCAAATCCAAATTAACTCTTCCCACACCTTCACCAGAGGTAGAGAAGGAGTTCCCCAGTGAAAGCCCCCTTTCCAAGCCACCCAGTTGTTCCAGCCTCCAAGCTTTGTGATCGGGCCTGGTGGAAGTCTAGGCTAGGCATTTCACCACAGCTCCAGGCTTCATCCCTAGCCTCCTTGGACTACAACAAATGTGCCAAGCATTTCTGATTGAGGTTTCACCTCTCAGAACCAAGGTATGAACTCTGCCTTCCTCCCGAGATTTTGTGCATCCTTCATTTAATTTAACTTAATTTCATGACATGTTATCCATATGGATGTGTTCGTCTCCTCAAGAAGAATCCATAGAGTATAAGAACTTGAAAATCCGTTGAGAAACGAGAGCGATCTTATGGTTAGAAGGTTGACGGCTTACGGGTCGCACCAGTCGTAGACGATGACCAGGAGCCGTCCGATCGATTGTGTATCAGTTGAACGGCAGAGATCAAGTCAGACCAGAAGGAGGAGCGGGACAGTGTGACGCGTGGCTGCTGACTCAGGTGGCAGTGTCGAATGGGAGCGCGACACATAGGGCTTCGGAGCCGCCAAACTTGACTCGACGCTGACTGGTTTAAGTAGGAAATTAGGTTATTTTCTATTTAATCAAATACCAGAAACTTTAAAAATTCATATCTTTGCATAAAAAAATCATAAAAATAAAAAAAAACCCTCTTCTTAGTGAATAGAGGAGAATAATATGGAAAAGAAATCAAGTTATTTCAATGAGTATTTTATTTTTAATTAATTATTTACTCATTTCAGTATTTTAATTCTCCATTTGCATAGACATTTCACCATGGCATGAGACCATAGGGCTTTTGAAGCCTCTGATCTTGGGAACATTCTCTGAATTTTTCAAGGTCAGAGGCCATCCTTATGACAAGTTATGTATTTTTCAAGTTTATGTCACTGTTTTTGATATTTTTAATTCAAAAATTATCATGTTGTTTAGAAAATTCCATAAAAATTTGGTGAAGTTTTTTAGGACCAGAGGACCCTAGAAAAATTATGGTTTGATTTAATTCCTTAAAAATAATCCTAATTGGCCTAATCACTCTAAATTGAACTTTAATTAATTAGAGTTAATCACACATTAAAATGACTTGAAAATAATTCTCCACTGATCTTTAGGATCAAGGGACCCTCACATAAAAATTTGAAGTCAATTGGAAATGTTTAACCCCACTAAATGGATTAATTAAGTCACATAACCATAATTAAACTTTAAAAGTTCATAACCTCAAAAATACATTTTAAAAATTTACCAAATTTATTTTGGGACTTCTCTGGTATTAGAGGAGCCTAAGAAAAATAAAATTGGAATTTTCTACAAACTTTCATTTTTAAGCATATTTTAATATTTTTAATAATTTAAAAATAATAAAAATCAGAAAAAAAATAAAAATCATAAAAATGTCATATTTGGTCCCCTAATCACTTAGGAACCAATCAAATATTTTTTCTAAGTCTCTAGGTAAAGATATTTAATTTCAAAGCCTTAAAACAATTTTTTTTTTGAATTAAAAAAAACGTAGTTTCTAGTCCTTCCACTAAATTAATTCTAATAAATATAAAAAACCAGAAAAATATAAAATTTATTTCTCTGACTTTCTTGAGGTTAGAGGGATTTTTGAAAAATATAAAATTCATTTTTCAACTTTTATTTTATTTTATAATTAATTAACACTCAAAAACTTAAAATAATTATTATAAATAATATATAATTGGATAAATCACCAAAATTGGTCCAAGTGGTCTTTTGGTCATTAGGAACATCTTATAATTTTCTTAAGAACAGAAAATTTACCTTGATCATGTTGGTGAATTTTCTTTGAAAACACCTATTTTCCATTAAAAGTAATTATATAAATAAACTAAATTCGGAAAAATCACATTTTCTCCTCTAATGTCTTAATTGACATGTGAGTGAAGTGACATAAAAATTTTAAGTTCATTTAAGGTTAATTTAATGAGTTATAAAATAAATAAGCTTAAAGGGGCATAAAGGTAATTAAAAGATTTTAGCCCCTAACTAAAACTTTAGGTTTAATCAGAATGGGGGGGGGGGTAAAATGTCTGATTTTATTTTTCTCTCAGATGGTTGAAATTTTGGAAAGTCAAAGGGTAGGAATCCATTAATCACTTTAATAAACCCAAAATTGAAACTTTAATTAATTGAGTGTTTTAAATTTTGGAAGATTAATTGAAATTGGATTATTGAAATGAGGATATAACTTAAGAGGATATTGATTATTTAATTTAAAAATCCCTAAATAAATCACTTAATAATATTTAACTCTTAACTTAAGAGGATAAGTGGAATTAATAATTAAATGATTAAAGGTGAATAATTCTTAAAACCTACATCATTAAATAATTTAATAATTGATTAAAGCCTAAAATGTTAAATGATTAAAATGTAGATTAAAATATTTGAAACTAATTTAAAATCATTAAAAATTACAAATTTTAAATAATTTTAAGACAACTCACCTTAAAACATAATGTAAAAAAAAATTAAATTAATTAAATCGTCAAAATTTAATAAGTAATTTGAATATCTCTTTTAACCTAAGTTAAATCTAAAATTTAAATTAACATGAAATATCAATATCATTTATAAAAAGTTTAACTTAAATGAATCAAACATTATTCCAAACTTAAAATTATTGATTAAAATTTCATAATTAAATCACATTAAAGTAAATCATCAACCTTTTACATCAAATCATTAAAATCTTTAACAAATTAACTTGCCCCTGGAAGCTTTAGATTATTATAACTATTAAATAAAGTGCTAAGTGAAATGTCACTTCACTGATAGGATAATCAAACATCCTAGTTCACTGAGCAAGGGAACAAAACTTAATTATACCCTTGGATGATTAATTCACCTGTGTAATTAAATTCACTTGGACTCAAAACTGTCCCAGAGGTATTGAAAAGATGTTTAGGATTTGTTCTAAGCACTTCCTCAATAAGATGGGTGGTTTTAAAGAACAACTAAACTTAATTGCTCTTTGATGAAGAAAATCATCCTTAACCAAAATCAATAACCTAGACATCATAGGAAATGACTAGCTATAGGATTAGGATTCTGGTAGACAACCAAAACCCTTCCTTTAGTCTTTATCTAGGTATTTGTTGAAATATTTAAATGCTTTAATATGTGTTTTAAAGTGTAGCTTGGGATGATGGGAGGACCCTCCAGGTACGTTTTTATGTTATTGCAATCTACTCTATTGCGTTTTCTACACTGCACTTTACTCTTCTTGCATGTTAAACAAGATTGTTGCATGAAAACCAAAACCTTTAGGATAGCCACAAAACTGAAACCAAAACTAAATTAAAAGTCACCACAAGATAAAATTCACTGCCACAACATTCCAAAATATAAATCAACTCAAAATTTAATCACAAACCGAACAACAAAACAACAATTACAACTAAATTAAAATGTCTCGTTGAATGATCTGGAATACCTCAAATGATGTAACCCACGTGTTGCTAACGGGATTTCCCACGGTCTAAATGAAAGTGTGGAACTCATTCAGTTGAGTTTTGCAAATTCATCTGGACTAAGTGAATTCGATGAAAATAACGGTGCGGGATGACGGAACCGTGGGATCTTAATCGGTTCTGTTTAAACAACTTTAAGATTTGTTTTAATTAAAATATTAAAAATATTTGGACTTTAAGATTTCTAAACCAAAACACTTCTCTCATCTCCTGATTATCATTTTCTAAAACTAAACCTCTGCAACAACAAGGAGCTTGGAGCACGGTGGGCAGCACGACCATCTTCTTCAGCAAAACTTGTGTCTTCTTCAGCTAAACCTTTCCTATAATTAATTATCCAAGCCATAAAATTTCGAGGTAGTTTTCCTAGTGCAACATAAATCCTCAAATTTTTCGTTAGGCATTTGCATAATCATGTTATGTAAATTAAGCCCTAACCGATCTTAGGACTCCGAGGTAGTCGTTCAGTACGACATAAACCCTCACATCTTCGAGGCTATTTGTATGATTATGTCATATAAATATAAGTCCTAATTAATTAAAATCTGCAAGATTTCAACATTAAACATCACTCCCAAATTGAAGCCAAACAATAGGATAGTTCGGGAAGTTGCCAAGATTCTTCTTGGATCCCCAGCTTCTCATACTTCTCTTCCTTTGGACTCCTGAAATCAACTGTTCCAAATTTGAGCTAATCCCTTTTGAAATTCCAAAATTCAATCCTTTGAAAACCTTAAACTTTGAAATTCTTGAGAGCAAAACCACTGATCATTATCGAGAGTTTTCTTAAATGATTCCCGTCATTTAAGATGTAATTAACTATAGGGGCTTGCCCTTACAGGGAACTTTAAGAACCTAGGTAATATAAACCCTGCATAATTCCTTTATATTAAGCAGGGGAACTTGTCGGCTTATAAAATTGGTTCACAGACCAAACAGATGTCACAAATCTTCTAGTTTATTTAATCGAGCACCATCATCAAGCAGTGTGTCTACTCTTTGGGATAGATACACGGTTTGTGGTGCGGTGCTCGTTTATATAAACTATTTGGGATGTGAGATCGGTTTAATTTCATATCTTAAATTTTTTTAAACTTAAAAATTATTTTTAAAATCAAATACTACCTTTCAAATTATATATTTAAATTAAATTAAAAAATTTGCCTACAATTTCTGTAGGCGACCCTTTTTCAAAACACATGATCTAAAAATATGCCAACGGTGGAAAGAGAAAAAAAATATTGTAAATTTAAAACAAACCATCAGTATTTTAGGTATTTCTTTTTGAAGTTCTGCAGGTTCCTCTCATCACTTTAACATGTACTTTTAAGACTTTCTACACACATATAATATTTAGAGAATTTTTTGGGTAAGGAAATTTTGAAATAGGTATCGAATTCTAACACAATTTCTTACTACATTTAATTACTTTACCTATTAAAGTACTAAGCACAGTTAACACAACATCCACATATATTTTACTAATTTAATTTTAGAGTTACAATCATAGTCTTAAATATAAAAACTCAACATCCACACTGATGTAAATAACTTACACAACGTAGTTTAAAAAACACACACAACTTAATAATCAAAATACATAAACTAAACAACAATACTAAATTGAAGAAAACAAATAAACACATAACATTAGTATCTAATCATAGAATCTAATTTTTAGCATCAAAATCCCAAACTATATCCTCATCTCCTTGTTCAGCAGGTGGAGTAGGCTGGTAGTGAGTATAACGAGGGCACTCAGGAAATATAACATCAAGCTCCCCTCTCCTAAAGTGATTCTCAGCATCATAGTAAGCTATTTCAAGCTCAGAATGCCTCTGGAGATATTCACTGTCATAATCGTGACTTTGCTCTAATCCTCCAATCCTTTGATCTATATGCTCCAACCTTTCATCAATCTTCTCAAAACTTTTCCGCTGCAGATTCAGTTCATTCATCAAGTCATAAATTGTAGAACTATAGGTAGGAGGGTCATAACTAGTAGAGGGAATATCCCTACTAGTCGAAGGTGCAGAGCTCCTAGTCCCAAATCTCAATCCTTCATGGGATTCATAAGTCTTTATTTTAGCCTTTGTAATGGGTTTTATAGGTTCAACCCATTCCTCATCATCTCCAGCCTCTACTCTAGAAAACTAACAGAGTGCATAAATTAGACCAGGATGTCCTAGTCCTCCTTCTATTTCACTTTTTGCAATGGCTAATATGTTTTTATAAATAATATTTCCCACATTTATACTTCTGTTGTTCTGAATACAAAAATTCAGAACTGCTCTATCCCTTGAAACTTCACCATGATGAAAAGTAAGTAGAAAAGTAGAGCAAATAAAATAGTGTTAAGCCTTAGAGGTTGCATTCAACATAGAAAGAGGGAAGTTTACGCGTCCACGCTGCTTCCTTTTCCAAGTCCCTTTCCCATCAGTGAGAAAGTTAATCACATCCTTTAGCGGTCCTTCCATTGTTCCAAACGTCTCATAATCGCTGGTACGAGGATCTTGCACTTCGTAGAAAGAATTTATTTGCGCAGCATTAAAATCAACTAAAAATCCTCTAACCTTTATAGGTCCATCTTCTATCTGAGTCAGGTTGGTGTAAAATTCCATTATAACTTCTATTGCAGCCCTATTTGTCGAATAAAAAAAAATTTCTCATCTTCGCTCTTTAATTGTCTGTTCCACTTCTCATCCCAGATTCTTGAAAACTTTGTCCTGGATGCATTTTTTCGCTTTGATGATAGAGTCATACCTTAACCGAGCCTTAGCGTTTACAAATCGAGTCTCGTCAAAGTTAAGTTGCATCTTTTTGTCGTGGAGCCATTTCTCGATCTATCAAAATTTACAAATATCTCAACTAAATTCCAAAATAACACTAGAATGGCGTCCAAAGGTGACTTAAAGTAATCTAAAATGAATTTCATGAATTTCTTCTAACTAATTTCTCCATAGTTTGATTTTTCCAAAATTCTTAAATGTGGAAGAAATACATGGTGAAAATAAAAAAAATTTTCATAGGAGTGAAGCTCTTACCAAGGGAAGATGAAATCCGTCGTCAAAATGGGTTGAAAATGCTCCAAATCCAAGATCTCTCAAGCCCTAGGTCGGTTCTTCCGAAGTCTAGAGGTAAAGGAGGATGAATAGTGGCAGTTGACCGGTTAATTAAAGGTATTTTTCAGGTCCTCTCCGTCAGTGGGGAAAATCTCGCCATCGGCTAGCTAATTAATTTAAATAGGCTTAAGTCTCTGGAAAAAGCCGTCGTCGGCGGGGTCGAGAGCGCTGTGGGCGGGCTTTTTTAAAAAAAAAAGAACTTTAAATTTTTAATTTTTGTAATTTTAAATCATTTTAAGCCTCGTTAACGTCCGATCAATCGATTTAAACATATTTTACTGTGATTAGGTATTATTTTAATTCAAATAAATTCACACAACACAAACATCACAATTTTTATATAAAATCCAAGTGTTTACAGTATTCATACACAACATTATAACAAGGTATTTTCTTAACCTTAATACATAAAATTCAGGGTCGCAATTCAAACCATAATACTCAAAATGCTGAAAACAAACAAACTATGCATAATCTCATCTATACTGAGATCAAATAACGAAATCTAAAATAACAAAAGTGTAGATTACACGAATTTAAATTCAAACTAATTCAACACATAAGCATATATGAACGTGTTCTACTCGTCAGGATCAATGCTAAATTCATCTCTGATATCACCCATTGAACATAAATAAACGAAAAGATTGTAGAAGGGTCTGTAAGGAAACTCTTCAGTAGAATCTTCTTCTATCCATCCTTTCTTTCTCATAAGCCGTATGAAACTAGCCTCAAGATGTCCAGAATGATCGAAGTGTTCTTTCATCCTCCAGTCAATATGATCAAATAAGTCAGATATGTTATTAATTGAAGTCATCACGTTTTGTGCCTCCTTTTCCAGTCCTTTGAGTTTTTGTAAGATCATATCAGTTTTATCAGTCAAGGGCCTAATTGAAAAAGAACTCTAAGATGTTTGATCCACAATAATGGCCCCATCGTTATCATCATCCAGTGTAGGAAACATATGAATTGGATCTAAAGGTTTCCAAGACAGAAGTACCTTCTCCCAGGCTTCATATGAAACTTGGTACTGACTGCAGAGTGCAAAGATTGTAGAAGGATATCCAAGCCCATAAATTGATCCATGAACAATCAGGCCTAAAGCAGACTTCACAATAATCCAACCAACATCAATAGGTAGTCCCGCTTGAATACAATAGTTCAGAATCGCATACTTTGAAACTTTATTGACCCTCATAGTGGGTAACAGTTTTGAAGAAATAAAGAAGTGCCAGTGTTTAGAAATGAGGTTTAAAAGTGATGCAGAAAACCTAACATACCCATTTTCTCTTGTTTCCCAATCTTCCGCTTCATCAGTAAGTAACGATAGATTTCATTCATATTATTCCTTGTAGGGACAAAGTTGGAGTAGTGGAAACGGGTGTATTCTTTATCGAATATAACCCATTAATTCTAAAAGGAGTAAAAGTTACCCATCTGCCTCGCACATAGAAGACTCCGTTGTTGATTCCGTGTAAATTAGAATAGAATTCTTTTACCACAGGGATGACTACTGCAGAGGTGGTATAGCGCAATACTTCTCAACATCGTCGTACAATCATCTCTTCGACAGGCGTCGTAGAATTCTCTAATCCTCAATTCACGAATCCTCATTCCATGATCAATCTCTTTTTCGTCATTACCTTATTGAAGATTTGCTGGGCTTCGCAACTGATAAATTTTCTTTTATTTAACACTCGAGATTAAGGATTTTAGGGTGATTAGATGCCATAATGATGAGTTTTGGTGGAGTTTCAATTTGTTTTTAGGAGATAGATAGTTTAGAATTTGAATTCTAGGAGTTTTTAAAGAATTAAAACCACTTAGAATCGCCAGAAACCGTCAAAATAACTCCCTAAACCGTCCACTCACCGAACTCGCCATCGGCGGCATCGATCACACCGTCGGCGGGATTCTTTAATAACACAAACTGAACTTGGCGGGAAAACTCACCGTTGATGGGCTTGATCTCGCCATCGGCGGCCAAGGTAAAAACTGCCTAGTTTCGCTCTGGTCCGATTGTGTTCCAAATTTTTCTATGGATCTAATTATCGTGATGATCGTAAGGGTAAATTCGAGTAGTAGAATTCATTCATACCACAAACAATTAATAAATTAAACAAATATACTATTATTACATATAAAGATAATTATGGGTTGCCTCCCATAAAGCGCTTGGTTTAACGTCGTCAGCCCGACCTATTCAAGGTGTTAATCAGGTTGACTGAGCATTAAAACCTTTTTAAAATCTGGTCTTTTACCCTCAAAATATGGTTTTAATCTATGTCCATTTACATTGAATCTGTTTCCAGTCTTTGGATCTTTAATTTCAATAGCTCCCTATGTAAATACTTGAGTTATAATCAAAGGTCCTAACCATCGAGAATTCAATTTCCCAGGAAATAATTTTAGCCTTGTATTATACAACAATACTTCTTGTCCTGGTTCAAAATTATTTTGGTTAATCTTCCGATAATGCCATATCTTCATTTTCTCTTTATAGATTCTATCATTATTATAAGATTCATTTCTTAATTCCTTTAATTCATTCATCTACAACAATCTCTTCTCACCAGCATCTTTCAAATTATAATTAAATTCTTTAATCTCCCAATATGCTTTATGCTCTAATTCAACTTGTAAGTGTCAAGTCTTTCCATTAATAAGTTTGTAAGGAGTCATACCAATCAGAGTTTTATAAGCAGTCCTGTATGCGCATGATGTAGTGTCTAGTCTTGTGGACTAATCTAATCGACTAGGGTTTACAGTCTTTTCTAAAATTTGTTTAATTTCTCGATTAGAAACTTCAGCTAATCCACTGGTCTGTTGATGATAAGTAGTATATATTTTATGAATAATATTAATTTTATTTAATAATCTTTCAATATTTATTCCTTAAATGGGATCCTCCGTGAGTGATAATCACACTCAGCATTCCGTATCTTGTGAAAATATTTTTTATTAAAATTTTTGAAACACTCTTAGCATCATAACGAGGTAAGGCCTATGCTTCAATGCACTTAGAAACATAATCAACAACAACTAATATATATGAGTTTCCAAATGAAGGAATAAATGGTCCCATGAACTCTAATCCCCAAACGTAAAAAATTTCAACTTCTAATATGAAATTTAGAGACATTTCATTTCTTCTAGATATATTACATACTTGTTAGCATTTATCACAAGTTTTGATATATCTATAAACATCTCTAAAAAGAGTAGGCCAATAAAATCCAACTTGTAAAATTTTATGTTTAGTTTTGTCAATCCTGAAATGTCCTCCAAAATCAGAATCGTGACATTTTTGAATAATCTGTTCAGTTTCTTCATAAGGCACACATCTTGTAATAATAAAATCCTTACATTGCTTATATAAATATGGTTCATCCCAAAAATATTCTTTAGCATCAGAATGAATTTTTTCTGTTGTTGCAGAGTTAGCATAGGTTATAAAATATCACTTACAATATAATTAACTATATTAGCATACCAAGGTATTTTCCACTCATTTATATTATAAAGTTGTTCATCAGGGAAACTATCTGTAATTTCATTGTCAGTGTCAAATAATTCGCAATATTCTAATCTTGACAATTGATCCGCAATTTGATTATCGTTCCCTTTCTATTTATTACTTCAAATTCAAATTCTTGCATTAGTAGTATCTATCTAATTAATCTTGGTTTGGTATCCTTTTTTTGCATTAAATATTTAATAGCCGAATGATCAGTATACACGATACATTTAGTTCCAATTAAATAAGATCTAAATTTATCAAAAGCATATACAATTGCTAATAATTCTTTTTTCTATAACTGTATAGTTTTTTTCAGCATTATTAAGAGTTTTACTAGCATAGTATATAACATTAAAAATGTTATCATATCTTTGTCCAAGAACAACTCCTATAGCATAATCACTAGCATCGCACATAAGTTCAAATGGTTTCTCCAAATTAGGTGAAACTATTAAAGGTGCTGTGATTAATTTATCCTTTAATAATTCAAAAGCATTTAAGCATTCTTTAGTAAATTCAAATTTCTTGTCCTTTTCTAAAAGTTGGCATAGAGGTTTGGTTATTTTTGAAAAATCTTTTATGTAGCGTCTGTAAAAACCAGCATGTCCAAGAAAACTTCTTACCCCTCTCACTGTAGTAGGAGGTGGTAATTTAGCTATAACTTGAATTTTTGCAGGGTCTACTTCCATGTCATTTTCTGAAATTTTATGCCCTAATATAATTCCTCCTGCAACCATAAATTGACATTTCTCCCAATTTAGAACTAAATTAGTTTTTTCGCATAGCTCCAAAACTTTTTCAAGATGATCCAAGCATGCGTCAAATGATGTTCCAAATACATAGAAATCATCCATAGATACTTCTATTCCATCATTAATTAATTTACTAAAAATAGACATCATACATCTATGAAATGTTTCAGGTGCAATACATAGTCCAAAAGGTATCCTTCGAAAAGCAAACGTTCCATAAGGAATAGTAAATATAGTTTTCTCTTAATCCTTAGGAGCAATAGGAATTTGATGGTAGCCAGTATATCCATCTAAAAAATAAAAGTATTTGTGCCCAGCAAGTCTATCCAACATTTGATCTAAGAATGGTAAACGGAAGTGATCTTTCCTGGTGGCCGCATTTAATTTTCTATAGTCAATATATATACGTCATCCAGTAACTTGTTTGATAGGTATCAAATCATTATTTTCATTAGCTTCAACAGTCACTCCTCCTTTCTTAGGAACATAATGAATTGGGCTTACCCAAGTACTGTCCAAAATAGGATATATAATACCATGTCTAACCATTTTAATATCTCTTTCTTGACTACATCTTTCATCATCGGGTTTAATCTCCTTTAGGGATCAACTCTTGGTTTATGTTCATTATCCAAAATAATTCTGTGCATACAGATTGAAGGACTAATTCCTTTAATATCTGCTAAGTTCCAACCAAAAGCTTTCTTATACTTCTTCAATGTGTCTAAAAGTTTTTGCTCTTGTAATTCGTTTAATTCTGTCGATATAATAACCAGTAAAGTTTAAGAATTTCCCAAAAATGCATACTTCAAATGAGTAGGTAAAATTTTTAACTCAAGTTCAGGAGGTTTTATAATCGACGAAACTATATTCTTTTCAACATTTTTTGTAATATCCAACATCTCAAATCTTTCTTGTATGTAGTCTAATTCTACATTTTCTGCTTCTTTAAATAATTCTGCTTTTTCTATTTCTTGTTTATCTTCAAAATATTCTTTAAAATGTTCAATTTGCAAATGTTCAAAAATTTTTATTCGAAAGCATTCATCTTCTTTTTCAATAGCAGGGTATTTCGTTGATTTTACAATGTTAAAAGTTACTTCTTGATCATTTACTCTCATAGTTAATTCTCCTTTTTGAACATCAATCATAGCTCTTCCAGTAGATAATAAAGGTCTTCCTAAAATTATGGGTATTTCTTTATCTTCTCTATATCTAAAACAATAAAATCCATAGAAAAGATAAATGTATCCACTTTTACTAACACATCTTCGATAACTCCTTTAGGATATATCACTGAATGATCAGCTAACTGAAGAGTTACTAAAGTAGGTTAGACTTCTCCCAAACC
The DNA here is from genome assembly GCA_022702705.1 of Papilionanthe hookeriana x Papilionanthe teres. Classification (NCBI taxonomy): domain Eukaryota; kingdom Viridiplantae; phylum Streptophyta; class Magnoliopsida; order Asparagales; family Orchidaceae; genus Papilionanthe; species Papilionanthe hookeriana x Papilionanthe teres. Next base: position 80,751,443 of record CM040428.1, on the reverse strand, counting down.
TAATCTTTAAAAAATTGATAGAGGCATAAGATTAATGCTGGCTCCCGTCACATAAAGCTTTTCCATAAAATTTTTCTCCAATAGCACAAGGTATAGTGAAACTACCAGGATCTTTTAATTTCTCAGGAAGCTTTTTCTGAATAATTGCACTACACTCATCGCTAAGTGCAACAGTTTCATTGTCTGTGAACTTTCTCTTCTTGTTTAAAATATCTTTCATAAACTTCACATAATTGCGCATTTGCTCTAATGCTTCTACAAATGGAATATTCACCGTTAATTTATTCGGGATTTCAAGGAATTTAGAAAATTGTTTATCCTTTTTATGATGCTTTAATCGCCAAGGAAATTGTGGTGGTGGTTTTTCTACAGAAATTTTCATTGGTATTAGTGGATATTCTAAATCTTGATCTTGCTGATCCTTTTCTTTTTCAGTTTCCACTTTCTCTGTTTAAATTTTCGTTTCTTTTTGAATCTTGTTTCTAATTCTTTTCCACTTTGTAACTGTATCACTTTGATTTGTTCTTTTCCTTTGTCTTTAGGATTAATTTCCACATTACTATGAAAAGTTCCAGGAATTATGTTATTAACCGTAGTAGCGATATGCCCAAGTTGATTTTCAATATTTTTAATAGCAGTTCCTTGATTTTTAATTGGTTTCCTTAAATTTGTAACTAATTTTCATGATTCTGCAAATGCTAACCCATATTAATATCAATTCTTCCATAGATAACTTCTTCTCCTTAAATTGAGAGTTGTTATTAAATCCAGTTGGATAAGAATGTTTATAATTAGAATTTCCATGGTTAGATGAATTTCTTAATGGGTTTACTGAGTTGTTCGCCCATTGTTCATTAGTAGAATTGTTATTCCAACTAAAATTTAGATGATTCTTCCAACCAGGGTTATAATAATTTGAATAAGGATTATTGGGTCTATTATTAATAGCATTTAAAGTTTCATAAGAAGGTTGAACATCCACAAATTGCCCAGATGAATTTTCTTCTATTATAGTAGGAGAATAATTCATTCTAAAATGATCAAATTTCTTAGATATAGCAGCAATCGGAGAAGGTAACATAGATATTGCATCAGAATCATGGATACTAGCTATTTTTTTAGGATTTAACCTTTGAGAAGGCCATTGAAAATTGTTGGTAGCCATTTCTTCAATTAATGAATAAGCCTCATCAAATGGTTTTGACATTAATGAACCAACAGCGGCGGCATCAATAATAGATTTAAGAGATCTAACTAATCCATTATAAAAAGTTTGAATAATTAACCAATCTGGTAACGCATGATGTGGGCATTTCCTAAGAAGATCTTTAAATCTCTCCCAAGCTTCGTATATCGATTCTTCATCAAACTAACTAAAAGAGGTTATATCATTTCTAAGCTTACCAGTTTTTGAAGGAGGAAAGTATTTAGATAGAAATTTTTGTGATAATTCTCCCCAAGTTCTAATAGATCCAGGTGCTAACAAATTTAACCACATCTTACTCTTATCCCGTAAAGAAAAAGGAAAAAAGCCTAAGTCTAACAGCATTATTAGATATTTCGTCATATTTAAAGGTAGCACAAAGTTCTAAAAACTAGCTGTCGGCATATTTTTAGGTTATGTGTTTTATTTTCAAAAGGGGTCGCCTAACAGAAATTATCGGCGAATTTTAGATTTTAAATTTAACTTAAATAAAAAATTTGAAAAGTAGTATTTGATTTTGAAAATAATTTTAAATTTGAAAATTTTAAGATATGAAATCAAACTTATTTCACATCCTGAATAGTTTATATAAACGAGCGCCACATCACAAACCGTGTATCTATCCTGAAGAATAGACACACTGCTTGATGATGGGGCTCGGTTAAATAAGCTAGGAGATTTGTGACATCCGTTTGGTCTGCGAACCAATTTTATAAGCTAACAAATTCCCATGCTTAATATAAATGAATTAAGCAGGGTTTATATTACCTGGGTTCTTAAAGTTCCCTATAAGGGCAAGCCCCTATAATTAATTACATCTTAAATGATGGGAATCATTTAAGAAAACTCTCGATAATGATCAGTGGTTTTGCTCTCAAGGATTTCAAAGTTTGAGGTTTTCAAAGGATTGGATTTTGGAAATTCAAAAGGGAATGACTCAAAATTTGGAACAATTTATTTTTGAGGATCCAAAGGAAGAGAAGTAGGAGAAGCTGAGGATCCAAGGAGAATCTTGACAACTTCCCAAACTATCCTATTGTTTAGCTTGGTTTTAAGAAAATCCTAATATTATTTGATATTCCAATTTTGCCAATTTTAATTAATTGGGACTTATATTCGTATGACATAATCATACAATCAGCCTAGAAAATGTGAGGGTTTATGTCATACCGGACGACTACCTCGGAGTCCTAAGACTGGTTAGGGCTTAATTTACACGACATGATCATGCGAATGCCTAACGAAGAGTTGAGGATTTATGTTGCACTTGGCAAACCACCTCGAAGTCCTATGGCTTGGTTGTTTAAATTCTAGGAAAGTTTAGTTGATGTAGATCCGAGTTTTGCTGATGAAGATGACCGTGCTGCCCACCATGCTCCGAGCTCCTTATTGTTGCAGAGGTTTAGTTTTAGAAGTCATAAATCAGGAGATGAGAGAAGTGTTTTGGTTTTAGAGAAATCTTAAAGTCCAAATGTCTTTAGTGTTTTAATTAAAACAAATCTTAAAGTTGGTTAAACAGAACCGATTAAGATCCCACGGTTCCGTCATCCCGGCATCGTTATTTTCATGGAATTCACTTAGTCCAGATGAATTTGCTAAACTCAACTAAATGAGTTCCACACTTTCATTTAGACCTTGGGAAATCCCGTTAGCAACACGTGGGTTACATCATCCGAGGTATTCTCGATCATTCAACGAGACGTTTTAATTTAGTTGCAATTGTAGTTTTGTGTTTTGTTTGTGATTAAATTTTGAGTTGTTTTATATTTTGAAATGTTGTGGCGGTGATTTTTATCTTGTAATGACTTTTAATTTATTTTTGGTTTCAGTTCAGGGACTATCCTAAAGGTTTTGGTTTTCATGCAACAGTTGTTTATCATGCAAGAAAAGTAAAGTGCATTTGTAATAAAGTAAATTGCAATAAAATAAAAGCGTACCTGGAGGGTCTTCTCGCCATCCCAAGCTGCACTTAAAACACATGTTAAGGCATTTAAATATTCCAACAAGTATCTAGGTAAAGCTAAGGGAAAGGTTTTGGTTGTCTATCAAAGTCCTAATCCTATAGCTAGTCATCTCCTATGACATCTAGGTTCTTGTATTTTGGTTTAAGGACGATTTTCTTCATCAAATAACAATTAAGTTCAATTGTTCTTATAAACATCCTATCATATTGAGGAAGTGCTTAAGACGAGTCTTAAACATCTTTTCAATACCTCCAGGATTGTTTTAAGTCCAAGAGAATTTAATTATACAAGTGAATTAATCATCCGGGAGTTTAAGTTTTGTTCTTTCGCTCGGTGAACTAGGACATTTGAATATCCTATAAGTGAGATAACACTTCACTTCGATACCTCATTTAAGAGTTATAATGATAAGAGCTTAAAAAGGGCAAATCAAATTATTAAATATTTTGATGATTTAAACTTAATGATTTAATTTCAATTTTGACTTAATTATAAAAATTAGTTTAACTTTGGAATAGTGTTCAAGTTATTTTAGGTTTAATTCTTAATGATTTCATTTAGGTTTGTTATTAAATGATTTTAATTTAATTTAATTCAATTTTAATTTAATTTTGATTTAATTTAATTTAATTTAATTTAATTTAATTTAATTTAATTTTAATTTAATTTTAATTTAATTTTAATTTAATTTTAATTTAATTCAAATTAATTTAATTTTAATTTAATTTATTTTAATTTAATTTTAATTTTAATTTAATTTCAATTTAATTCAATTTAATTCAATTTAATTTTAATTTCAATCTAATTTTAATTTAATTCAATTATATTTTATTTTAATTTAATTTAATTTAATTTTAATTTAATTTTAATTTAATTTTAATTTAATTTCAATTCTAATTTAATTTAGATTATTCTTTTAATTTTCTTTTTAAATATTATTGAAGTGATTTATTTAGGGATTTTTAAATTAAAGCATAAATATCTTCTTAGATAATATCCCTACTTTAATAATTTCAATTTTCCATTAATCTTCCAGATTTAATTAATTAATTAATTAAGGTTTACTTTAATTATTCTTAAAATGATTGGTGGGTTTCTACCCTTAACCATTTAAGTTTTGAATCATCCAAAATAAGTTTAAGTCAAATATTTTACCCTCCCCTTTTTGATTAATCCTAAAATTTTAATTAAAGGTTAAAAATTTTAATTACCATTTTGCCCTTCAAGCTTAATAATTCTATAACTCACTAAATTAAGCTCAAATAAACTTAAAATTTTTATGTGACCTCACTTACATGTCAATTAAGACATTATAAGAGAAAATGTAATTTTTCCGTATTTAATTTATTTATGTAATATTTTTAATGGAAAATAGGGATTTTCAAGGAAAATTTAATAACATGACCAAGGAAATGTTTCTGTCCTTAAGAAAATTATGGGATATTCCTAATGACCAGGAGACCATTTGGACCAAATTTGGAGATTTTTTGAAATACATTTTATTTACTAGAATTATTTTAAGTTTTGGAGCATTAATTAATTTTAAAATAAAATTAAAGTTGAAAAATGGATTTTATATTTTTCTTAAATCTCTCTAACCTCAAGGAGTTCAGAGAAACAAATTTTATTTTTTTCTGATTTTTTCTTTGATTTATTAGAATTATTTTAGTGAAAAGGTTGGAAAATACATTTTTTAATATTAAAAAAAATTACATTAAGCCTTTAAAATTCAATATCTTACCGTAGGGACTTAAGAAAAATATTTGGTTTGTTCCTAAATGATTAGAATTCAAAATGTGACATTTTGGTGATTTTTAATATTTTTATGATTTTTATTATTTTTAATTATTAAAAATATTAAAATAATGATAAAAATCATTTTTTTTAGAAAACTATAATTTTAATTTTCCTAAGTTCCTCTGATATCAGAGAAGCTCCAAAACCATTTTTGTGATTTTTTTGAAAAGTATTTTGTGAGTTATGAATTTTTAAAGTTTGATTTTACCCATTTTTGCTTAAGAGGCTTAATCAACCCATTTGGTGGGGTTAATCAAGTCCAATTGGTTTCAAATTTTTATGTGGTGTTCTCCTATCCCTAGAGGATAGTGGAGAATTGTTTTTAAGTTAATTTGATGGATGGTTAACCCTAATTAATTAAAGTTCAATTTTGGTTATTTAGGCCAATTAGGGTTGTTCAAAGTGAATTAACTCAAAACTTATTTTTCCTAGGTCCCTCTGGTCACAAGAGACATCACTAAATTTTCCTAGAATTTATTTCTCAACATGCTAATTATTGGAATTAAAATACTCAAAACAATAACATGAACTTGAAAAATCAATAACTTCTCATTGGGATGGCCTCTGGCCTTGGAAAATTCAGGGAATGTTCCCAAGTTCAGAGGCTTCAAAATCCCTATGGTCTCATGCTATGGTGAATTGTTTACATGCATGGAGAATTAAAATAGTCCAGAGAGTAAATAAATCATTAAAAATAAAATACTTAATGAAATGATTTAATTTCTTTTCCACATTATTCTCCTCTGTTCACTGAGCAAGAGGGTATTTTTATTTTATTTTTAGGATTTTTCTACACAAAGTTATGAATTTTTGAAGTTCTGGTAATTAAATAAATAGAAAAATAACCTATTTTCCTACTTATCCACGCGGCGCCACGCCATCCTCGGCAGCTCCGAAAGGCCACGCGGCGCGCTCTGATTCGGCGCCGCCATCCGACTCAGCGCTCCAGGGGCCCGCTGTATCGTTCCGTCTCCTCATACGGCTCAATCTGGATCGTCCACCCGCGCGTGTATCAAATGGACGACATCCGTTCATCGTCCCCAAGCCTCCTAGCCCGAGAACCGTCCACACTAAATCCTTAATATCTCACTCAATACTTAACAGATTTTTGTGTTCTTGTGCTCTATGGATTCATCTTGAAGGGACGAATACATCTATACGGTGATCATGCATTGAAATTAAGGCATTTGAAATGGAGAATCTCCAGAAGCTCGGGATAAAGAGTTAGCTCATACCTTAGCTCAGAGAAGTGTGGCTTCAATCTGAGGGTTGTGTCACCTTCGATTGGGTCCAAGCAAGTTCCAGATGAAGTCCCTTAGCCTGGTGAATTGTCTAGGTATGATTTCGACCAAGCTCGATCACAACCTTTGGAGTCTGGAACAGTTGGGTGGTCTGGAGAGGGGGCTTCCACTAGGGAACTCCTTCTCTTGGTCTTGTGCAGGTGTGGGTGAGTTTAATTTGATTTTGGTGGAGAATTTGGAGATGTCCTTGTTTTGGGTGGAATTTTGGCTGAGAAATTGGGTTCTGTTGGTGGGGATTAGGGCAAATTGTCACTGGGGATCAATTGCTCTAAGTGTGGGAAGTAATCTGGAACAATTTTGGCAGAGTTTCCTTAAGGTTTGTTTCAGCACCTCTCTTGGCCGAGAGGAGGGGGTGTTAAAATAGGAGAGGCTGTAGGGCCTCCCAGGGGGGTTTAAGGGTTGGGATCAGCTGCTCTGGTGAGGAGAAGAACAGCTGCAATGGCCATTTGGAGTGAGGCAGCTCAGCAAGGTGGAATTCCAAAATTTGGCTCCTCCCAAGGTCTCGGCCATGGTGTTTTTCGGTGATCCAGGCGGCTGGCCGGCAGGCATGGTTCACCCTCAGGTTCAGGTGAGTCAGGGCTGGAGGTTTGTGCAAGCAATTGGCCAATGTCATGTGTAAAGAGCTTGGATTAAAATGGCATGGGGGAGAGGCCATTTTGGCTTGATTTGGTCCAAGCCATGGTTTTGGGTTAGGTTCACCTCCCTATGGCTGATTTGGGCTGAGGGAGGATCATTTGCATCAGCTAGAAAGGGGTGGTGAAGTCCCCATCTAAAGGGATGTGGCTAATCTTGGTTTAGTGTGTAACATGGAAGGGGTTAAAAAGCTTAATGAAGGTTTAAGAAAGGGGGCCCTCCTTTTGCTACTTTGGGTATGGTCACATGTCAAACATCTCATGGCTTCATATGGCTTGTACATGGCTTGTCTTTGGCTCACATATGGCTTGGCAAGAGCTTGGTCAACTTTCATGGAAAGGGCTTTAGGAATTTTTGGAAATTTTGGGGTTATTTGATGGGATTTGGCATAATACCATTTTTGGTTTGATCTTCATGATGGGTTTAGCACTTAGGGAATGATATTAATTAAGTGAGGATGAGATGTGATTGTAATGTGGGCTTTAGGATGGGTTTGGGCTTATGAATTTGGTATGAGTGGGCTTTTAGAAAGGTTTAATGGAGTGGGCCTTTATGTTTAGCAATGGGCTTTTAGATGAAAAATTTTGCAAAGGGCCATGCCAAATAAATGTTGAGTTTAGTTTAATGATGTGTCTTGAATGATTTGAAGCAAATTTGAGGTAGTTTGGAATTGAATTGGGTTGAATTTGGGTTCATTTGGTAAATGGGCCAATGTTGGTCAAATTGGGCAAATTTGGGCCAATGTTGGGCTAGAGTTGAAATTGATGTAAAATTAATGTTGGGAAATGTTTATGGGAGTGTTTCAAAGAGGTTTTAACTTTGGTTGGATTTTTGGTTTTGGGACTTGGGCTTATTTGGGTTAGGTTTGGGTTTAGGTCAAAATTGGGCTTTTTGGTTTTGGGTTGAATTTGAGTGGGGTTTGAGTCAAAATTTTGGGCAAATCATGTTAGTGTTTTGTTTTTGGGGATGTTAGGGAAGGTTTAGAAATGGTTTAGGCTCAATTGGAGTTGAATTGGTTTGGTTTGGGCTAAGTTTGGATTATGGGTCCAAATTGGGCTTTAAGATCAAAAGTGAAATTGGATTCAAATGTCAATCAAATTGGACTTGGATTTAGTCTAGATTAATGTTGTGGATATTGAATTGAAGTTTAGAATTGAATTGGACCAAAATTGGGGTCAATTGAGTAGGTTTGGTTTGACATTGGGTTCACTTGGGTTAAGAATGGGCTAAATTGGGTTTTTGGTAAAAGTGGGGTAAATTGAAAAAATTGGCCCATGGTGTAGTTGGACAAAATGAAATTGGAAATATTTGGGATTTTCTGGAATTTTATGAGAATTTTCTGAATTTTTGGATTTATGGGTCAAGAGGGGCATTTTGGGTATTTGGAGGGTATTGGGGGGGGGTATTTTTAGAATTTTTGGTATTTTTAGCTATGGATAATAAATTTGATTGGTGAGGAAATGTTCAAGGTTAATTTTGGGAAATTTTGGGTGATTTGGAAATTTTGGAGGATTTGGGCAATTTTAAGGGCTTTTGGTAATTTTGATAGGTATAGGATTCCCAGGGTCAAAAATTGAAATTTTGGAAGAATGAAGATTGATCAAATATGAGAGAAATGGAATCACTTTGATTAAGCCATGAAGCCATGTTAAGCCTATATGAGCCTTGAGAGGACTCACTCGTGGCATTCACTATGTTGTTCCTAACCCTCTTAGCCAGGGGCTTAGGGGTTAAGGTCCATCCATATGAATTACCTACATGAGTCAAGGAGTCAAGTTGGGTATGTGTGTGGTTTTAGGATTTGGATTCTGTGTGTGAGAGTGTAGAGTATGAGTGTAGTGAGTGTGTAAGTCAACCCTTACCAGACCAAGCCACCCAGGGTAGTCCTAAGGCCAAAGAGTCCTATAGGGAACTCATCCTTTAAACCTCCACATTTGATCTCAACCCTCTAGGTGATTAGGGGTCTACAATCAAGCTTATGGGGTTTGCAGGGAGACAAGAAGCGGTTTAAATTTCTAAAGGATGGGTCCTAATTCTAGTCCTCTAAGATAGTCAAAGGAAAAGCCTAAGGCTAGATCCTAAACATTAAAGAGGGAAGAGAAGACCTCATCAAAAATGAGGTCAACAAATGGACCCCCAATAGGTGTGGTGTGCTAACCAAGCACACCGTGCGTATTGGAATTGACCGAAGAGATCAACAGAGCCAAAACAGATGTCCAAGTGACAAACTTAGGACGAAGTGTAAGAAATTTCCACTGGGGAGCATCAGGTAAATCTCCAAGACTGAAGATTCCAGAACTCTCGCTAGGGGAAAAGGAGGTGAATTTCAGATCACGAGATTTCAAGAGATTGGGTCTTAGATTTGTTTCATTTTCTGTCTTAAGTTTTAATTTTGAGTTTGAATTTCGATTTGAGTTTCGATTTTGATTTTATGCGGAGACAAGAGTAGGGCTAAGGCCCACCCGAATGCATTTGTATGCTGAGAAGGAAGCAGGACTGAACCTATTCCAATTGTGTATGTTGAGAAGGATTAGGACTGAGCCTATCCCAAACGCTGAGGAAGAATAGGACAAAGCCTATTTGAAATGCAGATTGCTTTAATTTCAATTTCTTGCTGAGAGGGTCAAATTTTGAGATCGTCGAGAAAGGAGTAGGACTGTGCCTATCCCGAGTGCTGAGAATTGCTGAGAAGGGAGTAGGGTGGAAGCCCGTCCCAAGTGCTGAGAATTGCTGAGAAGGGAGTAGGGCGGAAGCATATCCCAAATGCTGAGAATTCTGAGATGGTAGTAGGGCGGAAGCCTATCCCGAATGCTGAGAATTGCTGAGAAGGGAGTAGGGCGGAAGCCTATCCCGAATGTTCAGATTTGCTGAGATGGGAGTAGGGCGGAAGCCTATCCCTAATGTTGAGATTGCTGAGATAGGAGTAGGGCAGAAGCCTATCCCAAATGCTGAGATTTCTGAGATGGGAGTAGGGTGGAAGCCTATCCCGAATGTTGAGATTTGCTGAGATGGGAGTAGGGTGGAAGCCTATCCCGAATGTTGAGATTTGCTGAGATGGGAGTAGGGCGGAAGCCTATCCTGAATGCTGAGATTGAAATGAGATATGAAAGTGTTCAATATCCCATGGGAATCAATCAAAGTCTGATTACTTGGTGAAAGGTATGAACCCATGCCATCCGAATCAACTTGAAAATTCTTCGTGATTCTGAAATCAACAGGAGGTTCGGAATAGATCTTGATTTGAAGAAGGATTGGAGGTTGAAAAGATGGACTTAAACTGGAATTCAATTTGAGCTTTAGATTTTTTTTGTTTGTTCTTTAACTATCCCATTTTTCTTATTGTTTATTTGGTGTTCATGTAGATTTGAAATTCTTTTTAATGTTTGGATTTTTATGAAGAGAGTTCTTATTTATTTTCCTTTTCTTTTCTGTTCATTGTTCGAAGTTCATTTAACTTTAATGGCGTTTCCCAATCAATTTGCACAAAAATAGGTGAAGGCAAAATGTGACATGGTCACTTTCATTGCAATCTTGTTGAAGATACATCATACAACTCAATCTGAAATATTTCTCATACAATCCATGACTCAAAACGAACTATGTATGATTCTTGTTGATCCATCCAAAAAGTATCTGTTAAATCCATGTCTGAATAATGAGATACACGTCAATAACATCACCTTCCAAGCCATCCTTGGCAGGAAAGCCGCATGGATGTGCATTGGAGGTGTGCTATTTCCCGTGTAACTCACAGCTCGTAGGGCCGGAGACTCTCCAATTCTGGATCTGGCTGGAAGTGGTATGATGTCTTTCTGTCGTCCATCCTTCTAAAAGTGACGGAGATCCGCTCCACTGGTACTCCCGGTATACAATGTTTTGCGATGTCTGCTCCATTTCCTTGTAATATCATGACGGAACCTACCGGAAGTGGTATCTCTACTGGCCCTCAAAACTTACCCGGGCCTGCTATCCGGAGTTCAGATCCGAACATGATATTGCATTGGTTGACGAACGAAACTATGCAGAAAGGTCTGACAAAGTCGTGGTGGTCTGTGTGGAGGTAGGCAGTCGCCCTTCTGATAAATGTTGTTGATGCAACCTGTTGGGTATGCGATCCGCCGCGTACCCTCCACGTTATCATTCTTTTCACCATTCTTTTAATTATTCTCGACATTGGATCCACCTCACCGTGACGGAGTATCCCTGGTGGATTTCCTTTTCTGTCCTCTGCGAAGTTATAGCAACACACGCATTGTATTGTGACTCTTCCTTTCCCTGGCATCCATTTTCGGGGTTCCGAATAAGTCTTTTCTCTCAGACGGCCTGCTCGACTCATCTTCTGAAGTTCTAGAATGCAATACACAATCTGTTGTTGCTCGTACTCTGAGAATACACCTATGTGTAACTCGAGGCCTTCCAAAATGTTGATTCTTCTGCCCCCAATCCTTTCAAAGTATTCGAAAGTCTTTTTCTCAACATTTTGCATTCTTTCTAGTTCATATTCTGGGATGATCTGCAAGTGACGAGGCCTAGTAACGTATTGTGGGATGTATGGCTCAATCCCGTCACGTTCTCCTGCATACCTTGGCTCCTCGGGGATTGTCTCTATCGGGACATCCTCCGGGGTTGCTTCCGCAACAAGGTTCTTCAGATATGGTATCTCTATCCGGCGTCGAGGCGATCTCTCTGCCTCTGATCTTCTCAGAGTTTCCCTTATCCTTTCTGTTGTTCTTGGAGTTTGTTCTCTCTTTTCAGGTTCTTGATGAACCGGTATCTTGGAAATGTGTGTGTCTGCGAAGGTGGTTGTTTCCTCGTGTTGATCTACTGCTAGTTTAGTCAACATCTTGCGGATACGGCAATTCTTATTCCTTCTTTGAGTAGCAGTGAGCGTAGCTCTCCTCACTTCTTGAATTTCTGCGGGCGCAGTGCTGACGAGCTTGCCCTCTGCCGTGGCAATTACTGACTTGATTTTCTTGCTTTCCTCAGTGTTTGTCTTTCTTTTCTTGTTGTTGGATTGGCGGCTTGGGCCACCCATCTACATTACTGTCTGGCTATGAAGCTCCTCTCGGTCCACTGGGACCCAATCATTTTCTTCATACTGTAGGCTGGCTGGTGTGAAGTCAGAATCAATTTCTATCACTGCTTCATCCTTCACCCTCTTTTCATCGAGTGCGAGACTCACGCCATTTTTAAATTTTAGGACCAACCGTTTGTTCGACATTTACCTGCGAAGAAAACAAGGAAAGGATCAGGGGCTGTACTAAGAACAAAAACATTAAGAAAGTATTTATTACTGAAGATTCTTATTTAACTATTCCAATTTTAATTTTTAAAGGAAAGCAGGAAAAGATAAAGAAAGATCAGGAAAAAGATTTGATTTGAAAGGAAGGATAAAACTTTATTATTATGATTTTCACATATTTTATTTTTAGTACATTTTTTTATTTTATCCATTTTTATGTTTTTGGGTTCGGACCCAGTCACAAAGTGATTACCTCACCCGTGTTTCTAGGGATAAGATTCTATTTCAGAGGCCACCTTTCGAAACATCAGGTTGCGTAATACTTCTTCAAATATCGTCCATTGATTGGAAGCATTTGTCGTTCTCCTTGGCAATTCACAAGTTGGTAGGAGCCTCCTGAGTAGACTACCTCAACTACAAACGACCCTTCCCAAGTCGGTTCAAATTTGCCTCCTATCTTGCGATGTGCAAGAATAGGTCTTCTTAGAACAAGAACTAAGTCACCAACTTTGAAAGTTCTTGGGCGGACCAGCTTATCATGGGCCTGGATCATCTTAGCTTGGTACAGTTCCAAATTTTGTTGCGCTGCAAGTCTTTTTCCTTCCAAGTTTTCCAGTTCTTCCAGCCGTAATCCGACATTTTCTTCGTAGTAATTTTATTTGCAACTCACGATCCCGAGTGATGGAAGCTGGACTTCCAATGGTAAAACTGCCTCGGACCCGTACACTAAAGCATAAGGCGTAGACTGAGTAGGAGTCCTGAAAGTCGTCCTGTAGACCCATAAGGCTTCTAACAACTTCTCGTGCCAATTTCTCTTGTTGTCATCAAAAATTTTCTTTAAAATTTGAACGAGAGTTTTATTAAAAGCCTCGGCCAAGCCGTTTGCTCTTGGGTAGTAGATTGTTGAGTATCGCGAATCGATCCCATGTCTTCTGACAAAATTGTTGATTTTTGTGCTTCTGAATGCGGATCCATTATCCTAAATGATTCTACGCGGTACTCCAAAATGGTAGACTACTTGTTTTTTGAAAAACTTTAGCACATGGTGTGCCTTTACTTCTCTGAGTGGAACTGCTTCTGCCCATTTAGAAAAGTAGTCTGTAGCTGCAAGGATTAAGCGATGTCCTCTTGAAGAAGGTGGTTCTATCGGACCCACTACATCTGTGCCCCAACACTCAAATGGCCACGAAGCAATTGTCGGATGTAGCACATTTGGAGGTTGGTGTAGAACCACTCCGTGCACTTGGCACTGGTGAAAACTTTTGGCAATCTTCATGCAATCGGTCATCATTGAGGGCCAGTAGTACCCTAGTCTTTTAATTTTTATTTTCATTTTCGGACCCGACTGATGAGCGCCACAAAGTCCTGAATGTATTTCTTTGACAATTTCACGAGCCTCGGACCCGCTCAGGCATCTTAACTACATCTGATCAAAAGACCTTTTGTATAATGTATTGTTTATTAATGCGTAAGACAGAGTTCTTTTCTTGATTTGATGGGCTAATGACTAATCGTCTGGTAATTTCCCTGTTTGCATGTAGTCTATTAGCGGCTGACGCCAATCTTCTGTGTTTTCCGTCACTGCTGCAACTGATTCCTCTGCTTTTTCTGATTTCTGTATCCTATCCATGTTGAGCTGTGATAGGACCTATCGTCCTTGAATTGACAAACTTACTCATCTTGTAAGCAGGCAAATTCTTTTGCAAGGCGAGCTAGCGCATCTGCGAGAGCATTTTCTCTTCTGGGGATCTTGTAGATTGTTACATTCGGAATTTGTTCCAACAGTTTCATGGCATACTGAAAGTATTGCTCGAGTCTTGGCTTTAAGATTCTGTATTGTCCTGCGACCTGTTGAATGATCAACTGAGAATCTCCGTAGATGTTGATATCTATTATTCCCATTTGAATGGTCAATTCTAGTCCTGTTATGAGGGCCTCGTATTCTGCCTCGTTGTTTGTGCACATATTGTTGACCTCATTTTTGATGAGGTCTTCTCTTCTCTCTTTAGTACTTAGGATCTAGCCTTAGGCTTTTCCTTTGACTATCTTAGAGGACTAGAATTGGGATCCACCATCTAGAATTTCAAACCACTTCTTAACTCCCCGCAAACTCCACAAACTCGACCGTAGACCCCTAATCACCTAGAGGGTTGAAATCAAATGTGGAAGTTTAAAGGATGAGTTCCCATAGGATTCTTTGGCCTTAGGACTGCCCTGGGTGTCCTGGTCTGGTGAAGGGGCTGACTTACACACGCACTACACTCATACACTACACTTTCACACACCTCCTAAAACTACACCCATACCTAACTTGACCTCCTGACTCATGTAGGTGATTCACATGGATGGTCCTTAACCCCTAAGCCCTTGGCTAAGAGGGTTAGGAACAACATAGTGAATGCCTCAAATGAGTCCCTTCATGGCTCATGTGGGCTTGGTATGGCTTCATGGCTCAACCAAAATGATTTCATTCCACTTAAATTTACACAATCTTCAATTTTCCAAATTTTCAATTTTCCAAATTTTCAATTTTTGACCCCCGGGACCCTACACCCGCCTAACCTACCCAAAACCCTTGGAATTACCCAAATTTTTTAAAATTTCCAAATCACCCAAAATTCCCCAAAATCAATCCCAAACATTTCCACATCACTCAAATTGACCATCCATACCCAAAAATATCAAAAATTCCAAGAATACCTCCCAATACCCTCCAAATACCCAAAATACCCCTCTTGACCTAAAAATCCAAAAATTCAGAAAATTCCTAGAAAATTCGAGAAAATCACAAATATTCCCAATTTCATTTTGTTCAACTACACCATGGGCCAATTTTGTCAATTTACCCTACTTTTGTCAAAACCCCCAATTTGACCCATTTTAACCCTAAGTGAACCCAATGTCAAACCAAACCTACCCAATTGACACAAATTCTAGTCCAATTCAATTCTAAACTTCAATTAAACATTCTCAACACCAATCTAGACCAAACTCAAGTCCAATTTGATTGACATTTGGATCCAATTTCACTTTTGGCCTTAAAAAGCCCAATTTGGACCAATGACCCAAACCTAGCCCAAACTCACCCAATTCAACTCCAATTAACCCCAAATCTTTTCTAAATCTTCCTTAGCATCCCCACAAGCAAAACACTAACATGATTATCCCAAAATCTAGACCCAAACCCCACTCAAATTCAACCTAAAGCTAAAAGGCCCAATTTTGACCTAAACCCAAACCTAACCCGAACGAGCCCAAACCCCAAAATCAAAGCCCAACCAAAGTCAAAACCTCTTTGAAACACTCCCTTAAACGTTTTTCAACATTAATTTTACATCAATTTCAACCCTAGCCCAACATTGGCCCAACTTGGCCCACTTTGACCTATATTGGCCCATTCACCAAAAGAGCCCAAATTCAACTCAATTTAAACCCAAATCACCCCCAATTTGCTTCAAGTCACTCATGACACCTCCATGAGCTAAACCCAACAATTATTTGGCCGAATCTCTTTACAAAATTCTCATCCATAAATTCATTTTTAAACTTAAAGGCCCATTCCTTAAACCATTTTAAAAGCCCATCTTTTAACACATCCAAAGGCCCAAAAATTGGTCTCAAAGCCCATATGACATTTCCCCTCATCATACTTTCAATTAAACTCAATACCTAAGTCCTAAATTCATCATCAAATCATTCCAAATCAAGTTTCATATAAATTTCCATCAAATTACCAAAAATTCCTAAAACCCATTTTTATGAAATTGACCAAACTTTTTCCAAGCCAAATGTGAGCCATTGAGCCATGTACAAGCCACATGGAAGCCATGGAGACCACTTTCCACCTCACCAAGCCATTAATGGCAAGATGAGGGGATCCTTTTCTAATCTTTCTTAAGCCTTTTTTTACCTTAAGCATGTCACACTCTAAACCATGATTTGCCACCTAATCCTTGATGTAGACTCCACCACGCATGGGAGATTGACCCACCTGACCTCCTCAGCCCAAAACCAGGTCTTGGGGAGGTGCACCCAACCCATTTGCATGGGTTGACCAAAATAAGCTAAAATGGCCCCTTCCCTTTCTACTTTGATTCAACCACTTTACACATGTCAAACCTCGATTGAATGCACCAAACCCCAGCCCTGACCCACCTGAACAAGATGGTGACCAATGCCTGGCCGGCCAGCCACCAGGTCACCGGAAAACATCATGGCCGAGAGCTCACATATGAGCCAACTTTGGGATTCTACCTTGCTGAGCTGCCCCATGCCTAATGGCCACCATGGTTGTTCTGCCATTGACCTAAGCAGCTGATCCCAAGCCCTAACTCTCCCTGGGAGGCCCTCCACCCTCTCCTATTTAAACACCACCCCTCTCGGCCATGAGAGGGTGCTGAAACAAACCTTAAGGAAACTCTGCCAAAATTGTTCCAGATTACTCCCCATACATAGAGCACTTGATCCCCACTGAAATCCCCCTGCCATTTCCTCTCTGTGAGCTCAATTTCAGAGTTGAAATCCAAGCCCAAAACCATGACACTTCTCCACAGTGAGCCAATCCCCAAATTGATTGGTCATACACCTTCACCAGACCAAGAGAAGGTGTCCACCAGCAAAAGCCCCATCACCAGGCCACCCTGTTGCTCCAGCCTCCAAGCTTTGTGATCGGCTGTGGTCAAAATCCTACCTAGGCAATTCACCGGACCGGGAGACTTCATCCGGAGCTTGCTGGTATCCAATCGAAGGTGAAACAACCCTCAGATCGAAGCCGCACTTCTCTGAGCAAAGGTATGGCCTCACTCTTCTTCCCGAGCTTCTGAACATTCTCCATTTTTATTGAGTAAATTTCATTCCACATAAACCGTATGGATGTGTTCGTCTTCCCAAGATGAATCCATAGAGCATAAGAACACGAAAATCCATCGAGTATCGAGTGAGATATTAGGGATTTAGTGTGGACGGCTCTCGGGTGAGGACGCTCGGGGACGATGAACGGATGCGCGTCCATTTAATACACGCGCGGACGGACGGCTCGGATGGCGTCGGACCGAGGAGATGGTACGTGAACCGCGGGACCCGGAGAGCCGAGTCGGATGGCGGCGTCGAATGGGAGCGCGACGCGTGTGCATTCGGAGCTGCCGAGGTTGACGCGGCGCTGCGTGGATAAATAAAAAATTAGGGTATTTTTCTATTTATTTAATTCCCTAAACTTCAAAAATTCAGAACTCTGTGTAGGAAAATCATAAAAATAAAATAAAAATATCCTCTTGCTCAGTGAACAATGGAGAATAATGTGGAAAAAAAATCATTTAATTTCATCAAGTATTTTATTTTTAATAATTTATTTACTGTCTGCACTACTTTAATTCTCCATGCATGTAGGAAATTCACCATGGCATGAGATCATAGGGCTTTTGAAGCCTTTGAATTTGGGAACATTCCGTGAATTTTCCAAAGTCAGAGGCCATCCCTATGAGAAGTTATTGATTTTTCAAACTCAGGTTACTGTTTTGAGTATTTTAATTCTAATAATTAGCATGTTGAGAAATAAATTCTAGGAAAATTTGGTAATCTCCCTTATGACCAGAAGACCCTAGGAAAAATAGGTTTTGAGTTAGTTCATTTAAAATAACCCTAATTGGCTTAAACACCCAAAATAGATCCCTAATTAATTAGAGTTAACCATACATCAAATTGACTTGAAATCAATTCTCCACTGACCTTTAGGATCAGAGGAACCCACCATAAAAATTTGAAGTTAATTGGACTTGGTTAGCCCTACTAAATGGGTTGATTAAGCCATTTAGTCAATTTGAATTTTAAAAATTCATAACTCTCAAAATACCTTTCAAAAATTTACCAAATTGGTTTTGGAGCCTCTCTGATATTAGGGGAATTTAAAAAAATTAAAATTTCAATTTTCTAAAAAAGTTGATTTTTAATATTATTTTAATATTTTTAATAATTAAAAAATAATAAAAATCACAAAAATAATAAAATTCACCAAAATGT
The DNA here is from genome assembly GCA_022702705.1 of Papilionanthe hookeriana x Papilionanthe teres. Taxonomy (NCBI): domain Eukaryota; kingdom Viridiplantae; phylum Streptophyta; class Magnoliopsida; order Asparagales; family Orchidaceae; genus Papilionanthe; species Papilionanthe hookeriana x Papilionanthe teres. The sequence continues at coordinate 80,733,287 of CM040428.1, read as the reverse complement.
CACATTTTGAATTTTAATCACTTAGGAACAAACCCCATATTTTTCTTAGGTCTATTTAATGAGATATTAAATTTTAAAGCTCTAGGGTAATTTTAAAATTAAACAAAATGTATTTTCTAGCATTTTCACTAAAATAATTATAATAAATCATAGGAAAATCAAAAAATTGCAAAAAATGATTCTCTAATTTCCTTGATGTCAGAGAGATTTTTGAAAAATATAAAATTCTTTTTTCAACCTTTATTTTATTTTTAAATTAATTAACACTCCAAAACTTAGAATAATAATATCATTAAATAATATAATTCAAAAAATCACCAAAATTGGTCCAAGTGGTCCTCTGGTCATTAGGAATGTCCCCTAATTTTCTTGAGGACAGAAACTTTCCCTTGATCATGTTATTAAATTTTCCTTGGAAATCTCTATTTTCTACCAAAAATAATTATATAAATAAATTAAATACAGAAAAATCACATTTTCTCCTCTCATGTCTTCATTGACATATGAGTGAAGTCACATAAAAATTTCAAGTTCATTTAAGCTCAATTTAGTGAGTTATGAAATTATTAAGCTTAAAGGGCAAAATGGTAATTAAAATTTTAACCCTTAATTAAAACTTTAGGTTTAATAAAATTAACAAGTAAAATATTTGATCTTAATCTGATTTGGATGATTGAAATTTAAATAATTTAAAATAATTGAAATAATTCTTAATTAAATAAATGATTAAATTTGGGAAGAATAATAAATTGGAATTATTAAAATAGGGATATTGTTAGGAAGAGATTTATTCTTTAATTTAAAAATCTCTAAATTAATCATCTCATTAATATTTAATTATTAATTAAAATGATAACTCAAATTTAAAATATTAAAAGACTTAATCATTAAACTAAAGTTAAATTATTAAACTCTTTTAAAAATTTCAATTAAATAAATAAATTAAATTAAATTAAATTAAAAATTAAAATAAATAAATAAATTAAATTAAATTAAATTAAATTAAATTAAATAAACAAATTAAATTAAATTAAATGAATAAATTAAAGATTAAATTAAATTAAATTAAATAAATAAATTAAATTAAAATAGACTTAATTAAATTTCAACAAATTAAATTAAATTAAATTAAATTAAATCAAACATATTAAATTAAATTAAATTAAATTAAATTAAATCAAATTAAATCAAAATTAAATCAAATTAAATTAAATTAAAGGAAATTAAATCAAATTAAACTAAATTAAATTAACATCAAATCAAACTAAATTGAATTAAATTAAATTAAATTAAAATTAAAATTAAATTAAATTAAAGTTAAAATTAAATTGAATTAAATAACATCACCTAAAACAAAAAGAAAATTAAATATAAAGCAACTTGAACACCATTACAAATTTAAACCCATTAATTGAAGTTAAACTAAATCACAAATTATTGGAACACCAATTTGCCCTCGAAAATTTTGATTATCATAACTCCTAAACGGAACATTAAATGAAATGTTACTTCACTTATATGACATTCAAATATCCTCGTTCACTGAGTAAGATAATAACAAAACTTAACTAAACCTCGGACGATTAATTCATTTGTGTAATTGAATTCATTTGGACTTAAAACAATCCTAGAAATATTGAAAAAATGTTTAAGATTTGCCTTAAGCACTTCCTCGATATGATAGGATGTTCATAAGAACAATTGAACTTAATTGTTCTTTGATGAAGAAAATCGTCCTCAAACCAAAATACAAGGAACCTAGACGTCATAGGAAATGACTAGCTATAGGATTAGGAATTTGGTAGAAAACCATAACCCTTCCTTTAGTTTTACCTAGGAACTTGCTTAAATATTCTAATTGTGTTTTAAGTGCAGCTTGAGATGACGGGAAGACCCTCCAGGTACGCTTTTATTTTATTGCAATTTACTTTCTTGCAATTTACATTATTGCAATGTATTTAATCGCATCGCACTTACTTTTTCTTGCATGATAAACAACTGTTGCATGAAAACCCACACCTTTAGGTTAGTCCCTAAAACTGAAACCAAAATTAAACTAAAAGTCATTGCAAGATAAAATTTACCGCCACAACACTTCAAAATATAAAACAACTCAAAATTTAATCACAAACAGAACACAAAACTATAATTACAACTAAATTAAAACGTCCTGTTGGATGATTGGGAATACCTCGGATGATGTAACCTACGTGTTGCTAACGGGATTTCCCACGGTCTAAATGAAAGTGTGGAACTCATTCAGTTGAGTTTAGCAAATTCATCTGGACTAAGTGAATCCGATAAAAATAATGATGCCGGAAGGATGGAACCGTGGGATCTTAATCGGTGTCGTTATAATCAACTTTAAGATTTGTTTTAATTAAAACACAAAAAAATACTTGGAAATTAAGATTTTCTCTAAACCAAAACACTTTTCTCATCCCCTGATTTATGACTTCTAAAACTAAACCTCTGAAACAACAAAGAGCTCGGAGCATGGTGGGCAGCACGGCCATCGTCATCAGCAAAACTGTCTTAGAATTAAACAACAAAGCCATAAGATTTCGAGGTAGTTTGTCTAGTGCAACATAAATCCTCAACTCTTCGTTAGGCATTTGCATTGCAAATTAAGCCCTAACCGGTCTCAGGATTCCGAGGCGGTCGTCGATACGACATAAACCCTCACATCTTCGAGTCTGTTTGTATGATTCTATCATATAAATATAAGCCCTAATTAATTAAAATTGACAAAATCAAAACATTAAATAGACATTAGGACTTTCCTAAATTCAAGCCAAACAATAGGATAGTCGGGAGATTACCGAAGTTCACTTCGAAACCGTAATTCCTCCTACCTTTCTTCCTTTGATTTCTCAAAACAAAATGTTCCAAACTTGATCCATTCCCTATTGAAATTCCAAAATTCAATCCTTTGAAAACTTAAACTTTAAAATTCTTGAGAGCAGAATTATTGATTATTATCGAGAGTTTTCTTAGGTGACTCCCGTCACTTAAGATGTACTTAACTATAGGGGCTTGCCCTTATAGGGAATTTTAAAGAACCCGAGTAATATAAACCCTGTTTAATACTTTCATATTAAGCGGGGAATTTGTCGGCTTATAAAATTAGTTCGCAGACCAAACGGATGTCACAAATCTTCAAGTTTATTTAATCGAGCCCCACCATCAAGCAGTGTGTCTATCCTTAGGGATAGATACACGGTTTGTGGTGCGGTGCTCGTTTATGTAAACTATTCGGGATGTGAGATCAGTTTGATTTCATATCTTAAAAATTTTCAAATTTAAAATTATTTTCAAAATCAAATACTATTTTTCAAATTATATATTTAAATTAAATTAAAAATTCGCCGACAACTTCTGTTAGGCGACCCTTTTTCAAAATACCACACAACCCTAAACAATAGTGCCGACAACTTCTGGCGACTCTGCTGGGGACAATTCCTCTCTCCATTTTAATCAGATAATTCTGCTTTCAAAAATCGGTAGTGTATCCATGTCCCTTGTGGATCAAACTACCCTTCTTTCCGTTGGGGTACTATGTTCATTTCTACCTTGAACAAGTATAACCAACATTCTCTCGGATTTAGGAGCCACTGTTTAGACACCCCTAAACAGAGAGGTTCTGAGATCCTTTTACCTCATTTCTGAGGTGGGGTGGACGCCCAATTGGTGTTAGTTTAGGAGTGATCCTTCGAGTCGAGAAGTCTTGCATAAGACTTTCTTTTCCTTTCCAACTCTGAATCGGATTCCTTACCTTCTCTACACCTTTGAACATTCCGTTCTAAATAAACAAACCCCCTAATGAATGACTCTTTTAACAAATGATTCCTTCTTATAAATACATGAACAAGAATGTGTTCGGACTCTTTCGATTCCTTTCTTTTCGTCTCGATGAGAAGAAGCATAACTTGGGACCGACAACCGGAATCTACCCTGCGAAATGGAAGCCTCAAAGCTGATTTTCTCCTTCACCAATGGATTGGACTTCGTTGTTTATAAGGATGAAGCTGCCCGATAATGGGATCATCCGGTTTGGACAAGGATTCGAGAACACGAATGTCAAGATCACCGACGTTTCCCTTTTCGTGCCGACAAACAAAGTATCCGAAGCTAAGAAACCGCCGATCGAGTTCGACCTTAAGTCAACCCAAGAGTTTCCTCCCCTGCAAAAGATCCGGTCGAGAGAATCTTCGTTGTCCGCGGGAGGACCGTTCTTGCTACCCCCACCGGTCAGTTGTTTCGCACCTACCCCGGCTACGCAAATTAAAGGGGAAGGAAATCCGGAAGCTATGGTGAACACGTTGCACGTGGAGGGTACGGACTTTCTGTGAGACCTTCACGTGTTTGAAATCGGGTCCAGCTCGAGAATTCCATCACTAACACGGACCCCGAAGAAGGAACATAAGTAGGAAGATTGCTAGGAAGGCCGGAGGCTGCCGAAGTTGCTTTCTGGAGGAAATCCCGAAATCCACGAGTACACACCACTACTCGAATACATACCATTGCCTGAAGATACACCCCTTTTGGAAGGAAGTAGATTCCATCCCCTTTTCGCCGCAGCTGACGAGGAAAATGTCTATAGGATTGTTTCTACATTACCTCAACCCGCATACTACAACGACAACAGAAAGAAAAGGGCTAGGATCACGCCATTTGCCCGACTACAAACTGTGATCGAGAAGCTAGGAAAGAAAGAGAAATGCCCCGTATCGGAGATTCTACGAAGGATAGGGCGGGTGCCAGTCAAGTCCCGTCTTGGGCCACGAGTAGAACCTGACATCGTTACAGAAAAGCCAAATAAAAGGATGAAGGCTAGTCCGTCTGTCGTCGTTTCAGGATTACAGATTAGGGAGGATACCACCTTCCGAGCATTTGGGCGACGGACCATACGGTCCTAGACCTTCTGCTGCTAGAAGGATGGTATGGTGTCCCACTACTTGGACAGGCGAGATTGAAACAACGGCACGAGAAGGAAAGTCTCGTCGGGAGACTTGAATGCGAAGAAAGTGCCACTTGCGATAAAGGGGACTCATGAGAAGGGAACCGGCGAGCTATCACACGATAACTGTGAAGATGCACAGAAAAGACCGCTAGAGGACGCTATGGAAAAGTTGAGGACTGATATTCGACGACTAGCAAAAGAAAGAGAAGAAAAATTCGGAGATGAGATTGATTCATCGGAATTCATGGACGATGAGTATGCGAGAAATCAACATGGTCGAAACACGAGCTTCGTCGGCTTCACGAGGTGCTCCTGCGGCCGCAGAAGAGAGGAGCCGAAGTGATGAGAAGACGGCTTCAGAGAAAGACGATACGATCGCCCAGAATGGCGAAGAGGATGGAAGAGATGGCTATAGCCCTAGCCACTCTCCGGAGTCAAGTGCGACCCCAAGAGAAACACCCCGAGAGGTCATTCACATTGTAGACGGAGGAAAGGAGATTACATCCGTCAACGGGGATGATCGGCTAAAGAAAGATACAACACAAAGTATGATGCCGGAAAAAGATATCAAGAGCTTGGTGGAACAGCGAGGTGCGAGAAGCCTTAGCACAATCAAAGAGCGGGGCATCTATTCGGACGGGTAGACCTTACCGGAAGAATTCGACGCTGTCCAATACCCAAAAGGCTTCGTACCACCTCTGTTCAAGACCTTTGATGGAACAGGGAACCCCCGACAGCATGTTGCACACTTTCGTGCCAGTTGTTGCAATGCCGGCGGGAGCGATGCATTACTCTTCCGATAGTTCGTCAGCAGCCTGTCAGGGATCGCCTTTGATTGGTATGCAGAATTACCAAATGGTTCAGTGAAGACGTTCTCAGAACTAGAAAACCTTTTCATCAAGCGATTCGCCGGAGCTCGACACCACATCACTCATAGGTGATTTAGTGGTAGAGAAGCAGAAGCCGAACGAAACTTTGGTGGATTACATACTTCGATGTAGGAACTTAAGTATGAAGTGTGAACCACAACTACAAGAACAACATGCAGTCGGCATCTTACTTAAAAGCATTCACGGCCCGATAGAACTTCTCCTCAAAGGATTCACCATTAATACTTTTGAGAAGTTGTTAAGCAAGGCCGGAAGCTTGCAAGAGGAGGCAAAGCAATTAAGTTTCGCCGATAAGACAGACAAGCAAAAGCCTGTGAAGACTTTTGAAAAGAAATCCAGGATCGTCGCAGCTGTCGATAAAGACAAGCAACCGATACAAATATCGTCCGAACGGCCACGACAATCTCGACGGAATTATCAACAACCCCGACCCGGCTATCGGTCATCTCCACGGTATGAACAACCGCCTCGTCCGTAACGTACATTAAGGGAGCTTCGAGCGGGGAATATCCATTCAAGAATGAAGCGATGCCGAAAATGTTCCGTAGTCGATGAAAACTCCAGATTTCCAGTGCCGAGCCTAAGAGACCGGAGGAAGTCAACAAGAAAAGTGATCCCAACTTTTGCCCTTATCACCGAGATGCTTGGACACAAGATAGAAGATTGCATTACCTTCAAAAGTTGGCTCGATGACAACCTTCGGAAAGGGAATATAACAATCCCGAAGGAGTACATGAAGGAACCCCGAAAGGAGGTTCCGTCGATGTTGTCTCGATCGATCTCATCGTTCCGATAGATCCCTATACAGCCGATGATGGGTGGACTACGGCTTGGACGAGGTCTTCGAAAAAGATTTTAGACGAGCATCCGAACCGCTTCGGTGCGAGCTTCAATTCGAAGTTCGAAGCACTGTCAAGTCGGCACTATCACTTGCGATAGAAGAACCACCTCGACGAGAGACGATTGAAGAGAAGAAGAAAATCGACGAAGAAGAGAGGACCGAGGTTCCTAAGGCTAGGACTAGGGGCTGCTTATCCTAGGATAGTTGTTTCGATTCGGGGGAGAAATCCCTCGAACCTCGACTTCTGTATGATTATTTGCTCACTTTGGTGGGATCATATAATGATAAGGGTGATGGCGTTGGCTACGTTTTGATCTGTTTCTAACAATTACGTAACTAGCGACAATCCGGACATCGATTTCGATACCAACGACAATTCTCAAATCATACACGATCTCGACGATCAAAATGACAAAGAAGACATCCATCGAGGAGGCTACGAGAGTTCGACGAAGCAACGAATCTATCCGCGAGTTTCGAGGAGCTCCGGTCACGATAGAGTTAGAGCCTTCGGACTGCGAAGCTAATCCGGAAGAGCCTGTCATTCCGATTCGGGAAGAAACACCGGCAAGCTTAACACTAGATTCGGAAGAAATTACGAAGTCAACTTAAGAAGTGGAAGAGTTTTACCTCCGAGAATGGGTCCAAAGGACGAAGGAAAGCGAGTGGTTGTTCGGAAGAACCAACCCCGGCGAAAAAATACCCATTCGAGAAGAAGCCGAGACACATGGAAATAAAGTGGATTACAACGTGCTAGCCCACCTTAGGAAACTACCGGCCAAACTGAGCATCTACGACGCTCTCATCTTATCAAAGGAGATGAGAGAAGCTCTAATAATGGCCTTACTTGATCCGGAAATTTGCTTAGCTCAAATGGCTGGAGATTCCTTAGATGAGGTTTGCTCGTTAAAGGAACAACGAGGTGTTATCTTCACGGACAATGATCTACTATTTGGGACAGCAGATCACAACCGACCGTTGTACATTTTAGTTATGATTGGGAAGTTTACACTCTCCAGAGTATTGGTGGATCCAGGAGCATCAATCAATATAATGAGTCTTCGAACACTAGCATATTTGGAAATTGATGCTCGTGAGCTCGAAGCAGACAAAATGTTATTAAGAGGATTCAACCAGAAAGGAGAAAGAGCTCTCGGGTCAATAACGCTACTAATGAAGACCGGTGACTTAGCAAAGACAACTGTAAAATTTCACATAATTGATTCAGAAACGTCGTTCAACGCTCTACTGGGCCGACCATGGATACATGAAAACAGGATGGTACCATCATCTCTACATCGGTGCATCAAATACTACGATGGAGGAGAACGAGTGCATCAAAGGTGACTTACAGACCATTCTCCGTACATGAAATTGGAATCCATGAAGACGCGGCTTATTATGCACCACCGAAGAAAACAATCTTCTCCGGAGATACCATAACAAATGAAGCAAAGAAAGTTCGGGACAACGAAGAACACGAAGTTCTAGTCCAACGAGTCACTCACCACTCCCTTACGGCGAGATGGTGAAGGTTTCTCCACGACTCGCATCCGAGGTCGAGGCCGGGGACGAGGCCGTGGTAGAGACGTTAGGACGGTTGGACAGAGGAAACCAGCCATCAATGTTGATTGGGAAGATAGTTCTGAAGAAGAAAAAGAAATTAAGCGAGAAGCAGCAACAATAAGTCGGAAGAAACCGCAATTCAAGATCTCTCTCGAAAATGAAAAGAATGAAGAATACAAATCGATGTACGAGAAGATTAACCACTATGTACATACTATGACCCTGACCCCGATCCATTCTAATAAGATCGAGGGTATGGTGGTCGAAGAGGTACGTAGCGGCGGTGCTAAGCCAATCAAATTCTACCGTGGTGCTACTTCCTCCAAAGTCGAGCATAATGTACAATTTGAAGATGTCACTTCATCGAATTAATGGAATTACCTTTTGAGTGGTACTCGCTTGTGTTCAAAGTTTAATTCAACGTGGTTTCTTACCTCGACGATGGACAAAAGGTCAATCACAACATTTTGAAAATTATGGAATAACTCCGGTCGTCCACCCAATTCAAAGCATGGACTCGGATTTGGCACAGTAGGATCAGTTGATGATACTGAATTTTGCTTAGTTGTCACTTGCGAACCTAATGAAAACTGCATGGAAACTACAGACGAACTCGAAGATTTACAAATTGGAGACACTCCACCAGAATTTGAAGAAGAGATTAAATCTACAATAGATGAGTTAACGGAAGTTAACTTAGGAACTAGCGAAGAGCCTAAACCTACCTTTGTTAGCTCCTTACTCAATAAAGAAGACTCCAAAGAAATAATAAAGTTATTAATGGAATTTAAAGACAGTTTTGCTTGGAGCTACGATGAGATTCCAGGATTAGCTCCAGAGGTCGCAGTCCATAAGCTAGGAGTGGATCCTACTTCTGTCCCAGTCAGACAAGGTCCTAGAAGAATGCGTCTAGAAATCAAACAACAAGTCATAGCCGAAGTTAAAAAGCTAATAGACGCTAAATTTGTCCGTGAAGAACAATACCCAACTTGGTTAGCCAATGTGGTGCCAGTCAGAAAGAAGAATGGTCAGATCAGAATTTGTGTGGACTTCAGAGATGTAAATAAGGCATGTCCAACGGATGAATTCCCTCTACCGATCCAAGAATCAATGATCGACATTGCTTCGACACATGAAATATTCTCATTCATGGATGGATCTTCAGGATACAACCAGATAAAAATGGCTCCAGAAGATGAAAAGCTTACAGCATTCAGAATGCCGATCGGAGTATATTGCTACACAGTGATGCCATTTGGACTGAAGAACGCAGGAGCAACATACTAGAGAGCGATGAGAAGAATTTTTGATGTTCTCATCCACAATCAAGTCGAATGCTACGTGGACGATGTGGTCGTCAAAAGCAAAGTAAAGGAAAACCACCTGTATGATTTGAGAATTGTTTTCGAACGATTAAGGCAATTTAACCTTAAGATGAATCCCTTAAAATGCGCCTTCGGCGTCACCTCCGGAAATTCTTAGGATTCGTTGTCCGACATCGTGGAATTGAAATTGACCCGGAAAAGATTAAAGCTATCTTAGAAATGCCACCTCCCAAAACCTTAAAACAACTACGATCTTTTCAAGGGAAGTTGGCATATCATCGACGCTTTATCTCAAACTTGTCAGGTAGGTGTCAGCCTTTCTCGGCACTAGTTAAAAAGGACGCCAAATTCATTTGGTAAGAGAAATGCCAGAAGGCCTTCAAAGACATTAAATAATATTTAATGACAACTCCTGTCTTAGCGCCCCAGGTCTCGGAGTAGACCGTTGATACTTTATACCGCGGCTTTAGACGACTCACTCGGAGCCTCGTTAGCTAGTGTCAATGATGAGGGTAAAGAAAATGCTCTTTACTACTTAAGTCGTCGTTTACTTCCAATGGAAATAAGGTATCCCGCAATTGAAAAGCATTGTTTGGCCCTGATCTTCGCCGCTCAAAAGCTCAGGCACTACATGCTTTCTCATAAGGTCAACTTGATCTCGAAATTTAATCCATTGCAATACTTGATGACTCGTCCAACACTTTCCAGCAGGCTTGCCAGATGGTCAATGATATTATTGCAATTTAATATAACTTTCGTGTCTCTTCGCGCCGTAAAGGGACAAATCTTAGCAGACTTTCTCGCAGCACACCCTTTCGCGGCAGAATCTCCTCTCAATGACGATTTGCCGGATGAACAAATAATGAGCCTAGAAGACCCCGATGATCGACGTTGGGAATTATATTTCGACGGAGCATGTTCAAGCACACAAAGACGAAGAATCGCAAGTGATAGTGCTCGGTAAGGCAGGAATCGGGCTAATCTTTATAACACCGGAGCGGGGGATGTTAAGATACCTACCACTTGACGGAACCATGTACAAACAATGAAGCGAATACGAAGCCCTCATAAAGGACCGGAATTAACTATTCAAATGGGGATAACGGACATCAACATCTACGGGGATTCACAATTGATCATTCAACGGATCGCGGACAATGACGAATTTTAAAGCCAAGACTCGAGCAATACTTCCGGTATGCCATACAAGTCGTTGGAACGGATTCCGAATGTGACAATCTACAAAATTCCCGAAAAGAAAATGCTTTAGCAGATGCTTTAGCCCGTCTCGCAAAAGAATTTGCCTGTTTGCAAGATGAATCAGTAGAAGTGACAGTTCACGGACGTCAGGTCCTATCACAGCTCGACATAAACACAATACACAAATCAGGAAAAGAAAAAGGATCAGTTGCAGCAGTGACAGAAAACACAGAAGATTGGCGACAGCCATTAGTAGACTACCTACAAACAGGAAAACTACCAGATGATAGGTCGTTGGCCCATCAGATCAAGAAAAGAACTCTGTCCTACGCATTAATAAACAACACATTATACAGAAGGTCTTTCGATCAAATGTGGCTAAGGTGCCTAAGCGGGTCCGAGGCCCGTGAAATTGTTAAAGAGGTGCATTCAGGACTCTGTGGCGCTCACCAGTCGGGTCCAAAGATAAAAATGAAAATTAAAAGACTAGGGTACTACCGGCTCTCGATGATGACCGACCGCATGAAAATCGCCAAGAGCCGTCACCAATGCCAAGTGCACGGAGTGGTTCTACACCAACCTCCAAATGTGCTACATCCGACAATTGCGTCGTGGCCATTTGAATGTTGGGGCACGGATATAGTGGGTCCGATAGAACCACCATCTTCAAAAGGACATCGCTTCATTCTTGCGGCTACGGATTACTTTTCCAAGTGGGCGGAGGCGGTTCCACTTAGAGAAGTGAAAACACACCACGTGCTACGGCTTTTCAAGAACCAAGTTGTCTACCGTTTCGGAGTGCCGCACAGGATCATCTCGGATAATGGGTCGGCATTCGAAGCACACAAATCAACAATTTTGTCGGGAGACATGAAATCAACCGGCGATACTCAACAATTTACTACCCAAGAGCAAACGGCCTCGCTGAGGCTTTTAATAAAACCCTCGTTCAAATCTTAAAGAAAACTTTGGACGATAATAAGAGAAATTGGCACGAGAAGTTGTTAGAAGCCTTATGGGCCTACTGGACAACCTTCGGGACTCCTACCCAAGCTACACCTTACGCTCCGGTATATGGGTCCGAGGCGAGTGTTACCTTTAGAGGTTCGGCTTCCTTCACTCGGAATTGCGGTTGCAAATAAGATCACGACGAAGAGAATGCCAAATTACGGCTAGAAGAATTAGAAAGCCCGGAAGGGAAAAGACTTGCGGCGCAACGAATTTAAAACTATACCAAGCTAAGATGGTTCAAGCCCATGACAACCGGGTCCGCCCAAGAACCTTCAAAGTTGGTGACTTAGTTCTCGTTCTCAAAAGACCTATTCTTGCACACCGCAAGATAGGAGGAAAATTTGAACCCACTTGGGAAGGGCCGTTTGTGGTTGAAGCAAGTATACTCGTGGAGGTTCCTACCAGCTAGTGAATTGTCAGGGAGAACGACATATGCTTCCGATCAACGGACGATACTTGAAAAAGTATTACGCTACCTGATGTTTCAAAGGAACGAATTCTTCATCCCTAGAAGCACGGGTGAAGTAGTTACTTATGACTGGGTCCGAACCCAAAAATAATAAAAAATGTGCTAAAATGAAAAAAAAAAATCTAAAAATGTCGAACACCAAATCCACATGAACATCAAACAAACAACAAAAAAAGAACGAGATAGTTAAAGGACAAACGAAACAAATTTAAAGCTCAAATTGAATTCCAGTTTAAACCCATCTTTTCAAATCCTCCAATCCTTCTTCAAATCAAGATCTATTCTAGACCTCCCTTGAAACCCTCTCTCGGGATGATTTCGTAATCACGAAGAATTTTCAATTTGATCCGGATGGCATGGGTTTGTACCCTTCACCAAGTAATCGGACTTTGATTGATTCCCATGGGATATGAAACACTTTCATATCTCATTTCGATCTCCCGCTAAATCCAAATCTCCACAAGTAAATTTCAATTCAAAATTTCCGAGGCCGGTACCTAAATTCCAGCTCCTCTTCCTTCGAGGTCGGTACCTAAAATTCCGACTCTCATTCGAGATCGATACCTAAATTTTGATTCTCATCCGAATTGATACCTAAATTTCAATTCAAAATTTCCGAGACTAGTACCTAAATTCCAGTTCTCACTCCGAGATCGATACCTAAATTTCGATTCTCATCCGAATTGATACCTAAATTTCAATTCAAAATTTTCAAGGCTGGTACCTAAATTCCAGTCCTCTTCCTTCGAGGTCGGTACCTAAATTTTGACTCTCATTCGAGATCGATACCTAAATTTAGATTCTCATCCGAATTGATACCGAAATTTCAATTCAAAATTTCCGAGACTGGTACCTAAATTCCAGTTCTCACTTCGAGATCGATACCTAAATTTCGATTCTCATCCGAATTGATACCTAAATTTCAATTCAAAATTTCCAAGACTGGTACCTAAATTCCAGTTCTCACTCCGAGATCGATACCTAAATTTCGATTCTCATCCGAATTGATACCTAAATTTCAATTCAAAATTTCGAGGTCGGTACCTAAATTCCAGGTCCTCTTCCTTCGAGGTCGGTACCTAAATTCCGACTCTCATTCGAGATCGATATCTAAATTTCGATTCTCATCTGAATTGATACCTAAATTTCAATTCAAAATTTCCGAGTCTGGTATCTAAATTCCAGTTCTCACTTCGAGATCGATACCTAAATTTCGATTCTCATCCGAATTGATACCTAAATTTCAATTCAAAATTTCCGAGACTGGTACCTAAATTTCAGTTCTCACTTCGAGATCGATACCTAAATTTCGATTCTCATCCGAATTGATACCTAAATTTCAATTCAAAATTTCCGAGACTGATACCTAAATTCCAGTTCTCATTCCGAGATCGATACCTAAATTTCGATTCTCATCCGAATTGATACCTAAATTTCAATTCAAAATTTCCGAGGCTGGTACCTAAATTCCAGTCCTCTTCCTTCGAGGTCGCTACCTAAATTCCGACTATCATTCGAGATTGATACCTGAATTTCGATTCTCTTTCGAATTGATACCTAAATTTCAATTCAAAATTTCGAGACTGGTACCTAAATTCCAGTTCTCATTCCGAGATCGATACCTAAATTTCGATTCTCATCCGAATCGATACCTAAATTTCAATTCAAAATTTCCGAGATCGGTACCTAAATTCCAGTTCTCACTTCGAGATCGATACATAAATTTCGATTCTCATCCGAATTGATACCTAAATTTCAATTCAAAATTTCCGAGACCGGTACCTAAATTCCAGCTCTCATTCCGTGATCGATACCTAAATTTCGATTCTCATCCGAATTGATACCTAAATTTCAATTCAAAATTTCCGAGACCGGTACCTAAATTCCAGCTTCTCATTCCGTGATCGATACCTAAATTTCGATTCTCATCCGAATTGATACCTAAATTTCAATTCAAAATTTCCGAGATCGGTACCTAAATTCCGCTTCTCACTTCGAGATCGATACCTAAATTTCGATTCTCATCCGAATTGATACCTAAATTTCAATTCAAAATTTCCGAGATCGGTACCTAAATTCCAGTTCTCATTCCGAGATCGATACCTAAATTTTGATTCTCATCCGAATTGATACCTAAATTTCAATTCAAAATTTCCGAGTCTCGGTACCTAAATTCCAGATCCTCTTCCTTCGAGGTCGGTACCTAAATTCCGACTCTCATTCGAGATCGATACCTAAATTTCGATTCTCTTTCGAATTGATACCTAAATTTTAATTCTAAACTTTCGAGACTGGTACCTAAATTCCAGTTCTCATTCCGAGATCAGTACCTAAATTCTGATTCTCATCCTTTTCGAGGTCGATACCTAAATTTCGACTCTCTTTCGAGATTGATACTTAAATTTCAATTCTCATCCCATTCGAAATCGCACCTAAATTCTCGATTCTCATCTTTTTCAATCGACACTTAAACTCTGATTCTCACTCCGAGGCTGGTACCTAAATTCCAGTTTTCTTTGCAATCCCGAGATTGGAACCTAGGTTTCAATTCTCCTTTCAAATCCAAATTTCCTCAAATTGATTTTAAATAAAACTTCAATCTAAATTAAAACTCGAAATCTAAATTTACATATCAAAACTTGAACATGAAATGAAACGAAATCTAAATTGAATTCTCTCAGATCATGTGATTTGGGATTCACCTCCTTTTCCTTTCCCCAGCGAGAGTTCAGGAATCTCTAGTCTCAGAGATATACTTGACACTCCCCGACGGAAATTCTTCTACTTCGTCCTAAGTTTGTCACTTGGACATCTCGTGTTGGTTTTGTTGATCTCTTCGGTCAACGCCAATACGCGCGTGTGCTTGGTTAGCTCACCACACCTATTGGGGGTCCATTTGTCGACCTCATTTTTGATGAGGTCTTCTCTTCTCTTTTAGTACTTAGGATCTAGCCTTAGGCTTTTCCTTTCGACTATCTTAGAGGACTAGAATCGGGATCCACCATCTAGAATTTCAAACCACTTCTTAACTCCCCGCAAACTCCACAAACTAGATCGTAGACCCCTAATCACCTAGAGGGTTGAAATCAAATGTGGAAGTTTAAAGGATGAGTTCCCATAAGATTCTTTGGCCTTAGGACTGCCCTGGGTGTTCTGGTCTGGTGAAGGGGCTGACTTACACACACTCTACACTCATACACTACACTTTCACACACCTCCTAAAACTACACTCATACCTAACTTGACCTCCTGACTCATGTAGGTGATTCACATGGATGGTCCTTAACCCCTAAGCCCTTGCTAAGAGGGTTAGGAACAACATAGTGAATGCCTCAAATGAGTCCCTTCATGGCTCATGTGGGCTTGGTATGGCTTCATGGCTCAACCAAAATGATTTCATTCCACTCAAATTTACCCAATCTTCAATTTTCCAAATTTTCAATTTTTGACCCCCGGGACCCTACACCCGCCTAACCTACCCAAAGCCCTTGGAATTACCCAAATTTTTCAAAATTTCCAAATCACCCAAAATTCCCCAGAATCAATCCCAAACATTTCCACATCACTCAAATTGACCATCCATACCCAAAAATATCAAAAATTCCAAGAATACCTCCCAATACCCTCCAAATACCCAAAATACCCCTCTTGACCTAAAAATCCAAAAATTCAGAAAATTCCCAGAAAATTCGAGAAAATCCCAAATATTCCCAATTTCATTTTGTTCAACTACACCATGGGCCAATTTTGTCAATTTACCCTACTTTTGTCAAAACCCCCAATTTGACCCATTTTAACCCTAAGTGAACCCAATGTCAAACCAAACCTACCCAATTGACACAAATTCTGGTCCAATTCAATTCTAAACTTCAATTAAACATTCCCAAAACCAATCTAGACCAAACTCAAGTCCAATTTGATTGACATTTGGATCTAATTTCACTTTTGGCCTTAAAAAGCCCAATTTGGACCCATGACCCAAACCTAGCCCAAACTCACCAAATTCAACTCCAATTAACCCCAAATCTTTTCTAAATCTTCCTTAGCATCCCCACAAGCAAAACACTAACATGATTTTCCCAAAATCTAGACCCAAACCCCACTCAAATTCAACCCAAAGCTAAAAGGCCCAATTTTGACCTAAACCCAAACCTAACCCAAATGAGCCCAAACCCCAAAATCAAAGCCCAACAAAAGTCAAAACCTCTTTGAAACACTCCCTTAAACATTTTTCAACATTAATTTTACATCAATTTCAACCCTAGCCCAACATTAGCCCAACTTGGCCCACTTTGACCTATATTGGCCCATTCACCAAAAGAGCCCAAATTCAACCCAATTTAAACCCAAATCACCCCTAATTTGCTTCAAGTCACTCATGACACCTCCATGAGCTAAACCCAACAATTATTTTGCCCAATCTCTTTACAAAATTCTCATCCATAAATTCATTTTTAAACTTAAAGGCCCATTCCTTAAACCATTTTAAAAGCCCATCTTTTACCACATCCAAAGGCCCAAAAATTGGTCTCAAAGTCCATATGACATTTCCCCTCATCATACGTTCAATTAAACTCAATACCTAAGTCCTAAATTCATCATCAAATCATTCCAAATCAAGTTTCATATAAATTTCCATTAAATTGCCAAAAATTCCTAAAACCCATTTTTATGAAATTGACCAAACTTTTTCCAAGCCAAATGTGAGCCATTGAGCCATGTACAAGCCACATGGAAGCCATGGAGACCACTTTCCACCTCACCAAGCCATTAATGGCAAGAAGAGGGGATCCTTTCCTAATCTTTCTTAAGCCTTTTTTTACCTTAAGCATGTCACACTCTAAACCTTGCTTTGCCACCTAATCCTTGATGGAGACTCCACCACACATGGGAGATTGACCCACCCGACCTCCTCGGTCCAAAACCAGTGTCTTGGGGAGGTGCACCCAACCCATTTGCATGGGTTGACCAAAATAAGCTAAAATAGTCCCTTCCCCTTTCTACTTTGATTCAACCACTTTACACATGTCAAACCTCAATCGAATGCACCAAACCCCGACCCCGACCCACTCGAACAAGATGGTGACCAATGCCCGGCCGGCCGACCACCGTGTCGCCGGAAAACACCATGGCCGAGAGCTCACATGTGAGCCAACTTTGGGATTCTACCTTGCTCGAGCTACCCCATGCTTAATGGCCACCATGGTTGTTCGCCCTCGACCTAAGCAGTCGATCCCAAGCCCTAACTCTCCCCGGAGGCCCTCCACCCTCTCCTATTTAAACACCACCCCTCTCGGCCACGAGAGGGTGCCGAAACAAACCTTAAGGAAACTCGCCAAAATTGTTCCAGTACTACTCCCCATACATAGAGCACTTGATCCCCACCGAAATCCCCCTGCCATTTCCTCTCTCGCGAGCTCAATTTCAGAGTTGAAATCCAAGCCCAAAACCAAGACACTTCTCTACAGTGAGCCAATCCCCAAATTGATTGGTCCTACACCTTCACCAGACCAAGAGAAGGTGTCCACCAGCAAAAGCCCCATCTCCAGGCCACCTAGTTGCTCCAGCCTCCAAGCTTTGTGATCGGCTGTGGTCAAAATCCTACCTGAGCAATTCACCGGACCAGAGACTTCATCCGGAGCTTCCCGGGATCCAATCGAAGGTGAAACAACCCTCGGATCGAAGCCACACTTCTCCGAGCAAAGGTATGGCCTCACTCTTCTTCCCGAGCTTCGAACATTCTCCATTTTTATCGAGTAAATTTCATTCCACATAAACCATATGGATGTGTTCGTCTTCCCAAGACGAATCCATAGAGCATAAGAACACGAAAATCCATCGAGTATCGAGTGAGATATTAGAGATTTAGTGTGGATGACTCTCGGGTGAGGACGCTCGGGGACGATGAACGGATGCCGTCCATTTAATACACGCGCGGACGGACGGCTCGGATGGTGTCGGACCAGGAGATGGTACGTGAACCGCGGGACCCGGAGCGCTGAGTCAGATGGCGGCGTCGAATGGGAGCGCGACGCGTGTGCATTCGGAGCTGCCGAGGTTGACGGGGTGCCGCGTGGATAAATAGAAAATTAGAGTATTTTTCTTTTTATTTAATTCCCTAAACTTCAATAATTCATAACTCTGTGTAGGAAAATCATAAAAATAAAATAAAAATACCCTCTTGCTCAGTGAACAGAGGAGAATAATGTGGAAAAGAAATCATTTAATTTCATCAAGTATTTTATTTTTAATAATTTATTTACTGTCTGCACTACTTTAATTCTCCATGCATGTACGAAATTCACCATGGCATGAGACCATAGGGCTTTTGAAGCCTCTGAATTTGGGAACATTCCCTGAATTTTCCAAAGTCAGAGGCCATCCCTATGAGAAGTTATTGATCTTTCAAACTCGAGTTACTGTTTTGAGTATTTTAATTCTAATAATTAGCATGTTGTGAAATAAATTCTAGGAAAATTTGGTGATGTCCCTTATGACCAGAAGACCCTAGGAAAAATAGGTTTTGAGTTAGTTCATTTAAAATAACCCTAATTGGCTTAAACACCCAAAAAAGATCCCTAATTAATTAGAGTTAACCATACATCAAATTGACTTGAAATCAATTCTCCACTGACCTTTAGAATCAGAGGAACCCACCATAAAAATTTGAAGTCAATTGGACTTGGTTAGCCCTACTAAATGGGTTGATTAAGCCATTTAGTCAATTTGAATTTTAAAATTTCATAACTCTCAAAATACCTTTAAAAAATTCACCAAATTGGTTTTGGAGCCTCTCTGATATTAGGGGAATTTAAGAAAATTAAAATTTCAATTTTCTAAAAAAGTTGATTTTTAATATTATTTTAATATTTTTAATAATTAAAAAATAATAAAAATCACAAAAATAATAAAATTCACCAAAATGTCACATTTTGAATTTTAATCACTTAGGAACAAACCCCATATTTTTCTTAGGTCTATTTAATGAGATATTAAATTTTAAAGCTCTAGGGTAATTTTAAAATTAAAAAAAATGTATTTTCTAGCATTTTCACTAAAATAATTATAATAAATCATAGGAAAATCAAAAAATTGAAAAAATTGATTCTCTAATTTCCTTGATGTCAGAGAGATTTTTGAAAATTATAAAATTCATTTTTCAACCTTTATTTTATTTTTAAATTAATTAACACTCCAAAACTTAGAATAATTATAATAAAAATAATATAATTCAAAAAATCACTAAAATTGGTCCAAGTGGTCCTCTGGTCATTAGGAATGTCCCCTAATTTTCTTGAGGACAGAAACTTTCCCTTGATCATGTTATTAAATTTTCCTTGGAAATCTCTATTTTCTACCAAAAATAATTATATAAATAAATTAAATACAGAAAAATCACATTTTCTCCTCTCATGTCTTCATTGACATATGAGTGAAGTCACATAAAAATTTCAAGTTCATTTAAGCTCAATTTAGTGAGTTATGAAATTATTAAGCTTAAAGGGCAAAATGGTAATTAAAATTTTAACCCTTAATTAAAACTTTAGGTTTAATAAAATTAACAAGTAAAATATTTGATCTTAATCTGATTTGGATGATTGAAATTTAAATAATTAAAGGGAAGAAACCCATTAAACAATTTAAAATAATTGAAATAAACCTTAATTAAATAAATGATTAAATTTGGGAAGAATAATAAATTGGAATTATTAAAATAGGGATATTGTTAGGAAGAGATTTATTCTTTAATTTAAAAATCCCTAAATTAATCATCTCATTAATATTTAATTCTTAATTAAAATGATAACTCAAATTTAAAATATTAAAAGACTTAATCATTAAACTAAAGTTAAATTATTAAACTCTTTTAAAAATTTCAATTAAATAAATAAATTAAATTAAATTAAATAAATAAATTAAATTAAATTAAATTAAATTAAATTAAATTAACAAATTAAATTAAATTAAATGAATAAATTAAAGATTAAATTAAATTAAATTAAATAAATAAATTAAATTAAATTAGACTTAATTAAATTAAAACAAATTAAATTAAATTAAATTAAATTAAATCAAACATATTAAATTAAATTAAATTAAATTAAATTAAATCAAATTAAATCAAAATTAAATCAAATTAAATTAAATTAAAGGAAATTAAATCAAATTAAACTAAATTAAATTAACATCAAATCAAACTAAATTTAATTAAATTAAATTAAATTAAAGTTAAAATTAAATTGAATTAAATAACATCACCTAAAACAGAAAGAAAATTAAATATAAAGCAACTTGAACACCATTCCAAATTTAAACCCATTAATTGAAGTTAAACTAAATCACAAATTATTGGAACACCAATTTGCCCTCGAAAACTTTGATTATCATAACTCCTAAACGGAACATTAAATGAAATGTTACTTCACTTATAGGACATTCAAATATCCTCATTCACTGAGTAAGATAATAACAAAACTTAATTAAACCTCGGACGATTAATTCATTTGTGTAATTGAATTCATTTGGACTTAAAACAATCCTAGAAATATTGAAAAGATGTTTAAGATTTGCCTTAAGCACTTCCTCGATATGATAGGATGTTCATAAGAACAATTGAACTTAATTGTTCTTTGATGAAGAAAATCGTCCTCGAACCAAAATACGAGGAACCTAGACGTCATAGGAAATGACTAGCTATAGGATTAGGAATTTGGTAGAAAACCATAACCCTTCCTTTAGTTTTACCTAGGAACTTGCTTAAATATTCTAATTGTGTTTTAAGTGCAGCTTGGGATGACGGGAAGACCCTCCAGGTACGCTTTTATTTTCTTGCAATTTACATTATTGCAATGTATTTAATCGCATCGCACTTACTTTTTCTTGCATGATAAACAACTGTTGCATGAAAACCCACACCTTTAGGATAGTCCCTAAAACTGAAACCAAAATTAAACTAAGTCATTGCAAGATAAAATTCACCGCCACAACACTTCAAAATATAAAACAACTCAAAATTTAATCACAAACAGAACACAAAACTACAATTACAACTAAATTAAAACGTCCTGTTGGATGATCGGGAATACCTCGGATGATGTAACCTACGTGTTGCTAACGGGATTTCCCACGGTCTAAATGAAAGTGTGGAACTCATTCAGTTGAGTTTAGCAAATTCATCTGGACTAAGTGAATCCGATAAAAATAATGATGTCGGAAGGATGGAACCGTGGGATCTTAACCGGTGTCCTTATAATCAACTTTAAGATTTGTTTTAATTAAAACACAAAAAAACACTTGGAAATTAAGATTTTCTTTAAACCAAAACACTTTTCTCATCCCCTGATTTATGACTTCTAAAACTAAACCTCTGCAATAACAAAGAGCTCGGAGCATGGTGGGCAGCACGGCCATCGTCATCAGCAAAACTATCTTAGAATTAAACAACAAAGCCATAGGATTTCGAGGTAGTTTGTCCAATGCAACATAAATCCTCAACTCTTCGTTAGGCATTTGCATTGCAAATTAAGCCCTAACCGGTCTTAGGATTCCGAGGCACTCGTCTGATACGACATAAACCCTCACATCTTCGAGGTCAGTTTGTATGATTCTATCATATAAATATAAGCCCTAATTAATTAAAATTGACAAAATCAAAACATTAAATAGACATTAGGACTTTCCTAAATTCAAGCCAAACAATAAGATAGTCGGGAGATTACCGAAGTTCACTTCGAATCCGTAATTACTCCTACCTTTCTTCCTTTGATTTCTCAAAACAAAATGTTCCAAACTTGATCCATTCCCTATTGAAATTCCAAAATTCAATCCTTTGAAAACTTAAACTTTGAAATTCTTGAGAGCAGAATTATTGATTATTATTGAGAGTTTTCTTAGGTGACTCCCGTCACTTAAGATGTAATTAACTATAGGGGCTTGCCCTTATAAGGAATTTTAAAGAACCCAGGTAATATAAACCCTGTTTAATACTTTCATATTAAGCGGGGAATTTGTCGGCTTATAAAATTGGTTCGCGGACCAAACGGATGTCACAAATCTTCTAGTTTATTTAATCGAGCCCCACCATCAAGCGATGTGTCTATCCTTAGGGATAGATACACGGTTTGTGGTGCGGTGCTCGTTTATGTAAACTATTCGGGATGTGAGATCAGTTTGATTTCTTATCTTAAAAATTTTCAAATTTAAAATTATTTTCAAAATCAAATACTATTTTTCAAATTATATATTTAAATTAAATTAAAAATTCACCGACAACTTCTGTTAGGCGACCCCTTTTCAAAATACCACACAACCCTAAAAAATAGTGCCGACAACGGCTCTGTTAAATGGTAGGAGTATCTTAACATCCCCTGCTCCGGTGTTATAAAGATTAGTCCGATTCCTGCCTTACCGGGCACTATCGTTTGCAATTCTTTGTCTTTCTGTACTGAGGGCGCTCCGTCGAAGTATAGTTCCCAACGTCGATCATCAGTGTCTTCTAGGCTCATTATCTGTTCGTCAGTCAAATCGTCATCGAGAGGCGAATCTGCCGGTAAAGGGTGTGCTGCAAGGAAGTCAGCTAGCACTTGTCCCTTTACGGCACGGAGAGGAACGAAAGTTATGTCGAATTGCAATAGTATCATCGACCACCTGGCAAGTCTTCTAGAAAGTGTTGGACGGGTCATCAAATATTGCAACTGATTAACTTTCAAGATAAGGTTGACCTTATGAGAGAGCATGTAATGCCTGAGTTTCTATGCGGCGAAGATCAGGGCCAAACAATGCTTCTCAATTGAAGGATACTTTACTTCCATCAGAATCAAACGACGGCTTAAGTAGTAGAGAGCATTTTCTTTTCCCTCATCATTGACTTGGGCTAGCAGGGCTCCAAGGGAGTCGTCTAGATCCGTGGTATAAAGTATCAACGGTCTACCTGAGACTAGGGCTGCTAAGACAGGAGGTGTCATTAAGTATTGTTTAATGTCCTCGAAGGCCCGTTGGCATTTCTCTTCCCAAACAAATTTGGCATCCTTTTTAATTAATGCCGAGAAGGGCTGACACCTACCTGACAAGTTCGAAATAAAGCGTCGAAGATATGCCAGCTTCCCTTGAAAGGATCGTAGCTATTGTAAGGTTTTAGGAGGCGGCATTTCTAAGATAGCTTTAATCTTTTTTGGATCAATTTCAATCCAGTGATGTCGGACAACAAATCCTAAGAATTTCCCGAAGGTGACCCCGAAGGCGCATTTTAAGGGATTCATCTTAAGGTTGTATTGCCTTTGTCGCTTGAAGACAATTCTCAAATCATACAGGTGATCTTCCTTCAGTTTGCCTTTGATGACCACATCGTCCACGTAGCACTCGACTTGGTTGTGAATGAGATCATCAAAAATCTTTGTCATTGCTCTTTGATATGTTGTTCCTGTGTTCTTTAGTCCGAATGACATTACTGTGTAGCAATACACTCCGATTGGTGTTCTGAATGTCGTGAGTTTTTCGTCTTCTGGTGCCATCTTTATCTGGTTGTATCCTAAAGATCCATCCATGAAAGAGAATATTTCATGTGTCGAAGCGATGTCGATCATTAACTCTGGAATTGGTAGTGGTAATTCATCCTTCGAACATGCTTTGTTCAAGTCTCTGAAATCCACGTAGATTCTGATCGGACCATTCTTCTTCCTGACTGGTACCACATTGGCTAGCCAAGTAGGGTATTGTTCTTCACGGACAAATTTAGCGTCGATTAGTTTCTTAACTTCAGCTATTACTTGTTTAATTTCCAAATGCATCATCCTGGAAGCTTGTCTGACTGGGACGGAAGTAGGATCTACTCCTAGCCTGTGAACTGTGACTTCTGGAGCTAATCCTGGCATTTCATCATAACTCCAAGCAAAAAAGTCCTTGAATTCCATTAATAGCTTGATCATTTCCTCGGAATCTTCTTTATTGAGTAAGGAGCTAACAAAGGTTGGTCTAGGCTTTTCGCTAGTTCCTAAGTTAACTTCCATTAACTCATCTATTGTAAATTTGATTTCTTCTTTGAATTCTGGTGGAGCGTCTCCAATTGGTAGATCCTCGAGGTCCTCTGAAGCTTCCAAGTAGTCTTCATTAGGTTCACAAGTGACAACCAAAAACAATTCTGTATCGTCAACTGAACTTACTGTGCCGAATCCAAGACCATGTTTTGAATTGGGAGGCCGACCGACATTATTCCATAATTTTTCGAAGTGTTGTGATCGGCCTTTCGTCCAGTGTCGAGGTAAGACACCACGCTGAATTAAATTTTGAACACAGGGAGAGTACCACTCAAAAGGTAATTCCATTAATTCGAAGAAGTGACATCTTCAAATTGTACATTGTTTTCAGTATTAGAAGAAGAAGTGCCACAGTAAAATTTGATTGGCTTTGCACCGCTGCTATGTACTTCTTTGACCACCTTACCCTCGATCTTATTAGATTTGTATTCTTCGATTTGTATTCTTTGCCACAGTAAAATTTCATAGTGGTTAATCTTCTCGTACATCGATTTGTATTCTTCGTTCTTCTCATCTTCGAGAGAAATCTTGAATTGTGGTTTCTTCCGGTTTATTGTAGCTGCTTCTTTCTTGACTTCCTCTTCTTCCTCAGAGCTGTTCTCCCAATCAACGTTGATCATCGGCTTTTTCTGTCCAACTGTCCCAGTGTCTCTTCCACGACCTTGTCCCTGGCCTCGACCTCGGATGCGAGTTCTGGAGAAACCTTCACCATCTCGTCGTAAGGGAGTGGTGAGTAACTGTTGGACTAGAACTTCAGGTCCTTCATTGTCTCGAATTTCTTTTGCTTCATCTGGCACGGTGTTTCTGGAGAAGATTGTTTTCCTCGGAGGTGTGTAATAAGCTGCATCTGCATGGATTCCAATCTCATGTACGGAGAAATGTTGCAAATCACCTTTAATGCACTGTTCTCCTCCTTCGTAGTATTTTATGCACTGATGCAGAGACGATGGTACCATCCGGTTTTCATGGATCCACGGCCAGCCCAGTAGAGCTTTGAACGATGTCTCAGAGTCAATTATGTGGAATTTTGCGGTTGTCTTTGCTAAGTCACCGGTCTTCATCAACAGTGTTATTGATCCAAGGGCTCTTTCTCCTTTCTGGTTGAATCCTCTTAGTAACATCTTGTCCGCTTCAAGCTCGCTAGCATCAATTTCCAAGTATGCTAGAGTCCGAAGATTCATTATGTTGATCGATGCTCCTGGATCCACCAATACTCCGGAGAGCGTAAATTTTTTGATTGTAACTGAAATGTACAATGGTTGGTTGTGCTCAGCTGTCCTAAGTAGTAGATCACTGTCCGTGAATGTAACACCTCGCTGTTCCTTTAACGAGCAAACCTCGTCTAAGGAATCTCCTGCCATCTGAGCTAAACAAATCTCTGGATCAAGTAAGGCCTTGATCAGAGCTTCCCTCATTTCTTTTGATAAGATGAGAGCGTCGTAGATGCTCAGTTTGGCTGGTAGTTTCCTAAGATGGGCTAGCACGTTATAGTCCACTTTGTTACCATGTATCTCAGTTTCTTCCTGAACGGGCAATTCTTCTGTTGGGGTTGATTCTTCCTGAACAACCACCTGCTTTCCTTTGTCTTTTGGATCCATTCTCGGAGGTAGAACCCTTCCGCTCCTTAAATTGACTTCTGTGATTTCTTCTGAATGCAGTGCCGAGTTTATAGGTGTCTCCTTTTGGATTGGCATGACAGGTTCTTCTGGAATCGCTTCGAAATCTGAAAGCTCTAACTCTATGGTGATTGGAGTTCCTTGGAATTCACAAATAGATTCATTTCTTGTTGAACTTTTGTAGCCTTCTTGATGAATGTCTTCTTTTTCATCGTGATTGTCGAGGTTGTATATGATTTGAGAATTGTCATTGGTATCAAAATTAAGATCCGGATTAGATTGGTTGTCGTTAGTTACGTAATCGTTAGAAACAGTCAAAATGTAGCCAACGCCATAACTCTTATCATTATAAGATCCCACTGGAGTGAGCAAATAATCATACAGAGTCAGAGGTTCGAGGAATTTTTCCCCCAAATCGGAAACAACCATCCTAGGATAAGCCCCTAGTCTAGCCTTAGGAGCCTCGGTCCTTTCTTCTTCTATGACCTCCTTCTTTTCTATGATCTTTTCTTCCTGGGGCGGTTCTTCAATTGCAAGCGATAGTGTCGGCTTGACAGGTTTCAAACTCTGAGTTGAAGCGCGCGCCGAAGCGGTTTGGATGCGATCCAAAATTTTCTTCGATGACTTCATCCAAGCGGTACTCCATCCGTCATCAATCGTGTAAGGGTCTATCGGAACAATGGGATCCGTTGAAATAACATTGACAGAACCTCCTTTCTGGGGTTCTTTCAATTATTCCTTTGGGATCGTTATGTTCCCTTTTCGGAGATTATTGTCAAGCCAACTTTTGAAGGTGATGCAATCCTCTATCTTATGTCCAAGCATCTGGTGGTAAGGGCAGTAGTTGGGATGGTCTTTCTTGTTGACTTCTTCTGGCTTCTTGGGTTCTGTAAGTCGAAAATTCGAAGTCTTCATCAAACTACGGAACATCTTTGGCACTGCCTCATTCTTGAATGGATATTCTCTATTTATAAACTCCTTTAACGTGCACTGTGGGCGAGGCGGTTGCTCATATTGTTGGGTTGGCTGATAACTGGGTTGAGGTTGTTGGTAGTTCTGCTGAGGTTGTTGATACGTAGGTTGCATGTTGCTTCCAGTTGTATTTGCATTGGCTGCTTTCCCTTATCGACTGCCGCGACGATCCCAGATTTCTTTTTAAATGTCTTCACAGGCTTCTGTTTGTCTGTTTTGTCGATGAAACTTAGTTGCTTCGCTTCCTCTTGTAAGCTTCCGGCCTTGCTTAACAACTTCTCGAAAGTCTTAATCGTAAATCCCTTAAGGAGAAGTACTATCGGGCCGTGAATGCTTTTAAGCAAGATACCGACTGCATGCTGTTCTTGTAGCTGTGGCTCACACTTCATGCTTAGATTTCTCCATCGAAGTATGTAGTCCACTAAAGTTTCATTCGGTTTCTGTTTCTCCACCACTAAGTCACCGATGGTGATATGGTGCTGAGCTCCGGCAAACCGTTTCACGAAGAGGTTTTCCAATTCTGAAAAATGTCTTTACCAAACCTTTCGGTAACTCTGCGTACCAATCGAAGGCGATCCCTGATAGGCTACTGACGAATTGTCGGAAGAGTAAGGCGTCACTTCCACCGGCGTTGCAACAACTAGCGCGAAAATGTGCAACATGCTGTCGAGGGTTTCCGGTACCATCAAAAGTCTTGAACATAGGTGGTACGAAGCCTTTTGGGTATTGTACTGCATCAAATTCCTTGGGGTACGGTCTACCCATCTGAATAGATGCTCCACTCTTAGACTGTGCTAAGGCTTCTCGCACCTGCTGTTCCACCATGTTCTTGATGTCTTCTGCGGAATTATATTACGGGTAGAATCTTTCTTCAGTCGATCGTCTCCGTTAACGGATGTAATCTCTTTTCCTCCGCCTGTAATATGAATAACTTCTGGAGGCATTTCTCTTGGGGGTTGAACCTGACTCTGAGGAGTGGCTAGGGTTGCAGCCATCTCTTCCATCCTTTTTGCCATTTGAGAGATTGTATCATCTTTTTCTCGAATTTGTGCTCTTAATGCTTCTGGTTCATCTCTCTCCGCAGTACG
Source organism: Papilionanthe hookeriana x Papilionanthe teres (assembly GCA_022702705.1). NCBI lineage: Eukaryota > Viridiplantae > Streptophyta > Magnoliopsida > Asparagales > Orchidaceae > Papilionanthe > Papilionanthe hookeriana x Papilionanthe teres. The sequence goes on along the minus strand of CM040428.1, from coordinate 80,705,314 downwards.
CCGGGGCATCTTGCGAAGCTGACGATGCTCGTGTCTCAACCATGTTGATATCCACATATTCGTTATCCATGAACTCCGACGAGTCAACTTCATCTCCGAACTTTTCTTCTCTTTCTCTTGCTAATCATTGAATGTCGGTTCTTAGCTTTTCCATAGCGTCCTCCAATGGTCTTTTTTGTACGGTTTCGCAGTTATCATGCGATGGCTGTTGGATTTCTTTCTAGGGAGTCCCCTTCATTGCAGTGGCGCTCTCTTCGGACTCGAGCCTCCTGACGAGACTTTCCTTTTATGGTCGTTGTTTCGTCTTAATTGGCCAGTAGTAGGACGCCATACCATCCTTCTAGCAGCAGAAGACCTAGGATCGGATGGTACGTCCGTCGAATGCTGGAAGGTGGTATCCTCCCTGATCTGTAAACCTGAAACAACAACAGGTAGGCTAGCTTTCATCTTCTTATTCGGCTTTTCTGTGGCGCTAACGGGTTCTACTCGCGCCACAAGATGGGACTTGGCTGGCCCCCGCCCTATTCTTCATAAAATCTCTGATACATGACATCCCTCTTTCTTTGCTAACTTCTCTATCACAGTCTGTAGTCAGGCAAATGGTGTAATCCTAGCCTTTTCTTTCGGCTGTCGCTATAGTATGCGGGTTGAGGTAATGTAGAAGCAATCTTGCGGACATTTTCCTCGTCAGCTGCGGCGGAGAGGGGATGGAATCTACTTCCTTCCAAAAGCGGTGTATACTCAGGCAATGGTATGTACTCAGGTAGTGGTGTGTACTCAGGGATTTCTTCCAAGAAAGCAACTTCAGCAGCTCTGGCCTTTCTGGCAATCTTTCTACCTCTGTTTCTTCTCTGAGTCCGTGTTAGGGGTGGAACCCTTGAGCTGGACCCAATTTCAAAAACAGAAGGTCTCGCACGGAGATCTGTACCCTCCACGGTAACATGCTCGTTACAAATCTAAACTTCCTTCCCCTTCAGTTTGGCGGAAGCCGGGGCAGGTGCAGAGACGACTAGACCGGCGGGGGTAGAGATAACAGTCCTTCTATGGACAGTAGTATTCCTCTCAGTTGTAACCCTTTGCAGGGGAGGGAACTCTTGAGTTGACTTGAGGTTGAACTCGATCAAAGGTCTTTCAGTTTCAGGCACTTTGTCTGTAAGTGTGAAAAGGGTAACGTCAGTGATCTTAACATTTGTGTTCTCGAATCCTTGCCCAAAACGGATGATCCCATTGTTGGGCAGCTCATCCTTGTAAACAGCGAAGTCCAGTCCATTGGTGAAGGAGAAAATCAGCTTTGGGGCAGACATTTTCTGCAAGGTAGATTCTAATTGTCAGTCCCAAGTTATGCTTCTTCTCATCGGGACGAAAAGAAAGGAATCAAAAAGAGTCCGAACACATTTTTATTCATGTATTTATAAAAAGGAGTTATTTGTTAAAAGAGTCATTCATTAGAGGGCTTGTTTATTAGGAACAGAATGTTCAAAGGTGTAGAGAAGGTAAGGAATCTGATTCAAAATTGGAAAGGAAGAGAAAGTCTTATGCAAGACTTCTCGACTCGAAGGATCGCTCCTACACTAACACCTATTGGGGGTCCACCCCACCTTAGGTAAAAGGATCTCAGAACCTCTCTGTTTAGGGGTGTCTAAACAGTGGCTCCTAAATCAGAAAGGAGTTGGTTATACTTGTTCAAGACAGAAATGAACGGGGTATTCCAACGGAAGAATGGTAGTTTGGTCCACTAGGGGAATGGACACACTACCGATTTATGAAAGCAAAGCCATCTGATCAAAATGGAGAGAGGAACTATTCCCCAGCGGAGTCGCCAAAAGTAGTCGGCATATTTTTAGGTTATGTGTTTTATTTTGAAAAGGGGTCACCTAACAGAAATTATCGACGAATTTTCGATTTTAAATTTAATTTAAATAAATAATTTGAAAAGTAGTATTTGATTTTGAAAATAATTTTAAATTTGAAAATTTTAAGATATGAAATCAAACTGATTTCACATCCCGAATAGTTTATATAAACGAGCGCCGCATCACAAACCGTGTATCTATCCCGAAAAATAGACACTGCTTGATGATGGGGCTCGGTTAAATAAACTAGGAGATTTGTGACATCTGTTTGGTCTGCGAACCAATTTTATAAGCCGATAAATTCCCCTGCTTAATATAAATGAATTAAGCAGGGTTTATATTACCTGGGTTCTTAAAGTTCCCTATAAGGGCAAGCCCCTATAATTAATTACATCTTAAATGATGGGAATCATTTAAGAAAACTCTCGATAATGATCAGTGGTTTTGCTCTCAAGAATTTCAAAGTTTGAGATTTTCAAAGGATTGGATTTTGGAAATTCAAAAGGGAATGACACAAAATTTGGAACAATTTATTTTTGAGGATCCAAAGGAAGAGAAGTAGGAGAAGCTGAGGATCCAAGGAGAATCTTGGCAACTTCCTAAACTATCCTATTATTTGGCTCAGTTTTAAGAAAATCCTAATATTATTTTATATTCCAATATTGCCAATTTTAATTAATTAGGACTTATATTCATATGACATAATCATACAATTAGCCTAGAAAATGTGAGGGTTTATGTCGTACCAGACGACTACCTCGGAATCCTAAGACTGGTTAGGGCTTAATTTACCCGACATGATCATGCGAATGCCTAACGAAGAGTTGACGATTTATGTTTCACTTGGCAAACCACCTCGAAGTCCTATGGCTTGGTTGTTTAAATTCTAGGAAAGTTTAGTTGATGTAGATCCGAGTTTTACTGATGACGATGGTCGTGCTGCCCACCATGCTCCGAGCTCCTTGTTGTTGCAGAGGTTTAGTTTTAGAAGTAATAAATCAGGAGATGAGAGAAGTCTTTTGGTTTTAGAGAAATCTTAAAGTCCAAATGTCTTTAGTGTTTTAATTAAAACAAATCTTAAAGTTGGTTAAACAGAACCGATTAAGATCCCACAGTTCCGTCATCCCGACACCGTTATTTTCATTGAATTCACTTAGTCCAGATGAATTTGCTAAACTCAACTAAATGAGTTTCACACTTTCATTTAGACCTTAGGAAATCCCGTTAGCAACACGTGGGTTACATCATCCGAGGTATTCCCGATCATTCAACGAGACATTTTAATTTAGTTGCAATTGTAGTTTTGTGTTCTGTTTGTGATTAAATTTTGAGTTGTTTTATATTTTGAAATGTTGTGGCGGTGATTTTTATCTTGTAATGACTTTTAATTTAGTTTTGGTTTCGGTTCGGGGACTATCCTAAAGGTTTTGGTTTTCATGCAACGAGTTGTTTATCGAGCAAGAAAAGTAAAGTGCATTTGCAATAAAGTAAATTGCAATAAAATAAAAGCGTACCTCGAGGGTCTTCTCGCCATCCCAAGCTGCACTTAAAACACATGTTAAGGCATTTAAATATTCCAACAAGTATCTAGGTAAATTAAGGGAAAGTTTTTGGTTGTCTATCAAAGTCCTAATCCTATAGCTAGTCATCTCCTATGACGTCTAGGTTCTTGTATTTTGGTTTAAGGACGATTTTCTTCATCAAATAACAATTAAGTTCAATTTTTCTTATAAACATCCTATCATATTGAGGAAGTGCTTAAGACGAGTCTTAAACATCTTTTTAATACCTCTAGGATTGTTTTAAGTCCAACAGAATTTAATTATACAAGTGAATTAATCATCAGGAGTTTAAGTTTTGTTCTTTTGCTCGGTGAACTAGGACATTTGACTATCCTATAAGTGAGATAACACTTCACTTGATACCTCATTTAAGAGTTATAATGATAAGAGCTTAAAAAGGGCAAATCAAATTATTAAATATTTTGATGATTTAAACTTAATGATTTAATTTCAATTTTGACTTAATTATAAAAATTAGTTTAAGTTTGGAATAGTGTTCAAGTTATTTTAGGTTTAATTCTTAATGATTTCATTTAGGTTTGTTATTAAATGATTTTAATTTAATTTAATTCAATTTTAATTTAATTTTGATTTAATTTAATTTAATTTAATTTAATTTAATTTAATTTTAATTTAGTTCAATTAAATTTCGTTTTAATTTAATTTAATTTAATTTTAATTTTAATTTAATTTCAATTTAATTCAATTTAATTTTAATTTCAATCTAATTTTATTTTAATTCAATTTTATTTTATTTTAATTTAATTTAATTTAATTTAATTTTAATTTAATTTTAATTTAATTTCAATTTTAATTTAATATAGATTATTCTTTTAATTTTCTTTTTAAATATTATTGATGTGATTTATTTAGGGATTTTTAAATTAAAGCATAAATATCTTCTTAGATAATATCCCTACTTTAATAATTTCAATTTTCCATTAATCTTCCAAATTTAATTAATTAATTAATTAAGGTTTACTTTAATTATTCTTAAAATGATTGGTGGGTTTCTACCCTTAAACATTTAAGTTTCAATCATCCAAAATCAGTTTAAGTCAAATATTTTACCCTCCCCTTTTTGATTAATCCTAAAAATTTAATTAAAGGTTGAAAATTTTAATTACCATTTTGCCCTTCAAGCTTAATAATTCTATAACTCACTAAATTAAGCTCCAATGAACTTGAAATTTTTATGTGACCTCACTTACAAGTCAATTAAGACATTAGAAGAGAAAATGTGATTTTTCTGTATTTAATTTATTTATGTAATTATTTTTAATGGAAAATAGGGATTTTCAAGGAAAATTCAATAACATGACCAAGGAAATGTTTCTGTCCTTAAGAAAATTATGGGATATTCCTAATAGCCAGAGGACTATTTGGACCAATTTTGGTGATTTTTTTAGTACATTTTATTTATTAGAATTATTTTAACTTTAGAGCATTAATTAATTTTAAAATAAAATTAAAGTTGAAAAATGGATTTTATATTTTTCTTAAATCTCTCTGACCTCAAGGAATTCAGAGAAACAAATTTTATTTTTTTCTAATTTTTCTTTGATTTATTAGAATTATTTTAGTGAAAATGTTGGAAAATACATTTTTTAATATTAAAAAAAATTACATTAAGCCTTTAAAATTAAATATCTTACGCTAGGGACTTAAGAAAATTATTTGGTTTGTTCCTAAATGATTAGAATTCAAAATGTGACATTTTGGTGATTTTTAATATTTTTATGATTTTTATTAGTTTTTAATTATTAAAAATATTAAAATAATGATAAAAATCAACTTTTTTAGAAAATTATAATTTTAATTTTTCTAAGTTCCTTTGATATTAGAGAAGCTCCAAAACCATTTTTGTTATTTTTTGAAAAGTATTTTGTGAGTTATGAATTTTTAAAGTTTGATTTTACCCATTTTTGCTTAAGAGGCTTAATCAACCCATTTGGTGGGGTTAATCAAGTCCAATTGGTTTCAAATTTTTATGTGGTGTTCTCCTATCCCTAGAGGACAGTGGAGAATTGTTTTTAAGTTAATTTGATGGATGGTTAACCCTAATTAATTAAAGTTTAATTTTGGGTATTTAGACCAATTAGGGTTTTTCAAAGTGAATTAACTCAAAACTTATTTTTCCTAGGTCCCTCTGGTCACAAGAGACATCACCAATTTTTCCTAGAATTTATTTCTCAACATTCTAATTATTGGAATTAAAATACTCAAAACAGTAACATGAACTTGAAAAATCAATAACTTTTCATAGGGATGGCTTCTGACCATGGAAAATTCAGGGAATGTTCCTAAGTTCAGAGGCTTCAAAAGCCCTATGGTCTCATGCTGTGGTGAATTGTTTACATGCATGGAGAATTAAAATAGTCCAGAGAGTAAATAAATCATTAAAAATAAAATACTTGATGAAATTATTTAATTTCTTTTCCACATTATTCTCCTCTGTTCACTGAGCAAGAGTGTATTTATATTTTATTTTTAGGATTTTTCTACACAAAGTTATGAATATTTGAAGTTCTGGTAATTAAATAAATAGAAAAATAGCCTATTTTCCAACTTATCCACGTGGCGCCACGCCATCCTCGGCAGCTCCGAAAGGCCACGCGGCGCGCTCTAATTCGGCTCCGCCATCTGACTCAGTGCTCCAAGGGGCCGTTGTATCGTTCCGTCTCCTCATACGGCTCAATCTGGATTGTCCACCCACGCGTGTATCACATGGAATGCATCCGTTCATCGTCCCTAAGCCTCCTAGCCCGAGAACCGTCAACACTAAATCCTTAATATCTCACTCAATACTTAACGGATTTTTGTGTTCTTGTTCTCTATGGATTCGTCTTGAAGAGACGAATACGTATATACAGTGATCATGCATTGAAATTAAGGCATTTGAAATGGAGAATCTCCAGAAGCTCGAGATAAAGAGTTAGCTCATACCTTAGCTCAGAGAAGTGTGGCTTCAATCTGAGGGTTGTGTCACCTTCGATTGGGTCCAAGCAAGCTCCAGATGAAGTCCCTTAGCCTGGTGAATTGTCTAGGTATGATTTCGACCAAGCCTGATCACAACCTTTCGAGTCTGGAACAGCTGGGTGGTCTGGAGAGGGGGCTTCCACTAGGGAACTCCTTCTCTTAGTCTTGTGCAGGTGTGGGTGAGTTTAATTTGATTTTGGTGGAGAATTTGGAGATGTCCTGGTTTTGGGTGGAATTTTGGCTGAGAAATTGGGTTCTGTTGGTGGGGATTAGGGCAAATTGTCACTGGGGATCAATTGCTCTAAGTGTGGGGCGTAATCTGGAACAATTTTGGTAGAGTTTCCTTAAGGTTTGTTTCAGCACCTCTCTTGGCCGAGAGGAGAGGGTGTTAAAATAGGAGAGGCTGGAGGGCCTCCCAGGGGGGTTTAAGGGTTGAGATCAGCTGTTCTGGTGAGGAGAAGAACTGCTGCAATGGACATTTGGAGTGAGGCATCTCAGCAAGGTGGAATTCCAAAATTTGGCTCCTCCCAAGGTCTCGGCCATGGTGTTTTCTGGCGATCCAGGCGGCTGGCCGGCAGGCATGGGTCACCCTCAGGTTCAGGTGAGTCAGGCTGGAGGTTTGTGCAAGCAATTGGCCAATGCCATGTGTAAAGAGCTTGGATTAAAATGGCATGGGGGAGAGGCCAATTTGGCTTGATTTGGTCAAAGCCATGGTTTTGGGTTAGGTTCAACTCCCCATGGCTGATTTGGGCTGAGGGAGGATCATTTGCATCAGCTAGAAAGGGGTGGTGAAGTCCCCATCTAAAGTGATGTGGCTAATCTTGGTTTAGTGTGTAACATGGAAGGGGTTAAAAAGCTTAATGAAGGTTTAAGAAAGGGGGCCCTCCTTTTTCTACTTTGGGTATGGTCACATGTCAAACATCCCATGGCTTCATATGGCTTGTACATGGCTTGTCTTTGGCTCACATATGGCTTGGCAAGAGCTTGGTCAACTTTCATGGAGAGGGCTTTAGGAATTTTTGGAAATTTTGGGGTTATTTGATGGGATTTGACATAATACCATTTTTGGTTTGATCTTCATGATGGGTTTAGCACTTAGGGAACAATATTAATTAAGTGAGGATGAGATGTGATATTAATGTGGGCTTTAGGATGGGTTTGGGCTTATGAATTTGGTATGAGTGGGCTTTTAGGAAGGTTTAATGGAGTGGGCCTTTATGTTTAGCAATGGGCTTTTAGATAAAAAATATTGCAAAGGGCCATGCCAAATAAATGTTGAGTTTAGTTTAAGGATGTGTCTTGAATGATTTGAAGCAAATTTGAGGTAGTTTGGAATTGAATTGGGTTGAATTTGGGTTCATTTGGTCAATGGGTCAATGTAGGTCAAATTGGGCTAATTTGGGCCAATGTTGGGCTAGATTTGAAATTAATGTAAAATTAATGTTGGGAAATGTTTATGGGATTGTTTCAAAGAGGTTTTAAATTTGGTTGGGTTTTGGGTTTTGGGACTTGGGCTTATTTGGTTTAGGTTTGGGTTTAGGTCAAAATTGGGCTTTTTGGTTTTGGGTTGAATTTGAGTGGGGTTTGGGTCCAAATTTTGGGCAAATCATGTTAGTTTTTTGTTTGTAGGGATGTTAGGGAAGGTTTAGAAAAGGTTTAGGCTCAATTGGAGTTGAATTGGTTTGGTTTGGGCTAAGTTTGGGTTATGGGTCCAAATTGGGCTTTAAGATCAAAAGTGAAATTGGATTCAAATGTCAATCAAATTGGACTTGGATTTGGTCTAAATTGATATTGTGGATATTGAATTAAAGTTTAGAATTGAATTGGACCAAAATTGGGGTCAATTGAGTAGGTTTGGTTTGACATTGGGTTCACTTGGGTTAAGAATGGGCTAAATTGGGGGTTTTGGTAAAATTGGGGTAAATTGACAAAATTGGCCCATGGTGTAGTTGTACAAAATGAAATTGGGAATATTTGGGATTTTCTGGAATTTTATGAGAATTTTCTGAATTTTTGGATTTTTGGGTCAAGAGGGGCATTTTAGGTATTTGGAGGGTATTGGGGGAGGGGGTATTTTTAGAATTTTTGGTATTTTTGGCTATGGATAATCAATTTGATTGGTGAGGAAATGTTCAAGGTTAATTTTGGGGAATTTTGGGTGATTTGGAAATTTTGGAGGATTTGGGCAATTTTAAGGGCTTTTGGTAGTTTTGATAGGTGTAGGGTTCCCGGGGTCAAAAATTGAAATTTTGGAAGAATGAAGATTGATCAAATATGAGTGAAATGGAATCACTTTGATTAAGCCATGAAGCCATGTTAAGCTTATATGAGCCATGAGAGGACTCACTTGAGGCATTCACTATGTTGTTCCTAACTCTCTTAGCTGGGGGCTTAGGGGTTAAGGTCCATCCATATGAATTACCTACATGAGTCAAGGAGTCAAGTTGGGTATGGGTGTGGTTTTAGGATTTGGATTATGTGTGTGAGAGTGTAGAGTATGAGTGTAGTGAGTGTGTAAGTCAACCCTTACCAGACCAAGCCACCCAGGGTAGTCCTAAGGCCAAAGAGTCCTATAGGGAACTCATCCTTTAAACCTCCACATTTGATCTCAACCCTCTAGGTGATTAGAGGTCTACAATCAAGCCTGTGGGGTTTGCAGGTAGACAAGAAGTGGTTTAAATTTCTAAAGGATGGGTCCCAATTCTAGTCCTCTAAGATAGTCAAAGGAAATGCCTAAGGCTAGATCCTAAACATTAAAGAGGGAAGAGAAGACCTCATCAAAAATGAGGTCAACACTAGCGAGATGTAAATTAGGATCTTCGCTTGGTGAACCACTAAATTGATTATTCTGTACCATTTGGATAATTTCAGGTTTAAGCTCAAATGAATTAGCTGCTACATCAGGGTTTTGGATAGTTAAGTGAATTTCATCAAATTTAGGGTTAGCGTAATCACTTAAAGGTCTCGGTTGATTTGTATTTTCAATTGCTAGATTATTTGCCATTTGATTTAAATTTATGATTTCTCTTTTCTGTTTTCTAATTCTTTTAATAGTGTGTTCTAATTCCAAATCGTAAGATATTAAATTTTCGGTTCCAATTTTGCGCATACACAATATAAATTAAAACTTAAGTAATTTTAAAATAGTTTGTTACTCTAGTAATTATTTTAATAATTATTTTATTAATTACTTTAATAATTACTTTACTTCTCCGGCAACAGCGCCAAAAACTTGACATCGGGGTTTTGGTGTGTAAATTTATAAGTGTTAACAAATGTAAAAATAAGATAATATTCAATAATAGCAAAGTTACCCCTTATCAACACAAGTATATGTATCATTCAAGTAATACAGGGCTCTAATGAAGTCCTAGATATTTATCCTATAGAGAAGTTATAGATTACGAAGTAATTACAACAGTTGAAATTACTATCTAGTAAAGGTAAATAAAGAACAATTATACTAAATTCTACTACTAATCTTGAATGGGAAGTTGCAATATAGAAAAGTATCTCTCCCCTTGTTAAGAGAATTAAGTGATTGGATAATTAAATTAGTTAAAATTATATTGTGTCAAATAGGAGCATTCCTATTCTTTACCCTTTGATCCAGGCATAAAGAATATTGACTAATCTTATGCTTGGTTACTGAATCTACCGCTAGGCTGGGAGGATACTGGCTCTCACTTCGTAGCTCAAACGTTTCCCTCGCCTGAGGGCTAACATCTATACTTCAGCACCCAAACGATATGACCAAATTGAGGATTTTAGTCTGTCACTCTAAAATCTCCAATTCTATGCCCGATAAATAATATTTCCCTATTTATTTGCACCATCCTTTCAAGGACTTTGACCTCCTCAAATCTCAGATGTAAACATTATTTTAGTTGTCAAATCAACAGATTTTAACAGATCAATTGGCCAAATTGAAAGTAAATTAAGATTTAAGTTAAAAGATTATCACAATTATTACTGAATATTTTAGGCACAACTAATTCAATTTTCAATTTTACAAAATCTCAAAATAAGGAGAAAGACAGAGAAGAGTACTCAAAATGCATAGGAAGAATAACACAAAACTTGGATTTCATATAAAATCAAAGTTACAAAATAATAAACACAACTTATCTCAATTTTTCTCTGCAAGCAGACTCCTTGAAGGTCCTCTGACTCTTCCTTCTTGTACAACACACTCAACAAAACTCACTATTATACTCTCTAGAACACACTTACGCACACTAATGACATATTGGAGACACTAAAAACACTAATAAGACACTCAAAAGGACACACCTTCGGCCTAAATTTTTCTATTTTTAAAGAGAGAGAAATATTTCCAAAGTTTGTTTAAGCACCTCTTCAAAAAGTGTCCAGATTCATTGAATCATGCTTGAACCGACCTTCTCGCCGTCAGCGGGCTCGTGGGCGCCGTCAGCGGGCTCGTTGGCGCCGTCGGCGGACTTCTAAAACATAGGCCAACTGCTCAAGCTCGCTGTCGGCGGGATTGATCTCACCGTCAGCGGGATCCTTTATAATATATTTGCATGCTCTCGGGAAAAACATGTCGTCGGTGGCCTATTCCTCGCCTTCGGCAGCCAAGTTCAACTTTTGTCTCTTTTGGTCCTTTTTGTTCCAGATTCGCTCCTTTTCTCATCTTTTTGTTCCATTATCTATAAATCTTTATACCTGCAATAAAACATAGAAAATATCTTTCTTTAATGTGAAATATCATAAAAAATTAATATAAAATTAGTATGAATTTCTTAATAAATTTTTCTTTGGTCACCCCTCTTCGAAGCATGAAAAGAACATTGACATATCCTAAGTTTTGTTACTAAATCTAAGGCTAGGCTGAGAGGATATCATCTCTCACTACGGAGCTCCCACTCACGCTTCACCTGAAGGATAACCTTTGAGTTTAGTCACTAATCTTAAAACCAATTTGGGGATCTCAGCCTATCACCCTGAAACCTGCAAATTAAAGTCCATCAAAACACATTTCCCTATTTATTTGCACTCAATTCCCATGAACTACACAATTCATCCATGGAAATTGAATGGATTCTTAATTATTGTTGTAGTACATTAAATCCTTTCAGAATTAAAATTCAACAACATATTTTAACGTTTTAATTGGACAAATCAAAAAGTAAATTAAGTTCGAAATGAAAAACCATCATAATTTCTTCAATACATTAAAAGATCATCAAATCCACATCAATCCATCATCACATCTCTATGCAAGAAGAAAGACAAGGGAGACTACTCATAATTCATGAAGAAGATACAATAAAACATGTATTTTATATATAAAAGAAAAGTCATACAAACCACAAAAGAAAATACAACTTATATCTTTCTCTTCCCCAATGCAATTCCCTTAAAGTTCCTTTGAATCTTTTTTTGTCTTCTTTACAATACTTAATTCCCTCTTTAGAATGGAAAGGAAGAAGCAATCTCTCACTTTACTTCTTCTCCTTCACTCCTTAGAGAAGAATTCCTTTCAAATCCTCACTTCTACACACTCTTCTTCTAAACCCTAACACTTAATACTGACTAAAATCACTAAGAGAGAGCAAGAAAACCAAGAGAGCCCCCACTTATTTCATCCAAAAACAGTTACTTATAAGTTAGGAATGAAATCCCAAGAGTTTCCATAGGCATCCCTTCAAAAATTCACCAAAACTCATCAAATTTAAATTCCACTGACTTTGGATGCCGGTGGCGCTCTATCATGCCAATAAATTGCAGAGTTCTCTAAAAAATGGCGCTGGTGGAGCCAGAACCTGTTTTCCTCCTTTTTGCTCCTTTTTGCATCTTTTTGCTCCAAATTCGTTCCTTTTCGCTTCTTTTTGCTCCAATCACACAAAATCATCATACCTGCAACAAATCATGAAAAATACCTTTCTTTAAGCAACAAATCATGAAAAATACTTTTCTTTAAAGTGCAACGTCACCAAAAATTAGTAAAATTATATAGCAAAAACCGTATATATTTTTGGTGCATCAAAATCCCCCAAACTTTAACTATTACTTGTCCTCAAGTAATCTTTTTACTACATAAAAATATAACTCTAGGAAATGTACTTTTCAACTATAGGACACTAAAAATTTTCATTCAAAAGAATATATTGGTTAGATTTCAGAAAGAAATTTAGTAACTCAGGTCAACATTACAGGTATAAGAATATTCAGCAATCAAGTCTAAGGGTTCTAGTCTTCTATTTATTTCAAGATGAACCATAATTTTTCATATTAAGAGTGGCTTGAAAGACTATGTGAAAAAGGAGTTCATGAAAACTTCATCAGAATGTAGGCCAATACTTTAAACATAAAATCAAAAATGAAATCAAGTTTTCCCTTTAGGGTGACTCAAGTGAAGTCAATTTTTGATTAGGCATCTCCTCAAGCTTCTCCTCACCAATATTTTTCTTTCTTTTTCTTTTTTTTTCTTCTTTCTCTTTTTCTTTTCGGGATTATTTTTCAATCCTTCTTTACTTTTCTTTTTATTTTTTTTTCTTAATGAGGATTACTATATCTGGATAGCCTTTAATGATTTTGAACTTCACTGTCCTCGTTCTAAAGTTCAAACTTAAAACACTTCCTTACTTTATAATTAAGTACAAGCTTTATTATTCATCATAAAGTCACAATCTCTTCTTAACACACAATACTTTAAGTCCCTTAACATTTCAAAAATATAGTTTTCTTTACTTTAAATAGTTAACTATAATTAAATCCTTTCATACCAAATATATTGCTTTTATAAAAATAACCTTTATTACTAAAATTTTCATCCAATCCTTCCATAATGGTCAACTGAAACAAAAAGTTTTAGTTACTTACAGTGAGATTCAACTACCAGAAGTTATGCTAATAATTTTTGAAAATATAATACTTAAGAACAAATAAAAGTTAATATTTCTCTACCCTCCCCCAAACTTAAATTTTTTAGTAAATTTGAAACAGGAGAGAGTAGAAGCAAACTAACCTTTCTGTGTTGGGATCTTTAAATCTTCAATAGCTATCTGGTATTAGTTAAAATTTACAACTAGCATGCATGAAACAATTAGTAGCAGTGATACAACAATTTTAAATAATTTCATGGGTAAAGAGAAATTAACTTTAAACATCTAAACATCCGACAACACTACAATATTAAAAAAACTATCACAGTACTGCACAGTCCAGCTAACAATTTCAATGTTTAAGTACAACATAACAGTACACCAACAGGGTTACATACCACATAAAAAAAACAAATAACTACTACATCTCAGCAGTACAACACAACACACAAAAAACAACAGAAATAGAAACAAACAATCTACTAATTTCCATCACCAGGATCATCAGCAGGGTCATCAGTAGGGTCATTAACAGGGTCAGGTCTATATGGTGTATAACTGGGGCAAGTAGGAAATATCACATCAGACTCCCCCCTCATAAATTTGACTTGAGCATCATAATAGGCAATATCGAACTCAACTCTCTTCTGCAGTAATCTTCATTCACATCACTCCTCACCTCAAACACATCCATCCTACCATGGAGTCTATCCACACTAGCACTCTGTAATCTCAGCTGCTCCATAATATCAGATAAGGTAGGCGGTTCAGATGTAGATGGAACATCATAACTCGTAGTAGGAATATCAGTACTCCTACGCTAAACTCAGGCTCCAACATGAGACTCATAAGTATAGATAGTAGTCTTTGTTATTAGTCTCAACAGTATAGCCACTTCTTCAGAATTATTGAACTCCACTCCAGACTGAACACACAGGGCATGAACTAAGGCAGGATGTCCTAATCCTCCAGTGGTCTCGCCTCTAGCAATCGTTCAGAATCGCTCTATCCCTTATAACTTCGTTGTGGTGATAAGATGGTAATTGTCTCGCTGAGATGAAATAATGCCAAATGTTTTATGCAACATTCAATGTGGAAGCGGGAAAGTTAATTAACTATTTTTGACTTACTTTCCATTCCCCTCGCCCATCCATCAGAAAAGCAATCACTTCTCTCATATTCTCCCCTCGAGTGTCAATGTTTTCGTATTAACAAATAAATGGTTCCCAAGTTTGATAGAAAGCATTGATACGCTGAGGAGTAAACTCAAACATTTTTCCTCTAACTAGCACATACTCAGTCTCATTCCATGGTTCATTTTAATAGAACTCTCTAACAACTCCCATAACAGCATTCGCAGTAAAATAACAAAATTGCTCCCAATTCCGTTCTACAATTAACTGTTCTACAGATCCACCAGGACTATCAAATGCTCGATCCTGGATATATTTCTTATTGTAAAGGTAAGAGTTAAGCAAAATTAGGCTTAATATAAAAGAACTTTTTCTCATCAAAATCCAATTTCCTCTTCCCTTTACTCATCCTTGGAGCCATGTGAATTACTAAAATTTGCATGTAAATTCCAATAAATCCCAAATTCACAATGTAAGAAACTCAAAATACTATACTAAATAAGTAAGAGCAAATTTCATCATGGAAATCTCAAAATCTCCTTTAAACTCCAAAAATCCAACCTAAGTAATGTGAGAGATTTCCATGGTGAAAATAAAAAAATTTTAACTTAAAGTGAAGCTCTTACAAAAAGAAGTGTGGATCCAGCCTCAAAAAGCTTTGAAACCACCTTAAATTCAAGATCTGGCAAGCCCAAGATATTCAAAATCGCAAAAATGGAGGATGAAGATGAAAGCAATGGAAAAATTTTGCTGGTCCCAGGATGAAAATCGCGAAAATGAGGTTTTTTGGCCTTTTACTAGGTTCAGGCGTCAGCGGCGCTCTATTTAAGAAAATAGCCAAACTCTTTGGATTTAGGCACCGGCTGCGCCGATCCAAAATTTTTTTTGGGTCCAAAATTTTTTTCGTAATTTAGATCGTTTCAACATCCACAATGATGTTTAATACTTCAATAAGCATTTACTTCATCTCACAAGCAATAATTAGCAAACTCTTTACACAAACAATACACAACAAACTTACATATATAAAATCCAAGTTACAACATAAACACCAAATATGTTCTTTCAAACCAAACCAACAACTCTTAGATGTTTAGTGTTGATAGGCAAACACTAAAATCTAAGCACACAATGAAAGTAAGCTTATCCAAATCCAAATTCAAATTACAAAGCAAAGCAAATACTACACACACCAAGCATAATTAATCAAAGTAAACTAAACACACAACACGCATAAGTAGAATCCATTAATTACTCCACATCAGTTTCAGAACTATCCTCTCCTCTAATGTCTCCAATCGATTGCTGATGCACGAATAAATTATAGAATTGATGAATTGGAAATTCGTCAGATGATTCCTCAACAATAACTGTGTTCTTCTTCATCAGGTTAATCAAGCTCATCTCAATTTGACCAGTGGGATTGAATTGTTCCTTCATTCTCCAATCTATATGATCGAATAAATCAGAAATGTTATTGATTGCATTCATAACGTTTTGTACCTCTTTCTCCAACTGTATGATCCTCTTCAATATCATTCTGGAACCTTCAGGAAAATAGGGTTGAATCGGCTATGAAGTATGTGTTGGTTGATCAGCAAACAAATTCATGTCATCTTCATCTCCCACTGTTTGGTAGTCATAAAAATTAGTTGGATCAATAGGCATCCATGGAAGAAGAACCTTTTCCCAACTTTCATATGGAACTTGTGATTGACTACATACAAAAAAAATGGTGGACGGGTGTCCAAGCCTATATTTAGATCCATGAACAATTAATCCCAAAACTGATTTCACAATGATATTACCAATGTCAATCAGCCTCCCAGTTGGAATATAGAAATTCAAAATAGCACTTTCCTTGGTTACCTTGCTAATCTTCAATGTTGGAAATAACTTTTCCGAAATAAAGTAGTGCCACTGCTTTGACACTGGATTTAGAGATGCAGATGAGAAACTAATGTATCCAATCTCTCTAATTTTCTAATCCTTATTCTCATCCGTCAAAAATAGATACACATCATTCATATTATCACTCGTGGCATTGAACTTAGAATAATGACAAATATGTACATTCTCAATCATAAAGAGATCGTTAATTTGTGCAGGAGTGAATTGCACAAATCTACCACACACAAATACAAAATCTTGGTTGATCCTGTGAAGATTTGCATAAAATTATTTCATGACAAGAATAAAAACAGCAACGGTAGTGTAGCAAAGCACTTCCCAACATCTCTCCTTAATAATCTCTTCAATTCTAGTAGTAGGATTATCCATACCTCAATTTATGAAGCCTCTTTCCTTGATAATCCTCCTCTTCATCATCACTTTGTTGAACAAACGATGCACTTCAAAACTTATGAACTTATTTCGATTGAAAATGCGAGATTGAGGGGTTTCAATGGGGCAGGAATCCATGGGATGTGAATTGGGAATGGTAGTTTTCTTTTTTCGGGAGTTAGGATGTCTAAAATGGAGTTTACAGAGTTATAATGATGAAAATCTCGCTCAAAATTGCCAAAACTTGCATTTTAAAACTTCAAAAACCGTCAACAAGTTTTGGGCGCCGGCGGCACTCATACCTACAAGTTCAGTGTTAAGTCTGTGATAGGGCGCCGGCGGCACCCATTCTGGCGTTGGCGGCACCAGTGGTAAAAAATTCTCAATTTGATCCACCATTTATCAATTTTTAAAGTATTTAGGAGTAATTAGGATTCAAAAACAACTGTCTAAAATGCACAACTACATCAAACAGAAAACACACCACAAAGATACCTATGGGTTGCCTCCCATAAAGCGCTTGGTTTAACGCCGTCAGCCCGACAAATATTTATTTTTCAATATCTTCCGATCATGCCACAATTTTATTTTCTCTTTATAGATCCTATCATTGTGATAAGATGCATTTCTAATCTCATCCAATTCATTGAATTGCATAAATCTTTTCTCTTCAGCATTTTTCAAATTAAAATTCAACTCTTTTATTGCCCAAATGCTTTATGCTCCAATTCAACCGGTAAATGACAAGTCTTACCAAACACTAGTCTATAAGGAGACATTCCACTAGGGGTTTTAAAAGCAGTCCTATAAGCCCATAAGCAGTACTAATCGAGCAGACCAATGCAATTTATGATTATCCATAGTTTTCTCCAAAATTCTTTTAATTTCTCGATCAGACACTTCTGCTAAACCACTAGTCTGAGGATGATAAACAGTAGAGATTCTATGAATAATATTATATTTCTCAATTAATCTCTTAATTTGATTATTCCTGAAATGGGATCCACCATCAGTTTTGATCACTCTCGGCATTCCATATCTTGTAAATATATTTTTCTTTAAAAATTTTGAAACACTACGAGCATCACATCTAGGTAAAGCAATAGCTTCAATCCATTTCGAGACATAATCAACGACAACCAATATATATAAATTTCTAAATAAGAAGTAAATGGTCCCATAAAATCTAATCCCCATACATCAAAAATTTCAACTTCCAAATTATAATTTAGAGGCATTTCATTTCTTCTAGAGATATTACCTACTTTCTGACATCGATCACATGATTTAGTATATCTATAAAGATCTCTGAAAAGAGTAGGCCAATAAAATCCATATTGTAGAATCTTAAAAGAAGTTTTATCAGCACCAAAATGACCTCCAAATTCAGAATCATGACATCATTGAATAATAAATTTTATTTCTTCTTGTGGCACACATTTCCTGATAATCAAATCCTTACACTGTTTATATAGATATGGCTCATCCCAAAAATAAAGTTTTGCATCATATTTAAACTTCTTTTGTTGTTGCCTTGTTAAATCAGGTGGTACAATATCACTTACAATATAATTCACAATATCAGCATACCAAGGCAAATTGCTTCCCATAATAGTATAAAGTTTCTCATCAGGGAAAATTTCAGTAATTTCCTTTTTAAATTCAGATAATTTATCATATTCTAATCTTGAAAAATGATCATTTATTTGATTATCAGCTCCCTTTCTATCAACTATCATGAAATCGAATTCTTGCAGAAGAAGTATCCTTCTAATGAGTCAAGGTTTCGCATCCTTCTTTTGCATTAAATATTTGATAGTCGAATGGTCTGTATGCACAATAATTTTAGCTCCAATTAAATAAGGTCTAAACTTTTCAAAAGCAAATACTATAGCTAATAGCTCTCTTTTAGTTGTGGTATAATTAATTTGAGCCTCATTAAGATTTTTACAAGCATAGTAATTGACTTTGAAAACTTTATCATGCCTTTGCCCCAATGCTACTTCGATCACATAATCACTCGCATCACACATAAGTTCAAATGGTTTCTTCTAATATGGTGAAACAATTATAGGTGTATTGATTAATTTCTTTTTCAATAATTCAAAAGCTCTCGAGCATTCATCATTAAAATTAAATTTTCTATAATTTTCTAAAAGTCAGCACAAAGGTTTGGTAATTTTAGAAAAATCTTTAATATATCTCCTGTAAAATCCAACGTGTCCTAAGAAACTCTTCGCCTCTCTCACAGTAGTGGGTGGCTAACCTGATATAAATATATGCGTACTAAAATCTTCTTCCCCGGCAATGATGCCAAAAACTTGACCCGAAGTCCTCTGAAGATCAACGTACTAATTAATGCTTTCAAAAATATATGTTATAAATAATAATAGCGACTAGTGTATATAAATATAATTTTATGGAAAATATTTTACACAATAGGGATTCTACGCAAGTATACGTATCGTTCAAGTAATATATAAATTTGAAACAAAGACCCCAGTATCGATCCCACGAGGAGAGAGTTATAGATCTTTAAATATTTTTTATTTTAAAGTATTTCTTTTATAATGTTTAATTTACTAGATGCAACAATAAAACAGGAATAAAATAATTGATGTAAATAACAATAATAAAGAAACATTCTCCTTTTCAATTAATCCAAGATTTTCTACAATAATGATAAGATTCGCGGAGAATATAAATTTATGGTATTATGCTAAATAGAAGCATTCATATTCTTTACCCTTTGATCCAGGTGCAAAGAATATTGGCCAGCCTATAGATCAGGTTCGGATGTATTGTTAGTAGAGTGGGTTAATCTAGGCTCACACTACTAGATGTCCAAGGGTGGCTATGGTCGGCCCTACTAGTGACCCTTTCCTTTTCTATAAACTAAATCACAAGAATTTAGTCTGTCACTCTAAAAACTTATCAATTCTACGCCCATTATATAATATCTTCTTATTTATTTGCACTCACCTGGAATAACCCGCACAAGGCCTTCAACTACCAAAGGATTCATGTGATATCTACAAGTTAAGAATTCATCTTCTTCTAGGTCTCAAAACTCTTTAACAGGTTTAACAATTTAAATGGCCAATTTAAATTGTAAATTAAGAATCGGTATTAATATCATCACAATGTTTTGAAAATATATGATTTTTAATTCTCCAACGAATTTTGTATTATCTTATTTATCTTTTCATAATTGAAAGGAGAAAGTAAAGTAACTACTCAGAACACATTGAAATTAAATAACAAGACATAATAAATAAACTTTGAATCAAAATAAAAATAATTATCTTAGATGTTTCTCCTACTGAACTTCTGATTCCTACTGACTCCACAACGTAATAAACTACAGATGCACCAACTCTTTCAAACTCTGAATACAAACTCTAAAATAAACTCGCTAATTTATGAAGGAAAGTAAAAAGGTGGCCCTAATATGATCTCTCTAATTCTCTCTCTAGATTGGACTCTAGATAGGGAGGGGTAGATGGGGCATTTTTCTCTGAAGGAATACCCTCCTATTTATAGGCTTCAAGGGTTGCCTCAAGGCATCTCTTCAAAATGTGTTCACATTCAATGAATCTTCTAAAAGGTGTGTCTGGCACCTAGGAGCCAGAATCTGGCACCTAGGCGCCGGACACCGCGTCCAGTTCTTCACACCTCTTCACTTTGGATTGCACCTCTTCGCATTTAAAACTGTTTTGAAGTGTCCAAATACATTGTATCACATGTCCTATAAACTATGAGCAACTGCCAGTCTTCTAGAAGGTCCAATAATGGCTCACACCGTCAAAATAACCGCCCAAAAGTAATCAAAAACTTAATAGTTTTCGGTATCGAACTGGCGCTTAGGCGCCAGGCCAGTAATTTTGACAATTTTGCATTTTGGCTCTATTTTTGCTCATTTTTGCTCCATTTTCATATTTTTCTCCTTCTTGAACATTTTTGCATCACCTACATCCAAAAAAACAAAGATACCTTACATTAAAGCATAATATCCTTAAAATTTAATAAAAATCAAGGCATAAAAATAGGTATTTTTTTCTTGGATCAAAATCCCCCAAACTTAAACGTTACTTGTCCTCAAGTAACCCTTTTTACTATATAAAATGTTTAACATTTGGAATAAAAAGGTAAATATTTAAGACTCCTTATGATTTTTAATTTTATAAAGGCTTTAGTAAATCATTAACCAAATTTCACTAACTAAGTTTAATTTTAGAAATTTAAAGAATATTCTAACTACCAAATTATAAGACTTCAAAAATTTTCCCTTCACTTCGAAAATAATTGTAGTTTATGATATTAAGATCACATAAATTATTCATAAGAAAAAGATCTTCATGAAATTCTTTTCTAATAAAAATACATGCATAAAAATTAAGTAATAAATGTAATCAGTTTTCTTTTTATAAGTTAATTCAAGTGAAGCCAATTTTTGATTAGGCGTTTCCTCAAGCTTCTCCTCTCATTTTCTTTTTCTTTTTTTCTTAAAAAAAAAAGAGAATTACTGTATCTGGATAGCCTGTTAATGGTTCTGAACTTCACTATCCTTAACTTATATTTTCAAACTTATACATTTTCACTTAATTATTATAACATAAATAGATTTCAAAAAGAATTTCAATCTACTCTTTTTCGAGTTATAATTTTTTATTTCTTAATACTTCTAAAATTCAATTATCTCTACTATGAATAGAAAATTTTCTTATTCTTATTCTTCTTTAAGTTGAATATTTATATTCTTAAAATCAATCAAAGTTATTAAAATTTTTTGTTAAGTCCACTAAATTATTTATAATTTCAAAAATTTAAGTGATCTTAATTAGATTCTTCATTCCTCATGTTATGTTAAAAATTTTTATTTTAAGAAAATTTTAGTTCTTTAAGGACAAATAAAATTTAAATTTGAATGTATTTTTCTCTTTCCCCCAAACTTAAGTTTTGGTCTATCATGATTTTTCTTTTTAAAAGTATGAGAAAAAGAAAAACATAATTTTAAAAAGGAATTTTTATAAGTATGTAAAAAAACATTCTAGAAAGAAAAATTTACTTTTACACATGCTTTTATGAATAATACTGAACTAATGAAGCAGGTATAAAAGTAAGCAGGCTCATTAATAATTAAACTAAATCACTATACTACTTATAATAACAAAAACAGAACAACATTACTAACTACTAAACAGTAAGCTGAAACAGGAATAAACATAAATTTATCCAAATTTCAATCTTAAAAACAATAAATTGAAAATACTCTAACAACAGTCTTAACATCCAACAATCCACACAAAGTAAATAAACAAATCTAAACTAGCAAACAACAAACAACAATCAATACTAGCAAACAAACTAAACTAACAACTGACTTAGCACAATTCAGAGGTAAATCAGGCCACTAATCACTGTCTGTAGCCTTAGCATCGTCATCATCACCAAAAGAAAACTCAACATCCATAGGATCAACATATGGTGAGAAACTAGGAAAGGTAGGAAACTGAACATCGTGCTCTCCCTTCAGGAATCTAACGAGAGCTTCATCATACTCAGCATTGTAACTACTCTTCCTCTGGGTATACTCAGATAAATGATCAATTTTTTTTTCAATAGAACCAACTCTGCAGTGAGTTTGAAATAACTCATGTTGCTGCTCTAGAAACTGATCATGCATCGATTCCCAAAAACTAGATGGTGGCTCAGCAGTAGAAGTAGAAGGTCTGGAAGTGGAAGGTCTACCTGAAGTGTGTGCATAAGTAGAAGGAGCAGTCGATCTCTTCTCTCAAAGACGATCATAGATACTAACACTATCCTACCCAATTGGCTTGGTAGACTTCAGCTTCTCCTCAAAAATATCAGCAGTGACTCCATTGCTAACACATAAAGAATAGATCAAAGATGGGAATCCAGTCCCACAGAAGTGTTGGATCTAGCAGTAGACTCCACAGAATCATAAATAATACTACCGACATCTATCGGCTTCCTCTCCTGAATGTAGTAGTTTAAGATAGCTCGATCTCTGGTGACTTCACTCAGGTGGTTGGAAGGTAGAAGTCTAGCAGAAATAAAATAATGCCAAGCCTTTGAAAAACCATTTAATTTGGAATATTTGAAATTTACACGTTTTTCATTTCAGATCTTCCAGGCTCCAGTGCCGTCAGTCAAATAAGCAATAATCATCTCAAGATCTCCCTCAGATGGAGATAATCCAGAATAGTGGCACTCGATGGTAGGTGGCAGTCCATAAAACACATTGATTCTCTCTGGAGTAAATCCTACTCCAATACCTCTAACGAAGACTTTGTAGTCTTCCGCATCTAAAAGGTTAGCATAAAATTCACGAATGACTGGAATAACAGCAACGGTAGTGAAATAATAGAATCGTTGCCAGTTGTGCGCAATGATTGTGTTCTCAATCATTTCACCCGGATTGTAAAAGCTTCACTCCGAGATAAACTTTCTTGACGTCGCAAATTCATGATATCGAAAATACGCTGCCTCAGTCACGAACTTGTTATTGTCAAAATTTTCTCGTCCCTTCCCTTGCTTAGATTTCAGTGTCATCTAAACATGAAAGAAAACAAGAACTAATTTAGGAATCAAATATTTAAACTCTTTTTAAGTTTAAGAAACTTAAAATAAGTTTTAAAATCCAAATAGAATACCTAAAAATCAAAATTTTTCTCAAAATTTTGGTATTTAGTAAAACATAGGAAAAACTATGGTGAAAATCGAAAATAAATGGATTAGAGTGTAGATCTGACCTCGAAACGAAGAAATCAAGTGATTTCACGCCCAAATACATGATGTTTTGACCTCAAAATGGATCTAAGAGGTGTATTTTCATGAAAATGGGGAAGGAGATGAAGCTTAGGCGTCATCCATGGCTAATGGGTTTTATATGGTGTTTTTCCGGTAAGCAGGCTGAACCGGTGCTTAGGCCCCGAATTCTAGCGCCTAGGTGCCAGACTCGCCTTTCACAAAAATTACTCTAAAAATTTTATTTTCCATAAAAATTCATAAATTGAACTTCCAATTACTCATATTAGAGTAGGGCTTCAGTTTCTAACTTCCGAAAATTTTAAAAATTAAATATTAAATCCACCAATCAAACACAAGGTTTAAATCAAACTCCTCTAATTTCCATTTATAATCTTCAATATTGGCTCAATACACTTCAGATAAGTATAATATAATGATTTAAGTCCTAACACACAATCAAACAACACAATTTGAAAACAAATACAACACACATTGAACATGAAAGCAAATACACAAACAAACATAATTGATTCATCAAATCAATACAACGACTCACTAGATAAATCACGATCTCACCAAATCATTATCTAATTTCTATTATCTTGGCAAGGAAAACTATTTAGCCTACTTGGGAAGAACACTAATGCTCTTGGAAAATCTGTAGCCATTTTCTCGTCGATCCAATTGTTCTTCGCATACATCTCCACTTGCGCATCTTCATAAGCCGCTAGATGATCAAATTGAAGTTTCGCTTGCCATTCAAGATGTTCAATCTGATGATACATCTCATGAAGGTGATCTTCAATGCTTTTGAAATCCGCTTCAAATTTATCAAGACGACTACAAATTTTCTCCAAACTTACAGTGATGAAACTATTGAAGTAGAGTTGAGGATCTTTTGGACCTTTGTCTCTAGCCTCTTCTCCAAGATTTCCCCTCTCCATTTCTTCAAAAATCCTCCCTAATCTCTCAAAAATTGAGTGTATGGGTCGAAATTATGATTGCATAGGGATTAGGGATGAAGATGGGTTAATTTAAAGGTAAAAATGGTGTGAAATACTAAAATTTTTCGGTTTTTACACGAACCAGTAGCCGTGGCGCTTAGGCGCCAAATCTAGCGCCTAGGCGCCGGACCCATCGACACACAGCTTATTCTGGCACCGGAACCATGTTCGACTCCGTTTCCCCTAACATCAAATTTCAAGATTTAGTTCTCCAAAAATAGGTAAATTATAATGGTAAGATCATAACAAATCTCAATAACACAATTATACATAATTTCAATGAAGGTTAACTTGATCTCCTTTTTACTCACATATGAAATGGAGTCATCCAAAGTCAAAACTTTATATACTTCAAAATAATTTTTAATTTTCTGAAGTTATATAAAATTAGTCAAGACCGAGGCATAACCATACATTAAAAATGTAAAAACACACTAAAAATAAAATCTATGGGTTGCCTCCCATTAAGCACATAGTTTAACGTCGTTAGCCCGACCTAAGTAATTCTTTAATCAGGTTGACTTAATTCATAAGTCTCTTTATAAATCATTTTAATGTCTCCCAAATAAGACTTTATTCTTAATCCAATAACTTTAAAAAATTTTCTCGTTTTGGGGTCTTTAATATCCATAGCTCCATATTGGTATACTTTTTCAATTATATATGGTCCTATCTATTTTGATCTCAATTTTACAGGAAAAATTCTTAAACAAGTATTAAATGGTAATACTTCTTCTCCAGGCTCAAATATTTTTCCTGAAATCTTTTTATCATGTAATAACTTCATTTTTTCTTTATAATTTTTTGCATTATCATATGATTCATTTCTTATTTCATCCATCTTATTTAATTGCAATAATCTTTTTTCTCCTGCAGTATTCAAATTAGAATTAAACTCCTTTATCGCCCAATAAGCTTTATATTCAAGTTCAACAGGTAAGTGACAGTATTTTTTGAAAAACTAACCGTTAAGGTGACATTCCGATTGGTGTCTTATAAGCTATTTTATAAGCCCATAATGCAGAATCAAGCCTATCAACCCAATCAGTTCTTTTAGGATTAACAGTCTTCTCTAAAATTCTTTTAATTTCTCTGTTTGATACTTCAACCATTCCACTTGTTTGTGGGTGATATGCAATTGTAATTTTATGTTTGATTCCAAATTTTTGTAGTAATGATTGAATTCTTATATTTCTAAAATGACTTCCACCATCTGTGATAATTACCTTAGGCATTCCAAATCTTGAAAAAATCATCTTCTTTAAGTATTGAGATACACTTTTGGAGTCATAGTTAGGCAAAGCTACAACTTCAATCCACTTTGAAACATAATCAACTCGCTAATAAAATATAATTTTTTCTAAATAATGGTACAAATGGTCCCATAAAGTCTAAACCCCATATATCAAAAATTTCAACTTCTAACATATAGTTTAAAGGCAATTCATCTTTCTTGGATATATTTCTCATTCTTTGACATCGATCACATGTTTTAACAAATGTCTCACTTCTTTGAATAAAGTAGGCCAATAAAAATCCTGAATTTAAAATTTTAAATGCAGTTTTATCTATTCCAAAGTGTCCTCCAAAATCAGAATCATGACATTTTTGAATAATAGAAAAATTTTCATCATAAGTTACACATCTTCGAATTATAGAATCTCTTCCAAATTTAAATAAATGAGGCTCTTCCCAAATATAATATTTAGCATCATTTTTAAATTTATTAAAAAAATTTTCATCCAATCCATAAGGTAGAATATTGCTAACTAAATAGTTAACTATATCTGCATACCAAGGTATTTGGTATCCTTGAATAACATATAAATGTTCATCAGGAAATTTCTCATTTATATTTTCTTCAGTAATAACATCATTCTTAATTCTAGATAAATGATCAGTAATTTGGTTGTCCTTTCCTTTTCTATCCACTATTTGAAAATCAAATTCTTGCAGAAGTAAAACCCATCTTATTAGTCTTAGTTTAGCATCAGTTTTTGACATTAGATATTTAATAGCAGAATGATCAATATGAACTATGCATTTAGTACTAAGAAGATAAGGTCTAAATTTATCAAACACATATACTATAGCTAGATGCTCTTTCTCAGTAGTAGTGTTATTTCTTTGAGTTTCAGTAAGAGTTTTACTCGCATAATATATAACATTGAAAAATTTCTCATATTTTTATCCCAATACAGCTCCAATTGCAAAATCACTTGCATCACACATTAATTCAAAAGATTTATTCCAATTAGGTGCAACAATGATAGGTGCAGTAATTAATTTTTCTTTTAAAATATTAAAAGCATTAAGACAGTCATTGTTAAATTTAACTTTAGCATCTTTTTCCAATAAATAACAAAGAGGTTAGCAATTTTAGAAAAATCATTTATATATCTTCTATAAAATCCAGCATGACCTTGAAAACTTCTCACATCAATAACAGTAGTAAGTGATTGTAATTCAACAATAATTTTCACTTTTGTTTGATCAACTTCCATCCCTTTTTGTGAAACTTTGTGACCAAGTATAATGCCTTCTGTGACCATGAATTGACATTTTTCCCAGTTAAGAACTAAGTTTGTTTCTTCACATCTTTTCAAAATTTTGGAAATATTTTCCAAATGAGATTAAAAAAAAGTTCCAAAAACTGAAAAATCATCCATGAATATTTCAATTCCTTTGTCAATCAAATCACAAAATATTGACATCATACATCTCTGAAAAGTTGCAGGTGCATTACATAAACCAAAATGCATTCTTCTAAAGGCAAATGTTCCATAAGGACTTGTAAATGTTGTTTTCTCTTGGTCCTCAGGAGCGACAGGTAATTGATGATAACCAGAATATCCATCCAGAAATAGAAATATGAGTGTCCAGCTAATTTATCAAGCATTTGATCCAACAAAGGTAAAGGAAAATGATCCTTTCTAGTGGCGTCATTTAATTTCCTATAATCAATGCAAATTAGCCATCCAGTAACTTGTCTTGTAGGAATTAGTTCTTTTTTATCATTGACAATGACAATTACTCCTCCTTTCTTTGGAACAAAATGAACAGGACTTACCCATTGGCTATCCGAAATAGGATAAATAATACCAGCATCTAAACATTTAAAAATTTCTCTTTTAACAACCTCTTTCATGATAGGATTTAATCTTCTTTGAGGTTTAATGGCAGGTTTAAAATTTTCTTCCATTAAAATTCTATGCATACAAATGGACGGGCTTATTCCTTTTATGTCAGCAATTGTCCAACCAAATGCTTTGTTATAATTCTTTAACACTCCTATCAATTTTTCTTCTTGATCTTTACTTAGCTCAGAAGAAATAAAAACAGGTAAAGTCAATGAATTTCCCAGAAGTGCATACTTTAAATGTGAAGGTAACATTTTCAATTTGAGTTCAGGGGATTTTTTAATTGAGGGTAAAAGTATATCATTTTGAGTTCCGTTCAAAGTTTCCCAATTATCTTTAATATAATGAGTTTCTTCTTCTTTTAGTTCTTCATCTTCATCTGTTAATAATTCAAAATTTTCTTCAGAATTGACTTTACATTTTTCTTGATAATGTTTCTCAATTAAATAATCAATTATATCCATTTGATAACATTTTTCTTTGTCAGGGTACTTCATTGATTTAAGGACATTAAATTTAATGTCTTGATCATTAACTCTCATGGTTAACTCTCCTTTTTGTACATCAATCATAGCTTGTCCGGTCGCTAGAAAAGGTCTCCCTAAAATAATAGGTATTTTTTTATCTTCTTCCATATCAAGTACAATGAAATCTACAGTGAAGATAAATTTATCTACTTTAACAAGAACATCCTCTATAACTCCTTTAGGATAAGTAATAGATCTATCAGCTAACTGAAGGATTACAGTGGTGGGAGTAATCTCTCCTAAATTCAACCTTCTAAAAATAGAAAATGGCATGAGATTAATACTTGCTCCTAAATGGCATAAAGCTTTTCAACAAAATTTTTCTCCAATAGCACAAGGTATAGTAAAAATTCCAGGATCTTTAAGTTTTTGAGGTAATTTCTTTTGAATTATTGGACTACATTCTTCACTTAATGCAACAATTTCAAAAGCTTCAAATCTTCATTTGCTTACTTAAAATATCTTTCATAAATTTTGCATAATTTGGCATCTGTTCCAAAGCTTCAGCAAAAGGTATGTTTATAATAAGTTTCTTAAAAATTTCATAGAACTTAGAAAATTGATGATCAAGCTTTTGCTGTTTAAGTCTTTGAGGAAAAGGTGGTGGTGGTTTTTCAACTTCCATATTAATAGAAATATCAGTTTGATCTTTATTAGGAGAAGGAGTTTCTTTATATTTTTCAATCTCTTCAACCTCAATCTCATTTTCAATTTCATTCTGCATTCTTTCTTTTAATTCCTTTCCACTTCTAAGTTTTACAGCCTTAACATGTTCATGTTCTTTTACAGTTTCTTTTGGATTGATTTCAACATTACTAGGAAGTGTTCTTGGGGGTCTATAATTAATTAAATTAGCGATTTGTCCCATTTGATTCTCAATATTACGAATAGCAGTGTTTTGATTTTGTAATTGATTACTTAGTTGTAAAATTAATTCTTCTATAGATAATTTTTTTGTTGATTATTAAATCCAGGTGGTTTATAGTTTGAATTAACTTGATTATTACACCATTGTTGTGAATTATTCAAGTTAAAATTAGGATGATTTTTCCATCGAGGATTATAATAATTTGAATAAGGATTAAATTTACTAGCAATAGCTTGTAAAGTTTCAATAGTTTGAGAATCTTCAATATTAGTAGAGTTATTATGTGATATATTAATAGCAAAATTATCTAATTTCTTAGACATTACTGCTACTTGTGAAGCTAAAATAGAAAAGGCTTCATTATCATGAATACTTGTCATTCTTTTAGGATTAATCCTTTCAGAAGGTCATTGAAAATTATTGTTAGCCATTTCTTCAATTAAAGTGTAAGCTTCTTCAAATGATTTAGACATTAAAGAACCTCCAGCAGCAGCATCAATAATTGATTTTAAAGATCCAATTAATCCATTATAAAATGTTTGAATAATTAACCAATCAGGTAAAGCATGATGAGGACATTTTCTTAATATTTTTTTAAATGTTTCCCAAGTTTCATAAATTGTCTCCCCGTCAAATTGACTAAATGAAGTAATATCATTTCTTAATTTAGCAGTTTTAGAAGGAGGACAATATTTAGCAAGTACTTTTTGTGACATTTCAGCCCATGTTTTAATAGAATCTGTTGCTAATGAGTTCAGCTACATCTTTGTTTTATCTCTTAAAGAAAAAGGAAAGAGTCTAAGCCTAATAACATCATCAGAAACACGGTTATATTTAAATGTAGCACAAAGTTCTAAAAAACTAACAAGGTGTAAATTTGGATCCTCATTTGGTGTTCCACCAAATTGATTATTTTGAACCATTTGAATAATAGACGGTTTAATCTCAAAAGAATTAGCATCTACAGTGGGTATTTGAATACTACTATAAAGTTCATCAACTGTAGGGTTAGCATAATCCCTTAATGGTTTTTAAACATTTTGATCATTAATTTCAATTGGATTTTGAAAATTGTTATGTAAATTAGTCATTTCTTGAAATTTTTGAATTTGTTTTCCTTCTTGAATTCTTCTGACAGTTCTTTCTAATTCAGAATCTAAAGGTAATAATCCTTCGGATCCGTAACTACGCATAAAAAGTCAATTAATAAGAATTAAAATAAATATTATATATATATATATATATCTATATATATATTATTTTTTTTATAACAAAGAAAAATGAATAAAATAAAAATACTTAAAATCTAAAAGTTTGCCTCTCTGTCCCTGGCAACGGCGCCAAAAACTTGACCCGATATAAATATATGTGTACTAAAATCTTCTTCCCCGGCAACGATGCCAAAAACTTGACCCGAAGTCCTCTGAAGATCAACATACTAATTAATGCTTTCAAAAATATATGTTATAAATAATAATAGTGACTAGTGTATATAAATATAATTTTATGGAAAATAGTTTACACTCTCGGGGATCTACGCAAGTATACGTATCGTTTCAAGTAATATAGGGCTTTGAAACAAAGACCCCAGTATCGATCCCACGAGGAGAGAGTTATAGATCTTTAAATATTTTTATTTTAAAGTATTTCTTTTATAATTTTTAATTCACTAGATGCAATAATAAAACAGGAATAAAATAATTGATGTAAATAGCAATAAGAAAGCAACTTTCTCCCTTTCAATTAATCCAAGATTTTCTAAGATAATGATAACATTCGTGGAGAATATAAATTTATGGTATTGTTCCAAATAGAAGCATTCATATTCTTTACCCTTTAATCCAGGTGTGAAGAACATTGGCTAGCCTATAGATCAAGTTCGGATGTATTGTTAGTAGAATGGGTTAATCTAGGCTCAAACTACTACATGTCCAAGGGTGGCTATAATCGGCCCTACTAGTGACCCTTTCCTTTTCTGTAAACTAAATCATAAGAATTTAGTCTGTCACTCTAAAAACTTATCAATTCTACACCCATTATATAATATCTTCCTATTTATTTGCACTTCACCTTGAATAACCCGCACAAGGCCTTCGACTACCCAATGATTCAAGTGATATCTACAAGTTAATAATTCATCTCCTTCTAGGTCTCAAAACTCTTCAATAGGTTTTAACAATTTAAAAGGCCAATTTCAATAGTAAATTAAGAACCGATATTAATATCATCACAATGTTTTGAAGATATATGATTTTTAATTCTCTGACGAATTTTGTATTATCTTATTTTTCTTTTCATAATTGAAAGGAGAAAGTAAAGTAACTACTCAGAACAAATTGAAATTAAATAACAAAACATAATAAATAAACTTTGAATCAAAATAAAAATACTTATCATAGATGTTTCTCCTACTGAACTTCTGATTCCTACTGACTCCACAACGTAATGAACTACAGATGCACCAACTCTTTCAAACTCTGAATACAAACTCTAAAATAAACTCACTAATTTATGAAGGAAAGTAAAAGGTGGCCCTAATATGATCTCTCTATTTTTCTTTCTAGATTGGACTCCAGATAGGGAGAGGTAGATGGGGCGTTTTTTCTCTGAAGGAATACCCTCCTATTTATAGGCTTCAAGGGTTGCCTCAAGGCACCTCTTCAAAATGTGTCCACATTCAATGAATCTTCTAAAAGGTGTGTCTGGCGCCGAGGCGCTGGAATCTGGCGCCTAGGCGCCGGACACCGCGTCCAGTTCTTTGCACCTCTTTACTTTGGATCGCACCTCTTCGCAATTAAAACCATTTTGAAGCCTCCAAATACATTGTATCACATGTCCTATAAACCAGGAACAACTGCCAGTCTTCTAGAAGGTCCAATAACCGCTCACACCGTCAAAATAACTGTCTAAAAGTCGTCAAAAACTTAACAGTTTTTTGTATCGAGCTGGCGCTTAGGCGCCGGACTCTGGCGCCTAGGCGCCAGGCTAGTAATTTGGCTCTATTTTTGCTCCTTTTTGCTCCTTTTTCATATTTTTCTCCTTCTTGAACATTTTTGCATCACCTACATCCAAAAACACAAAAATACCTTTCATTAAAGCATAATATCCTTAAAATTTTTAAAAAATCATAGCATAAAAATAGGTATTTTTTTCTTGGATCAGTGGCGGAAATCTCTCAATCACTCTAATTTTAGCAGGATCGACCTCCATACCATGTTCAGAAATTTTATGCCCAAGCACAATTCCTCCTGCAACCATAAATTAACATTTCTTCCAATTCATAACTAGATTTGTTTTCTCACAATGCTCCAAAACTTTTGCTAAGTTTTTAAGGAAAATTTCAAATGAGGTCCCTAATACGGAGAAATCATCCATAAAAACTTCCATTCCATTATCTTTCATACTACTGAAGATAGACATCATATATCTCTGAAATGTTGTAGGTGTGTTACACTGTCTAAAAGGCATTCTTTGAAAAGCAAAGGTTCCATAAGGGCTAGTAAAAGTTGTCTTTTCTTGTTCCTCAGGAGCAATAGGTATTTGATGGTAACCAGTATATACATCCAGAAAACAGTAGTACTTGTGTCCAACAAGTCTATCTAGCATTTGATCGAGAAAAAGGAAGATGAAAGTGATCTTTTCTGGTGGCGGTATTTAACTTTCTATGGTCAATACAAATTCACCATCCATTAATTTACTTTCCGGGTATAATTTCATTACATTCATTCACTTCAACAGTCACTCCTCCCTTTTTGGGTACACAATGTATTGGACTTACCCAAGAACTATCCGAAAGACGATAAATAATTCCAGCATTCAGCCATTTTAAAATCTCTTTCTTAACTACTTCTTTCATTATAGGATTCAATCTCTTTTGTGGATCAACACCCGATTTATGTTCTTCATCTAATAAAATTCTATGCATACAAATCGAAGGACTAATTCCTTTATTATCTGCCAAAGTCCATCCAAAAGCTTTCTTGTATCTTTTTAAAGTTTCCAACAGCTTCTGTTCTTAATAATCGTTTAACTGCAAAGATAGCAAGGTAGATGATTCTCCTAAAAATATATACTTTAAATGATTAGGGAGAATTTTCATCTCAAGTTTAGGAGGTTTTATTTTAAATGGAGTTAAGCTTTTATTTCCACCTTCCATAGTGTCTAAAACTTTGAATCTCTCCTGAACATACTCCAAATCTTCATTCTTCTTACTATCTGAATTTTCATCATCTTCAGTTTCTTCTTCAAACATATTTTCATACTCTACTTCTTGTTCAAATATATTCTCAGAATGATCGTTTCTCAAATATTCACAGACCTCCATCCTAAAACATTCATTATCTTTTTCCATTGAGGGATACTTCATAGATTTTAAAATGTTAAAGGTCACCTCTTGATCATTAACTCTCATAGTTAATTCTCCCTTTTGAACACCAATCACAGCTCTTCCAGTAGTAAGGAATGGTCATCCCAAAATGATTAGAATTTCTTTATCTTCCTCCATATCAAGTATAATAAAATCCATAAGAAAGATAAATTTATCCACTTTCACTAACACATCCTCCACCACTCCTTTAGGGTTTGTAATGGAACAATCGACCAATTGAAGAGTCACAGATGTAGGAGAAATTTCTCCTATTCCCAACCTTTTGAAAGTTGATAAAGGCATAAGATTAATACTAGCTCCCAGATCACATAAAACTTTTCCGAAAAAAACTTTTACTTATAACACACGGAATAGTGAAACTACTAGGATCTTTAAGTTTTTCAGGAAGCTTCTTCCGAATAATTTCACTACACTCTCCGCTAAGTGCAACAGTTTCATGATCTGTAAACTTTCTTTTCTTTCTCAGAATATCCTTCATAAACTTGGCATAATCAGGCATCTGTTCTAATGCTTCAACAAAAGTAATATTTATCATTAATTTCTTAAGGATCTCCAAAAATTTTGAAATCTGTTATCCCTGTTTTGTTTCTTCAATCTTTGATGAAATAGAGGTGGTGTTTTTTAACAGTTATCTTCATTGGCTCAAGAGGATAATCCAAGTCTAGATAAATCTTATTTGAGCCTTTTTTGATTTCCACATTCTCCTTTTCTATTTCAACTTCTTTTTGCACTCTAGTTTCCAATTCTTTTACACTCCTTAACTGAATAGCCTTAAGTTGTTCCTTATTTTGATCTTTTGGATTGATCTCGACATTACTTGGAAATATTCTATAAGGTCTATTATTAATTGCAGTGAAAATATGCCCCAATATATTTTTAATATTTTTCATAGCAACTCCTTGAGCTTGTAATTGATTTCTCATATTCATAATCATTTCTTCAGTAGATAACCTCTTATCCTTAAATTGTGGGTTATTATTGAATCCAGGAGGATAAGATGATCTAAAATTGGTATTTCCTTGATTGTTCGAATTTCCAATTGGATTGATAGAACTGTTAGCCCAATGTGGGTTAACATTGGCATTGTTGTTATTACAATTAAAATTTGGGTGATTCTTCCAACAAGGATTATAATAATTATAATAAGGATTGTTAGATCTATTAATAGCATTTAAAGTCTCATAAGGTGTTTGAGATTCTGTTATCTGTCCAAATGAATTTTCCTCCAACACTTGAGGTGGTTGAGAAAAATTCATTCCATATTGATCTATTTTCTTAAAAGGGCTACAATTTGAGAAAACTGAACACTAGCTACTCTCTTAGGATTTACCCATTTAGAGGGCCATTGAAAATTATTAGTAGTCATTTCTTCATTTAATGCATATGTTTCATCAAAAGGTTTTGACATTAACGATTCATCAGCAGCATCATCTATAATAGATCACAATGATCCTACAAATCCATTATAAAATGTTTGAATTATTAACCAATCTGGTAAAGCTTGATGTGGGCTCTTCCTAAGAATATCTTTAAATCTATCCCAAGCTTCATATATTGACTCTCCTTCAAACTAACAAAAAGATGTAATATCATTTCTTAGTTTAGTAGTCTTTGATAGAGGGAAATATTTTGATTAAAAATTCTGAGATAATTCTCCCTAAGTTCTAATAGATCCAGGTGCTAACGAGTTTAACCACGTCTTGGCTTTATCCCTTAGTGAAAAAGAAAAAAGTCTAACTCTGACAGCGTGACTAGACACTCCATCATATTTAAAAGTAGCACACAGTTCTAAAAAACTAGCGAGATGTAAATTTAGATCCTTATTAGGTGTTCCTTCGAATTGATTCTTTTGTACCATTTAAATAATTACAAGTTTAAGTTCAAATGAATTAGCAGTAACATCAGGATTTTGAATAGTTATGTGAATTTCGTCTGTTGTTGGGTTAGCATAATCTCTTAAAGCTCTTGGGAAATTTTCAAGATCATTTCTCTGATTATCTTGATTATTTGCTATTTCACAAGGATTTTTAATTTATTTTTGTTGTTTTCTAATCTTTCTGACAGTACGCTCTAACTCCAAATTGTAAGACACTAAACCTATAGATCCACTATTACGCATATACAATCACACAAATACTTTTAAAAAGTAAACAAACAATTAATAACTACAAAATAAAGGTTTTCTGTTACTATATTATCAATAAATACAGTTTATACTTTTTTACTTACTTAATTACTTCGTTACCTTCTCTGGCAACGGCGCCAAAAACTTGATGCGGGACTTATAATTTTGCAAGAATTTATGAACTCAAATTTATATATTTATAATAATTTTATAAAGTCCAAGCACTCAACGCAAGTATAAGTATCGTATCAAGTAATACAGGGCTCTAATGAATTCCTGGTTATTGATCCCACAAGGAAGTACAAAGTATAAAAAAGTGTTTCACAGTATATATAATATAGCACTGAAATCTGATATTCAAATTGTACTTAAAGTTTAATACTTAATTCTACTACCACTATACAGAAAATAGTAACAATTAATTAAACTACAATTACTTCTAACAACTTTGAAAACATAATTAACTAACAAACACTCTAAACTATGTATTTAAAAGATTTTTGATATATGAGAAAAGTATCTTTCCTCTTTCAATGAGAATATGATGTGTGGATTGATATGGAACAATTATCTATGTTATTGTGTCAAATAGGAGCATAGATGTTTATTTACCCTTAAAAGAGTACCCCCTCTTCTAAGTATGAAAGAACATTGACATATCTTAAGTTTAGTCAATAAATATAAGACTAGGTTGGAAGGATACCGACTCTCACAACGGAGCTCCCACTCACCCTTCACCTGAAGGCTAACCTTCGAGTTTAGTCACTAATCTTAGAACCAATTTGGGGATCTCAGCCTGTCACCCTGAAACCTCCAAATTGAAGTCCATCAAAACACATTTCCATATTTATTTGCACTCAATTCCCATGAACTACGCAATTTAACATGGAAATTGAATGGATTCTTCATTATTGTTGTAGGACATTAAATCCTTTCATAATTAATGTTCAACAACATATTTTAACATTTCAATTGACCAAATCAAAATGTAAATTAAGTTCAAAATGAAAAACCATCACAATTTCTTCATTACATTAAAAGAATATCAAATCCACATCTATCAATCTTCACATCTCTATGCAGGATGAAAGACAAGGGAGACTACTCAGAATTCATGAAGAAGATACAATAAAACATGGATTTAATATTTAAAAGAAAAGTCA
The DNA here is from genome assembly GCA_022702705.1 of Papilionanthe hookeriana x Papilionanthe teres. Classification (NCBI taxonomy): domain Eukaryota; kingdom Viridiplantae; phylum Streptophyta; class Magnoliopsida; order Asparagales; family Orchidaceae; genus Papilionanthe; species Papilionanthe hookeriana x Papilionanthe teres. The sequence continues at coordinate 80,668,668 of CM040428.1, read as the reverse complement.
TACAAACCACAAAAGAAAATAAAACTTATCTCTTTCTCTTCCCCAATGCAATTCCCTTGAAGTTCCTTTGAATCCTTTTCTCTCTTCTTTACAACACTTAATTCTCTCTTTAGAATGGAAATGAAGAAGTAATCTCTCACTCTACTTCTCCTTCACTCCTTAGAGATGAATTCCTCTCAAATCCCCACTTCTACACACTCTTCTTCTAAACCCTAACACTTAACAATCACTAAAAATACTAAGAGAAAGCAAGAAAACTAAGAGAGCCCCCTCTTCTTTCGTCCAAAAACAGTTACTTATATGTTAGGAATGAAATCCCAAGAGTTTCCATTCGCATCCCCTCAAAAAGTCATCAAAACTCTTCAAATTTGAATTCCACCGACTTTGGGCTCCGGTGGTGCTTTATCATGCCAATAAATTACAGAGTTCTCTGGAAAATGGCACCGGCGGCGCCCATTCTGGAGCCGACGGCGCCAGAGCCTGTTTTCCTCATTTTTTACTCCTTTTTGCACCTTTTTGCTCCAAATTCATTCCTTTTTGCTTCCTTTTGCTCTAATCACCTAAAATCATCATGCCTACAACAAATCATGAAAAATATCTTTCTTTAAAGTGTAATATCACCAAAAATGGGTAAAGTTATATAGCAAAAACTGTATATAGTTTTGGTGTATCATCCACCCCCTGAAGCCCATTAGCAAATTAAACCTGAAGACATATGAAGCCCTTGTAGGTTGGAGTTGGAGTAAAAGCGCTGATGTAACTTCTTCTAGTCAGGAGAAACCATCTACTTCTAGGGACCCTACTCTTTATGATGTTATGGCTCTGTTAGAAAAGTTGAACACAAGAGTAGGAGGACTAGAAATAAGGAATAAGATAAATGATGACTATCAAGTGCAGTGGCGAGAGTTCGAAATAGCTTATCATGACATGCATATTAGAATCTTGAGGAGAGACACTAGTGTTGTATTCCCTACATACCCTGAGTACACACCATACCAGCCTGATGAATATGAAAATACTGGAGCTTTTGCAGATTATAATTGGCAGTGTAGTATCTTTATTTTCATTGCATTTAGTATTTCTTATTGAAACTGTGATTTGTATTTGTGATGTAAGTTGTATATGGTTGTATGTGATGTGGAACTTTAATTTGTAATATTTTATGATGTGATGTGATGTGATATGTGAATTTGCGTACATTTGGTTTATTAATTTAATCTGTGATTGTAACAGTTGGATGTCAATATGTGATGTTTATTTGATGTTTTATGTTTTCAAAGCTTCAAAATTCTTCACCCTACAAATTTCTAATGTATTATGTATGTAGAGAAGATCTTAATTATTTCAATCATGCTATTCTAAATTTATGAAGAAGACATGCATATATTCAAAGGTATAAAAAGCCCAACACAATGAGGTATGAGTTATATACATGTTTATGTCTTTTCTTTCTACCTATGCTAGTTTTATTAGTATACAAAAACTTAAGTTTGGGGAAGGAAAATAATTAATTGCTAATTGTTCTCATTTTAAAGCATTTTCAAAAAAATTAACATGGTTTTCTATAATAGAGCTTAACTTCAGATAACTGTATTTTGATTCTATTTAAGTACTCTAGTGAACTTGAATGAAAGTTTTTGGTAATAAAAGGTAATTTTGTAGGCTAAGATATTTCATATAAGAGAATAGGAATATAGTCAACTATTCAAAGTAAGGAAAACTGTATTATTGAAATATTAAGAATATTAAAAATTTATGTGAAAGGAAAGGATTGGGACTCTATGATGAACCAATTATAAGCTAAAGAAATATCTATAAGGTAAAGGTTGTGGTAAGTTCCAAATTTAGGGAAAGAAATGTGAAGTTCAAAATTATTAAAGGCTAACCAGATATAGTAATCCTCACTTTAAAAAAAAGAGTTGAGAAAGAATATATAGGATTGAAAAGCAATCCAAATGTGAAAAGAAAAGAAAAAAAAGTTAGGAGAAGCTTGAGGAGATGCCTAATAAAAAATTGGCTTCACTTGGACCTACCTAAAGGGAGAACTTAATTACTTTCCTGAACTTATATGTATGGATTAGCATCTTTACTAGTAGTGTTCTCATAAACTTCTTTTCATGCAATCCTTTTAAGTGTCCTAATCAGATAATCTACAGTCATTTTTGAAATGAATAAAAGGCTAGAACTCTTTGACTTGATGAGTATATAGCCTTACCCATGCAGAATTTACCTGAATTACTCAAAAATATTTCTGAAAATTTTGCTATTGTATATATGTAAAATCAAACTTATGGTATTCTGAAGGAGAGTTCATTGCATTGGATCATTATTTTATGTAGCAACCAAATTACTTGAGGACAAGTAATAGTTAAGTTTGGGGGAACTTGATCCAATGAAAATTTGATAGCTTTTTAATGCCTATTTTATACTTATTTTTGATAATATTGCACCTTAAAGAAGGGTATTTTTCATGATTTCATGTAGGTACGATGATTTCAGGACTTTGGAGAAAAAGGAAGCAAAAATGAGTGAACATAACAAAATAAGGCAAATTGGATATTTTGACCTAGAGCACCAGAAAGCATTCTATCGAGCATCACACCGCGCCCAAATCCAGAGAGTTTGGACCGAAGACTGAAAATGGTGCCGAATAGTGCCTTATCTAGCATCGGACCGCACCCTATTGAGAATTCAACCAGATTCAATGTATTTGGCTGGATTTTGGAGGGCTGCTTGAGGGAACTCTTAGGAACGTCAGTTCTACTCAAGTTTAAACTAATTTGGAGCAAAAAATAGGGAGTATCTTTAGTTTTCTCAGAGTCTCTTCATTGTTTCTCAGAGTCTCTTCAGTATTCTCAGAGTCTTTTCATTGTTCTTGAGTGGAGAGTCCATTAGAGAGAGTCTAGGGTTTAGTGTTTAGTGTATTTTTCTCTACTAAGGAGTGTATAAGGAGAGGAAAAGTGAGAGATTTCTTCTTCTTTACTCATCTTAAGAGAGAATTGTGTGTTGCTATGGAGAAAGAAGAGGAGTCAAAGGAATTTTAAGAGAATCACTTGGGGAAGAAATGAAGATAAGTTGTATTTACTTTTCTTTGTTTGTATGACGTTGTTTTTTTATATAAAATCCATCTTTCGTCATATTTTACTTTTGAGTATATTTCTTTGTCTTCCAATTTTTCATGTGATGTGTTGATGTCGTGACATGGAAATGATGTGCCAATTTAATATGGAATTTTTGTGATGACCTTTTCACTTTGTACTTCATTTATTTTTTGGTATGACCAATTGAATTATTAAAACTTGTTGTGAGACATACATTCCGAAAACTATGAGTTCTACAATAAAAGTGAAGGTCACATTCAATGTCCATGAATGAGTGACGTAGTTCATGGGGGTTGAATGCAAACAAATAGGGAAATATATTTTGATGGGTGTAGAATTGGAGATTTTAGAGTGACAAACTAAAATCCTCAATTTGTTCCTAAGGTTTGGAAACTAAAGTGAAAGTTAGCCTTCAGGCGAAGGGAAGTGGGAGCTCTGTAGTGATAGCCGGTATCCTCCCAGTCTAACCACGGTTTAGGGACTAAACCTAAGATTAGCCAATGTTATTTATATTGCTCGGATGGGAGTAAAGAATAGGAATGCTCCTATTTGGCACATTACGGTTATATCACTGATCTATGTCACTAAATCATCACATTATCATTGAAAATGAGGAGAATTCTTTCTTGCAATTTAAACTTTTGTTATAAAGTTTAGTCTTGTGTCTATTAATTGTGTTAGATGAGTAGAACGTACTTCTGCTACTGTCTGAACATCCTTATATTATTAGTAATTGTTGCAATTGTGTTGTGATTCGAGTGGTGATTTCTGTGTTCCATTATAAAGTTTGCAAACCTCCTCATGAGATCGATAACCAGGACTCTACTAGAGCCTTGTATTACTTGAGTGATATGTATACTTGTGTTTTGAATGTGTGACTCACTAGAAATCTAAATCAATATATATATCTGAGTTCATAAATTTTTTGCATTTAAAAAGTCAAACCAGTCCCCGCCCCCTCAACGTCTAACAACCAAATGAGCAGATACTGCAAGTGGAACAGCCTAGTGCCAGACGGTGGGAGATGTACTTTGATGGAGCTTCATAATCCCGAAGAGACAAAGGATTAAAAATAGTGATACCAGGAAAAGTAGGAATTGGTCTGATCTTCATTCACCAGATTAGGTGATGCTAAGATTCTCCTACCACTTGACAGAGCGTGCACCAAGAATGAAGCAGAGTATGAGGCCCTAATCACTGGAATAGAGCTTTCAATACTAATGAAAATAACATACATTGCCATTTATGGTGACTCACAACTCATCATTCAGTAGGTAGCAGGACATTATAAGATTTTGAAGCTAAGACTCGCAGAATATCACAAGTACACAATGAAGCTACTGGAACAGATTCCCATGGTGATGTTACATAGGATTCCTCGAGCAGACAATGCCGATGCAGACACTTTAGCTAAGCTTGCTAAAGAATTGGATTGTCTACCCCAAGATTCTATAGACATTACAGTACAAGGACGTCAAGTTTTATCTCAGATTGACATCAAAACTCTACACATGCTCGGAAAAGAAGAGATAGCAGTTACAGTAGTAGATGATACAAAAGAATGGCATCGGCCAGTGATAAAATATTTTCAAATGGGATGATTTCCAGGAGACAAGTTAGCAGCGTATTTGATTCAGAAGAGGGCTTTGTTTTACGCCTTAATCGAAAATGTTCTATACAGGAGATCGTTCGATCAGATGTGGCTGAGATGCCTGAGTAGAGCAGAAGCACAGAAAATTGTCAAAGAAGTGCATGCTAGATTCTGTGGAGCACACCAGCCAGGGCCAAAGATGAAAATGAAAATCAAGAGACCTGGACATTATTGGCCGGTAATGATGACGAATTATATGAATATAGCTAAGAAATGTCACTGGTGCCAAGTGCATGGAGTGGTCTTACACCAACATCTAAATGTTCTACACCCCAAGATCGCGTCATGGCCATTCGAGTGTTGGGACACTGATATAGTGGGTCTGATAGATCCTCTGTCTTCATAAGGACACTGAGTCATTCTTGTAGTGACAGATTACATCTCCAAAAGTGTAGAAGCAGTTCCGTTACGAGAGGTTATAGTGCAGCAGGTCTTGCAGTTTTTCAAGAATTAGATCATCTACTAGTTCAATTTAACATGCAAAATTATTTTAGATAATGGGTTTCGCCTTCAAGAGCACCAAAATCAACAGTTCGTCAGACGACACGAAATAGAATGGAGATGTTCTACAATCTACTATCCTAAAGCAAATGGCTTGGCAGAAGCCTTCAACAAGACACTTGTGTAGATTTTAAAAAATTTGGTAGATGACAACAAAAGAGGATGGCATGAGAACTTACTGGAAGCGTTATGGGCATACAAGACAACAGTTAGAACGCCGACGCAGTTTACACATTACTCACTCTTGTATGGGTCTGAGTTAGTGCTTCCGTTAGAGGTTCAGCTAGCATCACTCAAAATCACCATTGCCAATCAGATAACATCACAAGACAACTCCAAGCTACGACTTGCAGAGTTGGAAAGTCTTGAAGGAAAAACGTTGCTCGAGTAGTAGAACTTGGAACTCTATCAAGAGAAGATGATTTAATTCCATGATAAATTGATCCACCCAAGGTCGTTCAAAATCGGTGACCTCATTCTTGTTTTTAGAAGGCCTATTCTTGCACATCACAAGATAAGTAGAAATTTTGAACCAACCTGAGAGGGACCATTAGTTGTGGAGAAGGTTTACTTAGGAGGCTCATATCAGTTGGTGGATTCTCAGGAAGATAGGCCCATGTTGTCGATAAATGAACGATATTTAAAGAATTTCTATGAGATGTGACAAATCTGAAGAATGATGACTATTCTAATATAGCCGTGTGGCCAAGTCTCTGTGGCTGGGTCATAAATTAAAGAAATTTTGTAATCAAAATAAAATGGAATAAAAAAATTTTCATATAGTAAAATGCTCTCATAATTGAAGTCTTGTAATTCTAAATCTTATAAAATTAATTTAAACAAGATAATAGAATCTAATAAAAGTTAAAATTTGTTAAATTAAAATAGATTTTGTTATTGTTCATGTTCATGTAAAGTACTGCCTTAATGATGTTTCCCTTGTTTTATGCAAGAAAATGTGAGAAATAAAGCTTGTTTTTGCGTTCAAAGGCGACTTACATCTAGCACTCAGAGAAGAGAAGGAATCTGAGGGTGGTGTGATAAATTTTGAAATGGACTTCTTCCAATTCAATGTGGATTATGAGGGCCCCCTCATGGAGTTAGTTAGCCACAGGGAAGCCGAGGGCCTGCAGTCTTTGGTCAGAATTAGTCACCAAGAAAAGGAGAAATGTCAAGACAAGGACCCACTGGAGGTTTTACTGAATCACAACATCGTGCAATAAGAAATAAGCGAATCACGTCGATGATCACAACGCCAGAGGGAGATCTGCTTACTACTGCCGTAGAGAGGACTACAGATGCGTCACTGAGGTGCACACAGAAAAGAAATGTCAATCGTCTCAAGCACCGACACTTGGACATGATAGAAAGAAGATAAGCACAGATGCAGAGCTTCCTCGAATTCCAGAGGATTTCTATAAGGTAGAAATGAAAGAGACAAATGCCAACTCGCTTGCTACAGAGACAGAGCTAAAGTTCACTGAGGAGCCTGTGCCGACATGGAATCAAATTGAGGAGATTCTCACTGGGTTTCTGACTTGCAGCTCGAGTTTACCTAGATAGCCGTCAGATACTGGAGCATTTTCAGAGTGTTCAGATTGTAATGTTCTGCACTTGGAAGAGTATGGGATATTCGAGGCATATGCAGCTGCCTTGATGCTACTAAGGAGCAGTGAGCACACCGAGTTAGAACCATACATACTAGAATATGTTCAGCCACGACAGAAGAAAAGAATTTCAGACTACATGATGGCAAAGATACGTCGTGTCAGGAAGAATGAATTTGAGCATTACAAAGAAATCCAAGGAAAATTTGTCAATATCTTGGAAGGCCTCAAGTTATACACTAATGTATTCTAAAGAAATGATCAGGAAAGGATTTTGGATTGCATTTTCAGCCTCAAAGACTTGGGCAGAGCTGACCGTTTAAGGGCAAAGACATATTCAGAGCTGGCAAAATGAAAAAGAGGAAAAGGTACGATCAAGATCCAATGTGGTTCCAGTTACAACTTTGCAAAAGATCGACAAGAAAATCCCCCAGAGATTTTACAGAATATTGAAGTGGATTTGATGTCGTCAGAGATAAAGAAGAGGATAAAGAGGAAGATTGAGTGGCATGTACTGCTAGTGGATTGCATTCCAAATAGTTGCACAAGTAACTTCTACAAAGAGGGTGATTGTATTCTGCATCATATTGATCACCATGACTTTGTGAGACCTTTCTACATGGTCTCATTCATGAATGAAAGCAAAATCCTATTTGGACAAGAAATTTAGATTGATGGGCCTAGAGAATTCAGTGGTTCAGTCGAGATCTTACTGCTAGTTGGATCAGTTTTGATATTGAAATGAAATGGAGCAGACCTGTCAAAGCAATGTATACTCGGAGTGGCACAACATTGAGTTTCAATTACTTTCTGTTGGATGAGTGAAGATAAGACGCCATATGGATTCGAGCCGGACCCATACTTGGAGTGTCTTCAGCCGTTAGAGTTGTGACAATTTAAGCTTTCTACAATCTTTGATGAAACTCCATGATGTCGTGACATCCTGTCAAAAAATTCAAATTCTCCATAAATTTTGGGATTAGTACCTAAATAATGATTCCCCTCAATCAGCTCTTAAGTTGGATGTGAGTTCTTGTGCTTTCCTTCTTAATCTGATCTTTCTGTCATCTCTTGGGTTGGATGGGAGTCTCTGAGCTTTCATTCCCAATATGATATTCTACTGCCTTTTGAGTTGGACGTGAGTATCTGAGCTTTCCTTCTGAATGTGATAATTTCCTAAATTTCCACACTATTTTTGAGATATTTTCTGCCTTCCACGATATTCTAGGATCCAGGCTTGGTGTTCGATTACCTTCAAACTTTCCCTAAATTTCTAAATTTTTTTTGAGATATTTTCTGCCTTCCACGATATTCTAGTATCAGAGCTTGGTTGTCCGATTCCTTCAAAATTTTCATAAATTTTTATATTCATTCCGAGATATTTTCCGCCTTCCATAATATTCCAGGATCGGAGCTTGGTCCTTTGATTCCTTCAAAATTTCCCTAAATTTCTGCATTGTTTCCGAGATATTTTCTACTTTCCACGATATTTCAGGATTGGAACTCGGTCGTCCGATGCCTTCAAATAACCTAAACTTCCACATTCTATCTGAGATATTTTAAGCCTTCAACGATATTCCAGGATCGGAGCTTGGTTATCTAATTCCTTCAAATTCCCTAAATTTCTGCATTTTTTCCGAGATATTTTTCGCCTTCCACGATATTCCAGGATCAGAGCTTGGTCGTTTGATTATTCAAATTCCTTAACTTTCCGCAATCTTTCCGAGATATTTTTCGCATTCCATAATATTGCAAGTTCAAAGCTTGGTCGTCTGATTCCTTCAAATATTCCCTAAATTTCCACAGCCTTTTCGAGATTTTTTCCACATCTATGAAATTTGGAGATTGGTATCAAATTTTTTATTTTCATTTTCAAGACTGGTATCTGAATCCTAGTTCTTATCCTTCGGGATCAGCACTTAAATTTTGATTCCCTTCTTTCGAGGTCGGTACCTAAATTCTGACTCTCCCCTCTGCACTCACATTAAACTAAAAGATCCCTGCAAAATTAAAATTCTTAAATTAAATTAGAATGTTTCACACAAATTCAAATTCCACATAAACTCAAATTCCAATAAATTCAAATTTAAATTCAAAAATTTTAAATAAAATCCAAAATCTAAATCTGAAATCAAAGAAAATTCTAATTCCAGACTTCCAATTTCAAATCAAATCGAATCGGGTCAGACTCCCTTCAGAATGAATAAGCTTAAAATTCATAGCTCCATCTTGAAGGTGTTCCACCTGCTTTCCCCAGTGAGAGTTCCTAAGATTTGAAGGTTTCTAGCAGATAATCCCCAGCAGACATTTTCTCGTTGAGTTCTACGTCCTGTTTTGAGTGTGCTAACTCAGACAATTGTGTTGGTTCTGTTGATCTTGTTTGTCAATACCAATACATACAGTGTGCTTGTTAGGCACACAACACATATTGGGGGTCCATTTGTTAACCTCACTCTTGTTGAGGTCTAGTCTTTCCTTAGAATAGCCTAGGGTCTTGCCATAGGGCTTTCCTGGTGACTATCTTAGAAGATTTGTGATGGAACCCTTACTCTATAGAAATTCAAAACAATTATCTACGTCATATGGAGTTTCAAATGCTTAAATTCTAACCTCTAACTACTTAGGAGGATGAGACCAAGCATAAGGAAGCTCAAAAGAACCTCCCTATAGAATGGTTAAGCCTTAGGACTCACCCTGGAAATTTTGGTCTGGGTCAGGCTCACACACACACACACATATGGAGGATCCAAAATAGGATTTCTATTGGTCCACGGCTCAAATGGGTTAAAATTCTCAATTGATATCCAATCTTAAGAAAATTCCAACTTTTGACCCCTTACCATTAAACTCCACCAAATTATCCAATTACCCCTAAACCCTAGTTTTTGACAAAAAACCCCCAAAATTGCCCAAATTTCTCAAATTCCCCAAAAACTATTTCAAAATGTCCCCAACCACCCAAACTACCAAAAACATTCAAATTTTCATAAAATTACCAAAATACCCTGAAATTAGCCAAAATTACCAAAATGGCCTCCAAAGCCCAAAAATTCCAAAATTCCCAAAAATTCTAAAATCCTCCCAAATGACCCCAAAATCTATTTGAACCACTTCATTGAATCTAATTTTACCAAATTGACCCATTTTGACCAAAATCCACAAATTACACTTAAGGCCCATAGCACCCAAATTACTTCCAATGTCTACCCAGTTGACCCCAATCCTCCTCAATTTCAATTCCAAACCTAAAATAATCATCCCTAATTTTATTCTAAACAAAACTCAAGCCCAATTTGAACAAATCTCAAACCCAATTTCAACCCAAGCCAAAATCCCTAATTTTGCCCTCAATTAGCCACATACCCAAATGTCACCAAATTGAATGTCCTAACCCTAAAATTTTCACCCAATTAATATCAAGAAATCTTCATAACACCCTGTTGGCATATTTTTGAGTTATGTGTATTATTTTAAAAAGGGGGTCGCCTAACAGAAGTTGTCGGCAGATTTTTAATTTAATTTAAATAAATAATTTGAAAAGTAGTATTTGATTTGAAAATAATTTTAAGTTTCAATTGTGGGATACTTTATTTCCGTCGAAAGTAATCGACGGCTTAGGTAGTAAAGAGCATTTTCTTTACCCTCATCATTGATCTGGGCTAACAGGGCTCCGAGTGAGTCGTCTAAAGCCGCGGTATAAAGTATCAACGGTCTACCTGAGACTGGGGCTGCTAAGACAGGAGGTGTCATTAAATATTTTTTAATGTCCTCGAAGGCCTTCTGGCATTTCTCTTCCCAAATAAATTTGGCATCCTTTTTAACTAATGCCGAGAAAGGCTGACACCTATCTGACAAGTTCGAGATAAAGCGTCGAAGATATGCCAACTTCACTTGGAATGATCGTTTTTGTTTTAAGGTTTTGGGAGGCGGCATTTCTAAGATAGTTTTAATCTTTTCCGGGTCGATTTCAATTCCACGATGTCGGACAACGAATCCTAAGAATTTCTCGGAGGTGACGCCGAAGGCGCATTTTAAGGGATTCATCTTAAGGTTAAATTGTCTTAATCGATCGAAAACAATTCTCAAATCATACAGGTGGTTTTCCTTTACTTTGCTTTTGATGACCACATCGTCCACGTAGCATTCGACTTGATTGTGCATGAGATCATCAAAAATTCTTGTCATCGCTCTCTGGTAGGTTGCTCCTGCGTTCTTCAGTCCGAATGACATCACTGTGTAACAATATACTCCGATCGGCGTTCTGAATGCTATAAGTTTTTCATCTTCTGGAGCCATTTTTATCTGGTTGTATCCTGAAGATCCATCCATGAATGAGAATATTTCATGTGTTGAAGCAATGTCGATCATTAATTCGGGATCGGTAGAGGAAATTCATCTTTTGGACATGCCTTGTTTAAATCTCTGAAATCCACACAAATTCTGATCTGACCATTCTTCTTCCCGACTGGCACCACATTGGCTAACCAAGTCGGGTATTGTTCTTCACGGACAAATTTAGCGTCTATTAGCTTTTTAACTTTAGCTATGACTTGTTGTTCGATTTCTAGACGCATTCTTCTGGGACCTTATCCGACCGAACAAGTAGGATCCACTCCTAGCTCTATGGACTGCGACCTCTCGGAGCTAATCCCGGCATCTCATCGTAGCTCCAAGCAAAACGGTCTTTAAATTCCATTAATAACTTGATTATTTCTTCGGAGTCTTCTTTATTGAGTAAGGAGCTAACAAAGGTAGGTCTAGGCTCTTTGCTAGTACCTAAGTTAACTTCCGTTAACTCATCTATTGTAGATTTGATCTCTTCTTCAAACTCTGGCGGAGCGTTTCCAATTTGTAAATCTTCAAATTCTTCTATAGTTTCCATGCAGTTTTCATTAGACTCGCAAGTGACAACCAAGCAAAATTCAGTATCGTCAACTGATCCTACTGTGCCGAATCCGAGACCATGCTTTGAATTGGGTGGACGACCGGAGTTATTCCATAAATTTTCAAAATATTGTGATTGACCTTTTGTCCATTGTCGAGGTAAGAAATCACGCTGAATTAAATTTTGAACACAGGGAGAGTACCACTCAAACGGTAATTCCATTAATTCTGAAGAAGTAGCATCTTCAAATTGTACATTATTTTCAGTTTTGGAGGAAGGAGCATCACGGTAGAATTTGATGGGCTTTGCACCGCCACTACGTACCTCTTTGACCACCATACCCTCAATCTTATTAGAATGGATCGGGGTCAGGGTCATAGTATGTACATAGTGGTTAATCTTCTCGTACATCGATTTATATTCCTCGTGCTTTTCATCTTCAAGAGAGATCCTGAATTGCGGCTTCTTCCGACTTATTGTCGCCGCTTCTTGCTTGATCTCTTTTTCTTCTTCAGAATTGTCTTCCCAATCAACATTGACGGCTGGTTTCCTCTGTCCAACTGTCTTAATGTCTCTGCCACGACCTCGTCCCCGGCCTCGACCTCGGATGCGAGTTGTGAAGAAACCTTCACCATCTCGCCGTAAGGGGGTGGTGAGTGACTGTTGGACTAGAACTTCAGGTTCTTCGTCGTCCCGAACTTCTTTTGCTTCATTCGTTATAGTATCTCTGGAGAAGATTGTTTTCTTCGGGGGTGTGTAATAAGTTGCATCTTCATGGATTCCAATTTCATGTATGGAGAATGGTTGTAAGTCACCTTTGATGCACTGTTCCCCTCCATCGTAGTATTTGATGCACTGATGTAGAGATCATGGTACCATCCTATTTTCATGTATCCATGGTCAGCCCAGTAGAGCGTTGAATGACGTTTCTAAATCGATTATGTGAAATTTCGCGGTTGTCTTTGCCAAGTCACCGGTCTTCATTAGCAGTGTTATCGATCCGAGGGCTCTTTATCCTTTCTGGTTGAATCCTCTTAATAACATTTTGTCCGCTTCGAGCTCGCGAGCATCAATTTCCAAGTATGCTAGCGTTCGAAGATTCATTATATTGATTGATGCTCCTGGATCCACTAATACTCCGGAGAGTGTAAACTTCCCAATTGTAATCGAAATGTACAACGGTCGGTTGTGATCTGCGCGTCCCAAGTAGTAGGTCATTGTCCGTGAAGGTAACACCTCGTTGTTCCTTTAACGAGCAAACCTCATCTAAGGAATCTCCGGTCATTTGAGCTAAGCAAATTTCTGGATCAAGCAAGGCCTTGATCAGAGCTTCTCTCATCTCCTTTGATAAGATGAGAGCGTCGTAGATGCTTAGTTCGGCTGGTAGTTTCCTAAGATGGGCTAGCACGTTGTAGTCCACTTTATTTCCATGTGTCTAGATTTCTTCCCGAATGGGTATTTCTTCTGCTGGGGTTGGCTCTTCCTGAACAACTGCCTGCTTTCCTTTGTCCTTTGGACCCATTCTCGGAGGTAGAACTCTTCCACTTCTTAAGTTGACTTCTATAATTTCTTCTAAATCTAGTATTGAGTTTGCTGGTGTCTCCTCCTGAATCGGAATGACAGGTTCTTCTGGATTAGCTTCAGAGTCTGAAGGCTCCAACTCTATTGTGACTGGAGCTCCTCGAAACTCGCAAATAGATTCATTGCTTATTGAACTCTCGTAGCCTCCTTGGTGGATGTCTTCTTTGTCATTGTGATCGTCGAGATTGTGTATGATTTGAGAATTGTTACTTGTATCGGAATCGATGTCCGGATTAGGTTGGTTGTCGCTAATTACATAATCATTAGAAACAGTCAAAACGTAGCCAACGCCATAACCCTTATCATTATAAGATCCCACTAGAGTGAGTAAATAATCATACAGAGTCAGAGGTTCGAGGGATTTCTCCCCCGAATCGGAAACAACCATCCTAGGATAAGCAGCCCCTAGTCTAGCCTTACGAGCCTCGGTCTTTTCTTCTTCATCAATTTTCTTCTTTTCTTCAATCGTCTCTTGTTGAGGTAGTTCTTCTATCGCAAGTGATAATGCCGACTTGACAGGTTCCGAACTCTGAATTGAGGCTCGCACCGAAGTGATTTGGATGCGATTCAAAATCTTCTTCGAAGACTTTGTCCAGGTGGTAGTCCATCCATCATCAGTCTCATAGGGATCTATCAGAACAATGAGATCCGTCGAGATAACATTGACGGAACCTCCTTTCTGGGGTTCCTTCATGTATTCCTTCGGGATCGTTATATTCCCTTTTCAAGGATTATCGTTGAGCCAACTTTTGAAGGTAATGCAATCTTCTATCTTGTGTCTAAGCATCCGGTGGTAAGGACAAAAGTTGGGATCACCTTTCTTGTCGACTTCTTCTGGTTTCTTAGGCTCTGGCAGTTGGAAATCTGGAGTCTTCATCGATCGCGGAACATTTTCGGCATCGCCTCATTCTTCGAACGGATACTCCTTGCTCGAAGCTCCCTTAACGTACGTTGTGGACGAGGCGGTTGTTCATACCGTTGAGATGACCGATAGTCGGGTCGAGATTGCGGTAATTCGTCGAGTTTGTTGCGGCCGTTCGGCGGTATTTGTATTGGTCGCTTGCCTTTATCGACCGCCGCGACGATCCCGGACTTCTTTTCAAAAGTTTTCACAGGCTTCTGTTTGTCTGTTTTGTCGGTGAAACTTAATAGCTTCGCCTCCTCTTACAAGCTTCCGGCCTTGCTTAACAACTTCTCGAAAGTCTTAATAGTAAATCCCTTGAGGAGAAGTGCTATAGGGCCTTGAATGCTCTTTAGTAAAATGTCGACTGCATGTTGTTCTTGTAACTGTGGCTCAGACTTCATACTTAGATTCCTCCATCGAAGTATGTAGTCCACCAAAGTTTCATTCGGCTTCTTCTTCTCTACCAGTAAATCACCTATAGTGATGTGGTGCTGAGCTCCGACAAATCGCTTGATGAAGAGGTTCTCCAATTCTGAAAATGTCTTCACCGAACCGTTCGGTAATTCCGCATACCAATCAAAGGCGATTTCTGATAGGCTGCTGACAAATTGTCGGAAGAGTAAAGCATCACTTCCGTCGGCATTGCAACAACTGGCACGAAAATGTGAAACATGCTGTCGAGGGTTTCCGGTTCTATCAAAGGTCTTGAACAGAGGTGGTACGAAGCCTTTCGGATATTGGACAGCGTCAAATTCTTCGGGGTAAGGTCTACCCGTCCGAATGGATGTCCCGCTCTTTGATTGTGCCAAGGCTTCTCGCACTCGTCGTTCCACCATGCTCTTAATATCCTTTTCCAGAATCATGCTTTGTGTTGCATCCTTTTTAATTGATCATCCCCGTTGACGGATGTAATCTCCTTTCCTCCGTCTACAATGTGAATAACTTCGGGGGTGTTTCTCTTTGGGCTTGAACCCGACTCCGGAGAGTGGCTAGGGCCGCAGCCCATCTCTTCCATCCTTTTTGCCATTTAGGCGATCGTATCATCTTTCTCTTGAAGCCGCATCCTCATTACTTCCGGCTCCTCTCTTCGCTGCCGCAGGAGCACCTCGTGAAGCTGACAAAGCTCATGTTTCAATCATGTTAATTTCTGCATATTCATCATCCATGAACTCTGACGAGTCGACTTCATCTCTGAATTTTTCTTCTCTTTCTTTTGCTAATCACCGAATATCAGTTCTTAGCTTTTCCACAGCATCTTCTAGTGGTCTTTTCTATACATCCTTGCAGTTGTCATGCGATAGCTGTCGGGTTTCCTTCTCATGAGTCCCCTTTACTGTGGTAGCACTTTCTTCGGACTCAAGTCTCCTGAAGAGGCTTTCCTTCTCAGGTTTTTGTTTTAATCTTAATTGACTGGTAGTGGGACGCCATACCATCCTTCTAGCAGCAAAAGGTCTAGGACCGGATGGTCTGTCAGCCAAATGCTGGAAGGTGGTATCCTCCCTAATTTGTAGTCCTGAAACAACGACAGGTGGACTAGCTTTCATTCTCTTATTTGGCTTTTCCGCAGCGATAGCAGGTTTTACTCTTGGCCCAAGACCGGACTTGGCTGGCACCCGCCCTATCCTTCTTAAAATCTCTGAAACAGGGCATTTTTCTTTCTTTGCTAACTTTTTTATCAGGGTTTGCAGTCGAGTAAATGGCGTAATTCTAGCCCTTTTCTTACGGTCGTCGTTGTAATATGCGGGCTGAGGCAATGCAGAAGCAATCTTGCGGACATTTTCCTCATCCTCTGCGGCGGAGAGGGGATGGAACCTACTTCCTCCCAAAAGTGGTATGTATTCAGGCAACGGTGTATACTCGGGCAATTCTGGGATTTCCTCTAGGAAAGCAACTTCAGCAGCTCTGGCTTCTCTAGCAATCCTTCTACTTTTGTTCCTCCTCTGAGTCCGTGTCAGTGGTGGAATTCTCGAGCTGGATCCGATCTCAAAAATGGAAGGTCTCACAGGAAGATCTGTACCCTCCACGGTAACAGGTTCATCACAGACTGAATTTCCTTCCCCTTTAGTTCGGCGTAGCGGGGTAGGTGCGAGACAACTAGACCAGGTGGGGGTAGCAACAACAGTCCTTTTGCGAACAATAGTACTCCTCTCGGCTAGAATCTTTTGCAGAGGAGGGAATTCATGAGTTGACTTGAGGTTAAACTCAATCAATGGCTTCTCAGTTTCCGACACTTTGCTTGTGAGTGAAAAGAGAGTGACGTCGGGGATTTTGATGTCGATGTCCCCGAATTCTTGTCTGAATCGAATGATTCCATTTTCGAGCAGTTCGTCCTTGAACACAGCCAGGTCCAGTCCGTTGACGAAGGAGAAGATCAGCTTGGGGCTTCCATTTCGCGGGCGCATTCCAAGTATTAGTCCCCGAATCGTGCTCCTTCTTGTCGTAAAACTTATGACGCAAAAGAAAGAGTCCGAACACAATCCTGTTTATCTTAGTGTATTTGTGATATTAAAAGATAATTGTTTTTTTGAAAAGATTTGTTCGTTAGGAAGGGGAATTATTAAAATAAGGAGAGTTTTAGGAAGGGTAAAAGGAATTGATTAGGAACTGGAAAAGGAAGAGAAAGTCTTGTAGAAACTTCTCGACCCGTAAGACTGCTCCTAAACTAACACCTATTGAGGGCCCACCCCACCTCAGAAATGAGGTAAAAGGATCTCGAAACCTCTCTGTTTAGGGGTGTCTAAACAGTGGCTCCTAAATCCGAGAGAATGTTGGCTGTGCTTGTTCAAGGTAGAAATGAATATAGTATTCCAACGGAAAGAAGGGTAGTTTGATCTACTAGGGACATGGATACACTACCGATTTTTGAAAGCAGAACTATCTGATTAAAATGGAGAGAGGAATTTTCCCCAGCGGAGTCGCCAGAAGTTGTCGACATATTTTTTAGTTATGTGTATTATTTTAAAAAGGGGGTCGCCTAATAGAAGTTGTCGGCGGATTTTTCATTTAATTTAAATAAATAATTTGAAAAGTAGTATTTGATTTTGAAAATAATTTTAAGATATGAGATCAAACTGACCTCACATCCCAGATAGTTTATATAAACGAGCACCGCATCACAAACCGTGTATCTATCCTGAAGAATAGACACACTGTTTGGTGATGGGGCTCGATTAAATAAACTAAAAGATTTCTGACATCCGTATGGTCTGCGAACCAATTTTATAAGCCAACAAATTCCCCTGCTTAATATAAATGAATTAAGCGAGGTTTATATTACTCAGGTTCTTAAAATTCCCTATAAGGGCAAGCCCCTATAGTTAATTACATCTTAAGTGACGAAAATCACCTAAGAAAACTCTCGATAATAATTAGTAGTTCTGCTCTCAAGAATTTCAAAGTTTAAGTTTTCAAGGGATTGAATTTTGGAATTTCAGTAGGGAATGGATCAAGTTTGGAACATTTTGTTTTGGGAATTCAAAGGAAGAAAGGTAGGAGAAATTACAGATTCGAAGCAAACTTCGGTGATTTTTCGACTATCCTATTGTTTGACTTGAATTTAGGAAAGTCCTAATGTTTATTTAATGTTTTGATTTTGCCAATTTTAATTAATTAGGACTTATATTCGTATGACATGATCATACAAATAGACTTCGAAGATGTGAGGGTTTATGTCGTATCGGACGACTACCTCGGAATCCTAAGACTCGGTTAGGGTTTAATTTGAAATGCAAATGCCTAACAAAAAGGTTGAGGATTTATGTTGCACTAGTGCAAACTACCTCGAAATCCTATGGCTTGGTTATTTAATTCTAAAGAAAGTTTTGTTGAAGTAGACTCAGGTTTTGCTGATGACGATGGTCGTGCTGCCCACCATGCTCCGAGCTTCTTGTTGTTGCAGAGGGTTTAGTTTTAGAAGATTGTAATCAAGAGAGAAGAGAAGAGTTTGGTTTTAGAAATCTTAAAGTCCAAGTGTTTTTATGTTTTAATTAAAACAAATCTTAAAGTTGATTAAAACAACACCGGTTAAGATCCCACGGTTCCATCCTTCCGGCATCGTTATTTTTATCGGATTCACTTAGTCCAGATGAATTTGCTAAAATTAACTAAATGAGTTCCACACTTTCATTTAGACCGTGGGAAATCCCGTTAGCAACACGTAGGTTACATCATCCGAGGTATTTCCGATCATCCAACAAGACGTTTTAATTTAGTTATAATTGTAGTTTTGTGTTCTGTTTGTGATTAAATTTTAAGTTTTTTTATATTTTGAAATGTTGTAGCGGTGAATTTTATCTTGTAATGACTTTTAATTTAGTTTTGGTTTCAGTTTTAGGGACTATCCTAAAGGTGTGGGTTTTCATGCAACAGTTGTTTATCATGCAAGAAAAGTAAGTGCATTTGCAATAAAGTAAATTGCAAGAAAGTAAATTACAATAAAATAAAAGCGTACCTCGAGGGTCTTCCCGTCATCCCAGGCTGCACTTAAACACAATTTAGAATATTTAAGCATTTAAAGCAAGTTCCTAAGTAAAGCTAAGGGAAGGGTTATGGTTTTCTACCAAATTCCTAATCATATAGCTAGTCATCTCCTATGACGTCTAGGTTCGTGTGTCTTGGTTTGAGGACGATTTTCTTCATCAAAGAACAATTAAGTTCAATTGTTCTTATAAACATCATATCATACTGAGGAAGTGCTTAAGACGAATCTTAAACATCTTTTCAATACTTCTAGGATTATTTTAAGTCCAAGAGAATTTGATTATACGATGAATCAATCATCCAGGAGTTCAAGTTTTGTTATCTTGCTCAGTGAACTAGGACATTTGAATATCCTATGAGTGAAGTAATACTTCACTTAACACTCCATTTAGGAGTTATGACAATAAGAGCTTTTGAGGGCAAATCGATATTCAAGTTATTTGTGATTTTAATTTAATTTCAATTAATGGTTTAAGTTAGGAATATTGTTCAAGTTGTTTTAGATTTATTTTTGAATTCTTTATGTCTTAAGTGATGTTATATTTAATTTAATTTAATTTAATTTAATTTTAATTTAATTTAATTTGGTTTAGTTTTAATTTTAATTTAATTTTATTTATTTAATTTAATTTTAATTTTATTTTAACTTGATTTTATTTTTTTATTTTATTTAATTTAATTTAATATGTTTTAATTTAATTTAATTTAATGTGATTTAATTTAATTTAATTTAATTTAATTTAATTTAATTTAAATTTTAATTTAATTTAAATTTTAATTTAATTTAAATTTTAATTTGGTTTTATTTTTTTAATTTTAATTTAATTTAAATTTTAATTTAATTTTATTATTTTTCTTTTAATTTTAATTTAATATTTTATTTTTTTATGCTTTAGGGATGATTTAATTTTAATTGTTAAAGTATTAATTTAATTGAAATTTTAAAAGGATTTAATTTAAATGTTTTAATTTTAATTTAATTTAATGATTAAGCATTTTAAGTTTTGAATTTGGATTATCATTTTAATTAGGAATTGAATATTATTGAAGTGATTAATTTAGGGATTCTTAGATTAAAGAATATATTTCTTCCTAATAATATCCCTATTTTAATAATTCTATTTTTTCGTTATTCTTCCAAATTTAATTAATTATTTAATTAAGGTTTATTTTGATTACTTTCAAATTATCTGGTATGTTTCTACCCTTTAAATAACTAAGTTTCAAACATCCAAAATCAACTTAATATCAAATATTTTACCCATTCTTTTAATTAAACCTAAATTTTTTAATTATAGGTTAAAATTTTAATTACCATTTTGCCCTTTATGTTTACTAATTCCATAACTCACTAAATTGAGCTTAAATGAATTTGAAATTTTTATGTGACTTCACTCATATGTCAATCAAGACATTAGAGGAGAAAATGTGTTTTTTCTGTATTTAATTTATTTATATAATTATTTTTGGTGGAAAATAAGAATTTTCAAGGAAAATTTAATAACATGACCAAGGAAAAGTTTCTGTCCTTAAGAAAATTATGGGATATTTCTAATAACTAGAGGACCACTTGGACCAATTTTGGTGATTTTTTGAATTATATTATTTTTATTATAATTATTTTGAGTTTTGGAGTATTAATTAATTTAAAAATAAAATAAAGGTTGAAAAATGAATTTTATATTTTTCAAACATCTCTCTGATACCAAGGAAACCAGAGAACCAATTTTTATAATTTTTTAATTTTTCTTTGATTTATTAGAAGTATTTTAGTGGAAATGCTAGAAAATACATTTTTTAATTTTAAAATTACCTTAGGGCTTTAAAATTTAATATCTCATCATAGAAACTTAAAAAAAATATGGGGTTTGTTCCTAAGTGATTAAAATTCAAAATGTGACATTTTGGTGAATTTATTATTTTTGTGATTTTTATTATTTTTAATTATTAAAAATATTAAAATAATGCAAAAAATCAACTTTTTTGGAAAATTGCAATTTTAATTTTCTTAAATTCCCCTGATATCAGAGAGGCTCCAAAACCAATTTGGTGAATTTTTGAAAAGGATTTTGAAAGTTATGAATTTTTAAAGTTTAAGTTTGGCTAAATGGCTTAATCAACCCATTTGATAAGGCTAACCAAGTCCAATTGACTTCAAACTTTTATGGTGGGTTCCTCTAATCCTAAACGTCAGTGGAGAATTGATTTCAAGTCAATTTGATGTATGATTAGCTCTAATTAATTAAAGCTCCATTTTGGGTGTTTAAGCCAATTAGGGTTATTACAAGTGAGTTAACTCAAAAACCATTTTTCCTAGGGTCCTCTGGTCATAAGAAACATCACCAAATTTTCCTAGAATTTATTTCACAACATGCTAATTATTAGAATTAAAATACTCAGAATAGTGACCTAGAATTAAAAATCAATAACTCTTCATAGGGGTGGCCTCTGACTTTGGAAAATTCAAGGAATGTTCCCAAATTCAGAGGCTTCAAAAGCCCTATGGTCTCATGCCATGGTGAATTGTATACATGCATGGAGAATTGAAATAGTGCAGAGAGTAAATAAATAATTAAAAATAAAATACTTGATGAAATTAAATGATTTCTTTTCCACATTATTCTCCTCTTTTCACTGAGCAAGGGGGTATTTTTATTTTATTTTTCTGATTTTCCTACACAAAGTTATGCATTTTTGAAGTATAGGGAATTAAATAAATCAAAAATACCCTAATTTCCTACTTAAGTGACGCGGCGCCAGCTCAACCTAGGCATCTCCGAAACGCCGCGTGTCGTCTTCTGAATCGGCGTCGCCATCCGACTCAGCGCTCCAGGGCCCCGCGGTTCACGTACCATCGTGCTGTCCAGCTCAATCCAGACCATTTGCTCGATACACGCTCGATCCGACGGCTCCCAGTCATCGTCTACGACTGGTGTGCACCCGTGACCGTCAACCTTCTAACCCTAATTTCTCACTCGATTCTCAAAGTATTTTCATGTTCTTATGCTCTATGGAATCGTCTTGAGGAGAAGAACACATCCATACGGTAAACATGTATTGAAATTGACTCAAATTAAATAAAGAATCTCTGTAAGCTCGGGAAGAAGAGTGAGTCCGTACCTTTGCTCAGAGAAGTGAAGCTTCGATCTGAGAGTTGCGTCACCTTCGATTGGGTCCAAGTAAGCTCCAGATGAAGTCCCTTGGTCTGGTGAATTGTCCAGGTATGATTTCAACCACAGCAGATTACAAAGCTTGGAGTCTGGAACAGATGGGTGGCCTGGAGAAGGGGCTTTTGCTGGTAAACTTCTTCTCTTGGTCTGGAGAAGGTGTAGGACCAATAAATTTGGGATCGGCTCACCGTGGAGAAGTGTCCTGGTTTCGGCTCGGATTTCAACTCGAAATCGAGCTCACAGAGAGGAAATGGCAGGGGGATTTCAGTGGGGATCAAGTTCTCTATGTGTGGGGAGTAGTCTGCAATGATTTTGGCAGAGTTTCCTTATGGTTGGTTTTGCACCTCAATCATGGCCGAGAGAGGTGGGGTTTAAATAGGAGAGGCTGGAGGGCCTCCCAGGGGGAGTTAGGGCTTGGGATCAGCTGCTTAGGTCAAGGGAAGAACAACCATGGCAGCCACTGGACTTGGGGCAGCTCAGCAAGTGGGAATTCCAAACTTTGGCTCACATGGGTGCTCTCGGCCTGGTGGTTTCCGGCGGCTGTGGTGGCCGGCCACCAGGGTCGGCCACCCTCAAGGTCGTGGAGGTCGTGGTCGGGCTTAGTGCAATCAATCGGCCATGGACATGTGTAAAGGAGTCGAATTGAAATGGAATGGGGGACGGCTATCTTGGGTTCAAATGAGTCAACCCATGGTTTTGGGCTAGGTTCACCACCCAAGGCCTCGGTTTTTGGCCGAAAAGAGTCACTTGGCCGCCCAAGAGAAAATGGTGTGGTCTCCATCCATGGTGAGGTGGCTAAGCATGGTCTAGTGTGTGACATGCTTAAGGTAAAAAAAGGTTTAAGAGGGTTTAAGAAAGATATCCCCTTCCATTAATGGTTTGGTGAGGTGGAAAGTAGATTCCATGGCTCTCATGGCTCCCATGGGGCTCATGCATGGCTTCATGGCTCCATTTGTCTTGGGAAAAGCTAAGTCAACTTTCATGGAGAAGGATTTTGTGAATTTTGGCATTTAGGGGTGATTTGGCATGAGGCTTGATTTGGAATCATTTGATGATGGGATTGGAACTTAGGGAATGACTTTGATTAAATGGATGGAAAATGAAAATGTCATATGGGCTTTAGGGTAGATTTTGGGCTCTATGAAATGGTTTAAGATGGGCTTTTAAAATGGTTTAGGGAAGTGGTCTTTTGGATTTTAAAATGGACTTTAGGATGAAAGTTTGGTAAAGACTTGGGCCAAATAATTGTTGGGTTTGGTTTAGGGATGTTTCATGAGTGATTTGGAATAAATTTAAGGTGGTTTGGGCTTATTTGGGTTAGATTTGGGTTCATTTGGTACATGGGCCAATGTAGCTCAAATTGGGCTAATTTGGGCCAATGTTGGGCTAGGGTTGAAATTAATGTAAACTTAATGTTGAGAAATATTTATGGGAGTGTTTCAAAGAGGTTTTGACTTTGGTTGGGTTTTGATTTTGGGGTTTGGGCTTATTTGGGTCAAAATTGGGCTTTTTGGTTTTGGGTTGAATTTGAGTGGGGTTTGGGTCTAAATTTTGGGTAAATAATATTATTTTTTTGTTTTTGGGGATGTTAAGGAAGGTTTAGAAAAGGTTTGGGGTTAATTGGAGTTGAATTGGGTTAGTTTGGGCTAAGTTTGGGTCATGGGTCCAAATTGGTCTTTAAGGTCAAAGGTGAAATTGGATTCAAATTCCAATCAAATTGGACTTGGATTTGGTCTAGATTTGTGTTGAGGATGTTGAATGGAAGTTTATAATTGAATTGGACCAGAATTTGGGTCAATTGGGTAGGTTTGGTTTGACATTGGGTTCATTTTGGGTTAAAATGGGTCAAATTAGGGATTTTGACAAAAGTGGGGTAAATTGACAAAATTGGCTCATGGTGTAGTTGAACAAAATGAAATTAGGAATATTTGGGATTTTCTAAAATTTTCTGGGAATTTTCTGAATTTTTGGATTTTTTGGCTAAGAGGGGCATTTTGGGTATTTGGAGGGTATTGGGGGGTATTTTTGGCTATAGATGATTAATTTGAGTGGAGGGAAATGTTTAGGAATGATTTTGGGGAATTTTGGGTAATTTAGGTAATTTTGTAAATTTTGGGTAATTTCAAGGGTTTTGGGTAAAGCTAAGCGGTGTGGGGTCCCCGGTGAAAAATCGAAAATTTGGAAAATCGAAGATTGGGTAAATGTAATTGGAATGAAATCATTTTGGCTGAGCCATGAAGCCATGTTAAGCCTATATGAGCCATGAGAGGACTCATTTGAGGCATTCACTATGTTGTTCCTAACCCTCTAACCAGTGGCTTGGGGTTAAGCGTTCATCCATACGAATCACCTCCATGAGTCGGGAGGTCAAGTTGGGTATGGGTGTGGTTTTAGGAGGTGTGTGAAAGTTTAGTGTATAAGTGTAGTGTGTGTGTAAGTCGATCCTTCACCAACCGAGCCTCCTGTAGGGCTCCTAAGTGCCAAAGAGTCCTATAGAACTCATCCTTTAAACTTCCACACTTGATTTCAACCCTCTAGGTGAGTAGGGGTTTACAATCAAGTTTGTGGAGTTTGCAGGGAGTTTAGAAGTGGTTTGAATTTCTAAGTGGTGGGTTCCACTTCTAGTCCTCTAAGATAGTCAAAGGAAAAGCCTAAGGCTAGATCCTAAGTACTAAAGAGGAAAGAGAAGACCTCATCAAAAATGAGGTCAACACACCCCCTTAGACCATTTTGAACATTCAATCGAGGATTAAATCCACTCAAGCCTAACCCAAACCAAACTAGCCCAACATGCCTAATATTTGACCAATTAACTAAATCAAGCCAAATTGACCCCCTAAGCCAACTCAAAATGATTCCAAACCTTTCCAAATACTTCATGAAAATCATCCACACAAAATTGCTCAATCAATTTGACCTAACCCAAGCTCAAACCTAACCTAGCCCAGATTGACCCAAATTGAACCTATGACCCAACGTAACGAAAGCTAGCCAAATGTGACCAACCCAAGTCCACCACATCCACCAAGTGAAGCCTAGCGACTGGCCTAGGTCTATCGAGCCCAACCTAGTTGAGCCACGAACCAAGGGTGCCCTAAATTGTGGGATTTTGTTCCTAAAATGCTTAAACAATTGAGATATTTGCCAAAACTCATCACCATTCAAATTATTTACCTAGCTCACCTGACCACCGGCTCACCTCCCTTTTCCTCGTCGTCCGACCTAGTCGCCGGAGGAGCCTAAACTGAAAAGGCCATACAACTTTAATACACCGAATTGAACCCATCCAATGTGTCCAGCCTTGATTGGTCACTTGACCCGTTCAACCCTCCACCTCACCTGCCTATTTCACCCACCAGGCCGCCATGACTATAAATTGAGCTCTCCACCACCAAAAGGGAGAGTGCTACCACCCTTAGGGAAACTCTATCAAATTTCTTTCAGAGCTTCCTTAAGTCCTTCTGAGTTCAATCCAGCCACTTTCCAGCCCTAATTCCCTTTGCCTGAGCCAATTTTCCAGCCCAATTCTCAGCAGAAACCAGGATAGAATTCCCCATAGCTCTATAATGCACCAAAATTCAAAGTGATTGACTCCACACCATCCCCACACTGAAAGAACAAGATTCCTCACAAAAAGCCCATCACGGAGCTGCTCTAACCCAAAGTTTGATCAACAATTGAAATCGGGTCTGGTAGAATTTGGGTCTAGGTAATTAACCAAAGCAAGGCACTTCATCTGTGAGCTCGTTGGACCTCTCTGAAGCTTTTGCAACCATCGAATTGAGGCCTTCCCTCTCAGACCAAGTTATAAAACTCTCCCACGTTCCCTAGCTCATTTTGATTCTCCATGCATGTTAGGTCGATTTCAGGCTATGTTAGCAATATAGATAGGTTCGTCAGAACTTGATGATTCTTTAGAAACAAACCACACTTGATTTGGTAGTCTAGCTTGAGTTCTTCAAGCTAAAAGGTTGACGGCTCTCGGGATGAACCAGTTGGGGACAATGACACGAAGCCGTTGGATCACGCGGGTATCAGACAGACAGTTCAGATCGTGCCGGATGGAGAGATGGAACGGAACAACAGTGCCCAGTCAGCTCTGAGTCAGATGGTGACGTACAATAATGCAGCGCCACATGTGCTTTTGATCCGCCATAGGATGACTCAGCGCTGAGCTGTTTAAGTAGGAAAATAGGCTATTTTATTTATTTAATTTAGTCCACCTTAGAAATTTCATAACTTGGTGTAGAAAAATCTGAAAATTAAAATAAAAATACTCTCTTATGCAACACATAGAAAATAATAATGTGAAAATGGTTTCATGTTTATCTAATACATATATGATTTTTAAATATTTAAATAGTATATTCCATGTTTTAAATATAATTTTTCTTAGGCATTTCACCATGACTTGAACTTTAGGGTTTTTGTTCTCTCTATCATGAAGGATCTTCCCTGATTTTTCTAAGGTCAGGTTGGATTTCTATGTAGAGATCTCTAATTTTCAAGTTAATCACCCATGTTTTGGTAAAATAATTATATCAATTAGTATATTGATCATAAAAATAAAAAGTAAATTTTGATAGGTTTACTGTGATCAGAAAATCTGCGAAGGTGATTAGGGTTTGCCTATAATGACGTGTGATTTGCCTTATTCTACTATGATTTTTGTTCGGCTTGTCCTCCTTTTTCTCCTTTCAGCTTCTGAGATATGAGATTTGGTGTTTTCTTTCGTTCTCATTTTGTTTTCATTACGATTTCACGGTTTATTTTTTTTGTCGGCCCTGCGTTCTTCTGTGTTTGTGGTTTTCTTCTTGTTAGGATCTGAGTTTTGCTTGTTGGCTCCTATCTGCTTTCCGATTTGGAGCTTTTTTCAATTTTTATTCGTTCTTGTGTTTTGTTCGGTTCTGTGTACCTTGTGTTCTTCATCGATTTTGCTTGTCGGCTCCAATCAGTTTCTCAAATTTTGGGGATTTTTTCATTTATTTTTTCCGATTTTGGAGGTGTTCTCTTGTGCTTTTTTGTGGTGGTTTTGGCATTTTTGGGATGCTCTATTTTTCCTTGTTCCATGTAGTTTTTTTCTATTGTCCTCAGATTGTTTGCTGTGTTGGGTGTTTCTCCCTTTGTGTTTGGGGTGTTGTTTCTCTGAGGGACTTTTTGCGTTTGTTGTTTGGGTTGAGGTTTAGGACTAAACCTTTGCTGAGGTTCTTGCTGGTGATAATGGGAGAGAGGTGGCTTCTAATTTACTTTTCCCTCAGCATTTTTATGATGCCTTAGTTGTTGGTGGGGTTAATGGCTTTATTGTGAGGGCTAGTAGGAAGAATGAGAAACCTGCTCTTTTTCTTACTGGTAGCAAGAATTCTAATTTGGCGACCTCGTGTTGTTTAGTTTTGGTTGTAAAGTTTCTATTTGGTCATCCTAAGCTCAAAATTATTGGGAAGGATTTTGAGATGATAAAACTTATTGGTGGTTGAACGGTAGGACAAATTGATGGGAGGCATATTTTAATACAGCTCAAGAATGAGGAAGACTATATGAGATTGTTTGCTAGGAGAATCATTAGAGTTGACAATAGTGTTATGAAAATCCTTAAATGGTATGTGGATTTTGATCCACAAACCAAAACCCACTGTGATTCCTGTCAGGTTCCCTTTCTCATGACATAATTTTCATCTAATTAATCATGAATTTCTTTTCTCTCCAGCAGCTTTTTTTGGTAAAGCATTAAAAATAGGCTCTCCAACTTTAAGTATATCTAGACTGTCAAAAGCAAGAGTTTTAGTGGAAAGACATATCACACAAAATTATCAGGAGGTGTGGATAGGATCAACACGTAAAGGCTACTGGCAGATGTTTGTTCCAGAAAATTAACCCCTTATTGTAAAAACTGCAGGGTGTTTGATCATTCCTCTTTACATTGCTTTCATTTATATCATGAATTAAGAGATCCAAATCATCCAACTCGTTTAGATGGCTTATACAAGACCACTAAGCCATTTGAGTAGGGCATTATTGCTGAGGGAAAAAGGGAGGAGGCCAATGATGTGATGAATGGTACCAGGATTGATTGGGTGGTTGATGAGCGTGAAGGAGTGGTTGAGGAAAAGGGTCCTGGAGATAATTTTATGAATGAGGTTAAGATAGACCTGAGGTTTGATAAGGATTTGCCCTTGGACCACAACTTCCTTGCACCAACATGAAGGAGATGGTAGATCAGGATCTAGTTGTGGCCAAATCAGACGATGCTTATGTTGTTAATACTAGTGGTGTGGGTGGGGCTGTCGTTGAGGACACTACCTCGTTGGAGGATATTGTTGTCCCATGTCCTAATGAGGAAGATCTACAGACAGCCCGAAACGCCTTGGAAGAGGAATGTACCATCTAGAAATCAAGAAGAAAGAACAAGGGTAAGCTTAAAGGGAAAAACTTGGGGTTGAAGAGTATCATACATCATAAAGTTTCTTTATATTAGGACAAGGAGCATAATGGTGCTCTTTCTAGGATCACTAGATGTAGTCATCAATTTAGTTATGATTAATCTACTCATTTGGACTATCAAGAGGGTGGCTGACCTTAACTCCCTAAATATATTAAAGAACTTGGTTAGAACTAATAAAATCTGGGTTTTTGCTATCTTAGAACCTTTAGTTTATATCAATTGTGCCAAAATTTTGAAGAATTCAAAAATTATAATTTTGTAGCTAATACAAACAACAAAATTTCGGTGTTCTATAGAAAAGAAGTTTCAGACAACATTAGAGTAGATGACCCCCAATTTATGCATTTCTATTTTGATATCAATATATGCAAGGGTTGGACCACTATTATTTACGCATGCTACATTCATAAGTTAAGACTAGATCTTTGGAATAAATTGATTATTTTGGGCTCTAATATGATGGAGAATTGGATTGTGGGGGAAGATTTCAATGTGATAATCACTCACAGGAGAAACTAGGGGGAAATCATCTTAATCCGTCTTTGATAGTTAAATTCTATGAAACTCTTTTTGATGCTAAGCTCTTTGATATTGGTTTTATAGGTCCTTTCTGTACATGGAGGTTGGAAGAGGGGTAGAGTCTATGAGAGATTAGATAGAGTTCTTGCTAATCAACATTGGCTTAATAATTTTCCTAATACAGCTCTCTATAATCTATCTATTTTGGGTTATGATCATAAACCTTTACTGTTAAGTATAATCTTTTCCAATAAAGCTAGTGGTACATTGACCCGACCCACAATTATGTATATTTTTAATCTCCAAAATTTTGCCAAAAATGTCTCAAATTATATCTAGTGGCTAGTGTGAATAAATGTAATGATTTATGAATTATATAATAAATTTTCACACTATGAGTGCTCCGCAAATATACATATCATTTAAAGTAATATAGGATTTTTCTTAAAAACCTCAGTATCGATCCTACGAGGAAAACGGTAACTCTTAAAATCAACTTATAGAATTTCTATTTAAATTACAAATAAAATAGAAAAGGGAACTATAATAATATGATTATTAAAAATTACTACTAAAAACTTGAAAAGAAACTAACAACTAAAAGTAACAGTTTAATAAAATATAACGCGTTTGGATATTATGGAAAACTTTTTCCCTTACAATGAGATTTTAACCTATGTAGGATTCAAGTGATTTAAGACAAAATTTATATATTGTGACAAATAGAAGCATACATTTCTCTTTACCCCCTCCAGTGCTTGCAAAGAATATTGGCTAACTTAAAGCCAATTCCTTAACACCTTAATTGCATCAGAACTATCCATCCTCTCATCTCTAGATGTCCCTTAGCCTATGCCATTATGATGGTCGAATCTCAGCATCAAGGTAGTAAACCTTAAGCCAAATTGATAAGAATCTAGTCTGTCACTCTAAAACTAAATAATTCTACGCCCATCAAAACTTATCTTCCTATTTATTTTCACTCCGCCTTAGGTGATTGTCATGGCTTTGCATAGAATGAAGTGTGGTATCCACTAGTTGGGTGAAATCATAGCTTTCCTAGGTCATTATGTTTCTCAACAGATCTGAACATCAAAAGTGATAAGTTTGTAAAATAAATAAAGGTTCGATGAAAATATCATCACAATTTTTAAGAATCAAAATATGTGTTTAAATCATTCTCATCCCACAAGATTAATCCCATATGCAAGGAGAAAGAAATGGAACTACGCAGAATTCATGGAGATTAAACAAAAAACAATACATTAGGATTGAAATCCAAGTCTAACAACAAAAACTTAAACACAAATACAAAGTAATTTATGTCTTCTCCCTGTTGACCTCATTTTTGATGAGGTCTTCTCTTCTTCTCCTTAAGATTTTAGGATCTAGCTTTTGAGCTTTTCCTTCGACCGTCTTAGAGGACTAGAATCGGGACCCACCTTTTAGAAATTCAAACCACTTCTTAACTCCCCGCAAACTCTACAAACTCGATCGTAGACCCCTAATCACCTGTGAGGTCGAAATCAAATGTGGAAGTTTAAAGGATGAGTTCCTATGGGACTCTTTGGCCTTAGACCGCCTCAGGTGGCCTTGGTGCAGTAAAGGGGCCGACTTACACACACACTACACTTATACACTACACCTATACACTACACTTTCACACACCCATACTTAACTCGACCTCTCGACTCATGTGGGTGATTCACATGAATGGTCCTTAACCCCTAAGCCCTTGCTAAGAGGGTTAAGAACAACGTAGTGAACGCCTCAAATGGGTCCTTCATAGCTCATATGGGCTTGATATGGCTTCATGGCTCAACCAAAATGACTTCTTTCCACTTACATCCACCCAATCTTCAATTTTCCAAATTTTTAATTTTTGACCTCAGGACTCTACACGCTAGCATTCACCCAAAACCCCCGAAATTACCCAAATTTCTCAAAATTTTCAAATTATCCAAAATTCTCCAAAATCATTCCCAAACATTTCCACATCACTTAAATTGATCATCCATACCCAAAAATATCGAAAATTCCAAGAAAACCTCCCAATACCCTCCAAATACCCAAAATACCCCTCTTGACCAAAAAATCCAAAAATTCAGAAAATTCCCAGAAAATTCCAGAAAATCCCAAATATTCCCAATTTCATTTTGTTCAACTACACCATGGGACAATTTTTTCAATTTACCCTACTTTTGTCAAAACCCCCAATTTGACCCATTTTAACCCTAAGTGCACCCAATGTCAAACCAAACCTACCCAATTGACCCCAATTTTGGTCCAATTCAATTCTAAACTTCAATTCAACATCCCCAATACCAATATAGACCAAATTCAAGTCCAATTTGATTGACATTTGGATCCAATCTCACTTTTGGCCTTAAAGCCCAATTTGGACCCATGACCCAAACCTAACCCAAACTCACCCAACTCAATTCCAATTAACCCCAAATATTTTCTAAATCTTCCTTAACATTCCCACAAACAAAATAATAACATGATTTGCCCAAAATTTAGACCCAAACCCCACTCAAATTCAACCCAAGGCTAAAGGACCCATTTTTGACCTAAACCCAAACCTAACCCAAATGGGCCCAAACCCCAAAATCAAAGCCCAACCAAAGCCAAAACCTCTTTGAAACACCCCCATAAACATTTATCAACATTGATTTTACATCAATTTCAACTCTAGCCCAACATTAGCCCAACTTGGCCCACTTGGACCTACATAGAGCCCACTTACCAAATAAACCCAAATTCAAACCAATTCAACTCCAAATCACATCAAATTGATTCCAAGCCCTTCATAGAGCATCCCTAAACCAATTATGACATTTATTTGACAAAGTTCTTCACAAAATTTTTATCCAAATGCCCATCCTAAAATCAAAAGCCCATTTCCCTTAAACTTTCCTAAAAGCCCACTTCACCACATCCAAAGGCCCAAAATCTACCCTAAAGCCCACATGACATCTCCATTTGTCATCCACTTAATTAAATCCATTACCTAAGTCCTAAATTCACCATCAAATTATTCCAAATCAAGTTTCATACAAATTTCCATCAAATTACCAAAAATTCTTAAAACCCATTTTCATGAAATCGACCAAACCTTTTCCCAAGCCAAAGGTGAGCCATGCAAGCCATGGACAAGCCACATGAAGCCATGGAAGGCTTGACATGTGATCAAGCCATTAATGGCAAAAGGAGGGGCCCCTTTCCTAATCCTCCTTAACCCCTTTTTTACCTTAAGCATGTCACACACTAAACCATGCTTAGCCACCTCATCATGGATGGAGACCACCCCACTCTCCCTTGGCGGACCCAACCGATCCTCTCAGCCCAAAATCGAGGCCATGGGGAGGTGCACCCAACCCAAACCAATGGGTTGACCAATTTCAAGCCAAAATGGCCTCTCCCCCATTCCATTTTAATCCAAACACTTTACACATGTCCAAGCCCGATCGACTTCACCATTGCCGAGCCACGACCTCCTCGGTCAAGATGGTGACCCATGCCTGCTGGCCGCCCGCCCGGATCGCCGGAAAACACCACACCCGAGAGCATCATGTGAGCCCAAGCTTGGAATTCTCACCTGCCGAGTCGCCCCATGCCCGATGGCCACCATAGGCCGTTCTTCTCCTCACCGGAGCGGTGATCCCATGCCTCAACTCCCCGCAGGAGGCCCTCCACCCTCTCCTGATTTAAACTCCACCCCTCTCGGCCATGGAGAGGCCGAACACAAACCTTAAGGAAACTCGCCAAAATTGTTCCGGACTCCTCCCCATACACGAGCACTTGATCCCCAAGTGAGATCCCCTGCCATTTCTTCTCCGTGAGCTCAATTTCGTAGTTGAAATTCCACCCAAAACCGGGACACTTCTCCACGGTGAGCCAATTCCCAAATTGATTGGTTCTACACCTTCACTCGGACCGAGGAAGGTGTCCACCGACAAAAGCCCCATCTCCGGGCCACCCAGGTTGCTCCGGCCTCCAAGCTTTGTGATCGGGCTTGGTCGAAATCCAACCTAGACAATTCACTGCACCAGGAGGCTTCATCCGGAGCTTGCCGGGATCCAATCGAAGGTGCAACAACTCTTAGATCGAAGCCACACTTCTCTGAGCAAAGGTATGAGCTAATTCTTCATCCCGAGCTTCTGGAGATTCTCCATTTCAAATGCTTTAATTTCAATGCATGTTAACCGTATAGATGTGTTCGTCTCTTCAAGACGAATCCATAGAGCATAAGAACATGAAAATCCATTGAGTATCGAGTGAGATCTTCGGGATTTAGTGTGGACGGCTCTCGGGTGAGGACGCTCGGGGACGATGAACGGATGCCATCCTTTCAATACACGCGTGGACGAACGGCTCAGATGGCGTCGGACCAGGAGACGGTACGAGAACCGCGGGGCCCGGGCTGCTGACTCAGGTGGCGGCGTCGAATGGGTGCGCGATGCGTGTGCGTTCGGAGTCGCCGAGGTCGACGCGACGCCGCGTGGATAAATAGAAAATTAGGGTATTTTTCTATTTATTTAATTCCCTAAACTTCAAAAATTCATATCTCTCGTGTAGAAAAATCGGAAAAATAAAATAAAAATACCCTCTCGCTCAAGTGAACGAGAGGAGAATAATGTGGAAAAGAAATCATTTAATTTCATCAAGTATTTTATTTTTTATAATTTATTTACTCTCTGCATTATTTTAATTCTCCATGCATGTATACAATTCACCATGGCATGAGACCATAGAGGCTTTGAAGCCTCCGAATTTGGGAATATTCCCTGAATTTTTCAAAGTCAGAGGCCATCCCTATAAAAAGTTATTGATTTTTCAAATTCAGAGTTACTCGTTTTGAGTATTTTAATTCCAATAAATAGCATGTTGTGAAATAAATTCTAGGAAAATTTGGTGATGTTCCTTATGACCGAGAGAACCCTAGGAAAAATAGGTTTTGACTTAGTTCATTTAAAACAACCCTAATTGGCTTAAACACCCAAAATAGGTCTTTAATTAATTAGAGTTAACCATGCATCAAATTGACTTGAAATCAATTCTCCACTGACCTTTAGGATCAGAGAAATCCACCATAAAAGTTTGAGGTCAATTGGACTTGGTTAGCCCCACTAATTGGGTTGATTAAGCCACTTAGCCATTTTAAACTTTAAAAATTCATAACTTTTAAATTACCTTTCAAAATTTCACCAAGTTGGTTTTGGAGCCTCTCTGATATCAGGGGAACCTAAGAAAATTAAAATTTCAATTTTCTAAAAAAGTTGATTTTTAATAATATTTTAATATTTCTAATAATTAAAAAATAATAAAAATCACAAAAATAATAAAATTCACCAAAATGTCACATTTTGAATTTTAATCACATAGGAACAAATCCCACATTTTTCTTAGAGTCTATTTAGTGAGATATTAAATTTTAAAGCCCTAGGGTAATTTTAAAAATTAAAAAAATGTATTTTCTAGCATTTTTACTAAAATAATTATAATAAATCATAGAAAAATCAGAAAATTGCAAAATTTGATTCTATGATTTCCTTGACATTAGAGAGATTTTTGAAAAATATAAAATTTATTTTTCAACATTTATTTTATTTTTAAATTAATTAACACTCCAAAACTTAAAATAATTATAATAAAAATAATATAATTCAAAAAATCACCAAAATTGGTCCAAGTGGTCCTCTGATCATTTGGAATGTCCCCTAATTTTCTTAAGGACAGAAACTTTCCCTTGGTCATGTTATTAAATTTTCCTTGGAAATCTCTATTTTCTACCAAAAATAATTATATAAATAAATTAAATACAGAAAAATCACATTTTCTCCTCTCATGTCTTTATTGACATATGAGTGAAGTCACATAAAAATTTCAAGTTCATTTGAGTTCAATTTAGTGAGTTATGAAATTATTAAGCTTAAAGGGTAAAGTGGTAATTAAAATTTTTAATCCTTAATTAAAACTTTAGGTTTAATAAAAAATTAACAAGTAAAATATTTGATCCTAATCTGATTTAGATGATTGAAATTTAAATAATTAAAGGGTAGAAACCCATTAAGCAATTTAAAATGATTAAACCTTAATTAAATAATTGATTAAATTTGGAAGAATAATAAAATTGGAATTATTAAAATAAGGATATTATTAGGAAGAGATTTATTCTTTAATTTAAAAATCCCTAAATTAATTATCTCATTAATATTCAATTCTTAATTAAAATGATAACTCAAATTCAAAACATAAAAGACTTAATCATTAAACTAAAATTAAATTATTAAACTCTTTTAAAAATTTCAATTAAAATTAAAAATAAAATTAAATTAAAAATTAAATTAAATTAAGTAAATTAAATTAAATTAAATTAAAATTAAAAGTTGAATTAAATTAAAGATTAAATTAAATTAAATAAACAAATTAAATTAAATTAAATGAATAAATTAAATTAAATTAAATTAAATAAATAAAATCAAATTAAATTAAGTTAAATTAAATTAAATAAAATAAAATAAAATAAAATTAAATTAAATTAAATTAAATTAAATTAAACTAAATTAAATTAAATTAAATTAAATTAAATATAAATTAAATTAAATTAAATTAAATCAAATCAAATTAATTTAATTTAACTTCAAATCAAGCTAAATTGAATTAAATTGAATTAAATTAAATTAAAGATTAAATTAAATTAAATTAAATTAAGTTGAATTAAATATAACATCACCAAAGACATAAAGAATTCAAAATAAATCTAAAGCAACTCGAACACTATTCCAAATTTAAACCCTTCAACTTAAATCAAATCATTTCAATACCAATTTACCTCGAAAGTTTTAGTTATCATAACTCCTAAACGATAACATTAAATGAAATGTTACTTCACTTATAGGATATTCAAATGTCCTAGTTCATCGAGCAAGATAACAACAAAACTTGAATTCTCGGATGATTAATTCATTTGTATAATTAAACCCATTTGGACTTAAAACAATCCTGAAATATCAAAAGATGTTTAAGATTTGTCTTAAGCACTTCCTCAATATGATAGGACATTTATAAGAACAATTGAATTTAATTATTCTTTCGATGAAGAAAATCGTCTTCAAACCAAAACACAAAGACCTAGACGTCATAGAGAAATGACTAGCTATAGGATTAGGAACTTGGTAGAAAACCATAACCCTTACCTTAGCTTTACTTAGAACTTGCTTAAATATTCTAATTGTGTTTTAAGTGTAGCTTGGGATGACGGGAAGACCCTCCGTGTACGCTTTTATTTTATTGCAATTTACTTTCTTGCAATTTACATTATTGCAATTTATTTAACTCGCAAATGCACTTTACTTTTCTTGCATGATAAACAACTCGTTGCATGAAAACCCACACCTTTAGGATAGCACCCTAAAACCGAAACCAAAACTAAGTTAAAAGTCATTGCAAGATAAAATTCACCGCCACAACATTTCAAAATATAAAACAACTACAAATTTAATCACAAACGAACACAAAACTACAATCGCAACTAAATTAAAACGTCCCGTCGGATGATCGGGAATACTCTCGGATGATGTAACCTACGTGTTGCTAACGGGATTTCCCACGGTCTAAATGAAAGTGTGGAACTC
The DNA here is from genome assembly GCA_022702705.1 of Papilionanthe hookeriana x Papilionanthe teres. Lineage (NCBI taxonomy): Eukaryota > Viridiplantae > Streptophyta > Magnoliopsida > Asparagales > Orchidaceae > Papilionanthe > Papilionanthe hookeriana x Papilionanthe teres. The sequence continues at coordinate 80,632,191 of CM040428.1, read as the reverse complement.
ATTCAGTTGAGTTTAGTAAATTCATCCGGACTAAGTGAATCCGATAAAAATAATGATGCCGGAAGGATGGAACCGCGGGATCTTAACCGGTGTCGTTATAATCAACTTTAAGATTTGTTTTAATCAAAACATAAAAAAGCACTTGGAAAATTAAGACTTCTCTAAACCAAAACACTTTTCTCATCTCCTGATTTATGATTTCTAAAACTAAACCTCTGCAACAACAAGGAGCTCGTAGCATGGTGGGCAAAGACGGCCATCGTCGTCGCAGAAACTCCGAGTCCACTTCAAAGAAAACCTTCTTAGAATTAAACAACAAAGCCATAGGACTTCGAGGTAGTTTGCCTAGTGCAACATAAAACCTCAACCTTTGTTAGGCATTTGCATGATCGGGTCATGTAAATTAAGCCCTAACCGGTTTTAGGATTCCGAGGTAGTCGTTCGATACGACATAAACCCTCACATCTTCAAGGCTATTTGTATGATTCTATCATATAAATATAAGTCCTAATTAACTAAAATTGGCAAGATCAAAACATTTAAATAAATATTAGGACTTTTCCTAAATCCAAGCCAAACAATATGATAGTCGGGAAGTCACCGAAGTTCACTTCGAATCTGTGATTTCTCCTACCTTTCTTCCTTTGGATTCATAAAACAAAATGTTCCAAGTTTGATCCATTCCCTATTGAAATTCCAAAATTCAATACCTTGAAAACTTAAACTTTGAAATCCTCGAGAGCGTAATTATTGATTATTATCGAGAGTTTTCTTAGGTGATTCCCGTCACTTAAGATGTAATTAACTATAGGGGCTTGCCCTTATAGGGAATTTTGAAGAACCTGTGTAATATAAACCTTGTTTAATGTTTTCATATTAAGCGGGGAATTTTGTCGGCTTATAAAATTGGTTCGTGCATCAAATGGATGTCACAAATCTTCTAGTTTATTTAATCGAGCCCCACTCAGTCAAGCAGTGTGTCTATCCTTAGAGATAGATACACGGTTTGTGGTGCGGTGCTCGTTTATATAAACTATTTGGGATGTGAGATCGGTTTAGTCTCATATCTTAAAACCTTCAAATTTGAAATTATTTTCAAAATCAAATACTACTTTTCAAATTATTTATTTTAATTAAATTAAAAATTCGCCGACAGATTTCTGTTAGGCGACCCCTCTTCAAAATAAAACACAACCTAAAAATATGCCGACACTCCCCAAACAAATTTATGGAGTTTTCTTTTAAGCAATCTCCAAGTTTTAACACATTAAAAAATACTCACACTCAACACTTAAACACAAAATAAGAAAACCCTAATTTACTGTTGCCGCCTAATTGAAGTTTTGAGGCTTCAAATGGTTCCAAAATTCAGCTAATTCCTTCTCATTTAAAAGAAAATAGAAAATTTCCAAGGGTTGCTTCAAACAATCCTCCAAAATTTGGCCAATATCAATGGATATTCTAGAGAGGTAGTTTCTGGCGCTACAGCGCCAGTCTGGGGTGTTATAGCGCCCTTTTGGAGGGGTTCTGGCACTACTAGTGCCAAGGGTGGCGCTATAGCACCAGCTATATTCACCCATATTTGCTCCTGTTTTTCTTCATTTTTTCTATATGTCCATGCCAAGTACCTATCAAAATTATGTAAAATATATTCTTTTAAAGTGCAATATCATAAAAAATGTACATAAAAAGCTTATAAAATATGCACTAAAAACAGTTTATTTTTAGGTGGATCACACATCCATCCATTTTCTTAACATACGGACTAATCATAATGAATTCCTTCGATGTGTGAGGAAGAACTGGCCTGATAATGTGGAAGGCATTCCTTGGGAGAAGTTGTGGAAACTGCATAAAAATTTGGCTAGGGTTTTAATGTATTGGAACTGGCAGTGCTTTGGTGAATGTAATTAGGACATTAAAGATACAATGGAGGAGGTTTTAATATTAGAACAAATACAAATTTGCAATGCTCGTTACAATATCAATTTAAATGAGGTGTTAAAAATTTAAACAAGGCCATTAAAGATGAGCATGATTTTCTTAAACAAATGGTGGGGAAATTACATTTTATGGAAAATGATAAGAATACAAGATATTATCATGCATTTATTAAGAATCGATGGAGTATCAATACTATTCATAACATTCAAGAACTTAATGGTAACTGGCTTTACGAAGAAGAGGACATTATTCATGATGGTATTAAGTACTCCGAGTCAATATCTACTAAAGTTCATTGTAATATAACATTAGTAGATGAAATTGAGTGGGTTGCTGAAAAATTCATTCAAACTTTTCATCTCATTGGGATCCCCACAAAAAAGGAAATTTGGGAGATTTTTCAAGATTTTAATATTAATAAAGATGCAGGGCTGGATGTTTATAGTACAAAATATTATAAATTCTGTTGAGATATTGTCAAAAATGATATGGTTGATGTTATCCAGAGTTTCTACAAGGGCGTACCTATGTGTAAGTATTCCTTCACATATGTAATTGTCTTAATCCATAAAAAAATGGGATGTCTAAATGGGAGCATTTCATACCTATTTGCTTTTCCACTGTCATGTCCTAAATCATTAGCAAAATCATGGTTGAGAAATTAAAACATCGCATTCCAACTTTAGTCTCACCTAATCAAATGGCTTGCACTTAAGGGCAAGGTATTACTGATAATATTAGGTTTGCCCAAGACTTATTATCTGAACTTGAAAACAAAAGTACAGGTGGAAATCTCATGACTAAACTGAATTTGCGGAAAGCTTATGATACTATCAGTTGGAAAATTATGCTTGTTATCCTTCATGATAGTGGGTTTAACTCTTCCTTTTGTAATTTTTTTAAAAAGTGGCGGAGGGTAACTACTAGAAATTATTGATTGATGGAAAGTCTCATGGTTTCTTTTCAACATGTAGAGGAATTAAGCAGGGAGATCCCGTTTCCCCTAATATTTTTATTTTGGGGTTTTAATATTTCTCCAATTAATCAATACTATATATATGGCTAATCTCTCAGCTCATTTCTGAAATAAGACCAAAATGATTGTGAGCCATCTGGCCTATGCTGACAATGCTATTCTATTCACTAATGCTGCCAAAAATTCAAACAAAATAATTTACCAAACTAATCCCCGATTACAAAATCAAGAGTTTAATCCTTTAATTTTCTTGTTTAAAATTTTTCCTTTACAACGGTGCCAAAAGCATGACTCCCAAGCAAAGTAAGATTTCAATTATTTTTTTAAATAGTAAGGATTTTACGCAAGTATGCATATCATTATCAAGTAATATAAAACTTTCTGATTAAGCCTAGAATATCAATCCCACGGAGATTACGATTAATCATGACGGCTTTCAAGAGAAGTTCTAGTCTACAATAACACGCCCTAGCTTGGAAGGTCGATGAAAGTTTGGTTTTAATTATATCTAACAATTATCACTACAATACTATTTCTACTCCTAAACAAAAATACTTAGAGAAAATTAGAAAGTGGGGCTTATATATATATTAAAAGTACTCTTCTTCATGCAATGAAATTAGTGACGTGTAAAAATAAAACAAGTAGCAAGGGAGATTGTGACAAATAGGAGCAATTATATGCTTTACCCTTACTTGGTTTTATAAAGAACATAGGTTAATTTGATGATTTGAAATCTTGTTGATGGGTTAGTTAGGGAAGATACTAGCTCTCAATCTAGAATTCCCTTTTCTCCCTCCAGCTGGGGGCTAACATCTCAAAACAAAACTTTTCACATAAAACTAAATTTGGTGCTTTAGTCTGTCACCTTAAAATCCTCTAATTCCACACCTCTTAAACATGCATATCTCCCTATTTATTTGCACTCAACCAAATAAACTACATTCTCATCCATATCATCTCATGTAATTTTTACCAATAGTTGACTGAGACAATATCGCATTGAATCTTACATGCTCTCACAACAGATTTTAACATGCAAGTTGATCAAGTTTACATGTAAATGAAGATCAAAGTAAAATCATCACAACATATTCTAGCTCTACTCAATTTTATATCCTACACATGCATACTAATTCATTGTAAGAGGGAAGAGTAAAGAAAACTACTCACTAAACATGGAGAAACAACAAGAACTTCTCATTGAACAAGTCTTTGAAACCATACAAACAAACTACTAAATTCAAACTAAAATACAATGAAAATACTTATCTTTGATGGAAATCAAACTCTCCTTGTATAGCAAAAGCAATCTCCTTCTAATCCACTCCAAGAAAAAAGTGAAAAGAAAAGAAAGAAGTCTCTCACACTTTCTCTTTCTCTCTCACCTTGTCGCCCCACTTGGGGCTCACGCCCAAGTGATCTTCTTCTTCTCCAAGCCTTCTTCTCCTCTTGTAATAGTTCCTCTCCCTTCTCTCTATCTTCTTCTACAAGATTTTTCAAGTCCTAATTATAATTTCCTAAGAGATGTTTAAGTGTCTCTTCAAAAGGAGTCCACATTCAATGAATCTTCCAAAAGGGTGCCTTAAGTGCCTTTTCACTCCAAGAAACACATCTCTTCCATAATAACTCCTTCTAACCAACCCAAACTCTTCTAAAAAGTTTATTTTATCATTCCCAATGAATTCCTTATGAGACACGCTTCGTAACACTTCAAAAATTGTTCAAATCCTATGTTTCTACTAGAAGTTATGCCAAAAACTGTAACTGGCGGCTATGAGCCAACTGGTGCCGCCTAGGCGCCAGACACAAGTACAAATGTGTCCGATTTGACTTGTTTTGCTCTGGTACAACCCGTTTTGGTCTGGTATGCTCTATTTTGGTCCATCTTTGTTCCTTTTGCTCCAATCATTCCAAATTCTTCAATTTGATGTACCTACAACCAAAAACACAAGAAAACATACCTTTAAAGTGCAATATCATTATAAAATATAGCATAAAAAGTAGAATAGCTTTAGGTTGATCAAAATCCCTCAAACTTAAACATTACTTGTCCTCAAGTAATACTACACTTATAAATCCCTTTAGAATTGCTAAAATTTTGTTCTAAAAATGGATAGTTCAACCTAGAAGAACTTCTAGTGAATCAGACTAGCCTAGGATCTAAAATATTTATCATCAAACTTGGGAATTTGTTTTCCTATCTAATTCAAAAAACTATGTAGATTTTTCAAATTTCGGATCCTATGAACTTTACTTTCTAGGCTTAAGAGCTCTCTTAAAAATAATTTTACTAATATAAGTATAAAAGCAAGCTTAGGATTATTCTAGGTTCCTTACTCTAGAAAGACTCAAGTGAAACAAATTTTTGATTAGGACCTCTCCTCAAGCTTCTACTTACACTTTATTTAAGATTCTTTTTGATCCTTTTTTTTTGCTCTTTTCTTTTTCTTTTTCCTTTTTTTTAATATGTGACGATTACTATATCTAGAGAAGTCCTTAAATGATATTGAATTCCACCATCCTCCTCTAAAGTTAAAACTTATTACTTTCCTTCACTTGAAAAGATGTATTTCTTAAAATACTTTTTAAAAGAGCCTTAAATGTTTGAAAATAAAAATTATAAGAATCCTTAATTTTCCTAAAATGCATTTCTTCCTACTAATGATAGTAATTCTTTTTCCCATGTTCTCCACTAAATATCTTTAACTTTAGGTTCACCCTTTTCATTAAAAATATCAACTAAGTTTTCCTACTCCATTTCTATACATAAAATTCTAACATCCATAAGGTTACTCCACATAAAAATAATCATTAGAAATAAAATATAAATTTATTTGTAGTACTTTTGAAAACAAGTAAAGGTTAAATTTGAAACATGTTTCTTTCCCCCCAAACTTAAGCTCAAACATGTTTAACAATGAAGTACAAAAATATGCGACAGGTAAAGATCACTTTTACAATTTACTACACATGCTACAAAAATATCAATAAATAGCACTTGGTAGAATATTGTAGTAGAAAGTAATTCTAGCCTAAACATGCTTGACATAGCACTATAAAGGAATTTTAAATTGTAGATTAGGTACAAACTGAAGATTAAACAGAAACACATTTTCAACTTTATAAAGGAATTGCTAGATGCTAACAAGTTAAAAATATTAAGATAAGCTTTGTTGTCTCCTATGGCTCATTTTACTTGACTCACAAACATAGACACACAAAATACAATACATAGACTCACATATTTCATAAACAAACAACAACAACTGAGGTTAATTTGATCTCCCTTCTACTCACATTTTCCCTCCTTACTTTCAATTTCTAACAGAAGAAACTACACTAATAACGTGGGTGTATTATAAAACTTTTTATATGGTTATCACCCTTGGACCAGAATTCCCCTGTTATAAAAACTCATGTATTTCCAATTTCACGTTTACTAAAAAAATTATCATCTTTTCTTTCAATTGGATATTTCATAGTCTTTAACACATCAAAAGTGACTTCCTTGTCATTAATATTTATAGTCAAATATCTTTTTTGTACATCTATCATAGCTTGTCCAGTAACAAGGAGAAATCTACCCAAAATAATTGGATTATCTTTATCGTCCTCTATATCTAATATAATGAAGTCCAAAGTAAATATAAATTTATCCACTTTAACAAGCACATCTTCTATAACCCCTTTTGGATAAATGATAGATCGATCAGTTAACTGAAGGGTTACAGTAGTGGGAGAAATATCAGTTAAACCTAACATTTTAAATATAGATAGAGGCAACACATTAATGCTCACTCCTAAATCACATAAAGCTTTTCCACATAATTTTTCTCCAATTGCACAAGGAATTGTAAAGCTATAAGGATCTTTAAGACTCTGAAGAAGCTTTTTCTGAAGTATAGCGTTGCATTCCTCACTTAGTGCAACTATTTCGTAATCCCCGGTTTTTATTTTCTTGTTTAATATCTCCTTTATAAACTTTGCATAACTTGGTTTTTGTTTCAAAGCTTAAGCAAAAGGAATTTTTATCGTTAACTTCTTAAGTACTTCCAGGAACTTTGAAAATTGTTTATCCAACTCATGTTGTCTAATTCTTTGAGGAAATGAAGGTGGTGGTCTTTCTAAATTGATTTTAGTTAGAGTTATTAATTTTTCCATATCCTTAGAATCATGTTCTTTAGTTCTTTTAGTTTCTTTTATTTCTCTCACAACTTCTTTCTCATTTTTAACCACATCCTCTATCTCTCTTCCACTTCTTGATCAGACAGCTTCTACTTATTCATAGCGTTCTCTTTAGGATTGATCTTAATGTTTCTAGGAAGTGTTCCTTGGGGTCTATGGTTAAGTGAGTTAGCAATTTGTCTCAGTTGATTCTTTATGTTTATAATCACATCATTTTGACTTTGCTACTGGTTTCTCATCTGCAATACCAGTTCTCTATATCTTCTTATCTTCAAATTGTTGATCATTGTTAGAGTCCAGTGGATATGAAGGTCTATATTGTGTTCCCCTGATTATTCCAACATTAATTAGGATTTGTATGATTATTTTCCCATTGTTGGTTTTCACCACCAGTAGTATGATTCCAGTTAAAATTAGGATGGTTCTTCCAACTTGGGATGTAGAAGTTAAAATATAAGTTATTTATGGTATTTAAAGTCTCATATGATAAGTTAGAATCTATCGTATGCCCTAATCAACTTTCCTCACTACTGGAGTAAATTGAGGCTGGTGATCCGAGATTTAAATATACTTAAAAATATAAGAATTCGACACCACTACTAAAAGATATAAATCTCCGGCAACGACGCCAAAAACTTGAACCGACCCTGCGCTTTAATCCAATTCGAATTTACTTAAGTAAAAATTAAGTATTTTAATCTTTTAATAGCGGAGTTACTTTCAAATGCAAGTATATGTATCATTCAAGTAATACAGGGCTCTAATAAAGTCCTGGATATCGATCCCACAGGGAAAGTATTAAAGTCTACGGACTTAGGATTATGAAAATCAATTCAGAATTACAACTAAATCGAAATGCTTGCCTGTCACTAGTATGCAAAAGATAATAATATTAAACTTATATTAAAAATAATTAATTTTACTAACAACTTACTAATACTACTAGTTAAGTTCAAATATAGATAATAATAATAATCTTTCTCTTTAGTTAAGATATTTAAGTGAAATGATAATTATAATTAGTTTTTAGTGTGTTGTGCCATATAGGAGCATACCTATTCTTTACGCTTTGGTCTAGCCATAAAGAACATTGACTAATCCTATGCTTGGGTTACTAATTCTGTGGCTAGGCTAGGAGGATACCGACTCTCACATCGGAGCTCCCACGTTCCCCTCACCTGAGGGCTAACAATCTACACATCAGCACCCAAACGATAGGACCGAATTGAGGATTTTAGCCTGTCACTCTAAAATCTCCAATTCTACACCCGATAATATTATTTCCTTATTTATTTGCACTTCTCCTTGCAAGGATTTACTCACTCTACCTTTCAAAGAGAATTGTGATACATACAAGTTAAAAATCCTTAGCCCACGTTCAGGTCGTAAGAATTCTTCATGGATTTTAACAATACAAATGGCTAATTTGTATATTAAATTATGTTAGGTATAGTACCATCACAACTTCTTTTATAATTTATTTAATATACTAATTATATAATCATTTCACAAAAACATCGAAACTAGGAGAAAGATAGAACAACTACTCAGAATTCATGAAGAAGATGCAATAAAACTTAGATTTCATAAAATAAAATAAAGTTCTACACACTAAAAACAAATAAACACTACTTATCTCAAACTCCTCAAAGTTCTTATGGATCTTTTCCTTGGAATTCTCCTTTGAAACATCAATGTGGAAGAGTACTCTCACTTCCCTTCCACTCTTGGAATTCCTCGAAGAATTCCTCACAAATTCTTTATTTGAACTCACAACTCACTAAATTACACTCACTAAATGACTCTCTTTACACTATGGACTCACTTACAATCACTTTAGAGACCAGAAGATGAGCCTTTTTCGGTCAAAATTCGTTCCTTTTAAAGTTATAGAAGAGTCTCCAAGGGTTACGAAGGCACCCCTTCGAAAATCGTCCTCATTCGACATATTTCTGGAACAAACCGCAGTCTCCACCGTTGGCGGCCTTCTAGAAACCATGCCTTTGAACTGACCCTGCCGCCTTGATCCACGTCGTTGGCTGCCTCCCTTGTAATTAATTCTGAACTCTCAGGAAAATCACGTCATCGGTGACCTCGACCTCGCCGTCGGCGGATTAGGTCAATTTTGCATAATATTGTCCTTTTTTGCTCCAAATCCGCTCAATTTTGCATATTTTGTTCTTTTATCCTTAATTCTTCATACCTGCATAAAAACACCAAAAATACCTTTCTTTAAAGTGCAATACCATCAAAATCAATGAAATATAAGCATGAAAATCTTGATCTTTTTCCCTTGGGTCAAAATCCCCCAAACTTTAACCATTACTTGTCCTCAGGTAATCTTTAATACTACATAAAAATTATGATTTATTGTGATAAAGTTTTAATTCAGAAATACTATAATTTTGATTTAAATAAATATTATAGTAAGAATTCTCAGAAAGATTTTCAAATAATTAGATTAATTCTGCAAATATAAGGCTATCTAGTCATCAAGTTTAAGAGTTCTAGTTTTTTATTTATTTCAAGAATGACTATATGTTAAAATATTAATTCTCTTAGAGTATTCAGAAGATAGGAAATTCATGAAGAAACTAAAAGTAAGAAACCAATCATAAATATAAGTTCAGAAATGTTTTTAGTTTTCCTTTTAGGTTAATCCAAGTGAAGCCAAATTTTGAGAAGGCATATCCTCAAGCTTCTCCTCACTTATTTTCTTTTCTTTTTTTTTTCTTTTCTTTTCAGGGGTTGTTTTTCAATCCTTTTTCTTTTTCTTTTTATTTTTCTTTTTTAAGTGAGGATCACTATTTTTGGATAGCCTGTTAAAAATTTTGAACTTCACTCTTTCTTTCCTAAATTTAAAACTTTCAACATTCTTTACCTTATATGTACTTCACAGTTTTTACTTTATTGAATCTCAATTTTTTCTTTCTCAACTAAATTCCTAAAATTCATAATATTTCAAAATATAATTTTCCTTACTTTAAATAGTTAATTATAGCCTTATCCCTTTATACTAAATATTTTAATCTACAAAATTAATTTTCATTGCAAAATATATTTCTTTGAATCTTTTACAATATTTAGATAAAATCTAAACATAGTATTTAGAATCAAATTTTATCTCAAAAATCATATTAATAATTCCTGAAAATATGTTAATTGAGAACATAAAATAGTTAAGATTTTTCTTCCCTCCCCCAAACTTAAATTTTTTCTATAAATAGAAATAGTATATGGGTGAAAGAAAAATGTTAAACATAAAATTCATACCTTTGCACTTTAAGCATTTTTGTCTTTTTGAAATTTCTAGGTTCTTTTCAAAATTTCTAACTTTAACAGTCTTGTAATATTAAAATCCTTTCTACACACATACAGTTTAGAAAATTTGCTGGGGTAATGAAATTTTAAAGCAAGTATATAAGACTAAACATTAAACAAAAACAACTAACTACACTACACATGACATATGCATTTTACAACACAAAACAAACAGTTTACTAATTTAAACTAAACAGTTCACAATTACACTAACTATTACAGATATCACAAACATTTAGAAATAAAAATGCAAACTACCAACTAAGCACATATCACAAAAAATAATGCATAGTCCACAACACATTACAATACAAATCAAATTTCATCTTACAAAGTTTATCCAACAAAACTAAAATCAAACAAATAAACAAATACATCACATGAAATCAGACATTAAAATCCCATGCAATGTCTTCATCACCCTGATCATCAGGAGGATTGGGCTGATACTGAGTATATCTGGGGCACTCTGGAAAAGTCACATCTGGCCCTCCTCGGTAATATCTAGCCTGAGCATCATAATAAGTCATCTCAAAATCTGAATTCCTCTGAAGATACCCACTATCATAATCATGTCTTCTTTCTAGCCCTTCAATCTTGTGATCAATCCTTTCTAATTTTTCATCTAATTTCTCAAAACTTTTTCTCTGTAGGGTCATTGCATTCATTAGATCATACAAATTAGGGGAACTGGAGGTAGGAGGGTCATATCTAGTAGAAGGGATATCTCTACTAGTTGAAGGTTCTTTACTCCTACTCCCTGATCTCTATTCCTCATGGGATGTATAAGTCTTTATATTTCCTTTAGAAATGGGTTTCATAGGGTAAACCCATTCCTCATCATTTCTTGGTTTAACTCTCGATAGTTGACATTGTGAATAAATAAGGCCAGGATGACCTAAGGATCCACTTGTCTCACTCCTCGTAGTAATCATAATATTCTTATAGATTATCTTCCCCACATTAATTCTTCTGTTGTTCTGAATACAAAAATTTAGAACAGCTCTCTCCCTCGAGACTTCACTATGATGGTATGTAGGTAGCAGAGTTGAACGGATGAAATGATGCGATGAATTAGCATTGACATTCATCATCGACAATGGATAGTTGATCCGTTCATGATTTTTAATTTTCTAGACTCCTTTCCCATCAATGAGAAAGTCAATAACATCATCCAACAGACCTTCCATTGTTCCAAAATTTTTAAACACACTAGTATAATAGTCTTGAAGTTCATAAAATGTATTAATTCTATTAGCACTAAATTCGACAGAGAAACCCCTTACTTGGATAGGCTCGTCCTCAATTTGAGTCAGATTTGAGTAAAATTCTCTATCAACTTCGACAGCAGCTTTGTTGGTTGTATAGAAAAAATTCTCCCATCCTCTCTCCTTGATTACTCGTTCCACCTCTCCTCCAAGATTTTCAAAAATTATATCTTGAATACCCTTCTTACTTTGGAAAAGTGAAGTGTACCTTGATTGGGCTTTTGCGTTAATGAATCTAGTTTCGTCAAGTTCAAGTCTTCTCTTTTGTCTTGGAGCCATCGTTCAATCTATCAAATTACAAAAAAATCCAACTAATCTCTAAAATAATAGCACAATGGCTTCTAAATGAGGTTTAAAACAATCTCAAACAAATTCTATGAATTCCTCCCAAGTCTTTTCTTCACATTTTCAAATTTTCCAAAATTTCTCAATGTGGAAGAAATTCATGGTGAAAATAAAAAATTTTTACATAGGAGTGAAGCTCTTACTAAGGGAAGATGAAATATGGTGTTGAAATTGGTTGAAAACGCTCCAAATCCAAGATCTCTCAAGCCGTAGGTCGGTTATTCGGATAAAAAAGGGGAAGAAGAAGATGAATAGTGGCTTTTGACCGGTCAAAATCGCGGTAAATAGGTGTTTTTTCGTGTCCACGCTGTCGGCGGGCTTTGTTGGGTTAATATTCTGTTTTTTTCGGGAAAAACACGTCGTCGACAGTCTCGAGGGTGCCGTCGGCAAGATTCCTTAAATTTGAATATTTTGTAATTTTTCTCAATTTTAAGCCTCATCGTCTTCCGTTCGATCCTTTTAATTATATATTTTAATTAATTTAGTGATGTATTAACACAAATAAACGTACGCACAACAAACTTCACATTTATATATATGAAATCCATGTTTTTACAATACAATACATAACACACATGAGTAGGTATTCTTTCAACCTAAATCCATTAATCAGCGTTGCAATCCAAGCCACAACACTCAAAATGCTGAAAACAAAAATTTCAAATCTAATCTCATCTATACTGAGATTAAAAGCAAACTAATCAAATACAAAATATGCATACATTGATTAAATCAAACACAATATACTGAAATAAATTAATTATAGAGCTACCCTTCTGAACTAGTACTAGTTTCTCCTTTGATATCTCCCATTGTTTGAATATAGACAAACAAGTTGTAAAAAGGTCAGAATAGGAATTCTTCAGTGGAATCTTCATCGACCAGTCCCATCTTTATCATCAATCACACCAAACTTGCTTCAAATTGTCCAGTATGGTCAAAATTCTCTTTCATTCTCTAATCGATGTGATCGAAGAATTCAAACATATTGTTAACTGTGTGATGCACCAAAAATATATACTATTTTAGCTATATGTTTTTACCTATTTTTGGTGATATTGCACCTTAAAGGAATGTATTTTTTATGATTTGTTGCAGGTATGCTGATTATAGGTGATTGGAGCGAAAATATGCAAAAAGGAACGAATTTGGAGCAAAATAGAGCAATTTGGAGTAAAACAACCCTGGCATCGCCGGCGCCAGAATGGGCGCCGCCAACGCCAGAATGGGCGTCGCCAGCGCCCTACTCCAGAGACTCCAGAATTAATTGGCACGATAGGGCGCCGTCGGTGCCACTATCGGGCGCCGCCAGCTCCCTATGTCGATTCACTTCGAATTCAAAAGTTTTGGTGGATTTTGAAGAGGTGCTTGAAGAAACTCTTGGGGAATTGTACGGCTTATTTTTAGGTTTGTGTTTTATTTTGAAAAGGGGTCGCCTAACAGAAGTTGTCGGCGAATTTTTAATTTAATTTAAATAAATAATTTGAAAAGTAGTATTTGATTTTGAAAATAATTTTAGATTTGAAGATTTTAAGACAAGAGATTAAACCGATCTCACATCCCAAATAGTTTATATAAATGAGCACTGCATCAAAAACTGTGTATCTATCCCTAAGGATAGACACACTGCTTGATGGTGGGGCTCGATTAAATAAACTAAAAGATTTGTGACATCCGTTTGGTCTACGAACCAATTTTATAAGCCGACAAATTCCCCTGCTTAACATGAAAGCATTAAACAGGGTTTATATTACCTGGGTTCTTTAAAATTCCCTATAAGGGCAAGCCCCTATAGTTAATTACATCTTAAGTGACAGGAAGCACCTAAGAAAAATATGGGGTTTGTTCCTAAGTGATTAAAATTCAAAATGTGACATTTTGGTGAATTTTATTATTTTTGTGATTTTTATTATTTTTTAATTATTAAAAATATTAAAATAATATTAAAAATCAACTTTTTAGAAAATTGAAATTTTAATTTTCTTAAATTTCCCTAATATCAGAGAGGCTCCAAAACCAATTTGGTGAATTTTTAAAAAGTATTTTGAAAATTATGAATTTTTAAAGTTTAAAATGACTAAATGGCTTAATCAACCCAATTAGTAGGGCTAAACAAGTCCAATTAACCTCAAATTTTTATGGTGGGTTCCTCTGATCCTGAAGGTCAGTGAAGAATTGATTTGATGTCAATTTGATGTATGGTTAGCTCTAATTAATTAGAGATCCATTTTGGGTGTTTAAGCCAATTAGGGTTGTTTTAAATGAACTAACTCAAATCCTATTTTTCCTAGGGTCCTCTGGTCATAAGGAACATCACCAAATTTTCCTAGAATTTATTTCACAACATGCTATTTATTGGAATTAAAATACTCAAAACAGTAACATGAATTTGAAAAATCAATAATTCTTCATAGGGATGGCCTCGACTTTGGAAAATTCGGGGAATGTTCCCAAATTCGGAGGCTTCAAAGCCCTATGGTCTCATGCCATGGTGAATTGTATACATGCATGGAGAATTAAAAATATGCAGAGAGTAAATAAATTATTAAAAATAAAACACTTGACGAAATTAAATGATTTCTTTTTCACATTATTCTCCTCTGTTCACTGAGCAAGTGGGTATTTTTATTTTATTTTTCTGATTTTTCTACACAAAGTTATGAATTTTTGAAGTTTAGGGAATTAAATAAATCAGAAAAATCCCTAATTTTCTATTTATCCACGCGGCGCCGCGTCAACCTCGGCAGCTCCGAACGCACACGCATCGCACTCCCATTCGACGCCGCCATCTGAGTCAGCATCCCGGGTCCTGCGGTTCTCGTACCGTCTCCTGATCCGACGCGATCCCGGCCGTCCGTCCGCGCGTGTATTGAATGGACGGCATCCGTTCATCGTCCCCAAGTGTCCTCACCCGAGAGCCGTTCACACTAAATCCACAATATCTCACTCGATACTCGATGGATTTTCATGTTCTTATGCTACTATGGATTCGTCTTGAAGAGACGAACACATCTATACGGTTATCATGCATTGAAATTAAGGCATTTGAAATGGAGAATCTCCGAAGCTCGGGATGAAGAATTAGCTCATACCTTTGCTCGGAGAAGTGTGGCTTCGATCCGAGAGTTGTTGCACCTTCGATTGGATCCTAGTGAGCTCCGGATGAAGTCTCTCGAGTCGCAGTGGATTGTCTAGGTTGGATTTCGACCACGGCCGATCACAAAGCTTGGAGGCTGGAGCAGCCTGGGAGGCACTGGAGATGGGGCTTTTGCTGGTGGACACCTTCCCTCGGTGCGGTGAAGGTGTAGAACCAATCAATTTGGGGATTGGCTCACTGTGGAGAAGTGTCTCGGTTTTGGGTGGAATTTCGGTTGAGAAATTGGGTTTTGTCGATGGGGATTAGGGCAAATTGACACGGGGATCAACCGCTTGCTAAGGGTGGAGAAGGGTTTGGAACAATTTTGGCGAGTTTCGGCAAGGTTTGTGCAACTCTCCCCTCATGACCGTGAGGGAGTCGAGTTTAAATAGAGGTGGCTGGAGAGCCTCCCGGGGATGGCCGAGGGTTGGGATCGAGTTGCTCTGGTCATGGGAAGAACGAGCCATGGTGGCCATTGGGCATGGGGCGGCTCGGCGAGGTGGAATTCCGAAGTTTGGCGGCCATGGTGTTTTCGGCGATCCGGGCGGCTGGCGGCGAGGCATGGGTCACCTTCAGGGTCAGGGAGTCCAGGGCTTGAAGTTGGTGAAGTCAATTGGAGTTTGACATGTGTAAAGGCTTTGAATTAAAATGGAATGGGGAAGGGGTCATTTTGGCTTCAATTTGGTCAAACCATTGGTTTGGGTTGGGTGCACCTCCCCATGGCTCGATTTTGGGTTGAGAGGATCGGTTGGGTCGGCTAAGAGAGAATGGTGTGGTCTCTATCCATGATGAGGTGGCTAAACATGGTTTAGAGTGTGTCATGGATAAGGTTAAAAGGCTTAATGAAAGATTAAGAAAGGAGCCCCTCCTTTTACCATTAATGGCATGGTCACATGCCAAACTTTCATGGCTTCATATGGCTTGTGAATGGCTCATCCATGGCTCCATTTTCCTTGGGAAAAGTTTAGGTCAATTTCATAAAAAAGGATTTAAGAAAATTTTGATATTTTGATGGGAATTTATATGGGGCTTGATTTGGAATTGTTTAATTGATGACTTTGAAACTTAGGGGCAATTTTGATTAAATGGATGATGAGGGGAAGTGCCATGTGGGCTTTGGATGAATTTGGACTTTTAAATTTGAAGGAAGTGGGCTTTTAGGAAAGTTTAAGGGAAATGGGCTTTTTGATTTTAGGATGGGCATTTGGGTAAAGATTTTGTGAAGGACCTTGTCAAATAAATGTTATAATTGGTTTAGGGATGTTCTATGAAGGGCTTGGAGTCAATTTGGTGTGATTTGGAGTTGAATTGGTTTGAATTTGGGTTTACTTGGTAAGTGGGCCTAAATTGGGCTTTAAGGCCAAAAGTGAGATTGGATCCAAATGTCAATCAAATTGAACTTGGATTTGATCTAGATTGGTATTGGGAATGTTGAATTGAAGTTTAGAACTGAATTGGACCAGAATTTGGGTCAATTGGGTAGGTTTGGTTTGACATTGGGTTCACTTAGGGTTAAAATGGGTCAAATTAGGGGTTTTGACAAAAGTAGGGTAAATTGACAAAATTGGCCCATGGTGTAGTTGGACAAAATGAAATTGGGAATATTTGGGATTTTCTGAAATTTTCTAGGAATTTTCTGAATTTTTGGATTTTTGGGTCAAGAGGGGTATTTTGGGTATTTGGAGGGTATTGTGAGGTATTTTTGGAATTTTTGGTATTTTTGGGTATGGATGATCAATTTGAATGATGTGGAAATGTTTGGGAATGATTTTAGAGAATTTTGGGTAATTTGAAAATTTTGCAAAAATTTGGGTAATTTCAAGGATTTTGGGTAGGTTAGGCGGGTGTAGGGTCCCGGGGGTCAAAAATTGAAAATTTGAAAAATTGAAGATTGGCTGAATGTAAGTGGAATAAAATCATTTTGGTTGAGCCATGAAGCCATATCAAGCCCACATGAGCCATGAAGGGACTCATTTGAGGCATCCACTATGTTGTTCCTAACCTCTAGCGCAAGGGCTTAGGGGTTAAGGACCATCCATGTGAATCACCTACATGAGTCGGGAGGTCGAGTTGGGTATGGGTGTGGTTTTAGGAGGTGTGTGGAAGTGTAGTGTGTAGGTGTAGTGTATAAGTGTAGTGTGTGTGTAAGTCGGCCCTTCACTGAGACCGAGGCCGCCAGGGGCGGTCCTAAGGCCGAAGAGTCCTATAGGAACTCATCCTTTAAACTTCCACATTTGATTTCAACCTTCTAGGTGATTAGGGGTCTACAGTTAAGTTTGTGGGGTTTGCAGGTAGTTAAGAAGTAGTTTGAATTTCTAAAAGGTGGGTCCCAACTCTAGTCCTCTAAGATAGTCAAAGGAAAAGCCTAAGGCTAGATCCTAAGCACTAAAAAGAAGAAGAGAAGACCTCATCAAAAATGAGGTCAACAAATGACCCCCAATAGGTGTGGTGAGCTGACGGAGCACACCGAGCGTATTGGTGTTGACCGAAGCGATCAGCAAAACCAACACAGATGTCCAAGTAACAAACTTAGGACGAAGTAGAAGTGTTTCCGTTGGGGAGTGTCAAGTATATCTCTGAAACTGGAGATTCTTGAACTCTCGCTGGGGAAAGGAAAAGGAGGTGAATCCCAAATCACATGATCTGGGGGAATTCAATTTAAATTTTGTTTAATTTCATGTTTAAGTCATGATGTGTGAGTTTAGATTTCAATTTGGAGTTTCAATTTAGATTGAAGTTTGTCAAAATTAATTTGAAGGGATTTGATTTGAAATGAAAATTGGAATTTTGAGGTTTTAGATGTAACATCTTCAACCCCAAAAGAAGATCGAATCGATTGGATTGGATCATTACAATGAGGAAAGATCTCGGAAGTAATGCGGTATTGGATGTAAAATCCTTAACCACTAAGAGTTTGATTTTGATGTATTTCATTGCTTTGTAGGGAAAGAATCCTAAAGCGAGTGCACTCTCGGATGTAAAATCCTTAACCCCAGGAATTTGATTTGATGTATTTCATTGCGATAGGGAAAGGATCCTAAAGCAATGCAGTCTTGGATGTAAAATCCTTGACCCAAAAGTTTGAATTTGATGTACTTCATTGCGATAGGGAAAAGATCCTAAAGCAATGCAGTCTCGGATGTAAAATCCTTGACCCAAAGGATTGAATTTGATGTATTTCGGTGCAATAGGAAAGAATCCTAAAGCGATGCAGGTCTTGGATGTAAAATCCTCGACCCAAAATTTTGAATTTGATGTATTTCGGTGCGATAGGGAAAGAGTCCTAAAGCGGTGCGGTCTTGGATGTAAAATCCTCGACCCAAAAGTTTGAATTTGATGTACTTCATTGCGATAGGGAAAAGATCCTAAAGCAATGCAGTCTCGGATGTAAAATCCTTGACCCAAAGGTTTAAATTTAATATATTTCAGTGCAATAGGGAAAGAATCCTAAAGCGATACGGTCTTGGATGTAAAATCCTCGACCCAAAAGTTTGAATTTGATGTATTTCGGTGCGATAGGGAAAGAGTCCTAAAGCGAGTGCGGTCTTGGATGTAAAATCCTCGACCCAAAAGTTTGAATTTGATGTATTTCGGTGCAATAGGGAAAGAATCATAAAGCGAGTGCGATCTTGGATGTAAAATCCTCGAGCCGAAAGTTTGAATTTGATGTATTTCGGTGCGATAGGGAGAGAATCCTAAAGCGGTGCGGTCTTGGATGTAAAATCCTCGACCCAAAAGTTTGAATTTGATGTATTTCAGTGCAATAGGGAAAGAATCCTAAAGCAGTGCAGTCTTGGATATAAAATCCTCGAGCCAAAAGTTTGAATTTGATGTATTTCAGATCCTAAAGCAGTGCAGTCTTGGATGTAAAATCTTCGACCGAAAAGTTTGAATTTGATGTTTTTCAGTGCAATAGGGAAAGAATCCTAAAGCAGTGCAGTCTTGGATGTAAAATCTTCGACCCAAAAGTTTGAATTTGATGTATTTCGGTCTGATAGGGAAAGAATCCTAAAGCGGTGCGGTCTTGGATGTAAAATTCTCGACCCAAAAGTTTGAATTTGATGTATTTCGGTGCGATAGGGAAAGAATCTTAAAGCGAGTGCGAGTCTTGGATGTAAAATCCTCGACCTAAAAGTTTGAATTTGATGTATTTCGGTGCAATAGGGAAAGAATCCTAAAGCAGTGCAGTCTTGGATGTAAAATCCTCGACCCAAAAGTTTGAATTTGATTGAGATTTGATTCGAGATCTGGAAGAAATTGAATTTGAATTTGATTGAGATTTGATTCGAGATCTGGAAGAAATTGAATTTGAATTTGATTGAGATTTGAAATCTGGAAAGATTGAATTTGAAATTTGGAAGGATGAGTTTGAACTCGGTTGAAATTTTGATTTAAGATTTGATTTGAAATTTGGAAGATCACATTTGAAATTTGATCGAGATTGGATTTGAAATTTGATCGAGAATTTGATTTAACATTTGTGTTGATTTCGTTTATCTTTTAATGATTCAAATTTTATCTTATCGTTTATTTAATGTTCATGTGAATTTGGTGTTCGTCATTTTTTAGATTTTTTTTAAAGAAAGTTTTCTTTTATTCTCTTTTTTATTTCTTTTCTGTTCTTTGTTCGAAGTTCATTTAACTTTAATGGCGTTTCCCAATCAATTTGCACAAAAGAGGTGAATGCTAAAAATGTGACATGGTCACTTTCATTCCAATCATGTTGAAGATACATCATACAACTCGATCTGGAATATATTTCATACAATCCATGTAAACTCAAAACGGACTATGTATGATTTTTGTCGATTCATCCAAAGAAGCATCTGTCAAAAATCCATGTCTGAATAGTGGGGTACATGGTCAATAACATCACCTTCCAAACCATCCTTGGCAAGGATGCCAGCTGGATGTACTTTGGAGGTGTGATATCTCCCATGTAACTCACGGCTCGTAAGGCCGGAGGCTCTCCAGCTCCGGGTACGGTTGGAAATGGTACGGTGTCTTCCTGTCGTCCATCCTCCTGAAAGTAAGCGAGATCCGCTTCACTGGTACTCTCGGTATGCAATGCTTAGCGATATCTGCTCCGTTGCCCTTCGGTATCATGACGGAACCTACCGGTAAAGGTATCTTCATCGGCCCTCGGAACTCACCCGGGCACTGCTATCCGGAGGTCGAATCCGAACATGATGTCACACTCGTTCGGGAATGAGGCTGTGCGGAAGGGTCGACAAAGTCATGGTGATCTATGTGTGGGGGTATGCGGTCACCTGTTTGTAGATGTTGATAATGCGAGCTATTGGGTATGCAATCTGCTGGCAGTACCCTCCATGTTATCAATCTCTTTACCATTCTCTTGATGATTAATGGCATCGGATCCACTTGCCCATGACGGAGTATTCCCGGTGGGTTTCCCTTCCTGTCCTCTGCAAAGTTGTAACAGCATCCACATTATATTGTGATTCTTCCCTTCCCTGGCATCCATCTCCGGGGTTCTGAATATGTGTTTTCCCTCAGGCGGCCTGCTCGGCCCATTCTTTTCAAATCCCGGATGCAATCCACGATTTGCTGTTGTTCATACTACGAGAATACGTACGTATGTAGCTCGAGGCCCTCTAGTATATTGATTCTTCGCCTTTAATTCTCTCGAAGTATTCGAAGGTTTTTTTTCAACATGCTGCATTCTCTCCGGTTCGTATTCGGAATGATGCGAGATGGCGAGGCACAGTGACATATTGTGGGATATACGGTTCAATCCCTTCACGTTCTCCTGCATACCTCGGTTCCTCGGGGATGATGTCTGTCGGGACATCCCCCGGGGTTGCTTCTGCAACAAGGTCATGCATTACTGGTGGTTCTATCCGGTGGTGTAGTAGCCTTCTTTCTTCTGATCTTCTAGAGATTTCCCTGGTCCTTTCTGTTATCCTAGGAGCTGGCCTCCTTTCTTCGGGTTCTGGCGAGCCGGTGTCCTTGAAGTATATGTGCGGCATTAGCGACTTGTCTCGTCGCGCCGGTCCGCGACTAGTTTTGTTAACATCTTACGGATGCGGCGATTCTTATTTCTTCGTTGCGTTGCTTGTGAGAGTAGCTCTTCGAACTTCTTGAATCTCCGTGGGCGCGGCGCCGACAAGCTCGCCCTCTCGCTGTAGCGACTACGGACTTCATTTTCTTATCTTCTTCGATGTTTGCCTTTCTTTTCTTCTTGCTTGGATTGGTGGCTTGGGCCACCCACTTTCATCACGGTACGCCGGGCGGTTCTTCTCGGTCAGCTGGGACCCGGTCACTTTCCTCGTACTCGTAGGCTGTCGGTGCGAAATTCGAGTCAATCTCGATTATCGCTCCATCTTTCACCCTCTTTTCATCGAGTGCAAGGCTTACGCCATTCTTAAAGTTCAGGACCAACCGCCCGTTCGACATTTCCCTGCGAAAAGACAAGGAAAAGTATCAGGGGCTGTACTAAGAACAAGAACATTAAGAAAATGTTTATTAAAGACATTTTTTTATTATATTTTTTGTATTTTCAAATTTAACAGGAATGAAGTGGGAAAAAATCAGGAAAGAGATTTTTATTTGGAAGAGAAAACAAGGAAAACTTTATTATCATGATTTTATTTATTTTAGCACATTTTATTATTTTTGGGTTTGGACCCAATCATAAGTAATTACTTCGCCCGCGTTTATTAGGGATGAAGAATTCATTCCTTCGAAACATCAGGTAGCGTAATACTTTTTCAAATATCGTTCGTTGATCGGAAGCATATGTCGTTCTCCCTGACAATTTACTAGCTGGTAGGAACCTCCTGAGTATACTGCTTCGACCACAAACGGTCCTTCCCGAGTGGGTTGAAATTTTCCTCCTATCTTGCGGTGTGCGAGAATAGGTCTCTTGAGAACAAGAACTAAGTCACCAACTTTGAAGGTTCTTGGGCGGACCAGGTTTGTCATGGGCTTGAACCATCTTAGCTTGGTATAGTTCTAAATTGCATGTTACGCTGCAAGTCTTTTCCCTTCCGGGCTTTCTAATTCTTCTAGTCGTAATTTAGCGTTCTCTTCGTCGTGATCTTATTTGCAAGCTGCAATTCGAGTGAAGGAAGCTGAACCTCTAAAGGTAACACTTGCCTCGGACCCATACACCGGAGCGTAAGGTGTAGCTTGAGTAGGAGTTACGAAGGTTGTCCGGTCGGCCCATAAGGCTTCTAACAACTTCTCGCGCCAATTCCTCTTATTATCGTCCAAAGTTTTCTTTAAGATTTGAACGAGAGTTTTATTAAAAGCCTCAGCGAGGCCGTTTGCTCTTGGGTAGTAAATTGTTGAGTATCGTCAGTCGATTCCGTGTCTCTCGACAAAATTGTTGATTTGTGTGCTTCGAATGCGACCCATTGTACGAGATGATCTGCGCGGCACTTCGAAACGGTAGACAACTTGGTTCTTGAAAAGCTGTAGCACGTGGTGTGCTTTCACTTCTCTAAGTGGAGCTCGCCTCTGCCCACTTGGAAAAGTAATGCGTAGCCGCAAGAATGAAACGATGTCCTTTCGAAGATGGTGGTTCTATCGGACCCACTATATATGTGCCCCAACATTCAAATGGCCACGACACAATTGTCGGATGTAGCACATTTGGAGGTTGGCGTAGAACCACTCCGTGCACTTGGCATTGGTGACAGCTCTTGGCGATTTTCATACAGTCGGTCATCATTGAGGGCCAGTAGTACCCTAGTCTTTTAATTTTCATTTTCATCTTCGGACCGATGGTGAGCGCCACGGAGTCCCGAATGTACCTCCTTAACAATTTCACGGGCCTCGGACCCGCTTAGGCACCTTAGCCACATTTGATCGAAAGACCTTCTGTATAACGTGTTGTTTATTAATGCGTAGGACGAGTTCTTTTCTTGATCGATGGGCTAGCGACCTATCGTCCGGTAGTTTTCTGTTTGCGGGTAGTCCACTAATGGCTGTCGCCGATCTTACGTGTTTTCACATCGCTTCTTGCAGCTGATTCTTTTTCTTTTTCGATTTGTGTATTGTGTCTATGTCGAGCTGTGATAGGACCTGACGTCCGTGAACTAACACTTCCACTGATTCATCTTGCAAACAGGCAAATTCTTTTGCGAGATGGGCTAAAGCATCTGCTAAAGCATTTTCCTTTCTGGGAATTTTGTAGATCGTCACATTTGGAATTTGTTCCAACAACTGTATGACATACTGGAAATATTGTTCGAGTCTTGGCTTTAAAATTATGTATTGTCCGGCGATCTGTTGAATGATTAACTGCGAATCCCCGTAGATGTTGATGTCTGTTATCCTCATTTGAATAGTTAATTCCAGTCCCGTTATAAGGGCTTTATATTACGCTTCATTGTTTGTACACGGTTACGTCAAGTGGTAGGAGTATCTTAACATCCCCCGCTCCGGTGTTATAAAAATTAGCCCGATTCCTGCCTTCACGGACACTATCACTTGTGATTCTTCGTCTTTGTGTGCTTGAAGATGCTCCGTCGAAATACAATTCCCAACGTCGATCATCGAGGTCTTCTAGGTTCATTATTTGTTCATCGGCGGATCGTCATTGAGAGGAGATTCGGCCGGCAAAGGGTGTCTTGCGAGGAAGTACTGCTAAGACTTGTCCCTTTACGGCACGAAGAGGCATGAAAGTTATATCGAATTGCAATAATATCATTGACCATCGGCAAGTCTACCGGAAAGTGTTGGACGAGTCATCGAGTATTGCGATGGATTAAACTTCGAGATTAGGTTGACCTTATGAGAAAGCATGTAGTGCACGAGCTTTTGAGCGGCGAAGATCGGGGCCAAACAATGCTTTTCGATTGCGGGATACCTTACTTCCGTCGGAAGTAAACGACGGCTTAAGTAGTAAAGAGCGTTTTCTTTACCCTCATCATTGACACAGGCTAACGGGGCTCAGAGAGAGTCGTCTAAAGCCGCGGTGTAAAGTATCGGCGGTCTACACGAGGCTGGGGCTGCTAAGACGGGAGGTGTCATTAAATATTGTTTAATGTCCTCGAAGGCCTTACGGCATTTCTCTTCCCGAAATAAATTTGGCGTCCTTTTTAACTAGTGCCGAGAAAGGTGACACCTACATCGACGGGTTTGAGATAAAGCGTCGAAGATATGCCGGCTTCCCTTGAAAAGATCGTAGTTGTTTTAAGGTTTTGGGAGGCGGCATTTCTAAGATAGCTTTAATCTTCTCGGGTCGATTTCAATTCCACGATGTCGGACAACGAATCCTAAGAATTTCCGGAGGTGTCGCCGAAGGCGCATTTTAAGGGATTCATCTTAAGGTTAAATTGTCTTAATCGTTCGAAAACAATTCTCAAATCATACGAAGTGGTTTTCCTTTACTTTGCTTTTGATGACCACATCGTCTACGTAGCATTCGACTTGATTGTGGATGAGATCATCAAAAATTCTTGTCATTGCTCTTTGGTAGGTTGCTCCTGCGTTCTTCGATCCGAATGGCATCACTTTGTGTAGCAAAATACTCCGATCGGCGTTACGAATGTTGTAAGCTTTTCATCTTACGGAGCCATTTTTATCCGGTTGTATCACGAAGATCCATCCATGAATGAGAATATCTCATGTGTCGAAGCAATGTCGATCATTAATTCCGGGATCGGTAGAGGGAATTCATCCTTTGGACATGCCTTGTTTAAATCTGCGAAATCCACACAAATTACGATCGACCATTCTTCTTTACGTGGCACCACATTGGCTAACCAAGTCGGGTATTGTTCTTCGCGAACAAATTTAGCGTCTATTAGCTTTTTAACTTCGGCTATGACTTGTTGTTCGATTTCTAGACGCATTCTTCTGGGACCTTGTACGGCGGGACGAAGTAGGATCCACTCCTAGCTTATGGACTGCGACCTGCGGAGCTAATCCTGGCATCTCGTCATAGTTCCAAGCAAAACAGTCTTTAAATTCCATTAATAATTTGATTATTTCTTTGGAGTCTTCTTTATTGAGTAAGGAGCTAACAAAGGTAGGTCTAGGCTCTTCGCTAGTACCTAAGTTAACTTCGGTCAACTCATCTATTGTAGATTTGATTTCTTCTTCGAATTCGGTGGAGCATCTCGATTTGTAGATCTTCGAGTTCGTACGTAGTTTCCATGCAGTTTTCATTAGACTCGCAAGTGACAACCAAGCAAAATTCGGTATCGTCGACCGATCCTACTTGTGCCGAATCCGAGACCATGCTTTGAATTGGGTGGACGATCGGAGTTATTCCATAATTTTTCAAAATGTTGTGATTGACCTTTTGTCCATTGTCGTGGTAAGAAACCACGTTGAATTAAATTTTGAACACGGGGAGAGAACCACTCGAAAAGGTAATTCCATTAATTCGATGAAGTGACATATTCGAATTGTACATTATTTTCGGTTTTGGAGGAAGAAGCACCACGGTAGAATTTAATTGGCTTTGCACGACGTCGCTACGTATCTCTTTGACCACCATACCCTCGATCTTGTTAGAATGGATCGGGGTTAGGGTCATAGTATGTACATAGTGGTTAATCTTCTCGTACATCGATTTATATTCTTCATTCTTTTCATCTTCGAGGGAGATCTTGAATTGCGGCTTCTTCCGACTTATTGTTCGTTGCTTCTTGCTTGATTTCATTTTCTTCTTCGGAACTATCATCCCGATCAACATTGATGGTTGGTTTCCTCTGTCCACTTGTCCTAGTGTCTCTACCACGACCTCGTCCCCGGCCTCGACCTCGGATGCGAGTTGTGGAGAAACCTTCACCATCTCGCCGGAAGGGAGTGGTGAGTGATCTGTTGGACTAGAACTTCGGAGTTCTTCGTTGTCCTGAACTTTCTTCGCTTCGTTTGTTACAGTATCTCTGGAGAAGATTGTTTTCTTCGGTGGTGCATAATAAGCTGCGTCTTCATGGATTCCAATCTCATGTACGGAGAAAGGTTGTAAATCACCTTTGATGCACTGTTCTCCTCCATCGTAGTATTTGATGCACTGATGTAGAGATGATGGTACCATCCTATTTTCATGTATCCATGGTCGGCCCAGCAGAGCGTTGAACGATGTTTCTGAATCGATTATGTGAAATTTTGTGGTTGTCTTTGCTAAGTCACCGGTCTTCATCAGTAGCGTTATTGACCCGAGGGCTCTTTCTCCTTTCTGGTTGAATCCTCTTAATAACATTTTGTCGGCCTCGAGCTCACGAGCATCAATTTCCAAGTATGCTTAGCGTTCGAAGACTCATTATATTAATTGATGCTCCTGGATCCACCAATACTCTGGAGAGTGTAAATTTTCCGATTGTAACTGAAATGTACAATGGTCGGTTGTGATCTGCTTTCCCAAGTAGTAGGTCATTGTCCGTGAAGGTAACGCCTCGCTATTCCTTTAACGAGCAAACCTCATCTAAGGAATCTCCAGCCATTTGAGTTAAGCAAATTTCTGGATCAAGTAAGGCCTTGATCAGAGCTTCTCTCATCTCCTTTGATAAGATGAGAGCATCGTAAATGCTCGGTTTGGCCGGTAGTTTCCTAAGATGGGCTAGCACGTTGTAGTCCACTTTGTTCTCATGCGTCTCGGCTTCTTCTCGAATGGGTATTTCTTCTGCTGGGGTTGGTTCTTCTTGAACAACCACCTGCTTTCCTTTGTCTTTTGGACCCATTCTTGGAGGTAGAACTCTTCCACTTCTTAAGTTGACTTCTGTAATTTCTTCTGAATCTAGTGTTGAGCTTGCCGGTGTCTCCTCCTGAATCGGAATGACAGGCTCTTCCGGATTATCTTCAAATCTGAAGGTTCTAACTCTATTGTGACTGGAGCTCCTCGAAACTCGCAGATAGATTCGTTGCTCGTTGAGCTCTCGTAGCCTCCATGATGGATGTCTTCTTCGTTATTCTGCTCGTCGAGATTGTGTATGATTTGAGAATTGTCGTTGGTATCGAAATCGATGTCCGGATTGTCGCTAGTTACATAATCGTTAGAAACGATCAAAACGTAGCCAACGCCATCACCCTTATCATTATATGATCCCACGAAGTGAGCGAGATAATCATACAAAATCGGAGGTTCGAGGGATTTCTCCCCGAATCGGAAACAACTATCCTAGGATAAGCGGCCCCTAGTCTAGCCTTAAGAGCCTCGGTCCTCTCTTCTTCGTCGATTTTCTTCTTCTCTTCGATCGTCTCCTGTTGAGGTGGTTCTTCCATCGCGAGTGATAGTACCGGCTTAACGGGTCTCGAACTACGAATTGAAGCTCGCACCGAGGCGGTTCGGATGCTTGTCTAAAATCTTCTTCGAAGACCTTGTCCGAGCGGTAGTCCATCCATCGTCGGTCGTATAGGGATCTATCGGAATGATGGGATCGGTTGAGATAACATTGACGGAACCTCCTTTACGGGGTTCCTTCATGTACTCCTTCGGGATTGTTATATTCCCTTTCCGAAGGTTGTCGTTGAGCCAACTTTTAAAGGTAATGCAATCTTCTATCTTGTGCCCGAGCATCCGGTGGTAAGGGCGAAAGTTGGGATCACCTTTCTTGTTGACTTCCTCTCGGTCTTTTAGGCTCGCGCGTTGGAAATGCGGAGTCTTCATCGGACTACGGAACATTTTCGATGCTGCTTCATTCTTGAACGGATATTCTCCGCTCGAAGCTCCCTCGATGTACGTTGCGGACGAGGCGGTTGTTCATCTTGCGGAGATGACTGATAGCTGGACCGGGGTTCTTCGGTAATTTTGTTGTGGTTCTTTGCGGCCGTTCGGTGGTATTTGCATCGGTTGCTTGCCTTTGTCAACTCTTTGCAACGATCCCGGATTTCTTTTCGAAAGTCTTCACAGGCTTCTGCTTGTCCGTCTTGTCGGCGAAACTTAATTGCTTCGCCTTTTCTTGCAAGCTTCCGGCCTTGATTAACAACTTCTCGAAAGTCTTAATAGTGAATCCCTTGAGGAGAAGTGCTATCGGGCCGTGAATGCTTTTAAGTAATATACCGACTGCATGCTGTTCTTGCAGTTGTGGTTCACACTTCATTCTTAAGTTCCTCCATCGAAGTATGTAATCCACCAAAGTTTCATTCGGCCTTTGTTTCTCTACCACTAAATCACCTATAGTGATGTGGTGCTGAGCTCCGGCGAATCGCTTGATGAAGAGGTTCTCTAGTTCTGAGAACGTCTTCACCGAACCATTTGGTAATTCTGCATACCAGTCGAAGGCGATTCCTGACAGACTGCTGACGAGCTGTCGGAAGAGTAATGCATCGCTCCCGCCGGCATTGCAACAACTAGCACGAAAGTGTGCAACATGCTGTCTGGGGTTCCCGGTTCCGTCTAAGGTCTTGAACAGAGGTGGTACGAAGCCTTTCGGGTATTGGACAGCGTCGAATTCTTCGGGTAAGGTCTGCCCGTCCGAATGGATGTCCCGCTCTTCGATTGTGCTAAGGCTTCTCGCACTTCGTTGTTCCACCAAGTTCTTGATATCCTTTTCGGGGATCATACTTTGTGTTGTATCCTTTTAGCTGATCATCCCCATTGACGGATGTAATCTCCTTTCCTCCGTCTACTGATGTGAATGACCTGCGGGGGTGTCTCTCTTTGTGGTTGCACTTGACTCGGAGAGTGGCCGAGCTACGACCATCTCTTCCATCCTTTTTGCCATTTGAGCGATCGTGTCGTCTTTCTCCTGAGTTGCCTTCTCATCGGTTCCGGCTCCTCTCTTCTGCGGCTGCGGGAGCACCTTGCGAAGGCGATGAAGCTCGTGTTTCGACCATGTTGATTTCGCATATTCGTCGACCATGAATTCCGATGAATCAATCTCGTCTCCGAACTTTTCTTCTCTTTCTTTTGCCGATCGTCGGATATCGGTTCTCGACTTTTCCATGGCATCTTCTAGCGGGGCTTTACGTGCGTCCTTGCGGTTGTCGTGCGATAGGCTGCCGGGTCCCCTTTTCACGAGTCCCCTTTATCGCGGTAGCACTTTCTTCGAATTCAAGTCTCTGGCGAGACTTTCTTTCTCGAGGCTGCTTGTTTCGATCTCAGCTGCCCGGTAGTGGGACGCCATACCATCCTTCAGCGGCGGAAGGTCTAGGACCGGATGGTCACGTCGGCCGAATGCTTGGAAGGTGGTATCCTACCTAATCTGTAATCCTGAGACGACAACAGGTGGACTAGCCTTCATTCTTTTACTTGGCTTTTCTGTCATGACGGCGGGTTCTACTCGGGGCCTAAGACGGGATTTGACTGGCACCCGCCCTATCCTTTGTAGAATCTCCGATACGGGGCGGTTTTCCTTCTTTGCTAACTTTTCACCAAAGTTTGCAGTCGAGCAAACGGCATAGTTCTAGTCCTTTTCTTGCGGCTATCGTTGTAATATGCTGGCTGAGGTAATGTGGCAGCAATCTTGCGAACATTTTCCTCGTCCTCTGCGGCGGAGAGGGGATGGAACATGCTTCCTCCCAAAAGTGGTATGTATTCAGGCAGCGGTGTATATTCGGTGGCGGTTACGGGATTTCCTCCAGGAAAGCAACTTCGGCGGCTACGGCCTTCACGGCAATCTTCTACTTACGTTCCTTCTTTGGGTCCTTGTCGGTGATGGAATCCTTGAGGCTGGACCCGATTTCGAAACGGAAGGTCTCGCGAGAAGATCGCGTGTCCTCCGCGGTAACGGGTTTACCATAATTCCGGATTTCTTTCCCCTTTGATTTGGTTGAAGTCGGGGTAGGTGCGAAACAACTAGACCGGTGGGGGTAGTAAGAACGGTCCTCCTGCGGACGGCGGTACTCCTCTCGGTCGGGATCCTTTGCGGGGAGGAAACTCTTGGGTCGACTGAGGTTGAACTCGAGCGGCGGCTTCTCGGCTTCGAGATACCTTGTTCGTCGGTGCGAAGAGGAGACGTCGGTGATATTGACATTCGTGTTTTCAAATCCTTGTCCGAATCGGATGATCCCATTGTCGGGCGGCTCATCCTTATAGACGGCGAAGTCCGATCCATTGGTGAAGGAGAAAATCGGCTTTGAGGCTTCCATTTGCGGGGTAGATTCGGTTTGTCGGTCCCGAGTTATGCTTCTTTTCTTTAGGACGAAAAGAAAGGAATTGAAAAGAGTCAGAACACATTCTTGTTCATGTATTTATAAGAAGGAATCACTTATTAAAAGAATCACTTATTAGAGGGTTTGTTTATTTAGAACAAAATGTTCAAAGGTGTAGAGAAGGTAAGGAATCCGATTCGGAGTTGGAAAGGAAAAGAAAGTCTTATGTCAGACTTCTCGACTCGAAGGATCACTCCTAAACTAACACCTATTGGGGGTCCACCCCACCTCGAAAATGAGGTAAAAGGATCTCGGAACCTCTCTGTTTAGGGGTGTCTAAACGGTGGCTCCTAAATCCGAGAGAATGTTGGCTATACTTGTTCAAGGTAGAAATGAACATAGTATCCCAATGGAAAGAAGGGTAGTTTGATCCATTAAGGACATGGATACACTACCGATTTTTGAAAGCAGAATTATTTGATTAAAATGGAGAGAGGAATTTTCCCCAGCGGAGTCGCCAGAATTTGTACGGCTTATTTTTAGGTTTGTGTTTTTATTTTGAAAAGGGGTCGCCTAACAGAAGTTGTCGGCGAATTTTTAATTTAATTTAAATAAATAATTTGAAAAGTAGTATTTGATTTTGAAAATAATTTTAGATTTGAAGATTTTAAGACAAGAGATTAAGCCGATCTCGCATCCCAAATAGTTTATATAAATGAGCACCGCATCACAAGCCGTGTATCTATCACTAAGGATAGACACCTCATTTGATGGTGGGGCTCGATTAAATAAACTAAAAGATTTGTGACATCCGTTTGGTCTGCGAACCAATTTTATAAGCAGACAAATTCCCATGCTTAACATGAAAGCATTAAACGGGGTTTATATTACCAGGTTCTTTAAAATTCCTCTATAAAGGCAAGCCACTATAGTTAATTACATTTTAAGTGACGGGAAGCACCTAAGAAAAATATGGGGTTTGTTCCTAAGTGATTAAAATTCAAAATGTGACATTTTGGTGAATTTTATTATTTTTGTGATTTTTATTATTTTTTAATTATTAAAAATATTAAAATAATATTAAAAATCAACTTTTTTAGAAAATTGAAATTTTAATTTTCTTAAATTCCCCTAATATCGAGAGGCTCCAAAACCGATTTGGTGAATTTTTAAAAAGTATTTTGAAAATTATGAATTTTTAAAGTTTAAAATGACTAAATGGCTTAATCAACCCAATTAGTAGGGCTAAACAAGTCCAATTGACCTCAAATTTTTATGGTGGGTTCCTCTGATCTTGAAGATCAGTGGAGAATTGATTTGAAGTCAATTTGATGTATGGTTAGCTCTAATTAATTAGAGATCCATTTTGGGTGTTTAAGCCAATTAGGGTTGTTTTAAATGAACTAACTCAAATCCTATTTTTCTAGGGTCCTCTCGGTCATAAGGAACATCACCAAATTTTCCTAGAATTTATTTCACAACATGCTATTTATTGGAATTAAAATACTCAAAATAGTAACATGAATTTGAAAAATCAATAACTCTTCATAGGGATGGCCTCGACTTTGGAAAATTCAGGGAATGTTCCCAAATTCGGGGGCTTCAAAGCCACTATGGTCTCATGCCATGGTGAATTGTATACATGCATGGAGAATTAAAAATATGCAGAAAGTAAATAAATTATTAAAAATAAAATACTTGACGAAATTAAATGATTTCTTTTCCACATTATTCTCCTCTGTTCACTGAGCAAGCGGGTATTTTTATTTTATTTTTCTGATTTTTCTACACAAAGTTATGAATTTTTGAAGTTTAGAGAATTAAATAAATCAGAAAAATCCCTAATTTTCTATTTATCCACGCGGCGCCGCGTCAACCTCGACACGACTCCGAACGCACACGCGTCGCACTCCCATTCGACGCCGCCATCCGAGTCGGCAGCCGGGCCCCGCGCTCTCGTACGCGTCTCCCGATCCGACGCGATCCCGGCCGTCCGTCCGCGCGTGTATTGAATGGACGGCATCCGTTCATCGTCCCCAAGTGTCCTCGCCCGAGAGCCGTTCACACTAAATCCCTAATATCTCACTCGATACTCGATGGATTTTCATGTTCTTATGCTCTATGGATTCGTCTTGAAGAGACGAACACATGCATACGGTTATCATGCATTGAAATTAAAGCATTTGAAATGGAGAATCTCCGAAGCTCGGGATGAAGAATTAGATCATACCTTTGCTCGGAGAAGTGTGGCTTCGATGCGAGAGTTGTTGCACCTTCGATTGGATCCTAGCAAGCTCCGGATGAAGTCTCACGGTGCAGTGAATTGTGCTAGGTTGGATTTCGACCACGTACGATCACAAAGCTTGGAGGTCGGAGCAAGCTAGGAGGCACCGGAGATGGGGCTTTTCTTTGGTGGACACCTTCCCTTGGTACGAGTGAAGGTGTAGAACCAATCAATTTGGGGATTGGCTCACTTGTGGAGAAGTGTCCGGTTTTGGGTGGAATTTCAGTTGAGAAATTGGGTTTTGTCAGTGGGGATTAGGGCAAATTGACACTGGGGATCAACTGCTCTAAGGGTGGAGAAGGGTTTGGAACAATTTTGGCAGAGTTTCGGCAAGGTTTGTGCAACTCTCCCCTCATGGCCGTGAGGGGGTCGGGTTTAAATAGAGGTGGCTGGAGAGCCTCCCAGGGATGGCCAAGGGTTGGGATCAGCTGCTACGGTCATGGGAAGAACGGCCATGGTGGCCATTGGGCATGGGGCAGCTCGGCGAGGTGGAATTCCAAAGTTTGGCTCCTCCCGAGGTCTCGGCCATGGTGTTTTCCGGCGATCCGGGCGGTGGCCGGTGAGCATGGGTCACCTTCAGGGTCAGGGAGTCCAGGGCTTAAAGTTGGTGAAGTCAATTGGAGTTTGACATGTGTAAAGGATTTGAATTAAAATGGAATGGGGAAGGGGTCATTTTGGCTTCAATTTGGTCAACCCATTGGTTTGGGTTGGGTGCACCTCCCCATGGCCTGATTTTGGGCTGAGA
The DNA here is from genome assembly GCA_022702705.1 of Papilionanthe hookeriana x Papilionanthe teres. Classification (NCBI taxonomy): domain Eukaryota; kingdom Viridiplantae; phylum Streptophyta; class Magnoliopsida; order Asparagales; family Orchidaceae; genus Papilionanthe; species Papilionanthe hookeriana x Papilionanthe teres. The sequence goes on along the minus strand of CM040428.1, from coordinate 80,598,972 downwards.
GGATCAGTTGGGTCAGCCAAGAGAGAATGGTGTGGTCTCTATCCATGATGAGGTGGCTAAACATGGTTTAGAGTGTGTCATGGATAAGGTTAAAAAGGCTTAATGAAAGATTAAGAAAGGAGCCCCTCCTTTTACCATTAATGGCATGGTCACATGCCAAACTTTCATGGCTTCATATGGCTTGTGAATGGCTCATCCATGGCTCCATTTGCCTTGGGAAAAGTTTAGGTCAATTTCATAAAAAAGGATTTAAGAAAATTTTGATATTTTGATGGGAATTTATATGGAGCTTGATTTGGAATTGTTTAATTGATGACTTTGAAACTTAGGGGCAATTTTGATTAAATGGATGATGAGGGGAAGTGTCATGTGGGCTTTGGATGAATTTGGGCTTTTGAATTTGAAGGAAGTGGGCTTTTAGGAAAGTTTAAGGGAAATGGGCTTTTTGATTTTAGGATGGGCATTTGGGTAAAGATTTTGTGAAGGACCTTGTCAAATAAATGTTATAATTGGTTTAGGGATGTTCTATGAAGGGCTTGGAGTCAATTTGGTGTGATTTGGAGTTGAATTGGTTTGAATTTGGGTTTACTTGGTAAGTGGGCCTAAATTGGGCTTTAAGGCCAAAAGTGAGATTGGATCCAAATGTCAATCAAATTGAACTTGGATTTGGTCTAGATTGGTATTGGGAATGTTGAATTGAAGTTTAGAACTGAATTGGACCAGAATTTGGGTCAATTGGATAGGTTTGGTTTGACATTGGGTTCACTTAGGGTTAAAATGGGTCAAATTGGGGGTTTTAGCAAAAGTAGGGTAAATTGACAAAATTGGCCCATGGTGTAGTTGGACAAAAAGAAATTGGGAATATTTGGGATTTTCTGGAATTTTCTGAGAATTTTTTGAATTTTTGGATTTTTGGGTCAAGAGGGGTATTTTGGATATTTGGAGGGTATTGGGAGGTATTTTTGGAATTTTTGGTATTTTTGGGTATGGATGATCAATTTGAATGATGTGGAAATTTTTGGGAATGATTTTGGAGAATTTTGGGTAATTTGGAAATTTTGCAAAAAATTGGGTAATTTCAAGGGTTTTGGGTAGGTTAGGCGGGTGTAGGGTCCCGGGGGTCAAAAATTGAAAATTTGAAAAATTGAAGATTGGCTGAATGTAAGTGGAATAAAATCATTTTGGTTGAGCCATGAAGCCATATCAAGCCCACATGAGCCATGAAGGGACTCATTTGAGGCATCCATCTATGTTGTTCTAACCCTCTTGCGCGAGGGCTTAGGGGTTAAGGACCATCCATGTGAATCACCTACATGAGTCAGGAGGTCAAGTTGGGTATGGGTGTGGTTTTAGGAGGTGTGTGGAAGTGTAGTGTGTAGGTGTAGTGTATAAGTGTAGTGTGTAGGTGTAGTGTATAAGTGTAGTGTGTGTGTAAGTCAGCCCCTTCACGACCGAGGCCGACGCAGGGCGATCCTACAGGCCGAAGAGTCTCATAGGAACTCATCCTTTAAACTTCCACATTTGATTTCAACCCTCTAGGTGATTAGGGGTCTACGGTCGAGTTTGTGGGGTTTGCGGGGAGTTAAGAAGTAGTTTGAATTTCTAAAAGGTGGGTCCCGACTCTAGTCCTCTAAGATAGTCAAAGGAAAAGCCTAAGGCTAGATCCTAAGCACTAAAAAGAAGAAGAGAAGACCTCATCAAAAATGAGATCAACAGGAATTCGTTCCTAACATTAAATTAAGTGTCCAATACGAAAATAGAGAGGAGGAAGAGAAGAGAATTGCTGTAGAGAGTGTGAGGAAAGTGTGAGAGAGAGTTAGGGTTTGTGATTTTAAGAGAGATTCTTCTCTAAGGAGCGAAGAAGAGGGAGTAAAGTGAGAGATTGCTTCTTCATCTTCGTTCCAAAGAGAGAAATCAAGTGTTGCAAGGAAGAGAAAAGGAATCAAGAGGACTTTGAAGGAATTTACTTGGGGGAGAGAAAGAGATAAGTTGTATTTACTTTTGTAGTTTCTATGACTCTTATTTTATATATAAAATCCATGTGTTTTTATATCTTCTCCATGGTTAGTGAGTAGTCTCCCTTGCCTTTCTTCTTGCATGAAGTAATTATGATGTGGTGATGTGGAAATGATGTGCCCTTTAAGTGTTATAAAAGTTGTGATGTTTCTTTAATTTGGAACTTAATTTACTTTTCAATCCAGCCAATTGAATTGTTAAAACATGTTGAGGAACATTAATTCCAAAATAATTAAATGTTCTACAACAAGAATGAAGAAACCATTTAATGTCCGTGAATGAATTGTGTAGTTCATGGGGATTAAGTGAAAATAAATAAGGATATGAGTTTTGATGGACTTCAAATTGGAGGTTTCATGGTGACAGAATGGGATCCCTAATTTGGTCTTAAGATTGGTAACTAAAGCCTATGGTTAGCCTTCGGGTGAAGGATGAGTGGGAGCTCCGAAGTGAGAATCGGTATCCTCCCAGCCTAGCCTTAGATTTAGTAACTAAACTTAAGATATGGTAATGTTCTTTACCTGCTTGGAAGAGGGGGTACTTTTTAAAGGTAAAGAAGCAAACATGCTCATATTTGTCACAACACAAAATTACCATTCTTCATCATCCATACATAATAATCTTTATGTAGGAAGAAAGACACTTTTCATATAGAAGTATCTTATAAATCACATAAGTTAGTGTGTTTGTTAGTTAATATAGTTCAGTAATTTGAAGTAATTGTAGTAGCTTTATTATACTTTGCATTAACTAGTGGTAGTACACTAAAGTAATTGTTACATTGGGTATTGGATTTTAGTGTTATATTATTTGATTTAAAGAACGTTCACCTCCCTGTGGGATCGATAACCAGGATTCCATTAGAGCCCTGTATTACTTGATACGATACGTATACTTGCGTTGAATTTGTGACTTTACTAAATCCTTCTAAATATATAAATTCGACTTCATAAATTCTTGCTTAATGTATAAAGTCGCGGTCACTGTGCTTGTTAAGTTCTGTACCTAATTCTCCAGACTTTTGATTTTATGCATGAGTATTGGTGTCTTGTCTGCCACTAATGGTTGAACTGGAACAGAATTATGCAAAGCTTGATCCATGATCATACCTACATCACTCTCTCCATCAATGGCAAGGTAGCAATATCTTTTCCCATACCTCGTACGAAAATTGAAACAAACTACAAATAGAGAAAATTGTTGAAGGATGTCCAAGCCCTTGGGATGATCCTTGAACGATCAGGCCATAAACAAATTTCACAATAATCGATCCAATATCAATAGGCCATCCCCTCTGAATGCAGTAGTTTAAGATTGCACTTTCTTTCGTAACCTTGCCAATTTCAATCGCCGGCAACAATTTCACTGAGATGAAAAAGTTCCAGTGTTTCGAAATAGGATTTAAGAGAGTAGCAGAAAAACTAACATACCCATTCTCTCTAACTTCCCATTCATCGGTTTCATCCGTTAGAAATTGATATATCGCGTTCATCTTTTTTTTTTTGCCGGCATAAAATTTAAAAAGTAACATACTGGAACATTCTCAAGCATATATAATTCATTAATCCTCCCAGAATTAAATGTAATCCACCTACCTCACACATAAACACTTCCTTGGTTGATTCCAAGTAAATTTGCGTAGAATGCTTTAACCATTGGAACGACTACTGCAGAAGTAGTGTAGCAGAACACTTCCCATCTTCCTCGCACAATCATTTCTTCAATTGGTGACAAGGAATCACTTTGTCATCTATTGACAAATCCTCTTTCTTTAATCAATATTTTCTTTGAGATTACCTTGTTGAAGAGTTCTGCGCCTCCGCACAAATGAACTTTCTCCGGATGTAAACTCAAAATATTGGGTTGTCAATCGAATTCAAAGCCATTTGAGAAGAATTGAATAGAGAATACATTTGTTTTAGGGAGTTTGGAATGTTTAGGAACCGTCCATAGGAGTTTATAAAGGACAAAGTCGCTAAAAACCGCAAAAAATCATCGTTTTAAACTCGAAAAACTACCCACTAGTCGATCCTACCGTCGGCGGCCTAGAAAGGCGCTGTCGGTGAGTCTTATGCAATTTTAATACTAGAGCTCTCAGGAAAAACACGCAGTTGGCAGCGTCGAACGAGCCGTCGGTGCCGTAGGAAAAAATTTGCATAAAAAACACCGTGGTCCAGTATGTTCCAAATTTTCTTTACGGATTCAAATTCTATGATAATCAAAGGGTAAAATATAAGTAGTATGACTTAATATTACTACAAACTAACAATAATTTCAAACAAACACACAACTATTAAAGATAACTATGGGTTGCCTCCCATATAGTGCTTGGTTTAACGTCGTCAGCCCGACCTATTCAGTTGTTATTCAGGTTGACTGAGCATTAAAACCTCGTTATAATTTGGTTTTTTTCCCTCAAAATATGGTTTTAATCTATGTCCATTTACTTTAAATCTATTTACAGTCTTTGAATCTTCAATTTCAGTAGCTCCATAAGTAAAAACCTGAGTCACAATAAAAGGTCCTAACCAATGAGACTTCAATTTCCCAGGAAATAATTTTAGCCTTGTATTGTAAAGCAAAAATTCTTGTCCTGGTTCAAATTTTTTTCGTTTAATCTTCCAATCATGTCTTAACTTCAGTTTTTCCTTATAAATTCTATTGTTATTGTAAGATTCATTTCTTAGCTCTTCTAATTCATTTAATTGCAACTTTCTCTTCTCTCCAGCATTTTTCAAATTTAATTTAATTCTTTAATCACCTAAAAAGCTTTATGCTTCAATTTTATTGGTAAGTGACAAGTTTTCCAATATATAAGCCTGTAAGGAGTCATACCAATAGGAGTTTTATAAGCAGTCATGTATGCCCATAATGCAGTATCTAGTCTTGTAGACCAATCTACTCTATTAGGGTTTACAGTCTTTTCTAAAATTTATTTAATCTCTCTATTAGAAACTTCAGCTAAACCACTAGTTTGAGGATGATAGGCAGTAGAGAATTTATGAACAATACTAAATTTTTCTGCCAATCGTTGAATGTATTTATTCCTAAAATGGGATCCTCCGTCAGTGATAATCACTCTCGGCATACCAAATCTTGTGAAAATATGTTTCATTAAGAATCTAGAAACACTCTTAGCATCACACTGAGGTGAAGCGTGTGCTTCTATCCACTTTGATACATAATCAACAACAATTAAAATATATAAGTTCCCAAATGAAGGAATAAATGGTCCCATGAAATCTAATCCCCAAACATAAAAAATCTCAACTTATAGTATGAAATTTAGAGGCATTTCGTTTCTTCTAGATATATTACCTACTCATTGGCAACTATCACATGTCTTAATATATTTATAAACATCTTTAAAAAGAGTAGGCCAATAAAATCTAGCTTGTAGAATTTTATATGCAGTTTTATCAATTCCAAAATGTCCTCCAAAATTAGAATCATGACATTTTTGAATAATCTGTTCAGTTTCTTCATAAGGCACACATCTCCTAATAATAAGATCATTACATTATTTATATAATTATGGTTCATCCAAAAAAATTAATTTTGAATCATGAAAAATTTTTTTCTGTTGTTCAATGTTAGCATAGGTGGCAAAATATCGCTTACTAAATAATTTACTCTATCTGCATACCAAGGTATTTTCCACTCATTAATATTATAAAGTTGTTCATCAGGGAAACTGTCTATTATTTCATTGTCGGTGATAGATAATACATTATATTCTACTCTTAACAAATGATCAGCAATTTAATTTTCAGTTTCTTTTCTGTCAATCACCATAAAATCAAATTCTTGCATTAAAAGCACCCATCTAATTAATCTTGGTTTAGTATCCTTCTTTTGCATCAGATAATTAATAGCAGAATGATCAGTATGCACAATACATTTTATTCCAATTAAATATGATCTAAATTTATCAAAAGCATATACAATAGTCAGTAACTTTTTTTTTCAGTAACCGTGTAGTTAATTTGAGCATCATTAAGAGTTCTACTAGCATAGTATATAACTTTAAAAATTTTACCATATATTCGACCAAGGACAGCTCCAATAGCATAATCACTAGCATCACACATTATTTCAAACGGTTTCTCCCAGTCAAGTGAAACTATTACAGGTGCTGTGATTAGTTTTTCTTTAATAATTCAAAGGCATTCAAGCAGTCTTTAGTAAATTCAAATTTCTTATCTTTTTCTAAAAGTTGGCATAGAGGCTTTGTAATATTTGAAAAATCTTTTATATAACACCTGTAGAAACCAGAAGTCCAAGAGAACTTCTTGCCCCTCTCACTGTAGTAGGAGGTCGTAATTTAGCTATTATTTGAATTTTTGCAGGGTCTACTTCCATACCATTTTTTGAAATTTTATGCCCTAATACAATTCCTCCTGCAACCATAAATTGATATTTTTCCCAATTTAGAACTAAGTTATTTTTTTGCATAGCTCCAAAACTTTTTCAAGATGATTTAAGCATGCATCAAAAGATGTTCTAAACATAGAGAAATTAAGCATAAATACTTCAATTCCATTTTCTATTAATTTAATAAAAATCGACATCATACATCTTTGGAATGTTGCTGGTGCATTACGTAGTCCAAAAGGCATCCTTCTGAAAGCAAAAGTTCCGTAAGGACTAGTAAAGGTTGTTTTCTCTTGATCCTTAGGAGCAATGAATATGTGATGGTGACCAGTATATCCATCCAAAAAACAATAATACTTATGTCCAACAAGTTTATTCAACATTTGTTCTAAGAAAGGAAGAGGAAAATGATCTTTTCGGGAGGGCTGCATTTAATTTTCGATAATCTATACAAAATACATCATCCTGAAATTTGTCTGATAGGAATTAATTCTTTATTTTCAATTTCTTTAACAGTTATTCCTCCTTTCTTGGGAACATAATGAATTGAACTTACCCAAGTACTATCCGAAATAGGATATATAATTCCAACATCTAAAAATTTTAAAATTTCTTTTTTAACTACTTATTTCATTATAGCGTTTAATCTCCTTTGAGGGTCAATTCTTGGTTTATGTTCTTCATCTAATAGAATTTTGTGCATACAAATCAAAGAACTAATTCCTTTAATATCAGCTAAAGTCCAATCAAAAGCTCTTTTGTACTTTTTAATGTATCCATTAATTTTTGTTCTTGAATTTCATTTAAGTCTGAGGATACAATTACTGGTAATGTTGAAAACTCTCCTAAAAAAATACTTCAAATGATTTGAAAGATTCTTTAATTCAAGTTCAGGGGGTTTTACAACAGATGGAATTAATATTTGATTTTCTGGTGATGTTAAATCAAGCTTTTCATATTTTTCCTTAATATAATCAGCATCTTCAGTTTCTATTTGTTCATAATTATCTTCTTCTATATCTTCTTTTCCTTCATAATTTTATTGGAAATATTCTCTTTTCAAATGAGCACATATATCCATTCTGAAACATTCATCCTCTCTTTCTATTGATGGATATTTCATTGACTTTGAGATGTTAAAAGTTACTTCTTGGTCATTAACTCTCATAGTCAATTCTCATTTTTGAACGTCTATCATAGCTCTTCCTGTAGCTAGGAAGGGTCTTCCTAAAATGGTGGGAATTTCTTTATCTTCTTCCATATCTAGAATGATAAAGTCCACAGGAAAAATAAACTTATTAACCTTGACCAAAAGATCTTCTACAAACCTGGTGGATTAGAAGGTCTATAATTAGAATTTCCTAGATTATTTATATTTCCTAATGGGTTTACAGAATTGTTCCCCCATTGAGGATTATTATTATTATTTTGGTTATTCCAATTAAAATTTGGATGATTCTTCCAACCTGGATTATAATAGTTTGAATAAGGATTATTTTGTCTATTATTTATTGCATTTATAGTTTCATATGAAGATTGAGCATCTATGATTTGTCCTAATGACATTTCTTCTAACACTTGACGTGTTTGAGAATGATTCATTCCATATTGATCTATTTTCTTTGAAAGAGAAGCAATTCGAGAAACTATCATGGTTAAAGCATCAGAATCATGAATACTGGCTACCTTCTTAGATTTATCCATTCAGCAGGCCATTGAAAATTATTGGTAGCCATTTCTTCTATTAACGCATTAGCTTCTTCAAAAGGTTTAGACATTAGTTATCCACCAACAACAACGTCTATTATAGAACTAAGAGATCCTAATAATCCATTATAAAATATTTGAATTATTAACCAATCTGGTAAAGCATGATGTTGACATTTCCTAAGAAGTTCTTTAAATCTTTCCCAAGATTCATATATCGGTTATCCCTCATATTGACTGAAAGATGTGATATCGTTTCTAAGCTTAGTAGTCATTGATGGTGGAAAATATTTCAAGAAAAAGTTTTGTGAAAGTTCTCCTCAAGTTCTTATAGATCCAGGTGCTAATGAATTTAATCAGGCCTTAGCCTTCTCCCGTAATGAAAAAGGAAAAAGTCTAAGTCTGACAGCATCATCAGACACTCTGTCGTACTTAAAGGTAGCCCAAAGTTCTAAGAAACTTGCAAGATGTAAATTAGGATCTTAATTTGAAGTTCCACCAATTTGATTATTTTGTACCATTTGGATAATTGCAGGTTTAAGCACAAATGAATTATCAACTACATCAGGATTTTGAATAGTTAAGTGAATTTCATCTAATGTAGGGTTAGTGTAATCTCTTAAAGGTCTAGATTGTTGTTCATTTTCTACTCTTCGGTTGTTTACGTTGATTTCCATTGTTTAAGAATTTATAGGTTCTTTTCTCAGTTTTCTAATTCTCCTAACAGTGTGCTCTAATTCTGAATCGTATGGTATAAGATTTTCAGAACCAAATTTGCGCATACATTCAAAATCAGTACACAGTAAAAACAGTTAACTAAATAAGTGCAATTCTAAAAAGGTTTTCTAACAATTATAAATTGTTGTCTATTACTCTAATTATGTTATATTCCTATAACAATTCTATCTATCCCAGGCAACGGCGCCAAAAACTTGATCCACAATTTAAATATACTTAGAAATATAAGAATTCGACACCACTACTAGAATATATAAATCCCCGGCAACGGCGCCAAAAACTTGAACAGACCCTGCTCTTTAATCCAATTCGAATTTACTTTAGAAACAATTAAATATTTTAATCATTTAATCGCAGAGTTACTTTCAAACGTAAGTATACGTATCGTTCAAGTATTATAGAGCTCTAATGGAATCCTGGATATCGATCCCACAGGGAAAGTATTAAAGCCTATAGACTTAGGATTTTGAAAATCAATTCAGAATTACAACTAAATCGAAATGCTTATCTGTCACTAATATGCAATCGATAATAATATTAAACTTATATTAAAAATAATTAGTTTTACTAACAACTTACTAATAGTAATAGAGTTAAGTCCAAATATAGATAATAACAAGAATCTTTCTTCTTAGTTAAGATATTTAAGTGAAATGATAATTAGAATTAGTTTTTAATGTGTTGTGCCAAATAAGAGCATACCTATTCTTTACTCTTTGTTCCAGGCATAAAGAACATTGACTAATCCTATGCATGGGTTACTAATTCTGCGACTAGGTTGAGAGGATACCGGCTCTCACTTCGGAGCTCCCATGTTCCCCTCACCTGAGGGCTAACAATCTACACATCAACACCCAAACGATAGGACCGAATTGAGGATTTTTTCCTGTCGCTCTAAAATCTCCAATTCTACACCCGATAATATTATTTCTCTATTTATTTGCACTTCTCCTTGCAAGGATTTACTCACTCTACCTTTCAAAGAGAATTGTGATACATACAAGTAAAAATCTTTATCCCATCGTCAGGTCGTAAGAATTCTTCATGGATTTTAACAATACAAATGACCAATTTGTATAGTAAATTAAGTTTAGCCCATGGTCAGAGCGGGGGACGTTAAGGTATTCCTACCATTTAACAGAACCGTGTACAAACAATGAAGAAGAATACGAAGCCCTTATAACTGAACTGGAGTTAACCATCCAGATGGTGATAACAGATATCAACATCTACAGCGATTCACAGTTGATCATACAACAGGTCGCAGGACAGTACAAAATTTTGAAACCAAGACTCGAGCAATACTTTCATTATGAAATGAAGTTGTTAAAGCAAATTATGAATGTAACAATCTACAAGATTCCCAGAAGAGAAAATACCCTTGCAGACGCTTTGGCCCGCCTTGCAAAATAATTTGCCTTCTTCCAGGATGAGTCAGTTGAAATGTCAGTTCAGGGACGACAGGTCCTATCACAGCTCGACATGGATGCAATACACCAATCAGAAAAAGGAAGAAGAATCAGTTGCAGCAATAACCGAAACTACAGAAGATTGGCGCCAGCCATTAATAGACTACCTGCAAACAGGAAACCTACCGGAAGACAAGTTAGTTGCCTATCAGATTAAGAAAAGAACTTTGTCATACGCATTAATGAATAATACCTTATACAGAAGGTCTTTCGATCAGATGTGGCTAAGGTGCTTGAGCGGGTCCGAGGCTCGTAAATTTGTTAAAGAGGTGAACTCAGGACTCTGCGCCGTTCATCAGTAAAGTCCGAAAATAAAAATGAAGATTAAAAGATTAGGGTACTACTGGCCCTCGATGATGACCGACTGCATGAAGGTTGCTAAGAGTTGTCACCAGTGCCAAGTGCATGGAGTGGTTCTACATCAACCTCCAAATGTGCTGCATCCGACAATCGCGTCATGTCCATTTGAATGTTGGGTCATAGATATTGTGGGTCCGATAGAACCACCTTCTTCAAGAGGACATCGTTTCATTCTTGTGGCTGCAGATTACTTTTCAAAGTGGGTAGAAGCAGTATCGCTCAGAGAAGTGAAAGCACATCACGTGCTACAATTCTTTAAGAATCAAGTCGTCTACCATTTCGGGGTACCGCGTAAAATTATCTCAGATAACGGGTCTGCTTTCAGAAGTATGAAGATCAACAGTTTTGTCAGAAGGCACGAGATTGACTGGCGTTATTCAACGATCTACTACTCAAGAGAAAATGACTTAGTCGAGGCTTTTAATAAAACTCTCATCCGAATCTTAAAGAAAACTTTGGACGATAATAAAAGAAATTGGCATGAGAAGTTGTTAGAAGGTTTATGGACCTACAAGATAACTTTCAGAACTCCCACTCAGTCTACACTGTACGCTCTAGTGTACGGGTCCGAGGCAGTCTTGCCCTTGGAAGTTCAGCTTCTATCTCTCAGAATTGCGGTTTCGAACAAGATTACTATAGAAGAGAATGCCAAACTACGACTAGAAGAATTGGAAAGCTTGGAAGGGGAACGACTTTCAGCACAGTAGAATCTGAAATTGTATCAAGCCAAGATGATCCAGGCCCACGATAAGCTGGTCCATCCAAGGACATTCAAAGTCGGTGACTTGGTTCTAGTTCTCAAGAGACCTATTCTTGCACACCGTAAGATAGGAGATAAATTTGAACCGACTTGGGAGGGGACATTCGTAGTCGAGACAATCTACTCTGGAGGTTCCTACCAACTTGTGAATTGTCATAGAGAACGATTTATGCTTCCAATCAATGGATGACATTTAAAGAAGTATTACGCAACCTAAAGTTCCGAAGGATGAACTTTAAAAAATGAAGTCTCATTCCTAGAAACACGGGTGGAGTAATCATTTATAGCTAGGTTCGAACCCAAAATATAAAGATGGATGATAAAAATCATTAACAAAAAAATGTGTTAAAAAGAAAATATGTGAAATCATAATAATAAAATTTTGATCCTTCCTTTCAAATCAACTCACTCCTAGTCTTTCCCCATCTTTTCCTACTCTTATTAAAATTTGAAAGAAATGAATAAGAATTTTTCATTAATAAGTAAATTTTCTTATTGTTCTCGTTCTTAGTACTGCCCCTGATCCTTTCCTTGTTTTCCGTAGGGAAATGTCGAACGGGCGGTTGGTTCCGAACTTTAAGAACGGCATGAATCTAGCACTCTACAAAAAAAAGATGAAGGATGGGGCCGTGATTGAAACAACTCCGATTTCACACCAGCCGGGCTGCAGTACGAGAAGGCTGATTGAACCCCGATTGACCGGGAAGAATTCCACAGCCAGACAGAGATGAGACTAGGAGGCCCGAGTCAGCAGTCTACCAGCAAGAAAAGGAAAGTAAATGCCACTTATGCAATAGGAGAAGACAAGAAAGCCAAGTTCGTGGTTGCTACAGTAGAGGGCAGGCTTGTCAGCACTGTGCCCACAGAAGTTCAGGAAGTAAGGAGAGATACTCACACTCCTACACAATAAAGAAACAAGAACTACCACATCCACAAGATGCTGAGCAAGCTAGCAGTGGACCAGCATGTGCAGACAGTTGCTACCGTCAATGAAGCACTTCTAAGAAGTCGGTTCGACAGGAACCAGAAAAGAAGTAATCAACTCCAAGGACCGCAGAAAAGATGAAAGAGATTCCGAGAAGAGCAGAAACAGAATCAGTGCCATGAAGCCAGATGGATATACCAGCTTTGAAGAGTTATGTTGTGAAAGCAACCCCAGAGGATGTCCTGACAGAGACTATCCCCGAGGAGCCGAGACATGCAGGAGAGCGTGTTGGGGTTGAACCATACATCCTACAGTACATTACCAGACCTCGCTAATTGCAGATAATTCCAGAGTACGAACTGGAGAGACTGCAGAAAGTTAAAAAGAAAACCTTTGAATATTTTAAAAGAATTTGAGGCAAGAAGATCAACATCCTGGAAGGTCTTGAGCTGCATACGGATGTGTTCTCAGACTACGAGCAGCAACAAATTGTGGATTGCCAGAAAATCGATTGAGCTGGTCGTTTGAGAGAAAAGACCTACTCAGAACCTAGAAGGTGGATGAAAGAAAAAGGAAGAGTTATGATCCAGTGCGGGTGTTGCTACAACTTCACCGAAGACAGAAAGGGAAATCCCCCAGGGATACTCCGTTGTAGTGAGGTGGATCCTATGCCAAGAATTATCAAGAGAATGATGAAAAGGATGATGACATGGAAGGTATTGCCTGCACATTGCATACCCAACAGCTGCATCATTAACATATTCAAGGAGGGCGACTACATACCGCCTCACATAGATCATCATGACTTCGTCAAACCTTCTTTCACAGTGTCTTTCGTCAACCAGTGTAACATCATATTCAGATCAGACCTCTGGATAGCAGGCCCCGGAGAATTCTGAGGACCGGAGGAGATACCTCTACCGGTAGGTTCCATCTTGGTGCTAAAAGGAAATGGAGCAGACGCAGCAAAACACTGCATTCCAGGGGTGCCTGTTCAGCGAATCTCCATCACTTTCAGGAGGATGGACGATAGAAAAATGCCTTTCCACTTCAACCAGATCCAGAGTTAGAGAGCCTTCAGCCCTACGAGCTGTGAGCTACATGGAAAATAACACACCTCCAATGCACATTCGAACGACATTTCCTGCCAAAGATGACTTGGAAGGTGATTTTATCGTCCATGTGTCTCACTATTCAGACATGGATTTTGACAGATGCTTTTTGAAGGATCTTGCATGAATCTTACACAATCTGTTTTGGATTTAGGTGGATTGTATGAGACACTAAATTTTCAAGGAAAATATCATCATTTTTTAGATAAAGCTATATGATGTATTTTCGACATATTGGAATAGAAACGACCATGTCATGTTTTGCCTTCACCTCTTTTGTGCAAATTGACTGGGAAACGCCATTAAGTTAAATGAACTTCGAACGAAGAATGAAAAGAAAAGAAAATGAATAAGAACTTTTTTTTAGAATCTGAATGTCGAAATGAACTCTAATTAAAAAAAATAAAATTGAATCACTAAAACGAACAAAATGAATCTAAATCTCGAATTGAATTTCAATCTGAATCCTCCAATTTGAATCTTTCAGTTCTTCTTAAAATTGAAATCCATTTGAAACTCTTTTGAAATTCAAACCCTTTCCTTGACTTATTTCTAGGTTGAATCTTTTCAGCTTGGTACGCTTACCTGCTTCCTTCAATTCTCTTTATTCTGTGTGTTGGAGGATGGACTAGTTCTATTGACACGGAGCCACGAATTCTATTCGATTTGGTTTTGATGGCATGGGACTAGGTCCCTCCTTGCACAAATCTCCCCTTCGAGGAACCTTTGAGCAGGACGTGAAACTCCTTCATATCTCATTCATCCTTTCGAGACTGGTACCTAAATTCCAGTTCTCTCCTTTCGAGGTCGGTACCTAAATTTCGACTCTCTTCCTGAGAATTGATACCTAAATTTCGATTCTCGTCCCTTTGAGACTGGTACTTAAATTCCAGTTCTCTCCTTTTGGGATTAGTACCTAAAATCTGATTCCCATTTCCTTTGAGGTTGGTACCTAAATTCCAGTCCTCGTTTTCGCGGTCAGTACCTAAATTCTGACTCTCTCTCCTTTTGGGATTAGTACATAAATTCCGATTCCCATTTCCTTTGAGGCTGGTACCTAAATTCCAGTTCTCTCCTTTCGAGGTCGGTACCTAAATTCTGACTCTCTTTTTGAGAATTGATACCTAAATTTCAATTCTCATCCTTTCGAGACTGGTACCTAAATTCCAGTTCTCTCCTTTTGAGGTCGGTACCTAAATTCTGACTCTCTTTTTTAGAATTGATACCTAAATTTCAATTCTCATCTTTTCGAGACTAGTACCTAAATTCCAGTTCTCTTATTTTGAGGTCGGTACCTAAATTCTGACTCTCATTTTGAGAATTGATACCTAAATTTCAATTTTCATCTTTTCGAGATTGGTACTTAAATTCCAGTTCTCTCCATTTTGAGGTAGGTACCTAAATTCTGACTCTCTTTCTGAGATTGATACCTAAATTTCAATTCTCATCTTTCAAGATCAGTACCTAAATTCTGATTCTCATCCTTTTCGATCGGTACCTAAATTTTGATTCTCTCTCGAGGCTGAAGCCTAACTTTCAGTTTATCTTCTTGAGGCCAGAGCCTAAATTCTAGTTCTCTTTCAAACTTTTGAGGCTAGAGCCTAACTTCTAGTTCTCACCTTGAATCTTTAAGACTGGAACCTAAATTCCAGTTCTCTTTTCAATCCCGAGGTTGGGACCTAGGTTCCAATTCTCATTTCAAATCCAGATTTCCTCGAAATCAATCTTAAATCAAACTTAAATAGAAATTTAAACTCGGAACAAATCGAAATTCAAACTCAAACTTAGAACTTGAAATAAAAATGAAACGAATCTAAAGTCCGGTCTCTCCAGATCATGTGATTTGGAATTCACCTCCTTTTTCCCCAGCGAGAGTTCTGGAATCTTCAGTCTTGGAGATTTAACTAATACTCCCCAGCAGAAATTTTCTACGCTTTGTTCTAAGTGTGACACATAGACTTCTGTGTTGGTTTTGTTGATCTCTTCAGTCAACGCTGATACGCGTGGTGTGCTTGGTTAGCATAGCACACCTATTGGGGGTCCATTTGTTGACCTCAATTTTGGTGAGGTCTGATTTCTCTCTTCTTAGTGCTTAGGATCTAGCCATAGGTTTTCCATTTGACTATTCTAGAGGACTAGAAATGGGACCCACCACTTAGAAATTCAAACAATTCTTAACTTTCGTTGAACCCCACACAGATGACCATAAACCTTCAAGCCCCTTTGGAAGGCTAAAAGTCAAATGTGGAGGTTCAATAATGAGTTCCAACAGGATTCTTTGGCCTTAGAATTACCCTGGGTAGTCAGGTCTTGGTCACGTTAACCTGCACATACCACACTCTCACATACATTCTAAACCCTAAAACCACTCTTACCCAAATTGGCTTCCTGACTCATATAGGAAATTCATATAGATGGACCTCAACCCCTAAGCCCCTGGCTAAGAGGGTTAGGAACAACATATTGAGTGTCTAAAATGAGTCCTCTCATGGCTCTTGTGAGCTTAACATGGCTTCATGGCTCAACCAAAATGGTTTCATTTTACTCACATCTAATTAATCTTCATTTTTTCCAAAATTTCAATTTTTGACCCCCGGGACCCTAAACCCACCAAACCTACCAAATACCCTTGAAATTGCCCGAAATTTCCAAAATTACCTATATTAACTAAGATTCCTCAAAATCAATCCTAAACATTCTCCACCACTTAAATTGATCATCCATGACCAAGTATATCAAAATTCCCAAAAATAGCCCCCAATACCCTACATGTACCCTCCTTGTACTCTAAATAGCTTAAAATTCCAAAAATTCAAAAAATTCTCAACAAATTCCAAAAATTTCAAAATATTATCCACATCAGTTTCTTTAACTGCCACATACCCCAATTTTGTCAATTTAACCCAATTTGATAAAAAACTCCAAATTGGCCCATAAGGCCCAAACTGACCAAGTAACTCAATCCATCCCAAATTGAACCCAAATGTCACTCAATTTTCTCCAAATTTGTTTTGAAATCCTCCTAACAACCCCATAAAAAACTCTACATTAATTTACCCCAACTTTGGAATCAAATTTCACCCAAACCCAACTCAAATCAAAATTCTCCAAATTGGCCTAAACCAATCATGAACCCAAACAAGCCCAAATCCCAAAATCAAGACCCAACCAAAATTGAGAACTCTTTGTCACACCTCCATGAATATTTTGCAACATTAATTTTACATCAAACCCAACGTTAGCCCAACCTTAACCCAAGTTAGCCTAATTTGTCCAAATTGACCTTACACCTTAATTACACTCAATTAACCCTAAATTAATTCAAAATGACCCCAAATCTTTTCTAAAACCTTCATAACACTTTCATAAACAAAACTTGACATTCATCTAGCCCAAGTTTTGGTCAAAGTCAAACCTGAGCTTAAGCCTAAATTCACCCCAAATTAAAAGCCCAAAAATCCAAACTTAAGCTCTAATTCATTTCAAAAGCCCAAAATTTGTTCTAAAAGCCCATATGACAAATTCCTCTTCATCAACCATTTAATAAAATCATTCCCTAAGTTCCAATTTCATCACCAAATAATTCTAAATCAAGACTCATGGCAAATTACCCCTAAATGTCAAAAGTCCGTAAAACCCATTTTTATGCAAAGTGAGCTAAGCCATTCCCAAGCCAAATGGAGCCATTGAGCCATGCACAAGCCACATGAGAGCCATGAAAGCCTTGGACTCCTCATCAATACATTAATGATAAGAGAGGGGAGCTCTTTTCTAATCCATGGTTAAACATTTTTACCCTTTCCATGATTCCCCCTAATCCAAAATTAATCTAAATGACCTTGATGGAGACTTCTCCACTCCAATCCAGCTGACCCAAATGACTTTACCTCAGCCTAAACTAAACCTTGGGAGGATCAACCTAACCTAAACCATGATTAAACCCAATTGAGCTCAAAATCCACCCTTCCCCCATTCCACTTAAGCTAAGCTCTTTACACATGTCCATAGCTGATTGCTTGCACCAAACCCCACCCCTGACCTCACTGAGTCAGATGGTGACTTAACCCTGGCCAGACCACCACCTGGTTCGGCATAAAACTCCATGGCTGAGAGCTCCATGTGAGCTAAAAAAATTTAAATTTTGCCTTGCTGAGTTGTCCCAACCCTAATGGTCATTGTGGCTCTTCTTCCTTTGACCTAAGCAGCTAATCCCAACCCTTGGCTTGTCCTGATAACCCCAATAGCCACGGCTATTTAAACACATCCCCAAGGCCAAAAAAAGGTTGAACAAAAAACCTTAACGAAACTCTGCCAAAATTACTCCACACTCTTCTCCTAGCCTAGAGAAGTTGATCCCCACTAGAATCTAGCCTTGAAGCCCTCTGCTTGAGCTCAATTTCAGAGTTCAATTTGAAGCCCGAAACAGGACATTCCACCACAGTGAGCAAAACCCCAAATTGATCAACCCTACACCATCACTGGACCAAGAGAGGAAGTTCCCTTGTGGAAGCCCCCTCACTAGACCACCCATTTATGCTGGAGACCAAAGCTCGAAATCGGGTTTGGACAAAATCATACCTAGGCATTTCACCACGACCAGGGGCTCCATCTCTAGCTTCCCTAGACTCCAACGAATGTGCCAAGCTCCTCTGATCTAAGCCTCACTTCTCAAAGCCAAGGTATTGAACTCTTCCTTCCCAAGAGCTTGTTTTGATTCTCCATTTTGTTTAAGTCAATTTTAAAGCATCATAGCCGTATAGATGTGTTCACCTTGTTGAGACAAGTTCATAGAGCCCAACATCATGTAATTTGGTTGAGAAATGAGGGAGATCTTAAGGTTTGAGTGTGGATGGTTCTCGGGTTAGGGCACTTGGGGATGATGAACGGATGTCGTCCATTCGCGCGTGTATTGGATGAACGGTGAAGATCAAGCCGGACGAATAGATAAAGCAAGACAGTCGGCCGTGTGGCTGCAGAGTTAGATGGCGGCGTCAAACAGGAGCACACCGCTTGGAGCTTCGACCCGGACGAGGATAACGCGGTGCCGACGTGGTTAAATAGATAAATATGATATTTTTGAATTATTTAAATGCCCTAACCTTTGAAAATGAATATCTTTGTGTAGAAAAATCACAAAAATAAACTAAAAATACTGTCTTGCTCAGTGAATAGAGGTGAACAATGTGGAAAAAGAATTGATATATTTTTTTGAGTATTTAATTTTTAATTAATTAAACACTGATCTGGGTATTTTAATTCTCTACTCACACACACAATTCACCATGACATGAGACCATAGGGCTTTTGTAGCCTCTGTTCTTGGGAACAATCCCTGAATTTTCCAAGGTTAGAGCCCACCTCTATGGCAAGGTATCTATTTTCAAAATTTTTGTGTCCGTTTTAGCATTTTAATTCCAATAATTTGCATATTGCTTGGAAAATTCTAGAAAAATTGGGGGAGGTATCTTATGATCAGAGGAGCCTAGGAAAATTATGGTTTGATTTAACTCCTTAAAAATAACCTATTTAGCCTAAACACTTAAAACAGAACTTTAATTAATTAGGAGTAACCACACATTAAAATCACTTGAAATTAATTCTCCACTGTCACTTAGGATACAGAGACCCTCACATAAAAATTTCAAGTCAATTGCAATTAATTTAACCTATTAAAGGAATTAATTAAGTGAGAGCTATTTTTAAAAATAAAAAATTCATAAAACCCAAAATATATTTCAAAAATTCACAAAACTTATTTTGAGACCTCTCTGTGATTAGGGGAGTCCAAGGAAAATAAAATGACATTTTTCATAAAAATTTGATTTTTAATCATTTTTTAATATTTAATAATTAAAAATAATAAAAAATCAGAAAAATATAAAAATTCACCAAAATGCCACATTTGGTCTCCTAATCACTTGGGAACCATCAAAATATTTTTCCTAAGTCTCTAAATTGAGATATTAATTTTTAAAGGCCTAAGATAATTTTTAATATTTAAAAAAATGAATTTTTTTAATCTTCTACTAAAATAATTCTAATAAATCAAACAAAATAAAAAAATATAAAATTTTTTTCTCTAAACTCCTTGACTACGGAGAGATTTTCTAAAAATATGAAATTAATCTTTCCACCTTTAAAATATTTTAAAATGAATTAATATTCCAAAATTTAAAATAATTATAATAAATAAAATATAATTCAGAAAATCACCAAAATTGGTCAGAGTGGTCCTCCGGTTAGTAGGAACCTTCCAAAATTTTCCCAAAGATAGACACTTCCTCATGATCATGTTATAGATTTTCATTGAAAAATTCCTATTTTCCCTAAAATTATTATATAAATTAAATTAAATTTGAAAAAAAAATCACATATTTCCCTCTAATGTCTTAATTGACATGTGAGTAAGGTGACATAAAATTTTTAAGTTCATTTGTGTTTGATTTGATGAATTAAGTTAAGAATATTCTTAAGAGGGCATTAAGGTAATTAAAAGGTTTTAACCTTAATTAAAATTTAGATTTAACCAAAGGGAGGGTAAAATATTTTGATCCTAAGTTTCATTTGGATGATTGAAACATGGGAAGTTCAAGTGGTAGAAACCCATTAAATCATCTTAAACATTAAATGAAAGAAACATTAATTAAATTACATGAAATTTGGAAGATTAATTAAAGCTTGGATAATTAAAGATTAAAAAGAAATGTAATAAAAAATTCTAATCCTCTAAATTAAATTCCTCTATTAATAATTAAATTAAACATTATTTAATGTCAATTAATGGAACTTTAAAATAATGATTAAAATTGATATTTTAAGAACCCTTTGTTGATAATCTTATGATTGAACTAAAGACACAAAAGGAAATTAATTCGAAATTGCCCAAAACTTAAATTAAGAATAAAATTTTAAAACGTTTAAAGATCAATCTGAAAAGTTAAAATCATTTAAACTAATAAAACTTAATTGAATTGAACAACTTGAACACTTTCCCAAACTTAAGATAATCTAAAAAGAGAAAGAAGATTAATCATCACTACATCACTTTAAACCATCAACTCAAACTTTAAATTAAGAATGGTTAAAATCTTCAATGAACCAATTTGCCCCTAAAGGCTTTCATTATCATAACTCTTAAATGAAGCATTAAATGAAATATCACCTTACTCACAAGGATAATCAAACATCCTGATTCATTGAGCAAGAATAATCTGGGTGATTGATTCATCACCACAATGAAAGTAACTGAACTTAAAATAATCCCTACAATATTTAGGAAGATGTTCAAAATTCAGTTTGGAGCACTTCTCTAACTTAAGGGGATGTTTTAAAAGAACAGTGAGACTTCATTGTTCTTCGTTGAAGAAAATCATTCTTAACAAAACACCAGAACTTAGATATCATAGGAATTGACTAGTAGTAGGACTAGGATTTTGGTAGACAACCAAAACCTTCCCTTAGCTTTAACTACGTGTTTTCTTGTTGCAAATATATAAATGCTTTAACATGTGTTTTAAGTGCAGGTGAAAATGACGGGAATGCCACCAGGTATGCATTTAAGTTTATTGCAATTTACATTTAGCAATTTATTAAATGTCTTATTTTCCTGTACTTATAAATGTATGAAAATGATCGAACCCAGCATGCTTAAACAATTCAAAATTTAATCACCAACAAAATGAAACTGCAATTATAACTAAATTTAAAACATCTCATTGGATGATAGGGAATCCCTCGGATTATGTAATCCACGTATTACTAACGAGTTTTCCCACGGTCTAAATGAAAGTGTGGAACTCATTCAGTTGAGTTTAGAAAATTCATTTGGACTAAGTGAATCCGATGAAAATAACAGTGTCGGGATGACGGAACCTTGGGTTCTTAATCAGTTCTGTTAATCAACTTTAAGATTTATTTTAATTAAAATACTAAGTGATCACAGAAAAATATGTTAAAAAATTTATACCTATTTTTTATGAAATTGCACTTTAAAGAAAGGTATTTTCTTTATTTTATTGCAGGAATGAAGATTTATAAGTGATAAAAGCAAAAAGCATGAAATGGAGAGAATTTGGATCAAAAAAGAAAGAAATTCATGCAATATGAACTAAGCCACCGACGACGAGATCGAGCCTGCCGACTGCGAGATCATGAGGATAATTTTTGAAGGATTTATAACTACCTCACCGACAGCGATCCAGAGCCCGCCGACGGTGAGATCGCGCGGATTGAAGACTTTCTAGAAGCTCACCGACTGCGAGGTTGTTTCTCGTCGACGGTGAGATTGGTCAAAATGCCAGATACATTGAACCTGGACGCTTTTTGAAGAGGTGCTTAAGTACCCTTTGGACCTTTGTCTACCTCTATAAATAGAGGACGAATTTTATTATTTTGGTGTGTCTATTTTGGTGTCTATTTGGTGTCTATTTGGTGTCTATTGTGTGTCTATTGAGTGTTTACTTTGTGTCTTCTGTGAGTCAATTTTAACGAGTCTTAGTGTTACTTTGTTTTAGTAAGTGTAATTAGTGAGTTAGAAGTGTGTTGTACTAGAACTTCAAGGAGTCTGCTTGGGGAGTAAATTGAGATAAGTATCTTTGTTTATTATTGTTAACTTTAAATGAAATCCATGCTTTGTTAAATTCCCATGCATTCTGAGTAGTTTTCTTAGTCTTTCTCCTTGTTTATAAAATTATGTGAATTGATGAAATTAAATAGAAATGCCTAAAATATTAAAATAAATTGTGATAATTTTTACTTAAAACTTAATTTACTTTTCAATCTGGCCTATTGATTTGTTAAAATATGTTGAATTATCAACTATAGTAAAGATTACATCCAATATTCAGAGAAGTCAAAAGCCTTGGAAGGAGGGTGCAAATAACTAGAGAAATATTATTTATCGGACGTAGAATTGGACATTTTAGTGTGACAGACTAAAATATTCAATTCGGTTCTATTGATTGAGAGCTGAAGTGTAGATGTTAGCCCTCAGGTGAGGGGAACGTGGGAGCTCTGAAGTGGCAGCCAGTATAGATGTTAGTCAATGTTCTTTGCACTTGCACCAAAGGGCAAAGAACAGGAATGCTCCTATTTGTCACAATACAATAAAAAAAATCTATTTGAATTCATCATTCACTTAATTTTCTAAAAACAAGGAGAAACATACCTTTTTCTGAAATCTTTAAATCAACTTTATTTAAAGCATTAGTTTACTTTAGTTCACTTTAGTTAAGTATTCTAAATTTCCGTATACTATATTAGTAAGTAAATACTTTTAAATTTAGCTGTTAAAAATTTAGTAAAACTTCCCTGTGGGATCGATAACCAGGACTCTACTAGAGCCCTGTATTACTTGATACGATACGTATACTTGCGTAGAATCCATATTATACATTCCATCATAAAATCAAATATATATATTAAAGCGGGATCAAGTTTTTGGTGCCGTTGCTATTAACACAATTTACAAATATAAAAAAGTGGGTCAAGTTTTTGGCGCCGTTGTCGGGGAAGTAAAAAAATTATTTACTAGAGTAACGAACTATTTTAAAATTTATTTTGCAAAATTGTATGCGTAAATTTGGAAACGAAAATTTAATACCTTACGATTCAGAATTAGAGCGTACAATTAAAAGAATTAGAAAACGAAAAAGAGAAATTATAAATTTAACACAAATGGCGAATATTCCTGAAAATGAAAATATCAATCAACAGAGACCATTAAGAGATTATGCCAACCCTACATTAGATGAAGTTCATTTAACTATTCAAAACCCTGATGTAGCTGCTAACTCATTTGAACTGAAACCTGCAATTATCCAAATAGTACAAAACAATCAATTTAATGGTTCACCTACTGAAGATCCTAATTTACAACTTGCTAGTTTTTTAGAACTATGTGCTACTTTCAAATATGAAGGAGTATCTAACGATGCTATTAGACTTAGACTTTTTCCTTTTCTTTAAGGGATAAGGCTAAAATGTGGTTAAATTCGTTAGCACCTGGATCTATTAAAACTTGGGGAGAATTATCCAAAAATTTCTATCCAAATATTTTCCACCATCTAAAACTGCTAAGCTTAGAAATGATATAACTTCTTTTAGTCAGTTTGATGGAGAGTCAATATATGAAGCTTGGGAGAGATTTAAATAACTTCTTTGGAAATGCCCACATCATGCGTTACCAGATTGGTTAATTATTCAAACTTTCTATAATGGATTAATAAGATCTCTTAGATCAATCATCGATACTTGTTGACCTCATTTTTGATGAGGTCTTCTCTTCTCTCTTTAGTACTTAGGATCTAGCCTTAGGCTTTTCCTTTGACTATCCTAGAGGATTAGAATTGGGAGCCACCACTTAGAAATTCAAACCACTTCTTAACTCCCTGCAAACTCCACAAACTCGATTATAGACCCCTAATCACCTAGAGGGTTGAGATCAAATGTGGAAGTTTAAAGGATGAGTTCCTGTAGGACTCTTTGGCCTTAGGACCGCCACGGGTGGCCTCGGTGCAGTGAGGGTCGACTTACACACACACTACACTTATACACTACACTTTCACACACCTCCTAAAACCACACCCATACCCAACTTGACCTCCCGACTCATGTAGGTGATTCACATGGATGGTCCTTAACCCCTAAGCCCTTGGCTAAGAGGGTTAGGAACAACATAGTGAATGCCTCAAATGAGTCCCTTCATGGCTCATGTGGGCTTGATATGGCTTCATGGCTCAACCCAAAATGGTTCCATTCCACTTACATTTACCCAATCTTCAATTTTCCAAATCTTCAATTTTCCAAATCTTCAATTTTCCAAATCTTCAATTTTCCAAATTTTCAATTTTCCAAATTTTCAATTTTTGACCCCGGGGACCCTACCACCCGCCTAGCCTACCCGAAACCCTTGAAATTACCCAAATTTTTCAAAAAAATCTCCAAACCACCCAAAATTCCTCAAGACCAATCCCAAACATTCCCACATTACTCAAATTGATCATCCATATCCAAAAATACTAAAAATTCCAAAAATTCCAAAAATACCTCCTAATACCCTCCAAATACCCAAAATGCCCCTCTTAGCCAAAAAATCCAAAAATTCAGAAAATTCCAAGAAAATTCTAGAAAATCCCAAATATTCCCAATTTCATTTTGTTCAACTAAACCATGGGCCACGTTTGTCAATTTACTCCACTTTTGTCAAAATCCCCAATTTGACCCACTTTAACCCAAAATAAACCTAATGTCAAACCAAACCTACCCAATTGACCAAAATTCTGGTCCAATTCAATTCTAAACTTCCATTCAACATACCCAACACCAATCTAGACCAAATCCAAGTCCAATTTGATTGGCATTTGAACCCAATTTCATTTTGGACCTTAAAGCCCAATTTGGACCCATGACCCAAACTTAGCCCAAACTAACCTAATTCAACTCCAATTAACCCCAAACCTTTCCTAAACCTTCCTTAACATCCCCACAAACAAAACACTAACATGATTTACCCAAAATTTGGACCCAAACCCCACTCAAATTCAACCCAAAATCAAAAAGCCCAATTTTGACATAAACCCAAACCTAACCCAAATAAGCCCAAACCCCAAAATCAAAACCCAACCAAAGTCAAAACCTCTTTGAAACACTCCCATAAACATTTCCCAATATTAATTTTACATCAATTTCAACCCTAGCCCAACATTGGCCCAAATTAGCCCAATCTGACTTACATTTGCCCATGTACCAAATGAACCCAAATCCAACCCAATTCAAGCCCAAACCACCTCAAATTTATTCCAAATCACTCATGAAATATCCCTAAACCAAACCCAACAATTATTTGGCCCAAGCCTTTACCAAACTTTCATCCTAAAGTCCATTTTAAAATCCAAAAGCCCACTTCCCTAAACCATTTTAAAAGCCCATCTTCACTAAATTTTAAAGGCCCAAAATTCATACAAAGCCCATATGACACTCTTCTTCATCATGACATCAATTAAAACCATCCCTAAATTTCCAATCAAATATAAATTTATTCTAAATCAAGCTTCATGTTAACCTCTCATACATTTATCAAAAATGCCAAAATCCATTTTCATACAAGTATGCCAAACTATGTGCAAGCCATAGGCAAGCCATGAAGCCATGCATGAGCCACATGGAAGCCATGAAAGCCCCTTTACATGTCACCATGCTATCTTGGGCAAATGGAGGAGGTTTAACCATGAAAGCCCCATTTCCATATTCCCTTAGGGTGCTTAACCATTTCCATGTCTCCCCTAAACCATGTTTAATCCTAATTGTACTTGGATTGTGACTTGACCCCACTAATCAAGCTGAGCCAAATCACTTTCTCTTCAGCCTAAATCAAGTCTTGGGTGGTGCACCTAGCTCAAAAGAATGGGTTAACCCAAATCAAGCCAAAATGGCCTCTCCCCCATACCATTTTAATCCAAGCCCTTTAAACATGTCCATGGCCAATTGACTGCACAAACCTCCAGCCCTGACCCACCTGGACCTAAGGGTGACCGATGCCTGCCGGCCAGCTGCCTGAGTCGCCGGAAAACGCCATGGCCGAGACATTGGAAGGAGCCAAGCATTGAAATTCTCCCTTGCTAAGTTGCCCACGCCCAGTGGCCATTTTATCTGTTCTTCCCTTGCCAAGAGCAGCTGATCCCAGTCCCTAACTCCCCCTAAGAGGCCCTCCAGCCTCTCCTATTTAAACCCCACCTCTCTCGGCCATGGAAGAGGTGCTGAACCAACCTTAAGGAAACTCGCCAAAATCATTCCGGACCACTCTCCACACATAAAGCATTTGATTCCCACTCGGATTCCAGCCCCAATTCCCTCCAAAGTCGAGCTCGATTTTGAGTTCAAATTTCGAGCATAAAAACTAGGGCACTTCTTCGAGTGAGCCAATCCCCAAATTGATTGGTCCTACACCTTCACCGGACCAAGAGAAGAAGTTTACCGAGAAAAAGCCCCCTCACCGAGCCGGCCATTGCTTCCGGCCTTCAAGCTTTGTGATCGGGCTTGGTCGAAATCATACCTAGACAATTCACCAAGCCAAGGGACTTCATCTGGAGCTTGCTTGGACCCAATCGAAGGTGACACAACTCTCAGATCGAAGCTTCACTTCTCTGAGCAAAGGTATGGACTCACTCTTCTTCCCTATCTTACAGAGATTCTCTATTTAATTTGAGTCAATTTCAATACATGTTTACCGTATGGATGTGTTCGTCTCCTCAAGATGAATCCATAGAGCATAAGAACACAGAAATCCGTTGAGAATCGAGTGAGAAATTAGGGTTAGAAGGTTGACGGTCACGGGTGCACACCAGTCATAGACGATGACTGGGAGTCGTTGTCGGCACTATTTTTAGGTTGTGTGGTATTGTGAAAAGGGGTCGCCTAACAGAAGTTGTCGGCGAATTTTTAATTTAATTTAAATAAATAATTTGAAAAGTAGTATTTGATTTTTTTGAAAATAATTTTAAATTTGAAGATTTTAAGATATGAAATCAAACTGATCTCACATCCCGAATAGTTTACATAAACCAGCACCGCACCACAAACCGTGTATCTATCCTGCTTGATGGTGGGGCTCGATTAAATAAACTAGAAGATTTGTGACATCCGTTTGGTCTGCGAACCAATTTTATAAGCGGACAAATTTCTCTGCTTAATATGAAAGTATTAAACAGGGTTTATATTACTCGGGTTCTTTAAAATTCTCTATAAGGGCAAGCCCCTATAGTTAATTACATCTTAAGTGACGGGAGTCACCTAAGAAAACTCTCGATAATAATCAATAATTCTGCTCTCAAGAATTTCAAAGTTTAAGTTTTCAAAGGATTGAATTTTGGAATTTCAATAGGGAATGGATCAAGTTTGGAACATTTTGTTTTGAGAGTTCAAAGGAAGAAAGGTAGGAGAAATTCCGGATTCAAAGTGAACTTCGGTAATTTCCCGACTATCCTATTGTTTGGCTTGAATTTAGGAAAGTGCTAATGTCTATTTAATGTTTTGATTTTGTCAATTTTAATTAATTAGGGCTTATATTTATATGATAGAATCATACAAACAGCCTCGAAGATGTGACGGTTTATGTCGTATCAGACGACTACCTCGGAATCCTAAGACCGGTTAGGGCTTAATTTGCAATGCAAATGCCTAACGAAGAGTTGAGGATTTATGTTGCACTAGAAAAACTACCTCGAAGTCTTATGGGTTTGTTATTTAATTCTAGGAAAGTTTTGCTGAAGTAGACTCAGGTTTTGCTGATGACGATGGTCGTGCTGCCCACCATGCTCCGAGCTCCTTGTTGTTACAGAGGTTTAGTTTTAGAAGTCATAAATCAGGGGATGAGGAAGGTGTTTTGGTTTAGAGAAAATCTTAATTTCTAAGTGTTTTTTGTGTTTTAATTAAAACAAATCTTAAAGTTGATTATAACGACACCGGCTAAGATCCCACGGTTCCATCCTTCCGGCATCATTATTTTTATCGGATTCACTTAGTCCAGATGAATTTGCTAAACTCAACTAAATGAGTTCCACACTTTCATTTAGACCGTGGGAAATCCCGTTAGCAACACGTAGGTTACATCATCCGAGGTATTCCCGATCATCCAACAGGACGTTTTAATTTAGTTGTAATTGTAGTTTTGTGTTCTGTTTGTGATTAAATTTTGAGTTGTTTTATATTTTGAAGAGTTGTGGCGGTGAATTTTATCTTGCAATGACTTTTAATTTAGTTTTGGTTTCAGTTTTAGGGACTATCCTAAAGGTGTGGGTTTTCATGCAACGATTGTTTATCATGCAAGAAAAGTAAGTGCAATGCGGTTAAATAAATTGCAATAATGTAAATTGCAAGAAAGTAAATTGCAATAAAATAAAAGCGTACCTGGAGGGTCTTCCCGTCATCCCAAGCTACACTTAAAACACAATTAGAATATTTAAGTAAGTTCCTAGGTAAAGCTAAGGGAAGGTTTATGGTTTTCTACCAAATTCCTAATCCTATAGCTAGTCATTTCCTATGACGTCTAGGTTCCTTGTGTTTTGGTTTGAGGACGATTTTCTTCATCAAAGAACAATTAAGTTCAATTGTTCTTATGAACATCCTATCATATCAAGGAAGTGCTTAAGGCAAATCTTAAACATCTTTTCAATATTTCTATGATTGTTTTAAGTCCAAACGAATTCAATTATACAAATGAATTAATCGTCCGAGGTTTAGTTAAGTTTTGTTATTATCTTACTCAGTGAACTAGGATATTTGAATGTCCTATAAGTGAAGTAACATTTCACTTAATATTCTATTTAGGAGTTATTATAATTAAATTTTTCGAGGGTGTTGACCTCATTTTTGATGAGGTCTTCTCTTCTTCTTTTAGTACTTAGGATCTAGCCTTAGGCTTTTCCTTTGACTATCTTAGAGGACTAGAATTGGGATCCACCATCTAGAATTTCAAACCACTTCTTAACTCCCTGCAAACTCCACAAACTTGACTATTGACCCCTAATCACTTAGAGGGTTGAAATCAAATGTGAAAGTTTAAAGGATGAGTTCCTATAGGACTCTTTGGCCTTAGGACTGCCCTGGGTGGCCTGGTCTGGTGAGGGGGCTGACTTACACACACACTACACTCATACACTACACTTTCACACACCTCCTAAAACCACACCCATACCTAACTTGACCTCCAGACTCATGTAGGTGATTCACATGGATGGTCCTTAACCCCTAAGCCCTCGGTTAAGAGGGTTAGGAACAACATAGTGAATGCCTCAAATGAGTCCCTTCATGGCTCATATGGGCTTGATGTGGCTTCATGGCTCAACAAAAATGATTTCATTCCACTCAAATTTACCCAATCTTCAATTTTCCAAATTTTTAATTTTTGAACCCCGGGACCCTACACCCGCCTAACTTACCCAAAGCCCATGAAATTACCCAAATTTTTCAAAATCACCTAAATTACCTAAAATTCCCCAAAATCAATCCCAAACATTTCCACATCACTCAAATTGATCATCCATACCCAAAAATACCAAAAAATTCCAAAAATACCTCCCAATACCCTCCAAACACCCAAAATACCCCTCTTGACCCAAAAATCCAAAAATTCAGAAAATTCCCAGAAAATTCCAGAAAATCCCAAATATTCCCAATTTCATTTTGTTCAACTATGCCATGGGCCAATTTTGTCAATTTACCCTACTTTTGTCAAAACCCCCAATTGGACCCATTTTAACCCTAAGTGAACCCAATGTCAAACCAAACCTATCCAATTGACCAAAATTCTGGTCCAATTCAATTCTAAACTTCAATTCAACATTTCCAACACCAATCTAGACCAAATCCAAGTACAATTTGATTGACATTTGGATCCAATTTCACTTTTGGCCTTAAAGCCCAATTTGGACCCATGACCCAAACCTAACCCAAACTCACCCAATTCAACTCCAATTAACCCCAAATCTTTTCTAAATTTCCTTAGCATCCCCACAAGCAAAACACTAACATGATTTGCCCAAAATTTGGACCTAAACCCCACTCAAATTCAACCCAAAGCTAAAAGGCCCAATTTTGACCTAAACCCAAACCTAACCCAAATGAGCCCAAACCCCAAAATCAAAGCCCAATCAAAGTCAAAACCTCTTTGAAACACTCCCACAAACATTTCTCAACATTAATTTTACATCAATTTCAACCCTAGCCCAACATTGACCCAACTTGGCCCACTTGGACCTATATTGGCCCATTCACCAAAAGAACCCAAATTCAACCCAATTCAAACCCAAATCACCCCCAATTTGCTTCAAGTCACTCATGACACATCCATGAGCTAAACCCAAAAATTATTTGGCCCAAGCCTTTACCAAAATTTCATCCCAAAATCCATTTTAAAATTCAAAAGCCCACTTTCCTAAACCATCTTAAAAGCCCATCTAAAACCATTTCAAAAACCCCAAAATCTACCCTAAAGCCCACATGACATCTCCACTTGCCATCCACTTAATAAAATCCATTCCATAAGTTCTAATCCCATCATCAAATAATTCCAAATCAAGCCTCATGCCAAATCACCCCTAAATACCAAAATTTTTCTTAAATCTATTTCCATGAAATTGACTCCACTTTTCCCAAGCCAAAGGTGAGCCATGCAAGCCATGGACAAGCCACATGAAGCCATGGAAGGCTTGACATGTGATCAAGCCATTAATGGCAAAAGGAGGGCCCCTTTCCTAATCCTTCTTAAACCCTTTTTTACCTTAAGCATGTCACACACTAAACCATGCTTAGCCACCTCATCATGGATGGAGACCACACCATTCTCTCTTGGCTGACCCAAGTGATCCTTTTCAGCCCAAGACTAGGCCTTCGGTGGTGAACCTAGCCCAAAACCATGGGTTGACTCATTTGAACCCAAAATGGTCTTCCCCCCATTCCATTTAAATCCAAACTCTTTACACATGGCATTTGCCAATTGCTTGCTCCAAGTCCCAGCCCTCCACCCTCTCCTATTTAAACACCACCCCTCTCGGTCATGAGAGGTGCTGAAACAAACCTTAAGGAAACTCTGCCAAAATTGTTCCAGACTACTCCCCATACACAGAGCACTTGATCCCCACTGAAATCCCCCGCCATTTCTTCTCTCGCGAGCTCAATTTCGCAGTTGAAATCAAAGCCCAAAACCAGGACACTTCTCCACAAAGTGAGCCAATCCCCAAATTGATTGGTTCTACACCTTCACCGTACCAAGGGAAGGTGTCCACCAGCAAAAGCCCCATCTCCGAGCCACCCGGCTTGCTCCGACCTCCAAGCTTTGTGATCTACTGTGGTCGAAATCCTACCTAGGCAATTCACTGCACCGGAGACTTCATCCGGAGCTTGCCGGGATCCAATCGAAGGTGAAACAAACCTCGGATCGAAGCCACACTTCTCCGAGCAAAGGTATGGCCTCACTCTTCTTCCCGAGCTTCTGAACATTCTCCATTTCTATTGCGTAAATTTCATCCCACATAAACCGTATGGATGTGTTCGTCTCCTCAAGACGAATCCATGGAGCATAAGAACACGAAAATCCATCGAGAATCGAGTGAGATATTAGGGATTTAGTGTGGACGGCTCTCGGGTGAGGACGCTCGGGGACGATGAACGGATGCCGTCCATTCAATACACGCGCGGACGGACGGCTCAGATGGCGTCGGACCAGGAGATGGTACGTGAACCGCGGGGCCCGGGCTGCTGACTCAAGCGGCGGCGTCGAATGGGAGCGCGACGCGTGTGCGTTCGGAGATGCCGAGGATGACGCGGCGCCGACTCGGATAAATAGAAAATTAGGGGTATTTTCTATTTATTTAATTCCCTAAACTTGGAAAATTCATAACTTTGTGTAGGAAAATCATAAAAATAAAATAAAAATACCCTCTTGCTCGGTGAACAGAGGAGAATAATGTGGAAAAGAAATTATTTAATTTCATCAAGTATTTTATTTTTAATAATTTATTTACTCTCTGCATATTTTTAATTCTCCATGCATGTATACAATTCACGATGGCATGAGACCATAGGGCTTTTGAAGCCTCTGAATTTGGGAACATTCCCTGAATTTTCTAAAGTCAGAGGCCATCCCTATGAAAAGTTATTGATTTTTCAAATTCATGTTACTGTTTTGAGTATTTTAATTCCAATAAATAGCATGTTGTGAAATAAATTCTAGGAAAATTTGGTGATGTTCCTTATGACCAGAGGACCCTAGGGAAAATAGGTTTTGAGTTAGTTCATTTAAAACAACCCTAATTGGCCTAAACAACCAAAATGGATCCCTAATTAATTAGAGCTAACCATACATCAAATTGACTTGAAATCAATTCTCCACTAACCTTTAGGATCAGAGGAACCCACCATAAAAATTTGAGATCAATTGGACTTGGTTAGCCCTACCAAATGGGTTGATTGAGCCATTTAGTCATTTTGAACTTTAAAAATTCATAACTTTCAAAATATCTTTCAAAAATTCACCAAATTGGTTTTGGAGCCTCTCTGATATTAGGGGAATTTAAGAAAATTAAAATTTCAATTTTCTAAAAAAGTTGATTTTTAATATTATTTTAATATTTTTAATAATTAAAAATAATAAAAATCACAAAAATAATAAAATTCACCAAAATGTCACATTTTGAATTTTAATCACTTAGGAACAAACCCCATATTTTTCTTAGGTCTATTTAATGAGATATTAAATTTTAAAGCTCTAGGGCAATTTTAAAATAAAAAAAAATGTATTTTCTAGCATTTTTACCAAAATAATTATAATAAATCATAGAAAAATCAGAAAATTGTAAAAATTGGTTCTCTGATTTCCTTGATATCAGAGAGATTTTTGAAAATATAAAATTCATTTTTCAACATTTATTTTATTTTCAAATTAATTAACACTCCAAAACTTAAAATAATTATAATAAAAATAATATAATTCAAAAAATCACCAAAATTGGTCCAAGTGGTCCTCTGGTCATTAGGAATGTCCCTTATTTTTCTTAAGGACAGAAATTTTCCCTTGGTCATGTTATTAAATTTTCCTTGGAAATCTCTATTTTCTACCAAAAATAATTATATAAATAAATTAAATACAGAAAAATCACATTTTCTCCTCTCATGTCTTTATTGACATATGAGTGAAGTCACATAAAAATTTCAAGTTCATTTAAGCTCAATTTAGTGAGTTATGAAATTAGTAAGCTTAAAGGATAAAGTGGTAATTAAAATTTTAATCCTTAATTAAAACTTTAGGTTTAATAAAAAAATTATTAAGTAAGATATTTGATCCTAATCTGATTTGGATGATCGAAATTTAAATAATTAAAGGGTAGAAACCCATTAAGCAATTTAAAATAATTAAACCTTAATTAAATAATTGATTAAATTTGGAAGAATAATAAAATTGGAATTATTAAAATAGGGATATTATTAGGAAGAGATTTATTCTTTAATTTAAAAATCTCTAAATTAATCATCTCATTAATATTCAATTCTTAATTAAAATGATAACTCAAATTTAAAATATTAAAAGACTTAATCATTAAACTAAAGTTAAATTATTAAATTCTTTTAAAATTTCAATTAAAATTAAAAATTAAATTAAATTAAAAATTAAATTAAATTAAGTAAATTAAATTGAATTAAATTAAATTAAATTAAATTAAAATTAAAAGTTGAATTAAATTAAAGATTAAATTAAATTAAATTAAGATAAACAAATTAAATTAAATTAAATTAATTAAATTAAATTAAATTAAATTAAATAAATAAAATCAAATTAAATTAAGTTAAATCAAATTAAAGATTAAATTAAATGAATAAAATAAAATAAATTAAATTAAATTAAATTAAATTAAATTAAAATAAATCAAATTAAATTAAAATTAAATCAAATCAAACTAAATTAAGTTAACATCAAACCAAACTAAATTGAATAGAATTAAATTAAATTAAATTAAATTAAATTAAATTAAGTTGAATTAAATATAACATCACCAAAGACATAAAGAATTCGAAATAAATCTAAAATAACTTGAACACTATTCCAAATTTAAACCCATTAATTGAAATTAAACTAAATCACAAACCATTTGAACACCAATTTACCCTCGAAAGCTTTAGTTATCATAACTCCTAAACGGAATATTAAATGAAATGTTACTTCACTTATAGGACATTCAAATATCCTAGTTTACTGAGCAAGATAACAACAAAACTTGAAATTCTCGGACGATTAATTCATTTGTATAATTAAATTCATTTGGACTTAAAACAACTCTAGTAATATTGAAAAGATGTTTAAGATTCATCTTAAACACTTTCTCAATATGATAGGATGTTTATAAGAACAATTGAACTTAATTATTCTTTGATGAAGAAAATCGTCTTCAAACAAAACACAAGGAACCTAGACGTCATAGGAAATGACTAGCTATAGGATTAGGAATTTGGTAGAAAACCATAACCCTTACCTTAGCTTTACCTAGGAAGTTGCTTAAATATTCTAATTGTGTTTAAGTGCAGCTTGGGATGACGGGAAGACCCTCCAGGTACGCTTTTATTTTGTTGTAATTTACCTTATTGCAATTTATTTAATCGCATCGCACTTACTTTTCTTGCATGATAAACAATCGTTGCATGAAAACCCACACCTTTAGGATAGTCCCTAAAACTGAAACCAAAACTAAATTAAAAGTCATTGCAAGATAAAATTCACCGCCACAACATTTCAAAATATAAAACAACTCAAAATTTAATCACAAACCGAACACAAAACTACAATTACAATTAAATTAAAACGTCCTGTTGGATGATCGGGAATACCTCGGATGATGTAACCTACGTGTTGCTAACGGGATTTCCCACGGTCTAAATGAAAGTGTGGAACTCATTCGAGTTGAGTTTAGCAAATTCATCCGGACTAAGTGAATCCGATAAAAATAATGATGCCGGGAGGATGGAACCGTGGGATCTTAATCGGTGTCGTTATAATCAACTTTAAGATTTGTTTTAATTAAAATAATGAAAACACTTGGAAATTAAGATTTTCTCTAAACCAAAACACTTTTCTCATCCCCTGATTTATGACTTCTAAAACTAAACCTCTGCAACAACAAGGAGCTCGGAGCATGGTGGGCAGCACGGCCATCGTCATCAGCAAAACACCGAGTCTACTTCAAGCAAAACTTTCCTAGAATTAAATAACAAAGCCATAGGACTTCGAGGTAGTTTGCCTAGTGCAACATAAATCCTCAACTCTTCGTTAGGCATTTGCATTGCAAATTAAGCCCTAACCGGTCTTAGGATTCCGAGGTAGTCGTCCGATACGACATAAACCCTCACATCTTCGAGGCTATTTGTATGATTCTGTCATATAAATATAAGCCCTAATTAATTTAAATTGGCAAGATTAAAACATTAAATAAACATTAGGACTTTCCTAAATCTAAGCCAAACAATAGGATAGTCGGGAAATTACCGAAGTTCACTTCGAATCTGTGATTTCTCCTACTTTTCTTCCTTTGAATTCCCAAAACAAAATGTTCCAAATTTGATCCATTCCCTATTGAAATTCCAAAATTCAATCCTTTGAGAACTTAAACTTTGAAATTCTTGAGAGCGAGAATTATTGATTATTATCGAGAGTTTTCTTAGGTGATTCCTGTCACTTAAGATGTAATTAACTATAGGGGCTTGCCCTTATAGGGAATTTTAAAGAACCCAGGTAATATAAACCCTGTTTAATGCTTTCATATTAAGCAGGGGAATTTGTCGGCTTATAAAATTGGTTCGCAGACCAAACGGATGTCACAAATCTTCTAGTTTATTTAATCGAGCCCCACCATCAAGCAGTGTGTCTATCCTAAGGGACAGATACACGGTTTGTGGTGCGGTGCTCGTTTATATAAACTATTTGGGATGTGAGATCGGTTTAATCTCATATCTTAAAACCTTCAAATTTAAAATTATTTTCAAAATCAAATACTACTTTTCAAAATTATTTATTTAAACTAAATTAAAAATTCGCCGACAACTTCTGTTAGGCGAC
The DNA here is from genome assembly GCA_022702705.1 of Papilionanthe hookeriana x Papilionanthe teres. Taxonomy (NCBI): domain Eukaryota; kingdom Viridiplantae; phylum Streptophyta; class Magnoliopsida; order Asparagales; family Orchidaceae; genus Papilionanthe; species Papilionanthe hookeriana x Papilionanthe teres. The sequence continues at coordinate 80,562,914 of CM040428.1, read as the reverse complement.
CCCCTTTTAAAAATAAAACACACAACCTAAAAATATGCCGACAACTTTCTGGCGACTCCGCTGGGGAATGATTCCTCTCTCCATTTTAATCAGACAATTCTGCTTTCGAAAATCGGTAGTGTATCCATATTCCTAGTGGATCAAGCTACCCTTCTTTCCGTTGGAATACTATGTTCATTTCTACCTTGAACGAGTATAGCCAACATTCTCTCGGATTTAGGAGCCACTGTTTAGACACCCCCGAACGCAGAGGTTCCGAGATCCTTTTACCTCATTTCGAGGTGGGGCGGACCCCCGATAGTGTTAATTTCAGAGTGATCCTTCGAGTCGAGAGTCTTGCATAAGACTTTCTTTCCTTTCCAACTACGAATCAGAACGTAGGAAAATAATGTGGAAAAGAAATCAAGCACTGGATGAGTAGTTTATTTTTAATAATTTATTTACTGTTTCCAATGTTTTGATTCTCCATTTGCATATACAATTCACCATGGCATGAGACCATAGGGCTGCGAAGCCTTTGATCTTGGGAACATTCCCTGAATTTTTCTGAATGTCGTAGCCATCTCTCGTGAAAAGTTATTAATTTTTCAAGTTCATGTGACTATTTTTTAGGTATTTTAATTCCAATAATTCAGCATGTTGTGAAATAAATTCTAGGAAAATTTGGTGATGTTTCTTAGGACTAGGAGACCCTATGAAAAATATATTTTTAGTTAATTCATTCATAATAACCTTAATCAAGCCTAAACCTCTAAAATTGAATTTGAATTAATTAGGGTTAACCACACATCAAATTGACTTGGAAACAATTCTCCATTTACTCTTTAGGGTCGTAGAACTCATATGTACCCTGCTAAGAATCGACTCGATTAACCCCACCAAATGAATTACTAAGTCCTCATAAAGAAATAGAACTTTTTAAAATTTCATAACTCGAAAAATACTTTAAAAAATTCACAAAAATGGTTTTGGAGCTTCTCTCGATATCAGGGTAGTTTAGGAAAATTAAAATAGGAATTTTCTAAAAGTTTATACTACAATATTTTAATGTTTTAATAATTAAAAATAATAAAAATCACCAAAATATTAAAAATCATAAAAATGTTATATTTCGACTCCTAATCATTTAGGAACAAACCAAATATTTTTCCAACCTCTTCTAGGATAAGATATTGAATTTTAAGGGCTTAATGTAATTTTTAATATTAGAAAATGAATTTTCAATATTTTTCACTAAAGTAATTATAATAAATTAAAGAAAAATAAAAATTATAAAATTTATATATCTGGACTCCTTGAGGTCAAAGAAATTTAAGAAAAAATGATAAATCTATTTTTCAACTTTTATTTTATTTTAAAATTAATTAATACTCTAAAACTCAAAATAATTATAATAAAAAAATATAATTAAAAAAATCACAAAAATTAGTCCAAGTGGTCCTCTGGTTATTACGAACATCCCATAATTTTTTTAAGGACAGAAACTCTTCCTTGGAGATGTTGTTGAATTTTCTTTGAAAACCCCTATTTTCTACTAAAAATAATTATATAAATAAATTAAATTCAGAAAAATCACATTTTCTCCTATAATGTCTTAATTGACATGTGAGTGAGGTACATAAAAATTTTAAATTCATTTTAGCTCAATTTTAGTGAGTTATGAAATAAATGTTCCCAAAAGTAAGTATAAAGGTAATTAAAAATTTTAACCCTTAATTAAAACTTTAGGTTTAATCAAGATGGAGGGTAAAATATTTGATTTTAATTTTCTCGATGATAGAAACTTACAGTGGGGAAATTAAAGATTAGAAACCCATTAAAACTTCTGAAAATATCAAAATGAAACCCTAATTAATTAAATAATTTAAATTTTGGAAAGAATATATTTAAATTTGGATTATTAAAATAGAGATATTATTAAGAGGATATTTATTCTTTAATTTAAAAATCCTTAAATAAGTCACTTTAACAATATTTAGTTCTTAATTAAAAATTAAAATAATAATTAAAAATCAAATTTAAATCTTGGAATTAAGTTAAATTAAATTAAATTAAGTTAAGTTAAAGTTTAAATTAAACTAAATTAATAGCTAAACAATTAAATTAAATTAAATTTAAAATATTGAAACTAAAATTAAAATGAAATTAAAATGAAATGAAATTAAATTAAATTAAATTAAATTGAATTAAAATTAAGTTAAAATTAAATTAAATTAAATTAAATTAAAATCAAATCAAATTAAATTAAATTAAATTAAATTAAAATCACTTAACAACAAACCTAAATGAAATCATTAAGAGTTAAATCAAAATATATCAATAATTTCAATACCTCTTTCTATCTAAGTAAATTTAAAACATGAACATCAATCAAATACTAAGATAATTGAAAGTGTAAAGATTTAAATTAAATCTAAAATAATTTGAACATTATTCCAAACTTAAAATTATTAATTAAAACCTCATAATTAAATTAAATCGCTTTAAATCATTAACTCAAACTTTAAATTAAGAATGATTAAAATTCTCAACAACCCAACTTACCCTTAAAGGCTTAATTATTATAACTCCTTAAATGTATATTAAGTGAGATGTCACTTCATCTAATGTAATCAAACACCTAAATTCACTGAGCAAGAGACAAAGCTTAATTTAAACTCCCTGACAGATTAATTCACTCGTGCAATTAAATTTACTGGGACTCAATTAATCCCGTGTCTTGAAAAGATGTTTAGACTCCGTCCTAAACACATCCTCAATATGACGGGATGTTTTAGAAGAACAATTAAATCTAATTGTTCTTTGATGAAGAAAATCATCCTTAAACCAAACTAAAAACCTAGACGTCATAGGAGATGACTAGTTATAGGATTAGGAATTTGGTAGACAACCAAAACCCTTCCCTTAACTTTACCTAAGTATTTGTTGAAATATTTAAATGCCTTAACATGTGTTTTAAGAGCAAGCGGGGATGACGGGAAGACCCTCCTTGTGCACGCTTTTATTTTATTGCAATTTACTTTATTGCAATTTACTTACATGCACCGTACATTACTTTTCTTGCATGATAAATAAGACTGTTGCATGAAAACCAAAACCTTTAGGATAGTCCCTAAACTGAAACAAATTTAAATTAAAAGTCATTGCAAGATAAAATTTACCACCACAACATTCCAAAATATAAAATAACTCAAAATTTAATAAACAATAGAACAACAAAACTGCAATTACAACTAAATTAAAACGTCTCGTTAAATGATCGAGAATACCTCGATGATGTAACCCACGTGTTGCTAACAAAGATTTCCCCACGGTCTAAATGAAAGTGTGGAACTCATTCGCCTGAGTTTAGCAAATTCATATGGATTAAGTAAATTCGATGAAAATAACGGTGTCGGGACGATGGAACCGGATCTTAATCGGTTTCGTTTAAACAACTTTAAGATTTGTTTTAATTAAAATATTAAAAACACTTGGATTTTAAGATTTTCTTAAACCAAAATACTTCTCTCATCTCCGATTTGCGTAATTTTTAAAACTAAACCTCTCGCAACAACAAGGAGCTTCCTGGCATGGTGGGTAGCTCTACCATCAATACAAGAAAACTCGCATCTACTTCGGAAGAAAAACTTTCTTAGAATTAAATAACCAAGCCATAGGAGTTCGAGGTAGTTTGCCTAGTGCAACATAAATCCTCAACTCTTCGTTAGGCATTTGCATGATCATGTCATGTAAATTAAGCCTTAACCAAATTTTAGACTCCGAGGTGGGGCCGTTTGGTACGACATAAACCCTCATATTCGAGGTTATTTGTGATGATCATGTCATACGTATATAAGTCCTAATTAAATAAAATTAGTAAGATTGCAACATTAAATAAACTCCTAAATCTAAAACAAACAATAAAAGGATAGCCTGGGAAGTTATCAAGATTCTTCGATCTTCAAATTCTCCTACTTCTTCCTTCGACTCCTAAAAATAACCGTTTCAAATTTGATCCATTCCCTATTGAATTCTCCAAAATTCAATCCTTTGAAAACCTTAAACTTTGAAATTCTTGAGAGTAAAACCACTCGATCATTATCAAGAGTTTTCTTAAATGATTCCCATCATTTAAGATGCAATTAACTATAGGGGCTTGCCCTTAATTTCTTTGTATTGAGCAGGAGAACTTGTCGGCTTATAAAATTAGTTCACAGATCAAACGAATGTCACAAATCTTTTAGTTTATTTAACCGAGCTCCATCACTGCCGTTGTGTCTATTCTTTGGGATATACACGATTTGTGATGCAAAGGTTTCGTTATATAAACTATTTCCGGGATGCGAGATCGGTTTGATTTCATATCTTTAAATTTTTCAAATTTAAAATTATTTTCAAAATCAAATACTACTTTCTAAACTATATATATATTTAAATTAAATTTAAAATCTAAAATTCCGCCGACAATTTCGTAGGTGACCCCTTTTTAAAATACAACATTCAACCTAAAAATATGCCGACAGAGCCTGGTGCCTAGGCGCCAGAATTTGGGGCCTAAGTGTTGGTTCGGCCTGAATCTGACAACTCATCTTCTTAACCCCACCCACGCCATTTTGATGCCTAAGCTTCCTTCTCCACAGTATTTGACGAAAATACCGCCTAGAGATCCCATTTAGAGCCGAATTTTCAAGTTTTTGGGCTTGAAATCACCCGATTTCTTCATCTCGAGGTCAGATCTACATTCAAAAATCATTATTTTTTATTTTCATTATGGATTTTTCTCTCATCTAGAAAAATCAAATTTTTGAGAAAAATTTTAATTTTTTATGGTTAAATCCATGGGTGTTTAAGCTATTTCAAGTTTGAAAAGCTTAAATTAGTTTATTTTTCTAGATCCGTTTAATTTCTTTCGTGTTTTTCTTTTACCTTTACATGCAACCAAATCTAAGTAAGGAAAGGAACAAGAAAACTTTTGTCGTAGCAAGTTCATCACTACTGCTGCAAATTTCTGATATAATGATTTTGCTACTACTCAGAAGTTTATCTCAAAGCGAAGTTTTTGTAATCCTGGAGGAAGAATTGAGGAGACAGTCATTGCACTCAACTGACAATGAATTTACTATTTCACTACTATTGCCATTATCCCGGTGGTTAGAGAATTTTATGATAATTTCGTGGATGTGGAGGAATACGAGATTTTCATCTATGGAGCTGGAGCAGGATTCACCCCGAACGATCAACATTTTCTATGGCCTCGCCGCCAAACATTGAGTGTTATTACTCAGGTTTATCTCCATCTGAGGAAGATTTGGATATGATCATTGCCTATCCGACCGATAGTACCGGCTCGGAAGATGCGGTGAATGGAAAAAGGGTAAATTTTTTTCATCTTCTAAGCTTAATGGTGTTTCCAAGGCATGGCACTACTTTATTTCGCTTGTCTCCTTCCATCCATTCATCTAAGTGAAGTTACTGCAGATAGAGCTATTCTAAACTACTGTATTTAAGAGAGGAAGTCTATTGATGTAGGGAGCATTATTTATGATTCTGCGGAGGCTACCGCTCGTTCTAAGACATCTATCGGACTCGTTTTCCATCACCGTCTATTCTCTATGTCAAAGTAGTTGAATAGTTGCTAAGCTTTCTGAGGAAAAGCTCATTTCGATGAAGCCTATTGGAGAGAAAGCGCCAAACATTTACGATCGACCGCGAGGTAAGAGTTCTACCGCACCCTGTGTTCATTACCTACTTTGGATAGAGCTTATACTTCTAAACCATCTACTTCTGCTGAGCCATCATTTGCATTTTGGGAAACCATGTAAGATCAGTTCATAGAGCAGCAACATGAGTTTTTCTTAACTCACTGCAGAGTAGATACCATAGATAAGAAGATTGATCACCTTTATGAGTATACAAAAAGAAAGAGTGATTTCGATGCTGAGTATTTAGAGTCTTTAGGTAGAGAATGATGTTCAATTCCCTACATGTCCCAGAATTTCACCTTATGTTGATCCTAAGGATATGGAGTTCTCTTGTGGTGATGATGATGAAGCACAAACGTTGATTAGTTGCTCGACTTTATCTCTAGAGATTATTGGATTATGTTTTTAGAGTAAGGTTTTCTTATTTCTTGTATTGTTTATTGTTATGTTATTTGTTATAGTTGTTGTAAACTTTTTATGTTAAAACTATTTTTTAGCTTATATTATTTGTCCTTAAAGAACTAATATTTTCTTTAAAAATATATTAACATAACATAAGGAATGAAAAATTTGTTTAAGATTACCTAAATTTTTGAATTTATAAATAATTTAAGAAATCCTAATTCAAAATTTCAAAAAAATTCGATTAATTTTAAGAATAGAATTATTTAGCTTAAAGAATAATAAGATCAAAATTTTTTCTATTTATAGTAAAGAGAATTGTATTTTTTAAATACTAAGGAATCAAGATTATCAAGTAAAAGAAAAGATTGAAATAATTTTTGAAAAAAATAATAAATTATTAATGTCATATTTATTAAGTAAGAATGGATAAGTTTTTGAAAATAAGTTAAGGATAGTGAAGTTCAAAATCATTAATAGGTTATCTAAATATAGTAATCCTCACTTAAGAAAAAAGGGATTAAAAAACAATCCAGAAAAAAAAAGAGAGAAAAGAAAAGAAAAAAAGAAAAAAAAGTGAGGAGAAACTTGAGGAAATGCCTAATCAAAAATTGGCTTCACTTGAATTATCTTAGAGTAAGAAAACTGATTAAATTTTTAACTTAATTTCTATGTACCTGTATTTTTACTAAAAAGAATAATATATTTCATGAAAAGATTTTTCTTGGAAATATTCTATGTGGCCTTGATATGATAAACTACAATTATTCTTGAAATAAATGAAAATTTGGAAGTCTTTTAATTTGGTAGTTAAATATTCTTAAATTCTTAAAATTAAACTTAATTAGTGAAATTTGGATAATGATTTGCTAAAGCATTTATAAAATAAAAAATTATAAGAAATCTTAAATATTTTAACTTCATTCCAAATGTTATCTATTTTATGTAATTAAAAGGGTTACTTGAGGACAAGTAACGTTTAAGTTTGAGGGAATTTGAGCTACCTAAAAAATACCTTTTTTTATGCCTTATTTATGATTCAATTTTTAAATATATTATGCTTTAATGAAGGGTATTTTCATGTTTTTTGATGTAGATGATTAAAAAGAGTCCATGAAAGAAAAAGAAGGAAAAAGGAGCAAAAAGGAGCAGAAATGGAGCTTACGGAGCAATTTTTGGAATTATTGGCCTGGTGCCAAGGCCGTAGTCCGGCGCCCCAAGCGCTCAGCTCGATGGCTGCACGTTGTTAAGTTTTTTTCATGACTTTGGGCAGTTATTTTCATGGTGTTAAGTGGTTATTGGAGCTTCTAGAAGACTGGAAGTTACTCCTAATATATAGGACATGTGATACAATGTATTTGGACACAAGGAAACGATCTGGATCGCGAAGAGGTGTGACCCAAAGTGAAGAGGTGTGAAAGACCCGGTCACGGAAGCCGCGCCTAGGCGCCGCATCCCGCCTAGGCACGACGGTTACGTCTAGAAGATACATTGAATTTGAACGAATTTTGAAGAGGTGCCTTAAGCAACCCCTGGTCAAATTCAGAGCTCTATAAATAGGAGCCCTATCTCTACGTAGAAAATCGCACCAACCCCCCCTTTTAGTACACATACCCACTTTAGCATCTTCTCGTCTCATCTCTAGTTTAATTTAGTCTCTTCCATACTTAGGTGCCACTATTTTGTATCTAGTGAGTTTATTTTGAGTGTTTATTGTGTGTAATTGCTGTTGAGTCTTTCATCATCAAGCTGGGAGTCGCAGAAGTCGGCCACAGCTCTCGCTGAAACACTTCGTATAAGTATTTGTACTTTGGTTGAAAGTTTTGTAAATATGTTTTCTTGTGTTATTTTAATGAGTTTTGAGTAGTTAGTTATCTTTCTCCTTTCAATTATGAAAAGATTATAAATTAATTAAATTTCGTAGGAGAATTAAATATTAAATATTTTAAAATATTGTGATGATATTAATACCTAATCTTAGTTTAATTTTTAAATTGGCCATTTAATTAGTCAAAACTTGTTGAAGAATTTTGAGACCTTTCCGGAGATAAATTCTTAACTAGTCGATAATACATGAATCCTTAGGTAATCGCATGCTATACTACGTATCAAGCGAAGGTGAAGTGCAAATAAATAGAAAGATATTATTTATCGAGTTAATCGAATTCAATTAGTTTTTAGTGTGACAGACTAAATTCTAATAATTTGGTTTATGTAAAGGTAACGGGTCACTTCGTAGGGGCCGACCATACCACCTCGACACTAGTAAAGGTGAGCCGCATTAACTCATTCTACTAATAAAACATCCTGAGCCTAACTATAGATTAGTAACGAATAGGAATGCTTTTATTTGGCACAATATCATAATCTTAAATCCCTACAAAAGATAAATAATCTATAATTCTTTGATTAGTTAAAAAAGGAGAAAGTTGTTTTTACACTTGCATAAACTTTTAATTTACTGCTTATTGCTTCCTTTATTTTAGTAAAAATTATTATTTGAATATATATAAAAAAGGTATATATAATTTTCATAAGAAAATTTCAAAATATTACTTATGTATATTTTACTTTTTATTTCACTATCCCTGTGGGATCATTAACCAGGACTCCACTAGAACCCTGTATTACTTGAATGATACGTATACTTTCGTTTAAAATTGTAACTTTTACAATATCTAAATATAAATATAAAATTATAAAAGTAAACCTCGCACATCAAGTTTTTGGGTTAAATCTTCAAAAAAGTGGTATCATATTCTTGTATTTTAAAGCATATTAAAAGTCGCATCGCATCAACTACGAAGCTTAGAAATGAGATTTCATCTTTTTGTCAGTTTGAAACATTTTAAATATCTCATAAAAAAGTTATAATGGATTAGTTGGATCTCTTAGATTTATTATCGATGACACTGCTGATGATTCATTGATGTCAAAACAGTTTGATGATGCTTATACTTTAATTGAAGAAATGACTACTGTTGACCTCATTTTTGATGAGGTCTTCTCTTCTTCTCTTTAGTACTTAGGATCTAGCCTTAGGCTTTTCCTTTGATCGGTTTTAGAGGACTAGAATTGGGACCCACCTTCTAGAAATTCAAACCACTTCTTAACTCCTGCAACCCACAAACTTGACTCGTAGACCCCTAATCACCGTAGGGTTGAAATCAAATGTGGAAGTTTAAAGGATGAGTTCCTATAGACTCTTTGGCCTTAGGACTGCCAGGTGGCCCGAAGGTCTGGTGAAGGGGGCTGACTTACACACACACTACACTTCCACATACCTCCTAAAACCACACCCATACCTAACTTGACCTCCTGACTCATGTAGGTGATTCACATGGATGGTCCTAACCCCTAAGCCCCGGCTAAGCAGGCTGTGAACAACATGTTGAATGCCTCAAATGAGTCCCTTCATGGCTCATGTATTTGATATGGCTTCATGGCTCAACCAAAATGATTTCTTTCCACTTAAATTCACCCAATCTTCAATTTCCCAAATTTTCAATTTTTGACCCCCGTGACCCTACACCCGCTTAAATTTACCCAAAACCCTTGAAATTACCCAAATTTCTCAAAAATTTCCAAATTACCCAAAATTCCCCCAAAAATCAATCCCAAACATTTCCACATCACTTAAATTGATCATCCATACCCAAAAATACCAAAAAATTCCAAGAAAACCTCCCAATACCCTCCAAATACCCAAAATACCCCTCTCGTCAAAAAAATCCAAAAATTCAGAATTCCCAGAAAAATTCCAAAAAATCCCAAATATTCCCAATTTCATTTTGTCCAACTACACCATGGGCCAATTTTGTCAATTTACCCTACTTTTGTCAAAACCCCCAATTTGACCCATTTTAACCCTAAGTGAACCCAATGTCAAACCAAACCTACCCAATTGACCCCAATTTTGCTCCAATTCAATTCTAAACTTTAATTCAATATCCTAAATACCAATATAGACCAAATACAAGCCCAATTTGATTGACATTTGGATCCAATCTCACTTTTGGCCTTAAAGCCCAATTTGGACCCATGACCCAAACCTAACCCAAACTCACCCAATTCAATTCCAATTAACCCCAAATCTTTTCTAAATCTTCCTTAACATTCCCACAAACAAAATACTAACATTATTTGCCCAAAATTTAGACCCAAACCCCACTCAAATTCAACCCAAGGCTAAAAGGCCCTATTTTGACCTAAACCCGAACCTAACCCAGAATGAGCCCGAACCCCAAAATCAAAGCCCAACCAAAGCCAAAACCTCTTTGAAACACCCCCATAAACATTTCTCAACATTGATTTTACATCAATTCCAACTCTAGCCCAACATTAGCCCAACTTGGCCCACTTGGACCTACATATGCCCACTTACCAAATAAACCCAATTCGAACCAATTCAACTCCAAATCACATCAAATTGATTCCAAGCCCTTCATAGAACATCCCTAAACCAATTATGACATTTATTTGACAAAGTTATTCACAAAATTTTTATCCAAATGCCCATCCTAAAATCAAAAGCCCGTTTCCCTTAAACTTTCCTAAAGCCACTTCACCACATCCAAAGGCCCAAAAATCTACCCTAAAGCCCACATGACATCTCCATTTGTCATCCACTTAATTAAATCCATTACCTAAGTCCTAAATTCACCATCAAATTATTCCAAATCAAGTTTCATACAAATTTCCATCAAAATATCCAAAATTCTTAAAACCCATTTCCATGAAATTGATCCAAGCTTTTCCCGAAGCCAAATGGAGCCAAGGATGAGCCATTCACGAAGCCATATGAAGCCATGAAAGTTTGGCATGTGACCATGCCATTAATGGCAAAAGGAGGAGGTCCTTTAACCATCTCCTAAAAGTCATTAGCCTATAAGCATGTCTCCCTTAACCAAGATTTAATCCAAATATTCTTGGATAAGGACATCACCACCTCTTGACCGGCTAGCCTTAGCTGATCTTCTCGGCCCAAGACCGGCCATGGGGAGGTGAACCCGACCCGAACCAATGGGTTGACCAATTTCGAAGCCAAAATGACCCTCTCCCCCATTCCATTTTAATCCAAACACTTTACACATGTCCAAGCCCGATCGACTTCACCATTGCTAAGCCACGACCTCCACAGTCGAGATGGTGACCCATGCTGCCGGCCGGCCGCTCGGATCGCAGGAAAACACCACACCGAGAGCATCATGTGAGCCCGAGCTTGGAATTCTCACTGCTGAGTTGCCCCATGCCCGATGGCCACCATGGTCTGTTCTTCTCCTCACCGAGCAGCGCTGATCCCATGCCTCGGCTTCCCGCGGGAGGCCCTCCACCCTCTCTGACTCAAACTCCACCCCTCTCGGCCATGAAAAGAGGCGAGCACAAGCCTTGCCGAAACTGCTGCCAAAATTGTTCCGGACCCTTCTCCACCCTTAGAGCGGTTGATCCCACGGTCTCGATTTGCCACTAATCCACGCTGATAAAATCCGATTTCCCAGTGAAATTCCACCCGAAACCAGGACACTTCTCCGCGGTGAGCCGATTCCCGAATTGATTGGTTCTACACCTTCACCGGACCAGGGAAGGTGTCCACGAGCAAAAGCCCCATCTCCGGGCCACCCGGTTGCTCCGGCCTCCAAGCTTTGTGATCGGGCTTGGTCGAAATCACATCCGGACAATTCACCGGAATAGGAGACTTCATGCTGGAGCTTGCTTGGGATCCGATCGAAGGTGCAACAACTCTCGGATTGAAGCCACACTTCTGCGAGCAAAGGTATGAGCTAATTCTTTATCCCGAGCTACGGAGATTCTCCATTTCAAATGCTTTAATTTCGATGCATGTTAACCGTATAGATGTGTTCGTCTCTTGAAGACGAATCCATAGAGCATAAGAACATGAAAATCCATTGAGTATCGAGTGAGATCTTAGGGACTTAGTGTGGACGGCTCTCGGGTGAGGACGCTCGGGGACGATGAACGGATGTCGTCCATTCAATACATGCGCGGACGAACGACTCAGATGGCGTCGGACCAGGAGACGGTACGAGAACCTCGGGGCCCGGGCTACTGACTCAGGTGGCGGCGTCGAATGGGAGCGCGACGCGTGTGCGTTCGGAGGTGCCGAGGTTGACGCGGCGCCGCGTGGATAAATAGAAAATTAGGGTATTTTTCTATTTATTTAATTCCCTAAACTTCGAAAATTCATATCTCTGTGTAGAAAAATCGAGAAAAATAAAATAAAAATACCATCTTTCTCGGTGAACGAGAGGAGAATAATGTGGAAAAGAAATCATTTAATTTCATCGAAGTATTTTATTTTTTATAATTTATTTACTCTCTGCATTATTTTAATTCTCCATGCATGTATACAATTCACCATGGCATGAGACCATAGGGCTTTTGAAGCCTGCGAATTTGGGAACATTCCACGAATTTTCCAAAGTCGGAGGCCATCCTATGAAAAGTTATTGATTTTTCAAATTCGAGTTACTTGTTTTGAGTATTTTAATTCCAATAAATAGCATGTTGTGAAATAAATTCTAGGAAAATTTGGTGATGTTCCTTATGACCAGAGGACCCTTAGGAAAAATAGGTTTTGACTTAGTTCATTTAAAACAACCCTAATTGGCTTAAACACCCAAAATAGGTCTTTAATTAATTAGAGTTAACCATGCATCAAATTGACTTGAAATCAATTCTCCACTGACCTTTAGGATCAGAGGAATCCACCATAAAATTTTGAGGTCAATTGGACTTGGTTAGCCCCACTAATTGGGTTGATTAAGCGCTTAGCCATTTTAAACTTTAAAAATTCATAACTTTTAAAATACCTTTCAAAAATTCACTAAATTGGTTTTGGAGCCTCTCTGATATCAAGGGAACCTAAGAAAATTAAAATTTCAATTTTCTAAAAAAGTTGATTTTTAGTAATATTTTAATATTTTTAATAATTAAAAAATAATAAAAATCACAAAAATAATAAAATTCACCAAAATGTCACATTTTGAATTTTAATCACATAGGAACAAATCCCACATTTTTCTTAGGTCTATTTAGTGAGATATTAAATTTTAAAGCTTTAAGGTAATTTTAAAATTAAAAAAAAATGCATTTTCTAGCATTTTCACTAAAATAATTATAATAAATCATAGAAAAATCAAAAAATTACAAAATTTACTTCTCTGGTTTCCTTGATATCAGAGAGATTTTTGAAAAATATAAAATTCATTTTTCAACATTTATTTTATTTTTAAATTAATTAACACTTCAAAATTTAAAATAATTATAATAAAAATAATATAATTCAAAAAATCACCAAAATTGGTCCAAGTGGTTCTCTAGTCATTAGGAATGTCCCCTAATTTTCTTAAGGACAGAAACTTTCCCTTGGTCATGTTATTAAATTTTCCTTGGAAATCTCTATTTTTCACCAAAAATAATTATATAAATAAATTAAATACAGAAAAAATCACATTTTCTCCTCTCATGTCTTTATTGACACATGAGTGATGTCACATAAAAATTTCAAGTTCATTTGAGTTCAATTTAGTGAGTTATGAAATCATTAAGCTTAAAGGGTAAAGTGGTAATTAAATTTTTAACCCTTAATTAAAACTTTAGGTTTAATAAGAAATTAACAAGTAAAATATTTGATCCTCATCTGATTTGGATGATTGAAATTTAAATAATTAAAGGGTAGAAACCCATTAAGCAATTTTAAAATGATTAAACTTTAAATTAAATAATTGATTAAATTTGGAAGAATAATAAAAATTGGAATTACTAAAATAGGGATATTATTAGGAAGAGATTTATTCTTTAATTTAAAAATCCCTAAATTAATTATCTCATTAATATTCAATTCTTAATTAAAATGATAACTCAAATTTAAAATATTAAAAGACTTAATCATTAAACTAAAATTAAATCATTAAACTCATTTTAAAAAAATTCAATTAAAATTAAAAAAATAAAATAAAATTAAAATTAAATTAAATTAAATTAAATAATTAAATTAAATTAAATCAAATCAAATTAAATTAAATTAAATTAATTAAATTAAATTAAATAATTAAATTAAATTAAATCAAATTAAATTAAATTAAATAATTAAATTAAATTAAATTAAATTAAATTAAATCAAATTAAATTAAAATTAAATCAAATCAAATTAATTAAACATCAAATCAAATTAAATTGAACTATATTGAATTAAATTAAATTAAAACTCAATTAAATAAAATTAAATTAAATATAACATCACCAAAGACATAAAGAATTCAAAATAAATCTAAAATAACTTGAACAACTATTCCAAATTTAAACTCATTAATGGAAATTAAACTAAATCACAAACCATTTGAACACCGATTTACCCTCAAAAGCTTTAGTTATCATAACTCCTAAATAGGACATTAAATGAAATAATACTTCACTTATAGGATATTCAAATGTCCTAGTTCACTGAGTAAGTTAACAAAGCTTGAATTCTCGGACGATTAATTGATTTGTATAATTAAACCCATTTGGACTTAAAACAATCCTAGAAATATTGAAAACATGTTTAAGATTTGTCTTAAGCACTTCCTCGATATGATAGGATGTTCATAAGAACAATTGAACTTAATTATTCTTTGATGAAGAAAATTGTCCTTAAACCAAAACACAAAGAACACTAGACGTCATAGGAAATGACTAGCAGTATAGGATTAGGAACTTGGTAGAAAACCATAACCCTTCCCTTAGCTTTACCTAGGAACTTGTTTAAATATTCTAATTGTGTTTTAAGTGCAGCTTGGGATGACGGGAAGACCCTCCAGGTACGCTTTTATTTTATTGCAATTTACTTTCTTGCAATTTGCATTATTGTAATTTTACTTTATTGCAAATGCACTTTACTTTTCTTGCATGATAAGACAATTGTTGCATGAAAACCCACACCTTTAGGATAGTCCCTAAAACTGAAACCAAAACTAAGTTAAAAGTCATTGAAAGATAAAATTCACCGCCACAACATTTCAAAATATAAAACAACTCAAAATTTAATCACAAACAGAACACAAAACTACAATTACAACTAAATTAAAACGTCATGTTGGATGATCGGGAATACCTCGGATGATGTAACCTACGTGTTGCTAACGGGATTTCCCACGGTCTAAACGAAAGTGTGGAACTCATTCGAGTTGAGTTTAGCAAATTCATACTGGACTAAGTGAATCCGATAAAAATAATGATGCGGAAGGATGGAACCGTGGGATCTTAACCGGTGTCGTTATAATCAACTTTAAGATTTGTTTTAATCAAAACACAAAAAACACTTAGAAAATTAAGACTTCTCTAAACCAAAACACTTTTCTCATCCCACGATTTATGATTTCTAAAACTAAACCTCTGCGACAATAAGGAGCTCGGAGCATGGTGGGCGGCACGGCCATCGTCGTCAGCAAAACTTGAACCTACTTGAGCAAAACTTTCCTAGAATTAAATAACCGAAGCCATAGTATTTCGAGGTAGTTTGCCTAGTGCAACATAAATCCTCAACCTTTTGTTAGGCATTTGCCTTGCAAATTAAGCCACTAACCGGACTTAGGATTCAGAGGTAGTCGTACGATACGACATAAACCCTCACATCTTCTAGGCTATTTGTATGATTTTATCATACTAAATATAAGTCCTAATTAATTAAAATTGGCGAGATCAAAACATTTAAATAAACATTAGGACTTTCCTAAATCCAAGCGAAACAATAGGATAGTCGGGAAATTACCGAAGTTCACTTCGAATCCGTAATTTCTTCTACCTTTCTTCCTTTGAATTCTCGAAACAAAATGTTCCAAACTTGATCCATTCCTATTGAAATTCCAGAATTCAATCCTTTGAAAACTTACACTTTGAAATTCTTGAGAGCGAAATTATTGATTATTATCGAGAGTTTTCTTAGGTGATTCCCGTCACTTAAGATGTAATTAACTATAGGGGCTTGCCCTTATAGAAATTTTAAAGAACCAGAGTAATATAAACCACTGTTTAATATTTTCATATTAAGCGAGGGAATTTGTCGGCTTATAAAATTGGTTCGCGAGACCAAACGGATGTCACAAAACTTCTAGTTTATTTGATCGAGCCCCACAGTCGAGCGGTGTGTCTATCTTTAGGGATAGATACACGGTTTGTGGTGCGGTGCTCGTTTATATAAACTATTTGGGATGTGGGATCGGTTTAATCTCATATCTTAAAACCTTCAAATTTAAAATTATTTTCAAAATCAAATACTACTTTTCAAATTATTTATTTTAATTAAATTAAAAATTCGCCGACGACTTACGGTAGGCGACCCCCTTTCAAAATAAAACACGACCTAAAAATATGCCGAAATGATTTTACGGCGACTCCGTGAGGAAAATTCCTCTCTCCATTATAATCGAGATAATTACGCTTTCAAAAATCGGTAGTGCATCCATGTCCTTAGTGGATCAAACTACCCTTCTTTCGGTTGAATACTATGTTCATTTCTATCTTGAATGAGTATAGCCAACATTCTCTCGGATTTAGGAGCCATTGTTTAGACACCCCTAAACGAGAGAGGTTCGAGATCCTTTTACCTCATTTTTGAGGTGGGGTGGACCCCAATAGGTGTTAGTTTAGGAGTAATCCTTCGAGTCGAGAAGTCTTGCTTAAGACTTTCTTTTCCTTTCCAACTGTGAATCGGATTCCTTACCTTCTCTACACCTTTGAACATTCTGTTCTAAATAAACAAACCCTCTAATAAGTGATTCTTTTAACTAATGATTCCCTCTTATAAATACATGAATAAGAATGAGTTCGGACTCTTTTCAATTCCTTTCTTCTCGTCCTAAAGAAAAGAAGCATAACTTGGGACTGACAACCAGAATCTACCTTGCGAAATGGAAGCCCCGAAGCTGATTTTCTCCTTCACCAACGGATTTGGACTTCGGCTATCTATAAGGATGAGTTGCCCGAACAATGGGATCATCCGATTTGGACGGGGATTTGAAAACACGAACGTCGAGGTCACCGACGTCTCCCTCTTTGCAGCGACGAACAAGGTATCCGAAGGCGAGGAGCCACTGCATGAGTTCGACCTTAGGTCGACCCGAGAGTTTCCGCCCTTGCAAAGGATCCAGACTAGGAGGAGTACTTGCCGTCCGCGGGAGGACTATTCTTACTACCCCCACTTGGTCTAGTTGTTTACTGCACCTACCCGATTACGCAAATCAAAGGGGAAGAAATCCGGAACTATGGTAAACACTGTGCCAGTGGAGGGTACGGATCTTCTGTAAGACCTACGTTTTCGAAATCGGGTCCGGTTCGAAGATTCCGTCAGCGACAAAGACCCGAAGAAGAAACGAAGTAGAAGGATCGCCGGAGAAGCCGGAGGCTGCTGAAATCGCTTTCTAGAGGAAATTCCGGAGATGCCGGAATATACACTGCTACCGAATATACACCGTTGCTGACTACATACCACTTTTGGGAGGAAGCGGGTTCCATCCCCTCTCCGCCGCGAGAGGATGAGGAGAATGTTCGCAAGATTCTTTGCCACATTACCTCGGCCGCATACTACGATGATAGCCGCAAGAAAAGAACTAGAACTACGCCGTTTGCTCGGCTGCGAGCTTTGGTAGAAAAGTTAGCAAGGAAGGAAAAGCGCCGTATCGGAAATTCTACGAAGGATAGGGCGGGTGCCGGTCAAATCCCGTCTTGGGCCCGAGTAGAGCCCGCCATCATGACGGAAAAGCCGAGCGAGAGAATGAAGGCTAGCCGCTGTCGTAGTCTCGGGACTACGGATTAGGGAGGATACCACCTTCCGGCATTTGGTCGACGGACCATCCGGTCCTAGACCTTCTGTTGCTAGAAGGATGGTATGGCGTCCCACTGCTGGGCGATTGAGATTGAAACGACGGCCAGAAAGAAAGTCTCGCCGGGAGGCCGGAATGCGAAGAAAGCGCTTCTTGCGATAAAGGGGACTCGTGAAAAGGGGACCCGGCAGCTATCGCATGACAACCGCAAAGACACACGAAAGCTCCGCTAGAAAGATGCCATGGAAAAGTTGAGAACCGACATCCGACGGTTGGCAAAAGAAAGAGAAGAAAAGTTCGGAGATGAGATCGATTCATCGGAGTTCATGGACGACGAATATGCGAGAAATCAATATGGTTGAGACACGAGCTTCATCGGCTTCGCGAGGTGCTCCTGCAGTCGCGAAGAGAGGAGCCGGAGCGATGAGAAGACGGCTTCGAGGAAAAGGACGACACGATCGCTCGAATGGCGAAAAGGATGGAAGAGATGGCCGTAGCTACGGCCACTCTCCGTAGTCGAGTACGACCACATAGAGAGACACCCCGAGAGGTCATTCACATTGTAGACGGAGGAAAGGATATTACATCCGTCGATGGGGATGACCGGCTAAAAAGGATACGACACGAAGTATGATCCACGAAAAGGATATCGAGAATTTGGTAGAACGAGCGAGTGCGAGAAGCCTTAGCACAATCGAAGAACGGGACATCCATTCGGACGGGTAGACCTTACCCGAGAAGAATTCGACAGCTGTCCGATACCGAAAGGCTTCGTACCACCTCTGTTCAAGACATTCGATGGAGCAGGAACCCCGACGGCATGTTGCACACTTTCGTGCCGGTTGTTGCAATGCGGCGGGAGCGATGCGCTACTCTTCCGACGGTTCGTCGGCGATACATCGGGAATCGCCTTCGAATGGTATGCGGGAGTACCCAATGGTTCGGTGAAGACATTCTTAGAGCTAGAGAGCCTCTTCATCGAGCGATTTGCGGAGCTCGGCACCACATCACTATAGGTGATTTAGTGGTAGAGAAACAAAGGCCGAATGAAACTTTGGTGGATTACATACTTCGATGGAGAAACTTAAGCATGAAGTGTGAACCACAAGCTGCAAGAACAACATGCGATCGGCATCTTGCTTACAAAGCATTCACGGCCGATAGCACTTCTCCTCGAAAGGATTCACTATTAAGACTTTTGAGAAGTTGTTAAGCAAGGCGGAAGCTTGCAAGAAGAGGCGAAGCAATTAAGTTTTGCCGACAAGACGGACAAGCGAAGCCGGTGAAGACCTTCGAAAAGAAATCCGGGATCGTTCCGGCGGTTGACAAAGGCAAGCAGCCGATGCAAATACCACAGAACGGCCGCAGCAACCACAACGGAATTACCGACAACCCCGGTCCGGCTATCAGTCGTCTCCGCAGTATGAACAACCGTCCCGTCCGCAACGTACATTGAGGGAGCTTCTGAGCAGAGAATATCCGTTCAAAAATGAAGCAGTACCGAAGATGTTCCGTAGCCTAATGAAAACTCTAGATTTCCAGCTGCCAGAACCTAAAAGACCAGAGGAAGTCAACAAGAACGGTGATCCCAACTTTTGCCCCTACCATCGGATGCTTGGGCACAAGATAGAAGATTGCATTACCTTTAAAAGTTGGCTCGACGACAACCTTCGGAAAGGAAATATAACAATCCGAAGGAGTACATGAAGGAACCCCGAAAGGAGGTTCCGTCGATGTTATCTCAGCCGATCCCGTCATTCGATAGATCCTATGCAGCGCGACGATGGATGGACTACCGCTTGGACGAGGTCTTCGAAGAAGATTTTAGACAACATCCGAACCGCTTCGGTGCGAGCTTCGATTCGAGTTCGAGACACTGTTAAGCCGATCTTATCACTTGCGATAGAAGAACCACCTCGACGGGAGACGATCGAAGAAAAGAAGAAGATTGACGAAGAAGAGGGACCGAGACTCCTAAGGCTAGACTAGGGGCTGCTTATCCTAGGATAGTTGTTTCCGATTCGGGGGAGAAATCCCTCGAACCTCGATTTTGTATGATTATCTGCTCACTTCGGTGGGATCATATAATGATAAGGGTGATGACGTTGGCTACGTTTTGATCATTTCTAACGATTACGTAACTAGCGACAATCCGGACATCGACTTCGATGCCAACAACAATTCTCGAATCATACACGATCTCGACGAGCAAAATAACGAAGAAGACATCCATCGAGGAGGCTACGAGAGTTCGACGAAGCAACGGATCTATGCTGTGAGTTTCGAGGAGCTCCGGTTACGATAGAGTTAGAGCCTTCGGATTTTGAAGATAATCCGGAAGAGCATGTCATTCCGATTCGGGAGGAGACACCGGCAAGTTCGACACTAGATTCGAAGAAATTACGAAGTCGACTTAAGAAGTGGAAGAGTTCTACCTCCGAGAATGGGTCCGAAAGACAAAGGAAAGCGGTGGTTGTTCAAGAAGAACCAGCCCAGCGAGAAGAAATACCCATTCGAGAAGAAAGCGAGACGCATGAGAACAAAGTGGACTACGACGTGCTAGCCCATCTTAGGAAACTACCGGCCAAGCTGAGCATTTACGATGCTCTCATCTTATCGAAGGAGATGAGAGAAGCTACGATCGAGGCCTTACTTGATCCGAGAAATTTGCTTAGCTCGAATGGCCGGAGATTCCTTAGATGAGGTTTGCTCGTTAAAGGAACGACGAGGCGTTACCTTCGCGGACAATGACTTACTACTTGGGACGACAGATCACAACCGACCAGTTGTACATTTCGAGTTACAATTGGGAAGTTTACGCTCTCCGGAGTATTGGTGGATCCGGGAGCATCAATCAACATAATGAGTCTTCGAACGCTAGCATACTTGGAAATTGATGCTCGTGAGCTCGAAGCAGACAAAATGTTATTAAGAGGATTCAACCAGAAAGGAGAAAGAGCCCTCGGGTCAATAACGCTACTGATGAAGACCGGTGACTTAGCAAAGACAACCGCGAAATTTCACATAATTGATTCAGAAACGTCGTTCAACGCTCTGCTGGGCCGACCATGGATACATGAAAACGGGATGGTACCATCATCTGCGCACCGGTGCATCAAATACTACGATGGAGGGAACGGTGCATCAAAGGCGACTTGCGACCATTCTCCGTACATGAGATTGGAATCCATGAAGATGCGGCTTATTATGCACGCGAAGAAAACGATCTTCTCCGGAGATACCGTAACGAATGAAGCAAAGAAAGTTCGGGACAACGAAGAACACCGAGGTTCTAGTCCAACGATCACTCACCACTCCCTTACGGCGAGATGGTGAAGGTTTCTCCACAACTCGCATGCGAGGTCGAGGCCGGGGACGAGGTCGTGGTAGAGACGTTAGGACGATTGGACAGAGGAAACCAGCCATCAATGTTGATTGGGAAGATAGTTCTGAAGAAGAAAAAGAAATCAAACAAGAAGCAGCGACAATAAGTCAGAAGAAGCCGCAATTCAAGATCTCCCTCGAAGATGAAAAGAATGAAGAATATAAATCGATGTACGAGAAGATTAACCACTACGTACATACTATGACCCTAACCCCGATCCATTCTAATAAGATCGAGGGTATGGTGGTCAAAGAGGTACGTAACGACGGTGCGAAGCCGATCAAGTTCTACTGCGGTGCTTCTTCCTCCAAAACTGAAAATAATGTACAATTCGAAGATGTCACTTCATCGAATTAATGGAATTACCTTTTGAGTGGTACTCTCCTCGTGTTCAAAATTTAATTCAACGTGGTTTCTTACCTCGACAATGGACAAAAGGCCAATCACAACATTTTGAAAAATTATGGAATAACTCCGGTCGTCACCCGATTGAAAGCATGGACTCGGATTCGGCACGGTAGGGTCGGTTGACGATGCGAATTTTGCTTGGTTGTCACTTGCGAAGTCCGATGAAGCTGCATGGAAACTACAGACGAACTCGAAGATTTACAAATTGGAGACGCTCCACCAGAATTCGAAGAAGAAATCAAATCTACAATAGATGAGTTAACGGAAGTTAACTTAGGTACTAGCGAAGAGCCTAGACCTACCTTTGTTAGCTCCTTACTCGACAAAGAAGACTCCGAAGAAATAATCAAATTATTAATGGAATTTAAGGACTTGTTTTGCTTGGAGCTACGATGAAATGCCGGGATTAGCTCCGGAGGTCGCGAGTCCATAAGCTAGGAGTGGATCTACTACGTTCCGAGTCGGACGAGGTCCCAGAAGAATGCGTCTAGAAATCGAACAACAAGTCGTAGCGAAGTTAAAAAGTTAATAGACGCTAAATTTGTCCGTGAAGAACAATACCCGACTTGGCTAGCCAATGTGGTGCCGATCGAGAAGAAGAATGGTCGGATCGAGAATTTGTGTGGACTTCGAGAGATTTAAACGAGGCATGTCCAAAGGATGAATTCCCTCTGCCGATCCCGAATTAATGATCGACATTGCTTCAACACATGAAATATTCTCATTCATGGATGGATCTTCGGGATACAACCGAGATAAAAATGGCTCCGAGAAGATGAAAAGCTTACGGCATTCGAACGCCGATCGGAGTATTTTGCTACACGGTGATGCCATTCGGAGCTGAAGAACGCGGGAGCGACCTACCGAGAGAGCAATGACAAGAATTTTTGATGATCTCATCCACAATCGAGTCGAATGCTACGTGGACGATGTGGTCATCAAAAGCAAAGTAAAGGAAAACCACTTGTATGATTTGAGAATTGTTTTCGAACGATTAAGACAATTTAACCTTAAGATGAATCCCTTAAAATGCGCCTTCGGCGTCACCTCCGGGAAATTCTTAGGGTTCGTTGTCCGACATCGTGGAATTGAAATCGACACGGAAAAGATTAAAGCTATCTTAGAAATGCCGCCTCCCCAAACCTTAAAACAATTACGATCTTTTCAAGGAAGGCTGGCATATCTTCGACGCTTTATCTCGAGCACTGTCGAGTAGGTGTCGGCCTTTCTCGGCACTAGTTAAAAAGGACGCCAAATTTATTTGGGAAGAGAAATGCCAGAAGGCCTTCGAGGACATTAAACAATATTTAATGACACCTCCTGTCTTAGCGACCCCGATCTCGGAGTAGGCCGGCGATACTTTACACCGCGGCTTTAGACGACTCTCTCGGAGCCACTGTTGGCCGGAGTCGATGATGAGGGTAAAGAAAATGCTCTTTACTACTTAAGCCGTCGTTTACTTCCGACGGAAGTAAGGTATCCCGCAATTGAAAAGCATTGTTTGGCCTTGATCTTCGCCGCTCAAAAGCTCGAGGCACTACATGCTTTCTCATAAGGTTAACTTTGATCTCGAAGTTTAATCCATTGCGATACTTGATGACTCGTCCAACACTTTCCGCGGACTTGCCGGATGGTCGATGATATTATTGCAATTCGATATAACTTTCGTGCCTCTGCGTGCCGTGAAGGGACAAGTCTTAGCGGACTTCCTCGCGGCGCACCCTTTGCGGCAGAATCTCCTCTCGATGATGATTTGCCGGATGAACAAATAATGAACCTAGAAGACCTTGATGATCGACGTTGGGAATTGTATTTCGACGGAGCATCTTCGGCACACAAAGACGAAGAATCGCAAGTGATAGTGCCGGTAAGGCGGAGAATCGGGCTAATCTTTATAACGCCGGAGCGGGGGATGTTAAGATACTCCTACCACTTGACGAACCGTGTACAAACAATGAAGCGAATACGAAGCCCTCATAACGGGACTTGGAATTAACTATTCGAATGGGGATAACGGACATCGACATCTACGGGGATTCACGAGTTAATCATTCAACGGATCGCCGGACGATACGGAATTTTTAAAGCCGAGACTCGAGCAATACTTCCGGTATGCCATACGAGTTGTTGGAACGGATTCCAAATGTGACAATCTACAAAATTCCCGGAAAAGAAAATGCTTTAGCGGATGCTTTAGCCCGTCTCGCAAAAGAATTTGCACATTTGCAAGATGAATCGGTGGAAGTGTCGGTTCACGGACGTCGGGTCCTATCACGGCTCGACATAGACACAATACACAAATCGGAAAAAGAAAAAGAATCGGTTACGGCGATGACGAGAAAACACGAGAAGATTGGCGACGGCCATTGATGAGACTACCTACAAACGGGAAAGCTACCGGACGATAGGTCGCTGGCCAATCGGATCAAGAAAAGAACTACGTCCTACGCATTAATAAACAACACATTGTACGGAAGGTCTTTTGATCGAATGTGGCTAAGGTTCTAAGCGGGTCCGAGGCCGTGAAATTGTTAAAGAGGTGCATTCGGGACTGCGTGGCGCTCACCGGTCGGGTCCGAAGATGAAAATGAAAATTAAAAGACTAGGGTACTACGGCCCTCGATGATGACCAGTGCATGAAAATCGCCGAGAGCTGTCACCAATGCCGAGTGCACGGAGTGGTTCTACACCGACCTCCAAATGTGCTACATCCGACAATTGCGTCGTGGCCTTTTGAATGTTGGGGCACGGATATAGTGGGTCCGATAGAACCACCATCTTCGAAAGGACATCGCTTCATTCTTGCGGCTACGGATTACTTTTCCGAGTGGGCGGAGCGGTTCCACTTAGAGAAGTGAAAGCACACCATGTGCTACGAGTTTTCGAGAACCAAGTTGTCTACCGTTTCGGAGTGCCGCGCGGGATCATCTCGGATAATGGGTCGGCATTCGGAAGCACACAAATCAACAATTTTGTCGGGGAGACACGGAATCGGCGGCGATACTCAACAATTTACTACCCGAGAGCAAACGGTCTCGGCGAGGCTTTTAATAAAACTCTCGTTCAAATCTTAAAGAAAACCTTGGACGATAATAAGAGAAATTGACACGAGAAATTGTTAGAAGCCTTATGGGCCTACGGGACAACCTTCGGAACTCCTACTCGAAGCTACACCTTACGCTCTAGTGTATGGGTCCGAGCGATGTTACCTATAGAGGTTCGGCTTCCTTCACTCGGAATTGCGGTTGCAAACAAGATCACGACGAGAAGAAAACGCCGGATTACGACTCGAAGAATTAGAAAGCTTGGAAGGGAAAAGACTTGCGGCGCAACGGAATTTAGAACTATACCAAGCTAAGATGGTTCGAGCCCATGACAAGCTGGTCCGCCGAGAACCTTGAAAGTTGGTGACTTAGTTCTCGTTCTCAAGAGACTATTCTTGCACACCGCAAGATAGGAGGAAAATTTGAACCCACTTGGGAAGGACCGTTTGTGGTTGAAGCATTATACTCAGGAGGTTCCTACCGGCTAGTGAATTGCCGGGGAGAACGACATATGCTTCGATCAACGGACGATACTTGAAAAAGTATTACGCTACACGATGTTTCGAAGGAATGAATTCTTCATCCCTAAGAAACACGGGCGAAGTAATTACTTATGATTGAGTCCGAACCCAAAAATAATAAAATGTGCTAAGATAAATAAAATCATGATAATAAAGTTTTCCTTGTTTTCCTTTCCAAATCAAAATCTCTTCCCTGATCTTATTCTACTTCATTCCTGTTAA
Source organism: Papilionanthe hookeriana x Papilionanthe teres (assembly GCA_022702705.1). Lineage (NCBI taxonomy): Eukaryota > Viridiplantae > Streptophyta > Magnoliopsida > Asparagales > Orchidaceae > Papilionanthe > Papilionanthe hookeriana x Papilionanthe teres. The sequence goes on along the minus strand of CM040428.1, from coordinate 80,537,429 downwards.
ATTTGAAAATAAAAAATTTATATAAAAAAGAATCTCTTTAATAAACATTTTCTTAATGTCCTTGTTCTTAGTACGATCCCCGATCCTTTTCCTTGTCTTTTCGCGGGGAAATGTCGAACGGGCGGTTGGTCACGAACTTTAAGAATGGCGTAAGCCTTGCACTCGATGAAAAGAGGGTGAAAGATGGAGCGATAATCGAGATTGACTCGGATTTCGCACCGGCGGAGCCTACGATACGAGGAAAGTGGCCGGGTCCCGGTTGACGAGAAGAACTGCCGGGCGGACGGTGATGAAAGTGGGTGGCCCAAGCCACCAATCCAACAACAGAAAAGAAAAGCAAACACCGAAGAAGATAAGAAAATGAAGTCCGTAGTCGCTACGGCGGAGGGCGGAGCTTGTCGGCGCCGCGCCCGCGGAGATTCAAGAAGTGCGGAGAGCTACTCTCACGGCCACGCAACGAAGAAATAAGAATCGCCGTATCAGTAAGATGTTAACAAAACTAGGCTGCGGACCGGCGCGACAAGACAATTGCTAATGCCGGCACACACATTTCAAGGACACCGGTTCACCGGGAACACGAAGAAAGGAGGCCGGCTCCTAGGATAACGGAAAGAATCGGGGAAATCCCCGGAAGATCGAGAAGAAAGAAGGCTACCACGCCACGGATAGAACCACCAATAATGCATGACCTTGTTGCGGAAGCAACCCGGGGGATGTCCGACGAAGCATCATCCACGAGGAGCCGAGGTATGCGGGGGAACGTGAAGGGATTGAACCATATATCCCACAATATGTCACAAGGCCTCGCCATCTGCGGATCATTCCGGAATACGAGTTGGAGAGGATGCAAAATGTTGAAAAGAAAACCTTTGAATACTTCGAGAGAATTAAAGGAAGAAGAATCAACATACTAGAGGGCCTCGAGCTACATACCGAGCGTATTCTCCGAGTATGAACAACGAGCAAATCGTGGATTGTATCCGGGATTTGAAAAGAATGGGCCGAGCGGGCCGCCTGAGGAAAATACATACTCGGAACCCGGAGATGGATGCCGGGGAAGGGAAGAATCACGATACAATGCGGATGCTGCTATAACTTTCTTGAAGACGGGAAGGGAAACCCACGGGGATACTCCGTCATGGGCAAGTAGATCCGGTGCCATTAGTCATCGGGAGAATGGTAAAAAGATTGATAACATGGAGGAGTGCGCCGACGGATTGCATACCCGATAGGCTGCATTATCAACATCTACAAACGAGAGTGATCGCATACCCCCACATATAGATCACCACGACTTCGTCGGACCTTTACGCACGATCTCTTTCTTGAACGAGTGTGACATCATGTTCGGATCGACCTCCGGATAAGCGAGCCCGGGTGAGTTCCGAGGGCCGGTAAAGATACCTTTACCGGTGGGTTCCGTCATGATGCGAAGGGCAACGGAGCGGATATCGCTAAGCATTGCATACCGGGAGTGCCGGTGGAGCGGATCTCGGTTACTTTCGGGAGAATGGACGACGACAAGATACCTTACTATTTCCAACCGGACCCAGAGCTAGAGAACCTCCGGCCTTACGAGTGCGTGAGTTACATGGGAAATATCACACCTCCAACGTACATCCGGTCGGCATCCTTGCCAGGGATGGCTTGGAAGGTGATGTTATTAACCATGTACCCCATGATTCGGACATGGATTTTTTTTTTGACAAATGCTTCTTTTGATGGACCAACAAAGATCATACACGATCCGTTTTGAGTCTACATGGATTGTATGAAATGTATTCCGAGATCGAGTTGTATGACGTATTTTCAACATGATTGGAATGAAAGTGACCATGTCACGTTTTTGGCCTTCACCTCTTTTGTGCAAATTGATTGGGAAACGCCATTAAAGTTAAATGAACTTCGAACAAAGAACAGAAAAGAAATAAAGAAAGAAGAATAAAAGAAAACTTTCCTAAAAAAAAAATCTTAAAAAATGACAAACACCAAATTCACGTGAACATTAAATGAACGATAAAATAAAATTTGAACCATTAAAAGATAAACGAAATCAACACAAATCTCAAATTCCATCCTTCCAAATTTCAAATCGAATTTCAAATTCAATCTTTCCAAATTCCAAATCAAATTTCAATCATTTCAAATCTCAAATCAAATTCTCAATCAAATTCCAAATCCACTCTCGATCAAATTTCAAATTTGATCTTTTCAAATCTCAAATCAAATTCTCGATCAAATTTCAAATCCAATCTCGATCAAATTTCAAATTTGATCTTCCAAATTTCAAATCAAATCTTAAATCAAATTTCAATCGAGTTCAAACTCATCCTTCCAAATCTCAAATTCAATCTTTCCAGATTTCAAATCTCAATCAAAATCAAACTTTTGGGTCGAGGATTTTACATCCAAGATGCCTTTGCTTTAGGATTCTTTCCTATTGCATCTGAAATACATCAAATTCAACCTTTTGGGTCGAGGATTTTACATCCAAGATCGCATTGCTTTAGGATTCTTTCCTATTGCCTTTGAAATACATCAAATTCGAACTTTTGGGTCGAGGATTTTACATCCAAGACTGCCTTGCTTTAGGATTCTTTCCTATTGCCTTTGAAATACATCGAATTCAAACCTTTTGGGTCGAGGATTTTACATCCAAGACTGCTTTGCTTTAGGATTCTTTCTATTGCCTCTGAAATACATCAAATTCGAACCTTTTGGGTCGAGGATTTTACATCCAAGTACCTTTGCTTAGGATTCTTTCCTATTGCCTTTGAAATACATCAAATTCGAACCTTTTGGGTCGAGGATTTTACATCCAAGACTGCCTTTGCTAGGATTCTTTCCTATTGCACTTGAAATACATCAAATTCAAACCTTTGGGTCGAGGATTTTATATCCAAGACTGCCTGCTTTAGGATTCTTTCCTCTTGCCTTTGAAATACATCAAATTCAAACCTTTTGGGTCGAGGATTTTACATCCAAGTACCTTTGCTTCTAGGATTCTTTCTATTGCCTTTGAAATACATCGAATTCGAACTTTTGGGTCGAGGATTTTACATCCAAGACTGCATTGCTTAGGATTCTTTCCTGTTGCATTGAAATACATCAAATTCAAACTTTTGGGTCGAGGATTTTACATCCAAGACTACCTTGCTTTAGGATTCTTTCCTATTGCCTTTGAAATACATCAAATTCAAACCTTTTGGGTCGAGGATTTTACATCCAAGACCTGCTTGCTTTAGGATTCTTTCCTATTGCACTTTGAAATACATCGAATTCAAACTTTTGGGTCGAGGATTTTACATCCAAGCTGCACTTGATTTAGGATTCTTTTCCTGTTGCCTTTGAAATACATCAAATTCAAACTTTTGGGTCGAGGATTTTACATCCAAGTGCACTTTGCTTTAGGATTCTTTCCTATTACCTTGAAATACATCGAATTCAAACTTTTGGGTCGAGGATTTTACATCCAAGACCTGCCTTGCTTTAGGATTCTTTTCCTATTGCCTTTGAAATACATCAAAATTCAAACTTTTGGGTTGAGGATTTACATCCGAGACTTGCATTGCTTTAGGATTCTTTCCCTATTGCGATGAAATACATCAAAATCAAACTCTTGAGGTTAAGGATTTTACATCCGACACCGCATTACTCTGAGATCTCTTCTCATTGCAACGATTCAATTTAATCAATTCAATTTTCTTTCGAGATTGAAGATGTTACATCTACAACCTCAGAATTCCAATTTTCATTTCAAATCAAATCCTTCAAATTAATTTTGACAAGCTTCAATCTAAATTAAAACTCCAAACTAAAATCTAAACTCACACATCAAAACTTAAATTGAAACAAGATAAAATCTAAATCGAAATTCTCCCAGGTCATGTGATTTGGGATTCACCTCCTTTTCCTTTCCCCAGCGAGAGTTCAGGAATCTCCGGTTTCAGGGATATACTTGCTACTCCCCAGCGGAAATTCTTCTATTTCATCCTAAGTATTGTCACTTGGATGTTTGTGTTGGTTTTGTTGATCGCTTCGGTCAACACCAATACGCGCGGTGTGCTCCGTCAGCTCACCACACTTATTGGGGGTCCATTTGTTGACCTCATTTTTGATGAGGTCTTCTCTTCTTCTCTTTAGTACTTAGGATCTAGCCTTAGGCTTTTCCTTTGACTATCTTAGAGGACTAGAATTGGGACCCACCTTTTAGAAATTCAAACCACTTCTTAACTCCCTGCAAACTCCACAAACTTGATTGTAGACCCCTAATCACCTAGAGGGTTGAAATCAAATGTGGAAGTTTAAAGGATGAGTTCCTATAGGACTCTTTGGCCTTAGGACTGCCCTAGGTGGCCTGGTCTGGTGAAGGGGCTGACTCTCACACACACTACACTTCCACATACCTCCTAAAACCACACCCATACCTAACTTGACCTCCTGACTCATGTAGGTGATTCACATGGATGGTCCTTAACCCTTAAGCCCTTGGCTAAGAGGGTTAGGAACAACATAGTGAATGCCTCAAATGGGTCCCTTCATGGCTCATGTGGGCTTGATATGGCTTTATGGCTCAACCAAAATGATTTCACTCCACTCAAATTCACCCAATCTTCAATTTTCCAAATTTTCAATTTTTGACCCCAGGACCCTACACCGCTTAGCCTACCCAAAAACCTTGAAATTACCCAAATTTCTCAAAAATTTCCAAATTACCCAAAATTCTCCAAAATCAATCCCAAACATTTCCACGTCACTTAAACTGATCATCCATACCCAAAAATACCAAAAATTCCAAGAAAACCTCCCAATACCCTCCAAATACCCAAAATACCCCTCTTGACCCAAAAATCTAAAAATTCAGAAAATTCCCAGAAAATTCCAGAAAATCCCAAATATTCTTAATTTCATTTTGTCCAACTACACCATGGGCTAATTTTGTCAATTTACCCTACTTTTGTTAAAACCCCCAATTTGACCCATTTTAACCCTAAGTGAACCCAATGTCAAATCAAACCTACCCAATTGACCCCAATTTTGCTCCAATTTAATTCTAAACTTCAATTCAATATCCTAAATACCAATATAGACCAAATCCAAGCCCAATTTGATTGACATTTGGATCCAATCTCACTTTTGGCCTTAAAGCCCAATTTGGACCCATGACCCAAACCTAACCCAAACTCACCCAATTCAATTCCAATTAACCCCAAATCTTTTCTAAATCTTCCTTAACATTCCCACAAAGAAAATACTAACATGATTTGCCCAAAATTTAGACCCAAACCCCACTCAAATTCAACCCAAGGCTAAAAGGCCCTATTTTGACCTAAACCCAAACCTAACCCAAATGAGCCCAAACCCCAAAATCAAAGCCCAACCAAAGCCAAAACCTCTTTGAAACACCCCCATAAACATTTCTCAACATTGATTTTACATCAATTCCAACTCTAGCCCAACATTAGCCCAACTTGGCCCACTTAGACCTACATAGGCCCACTTACCAAATAAACCCAAATTCAAACCAATTCAACTCCAAATCACATCAAATTGATTCCAAGCCCTTCATAGAACATCCCTAAACCAATTATGACATTTATTTGATAAAGTTCTTCACAAAATTTTTATCCAAATGCCCATCCTAAAATCAAAAGCCCATTTCCCTTAAACTTTCCTAAAAGCCCACTTCACCACATCCAAAGGCCCAAAATCTACCCTAAAGCCCACATGACATCTCCATTTGTCATCCACTTAATTAAATCCATTACCTAAGTCCTAAATTCACCATCAAATTATTCCAAATCAAGTTTCATACAAATTTCCATCAAAATATCAAAAATTCTTAAAACCCATTTCCATGAAATTGACCCAAGCTTTTCCCAAGCCAAATGGAGCCAAGGATGAGCCATTCACAAGCCATATGAAGCCATGAAAGTTTAGCATGTGACCATGCCATTAATGGCAAAAGGAGGAGGTCCTTTAACCATCTCCTAAAAGTCATTAGCCTTAAGCATGTCTCCCCTTAACCAAGATTTAATCCAAATATTCTTGGATAAGGACATCACCACCTCTTGACCAACTAGCCTAACTGATCTTCTCAGCCCAAGACCAGCCATGGGGAGGTGAACCCAACCCAAACCAATGGGTTGACCAATTTCAAGCCAAAATGACCCTCTCCCCCATTCCATTTTAATCCAAACACTTTACACATGTCTAAGCCCAATTGACTTCACCATTGCCAAGCCACGACCTCCACGAGTCGAAGATGGTGACCCATGCACTGTCGGCCAGCCACTCGGATCGCCGGAAAACACCACACCCGAGAGCATCATGTGAGCCCAAGCTTGGAATTCTCACCTGCTGAGTTGCCCCATGCCCAATGGCCACCATGGCTGTTCTTCTCCTCACCAGAGCAGCTGATCCCATACCTCAACTTCCCCTTGGAGGCCCTCCACCCTCTCCTATTTAAGCTCCACCCCTCTCGGCCATGAAAAGAGCTGAGCACAAACCTTGCCGAAACTCTGCCAAAATTGTTCCAGACCCTTCTCCACCCTTAGAGCAGTTGATCCCCAGTCTCAATTTGCCCTAATCCCCATCGATAAAATCCGATTTCCCAGTCGAAATTCCACCCAAAACCAGGACACTTCTCCACGGTGAGCCAATTCCCAAATTGATTGGTTCTACACCTTCACCGGACCGAGGGAAGGTGTCCACCAACAAAAGCCCCATCTCCGAGGCCACCCAGTTGCTCCAGCCTCCAAGCTTTGTGATCGGGCTTGGTCGAAATCACATCCAGACAATTCACCAGACCAGGAGACTTCATCTGGAGCTTGCTGGGATCCAATCGAAGGAGCAACAACTCTCAGATTGAAGCCACACTTCTGCGAGCAAAGGTATGAGCTAATTCTTTATCCCGAGCTTCGGAGATTCTCCATTTCAAATGCTTTAATTTCGATGCATGTTAACCGTATAGATGTGTTCGTCTCTTGAAGACGAATCCATGAGAGCATAAGAACATGAAAATCCATTGAGTATCGAGTTAGATCTTAGGGACTTAGTGTGGACGGCTCTCGGGTGAGGACGCTCGGGGACGATGAACGGATGCCGTCCATTCAATACACGCGCGGACGAACGGCTCGGATGGCGTCCGACCAGGGAGACGGTACGAGAACCGCGGGGCCCGGGCTGCCGACTCGGGTGGCGGCGTCGAATGGGAGCGCGACGCGTGTGCGTTCGGAGCTGCCGAGGTTGACGCGGCGCCGCGTGGATAAATAGAAAATTAGGGTATTTTTCTATTTATTTAATTCACTAAACTTCAAAAATTTATATCTCTGTGTAGAAAAATAAGAAAAATAAAATAAAAATACCCTCTTGCTCAGTGAACAGAGGAGAATAATGTGGAAAAGAAATCATTTAATTTCATCAAGTATTTTATTTTTTATAATTTATTTACTCTCTGCATTATTTTAATTCTCCATGCATGTATACAATTCACCATGGCATGAGACCATAGGAGCTTTTGAAGCCTCTGAATTTGGGAACATTCCCTGAATTTTCCAAAGTCGAGAGGCCATCCTATGAAAAGTTATTGATTTTTCAAATTCAGATTCTTGTTTTGAGTATTTTAATTCCAATAAATAGCATGTTGTGAAATAAATTCTAGGAAAATTTGGTGATGTTCCTTATGACCAGAGGACCTTAGGAAAAATAGGTTTTGACTTAGTTCATTTAAAACAACCCTAATTGGCTTAAACACCCAAAATAGGTCTTTAATTAATTAGAGTTAACCAAGCATCAAATTGACTTGAAATCAATTCTCCACTGACCTTTAGGATCAGAGGAATCCACCATAAAAGTTTGAGGTCAATTGGACTTGGTTAGCCCCACTAATTGGGTTGATTAAGCCACTTAGCCATTTTAAACTTTAAAAATTCATAACTTTTAAAATACCTTTCAAAAATTCACTAAATTGGTTTTGGAGCCTCTCTGATATCAGGGGAACCTAAGAAAATTAAAATTTCAATTTTCTAAAAAAGTTGATTTTTAGTAATATTTTAATATTTTTAATAATTAAAAATAATAAAAATCACAAAAATAATAAAATTCACCAAAATGTCACATTTTGAATTTTAATCACATAGGAACAAATCCCACATTTTTCTTAGGTCTATTTAGTGAGATATTAAATTTTAAAGCTTTAAGGTAATTTTAAAATTAAAAAAAAATGCATTTTCTAGCATTTTCACTAAAATAATTATAATAAATCATAGAAAAATCAGAAAATTACAAAATTTGCTTCTCTGGTTTCCTTGATATCAGAGAGATTTTTGAAAAATATAAAATTCATTTTTCAACATTTATTTTATTTTTAAATTAATTAACACTTCAAAACTTAAAATAATTATAATAAAAATAATATAATTCAAAAAATCACCAAAATTGGTCCAAGTGATCCTCTGGTCATTAGGAATGTCCCCTAATTTTTTTAAGGACAGAAACTTTCCCTTGGTCATGTTATTAAATTTTCCTTGGAAATCTCTATTTTTCACCAAAAATAATTATATAAATAAATTAAATACAGAAAATCACATTTTCTCCTCTCATGTCTTTATTGACACATGAGTGAAGTCACATAAAAATTTCAAGTTCATTTGAGTTCAATTTAGTGAGTTATGAAATCATTAAGCTTAAAGGGTAAAGTGGTAATTAAATTTTTAACCCTTAATTTAAACTTTAGGTTTAATAAGAAATTAACAAGTAAAATATTTGATCCTCATCTGATTTGGATGATTGAAATTTAAATAATTAAAGGGTAGAAACCCATTAAGCAATTTTAAAATGATTAAACTTTAAATTAAATAATTGATTAAATTTGGAAGAATAATAAAAATTGGAATTATTAAAATAGGGATATTATTAGGAAGAGATTTATTCTTTAATTTAAAAATCCCTAAATTAATTATCTCATTAATATTCAATTCTTAATTAAAATGATAACTCAAATTTAAAATATTAAAAGACTTAATCATTAAACTAAAATTAAATCATTAAACTCTTTTAAAAAAAATTCAATTAAAATTAAAAAAAATTAAATTAAATTAAAATTAAATTAAATTAAATAAATTAAATAATTAAATTAAATTAAATCAAATTAAATTAAATTAAATTAAATAAATTATATTAAATAATTAAATTAAATTAAATCAAATTAAATTAAATTAAATAATTAAATTAAATTAAATTAAATTAAATCAAATTAAATTAAAATTAAATCAAATCAAATTAATTAAACATCAAATCAAATTAAATTGAACTATATTAAATTAAATTAAATTAAAACTCAATTAAATTAAATTAAATTAAATTAAATTAAATTAAATATAACATCACCAAAGACATAAAGAATTCAAAATAAATCTAAAATAACTTGAACACTATTCCAATTTAAACTCATTAATGGAAATTAAACTAAATCACAAACCATTTGAACACCAATTTACCCTCAAAAGCTTTAGTTATCATAACTCCTAAATAGGACATTAAATGAAATATTACTTCACTTATAGGATATTCAAATGCCCAGTTCATCTGAGTAAGTTAACAAAGCTTGAATTCTCGGACGATTAATTCATTTGTATAATTAAACCCATTTGGACTTAAAACAATCCTAGAAATATTGAAAACATGTTTAAGATTTGTCTTAAGCACTTCCTCGATATGATAGGATGTTCATAAGAACAATTGAACTTAATTATTCTTTGATGAAGAAAATTGTCCTTAAACCAAAACACAAAGAACCTAGACGTCATAGGAAATGACTAGCTATAGGATTAGGAACTTGGTAGAAAACCATAACCCTTCCCTTAGCTTTACCTAGGAACTTGTTTAAATATTCTAATTGTGTTTTAAGTGCAGCTTGGGATGACGGGAAGACCCTCCAGGTACGCTTTTATTTTATTGCAATTTACTTTCTTGCAATTTGCATTATTGCAATTTTACTTTATTGCAAATGCACTTTACTTTTCTTGCATGATAACACAACTGTTGCATGAAAACCCACACCTTTAGGATAGTCCCTAAAACTGAAACCAAAACTAAGTTAAAAGTCATTGCAAGATAAAATTTACCACCACAACATTTCAAAATATAAAACAACTCAAAATTTAATCACAAACAGAACACAAAACAACAATTACAACTAAATTAAAAACGTCCTGTTGGATGATCGGGAATACCTCGTATGATGTAACCTACGTGTTGCTAACGGGATTTCCCACGGTCTAAATGAAAGTGTGGAACTCATTTAGTTGAGTTTAGCAAATTCATCTGGACTAAGTGAATCCGATAAAAATAATGATGCCGGAGGGATGGAACCGTGGGATCTTAACCGGTGTCGTTATAATCAACTTTAAGATTTGTTTTAATCAAAACACAAAAAACACTTGGAAAATTAAGACTTCTCTAAACCAAAACACTTTTCTCATCCCCTGATTTATGATTTCTAAAACTAAACCTCTGCAACAACAAGGAGCTCGGAGCATGGTGGGCAGCACGGCCATCGTCGTCAGCAAAACTTGAACCTATTTCAGCAAAACTTTCCTAGAATTAAATAACCAAGCCATAGGATTTCGAGGTAGTTTTCCTAGTGCAACATAAATCCTCAACCTTTTGTTAGGCATTTGCCTTGCAAATTAAGCCCTAACCGGACTTAGGATTCCGAGGTAGTCGTACGATACGACATAAACCCTCACATCTTCAGAGGCTATTTGTATGATTCTATCATATAAGTATAAGTCCTAATTAATTAAAATTGACAAGATCAAAACATTTAAAAATATTAGGACTTTCTTAAATCTAAGCCAAACAATAGGATAGTCGGGAAATTACCGAAGTTCACTTCGAATCTGTAATTTCTCCTACTTTTCTTCCTTTGGATTCACAAAACAAAATGTTCCAAATTTGACCCATTCCCTATTGAAATTCCAAATTTCAATCCCTTGAAAATCTTAAACTTTGAAAATCTTGAGAGCAGAATTATTGATTATTATCGAGAGTTTTCTTAGGTGATTCCCGTCACTTAAGATGTAATTAACTATAGGGGCTTGCCCTTATAGGGAATTTTGAAGAATCCAGGTAATATAAACCCTGTTTAATGTTTTCATATTAAGCAGGGGAATTTTGTCTGCTTATAAAATTGGTTCGCAGACCAAACGGATGTCACAAATCTTCTAGTTTATTTAATCGAGCCCCACCGTCGAAGCGATGTGTCTATCCTTAGGGATAGATACACGGTTTGTGGTGCGGTGCTCGTTTATATAAACTATTTGGGATGTGGGATCGGTTTAATCTCATATCTTAAAACCTTCAAATTTAAAATTATTTTTAAAATCAAATACTACTTTTCAAATTATTTATTTTAATTAAATTAAAAATTCGCCGACAGCTTCTTTTAGGCGACCCCCTTTTCAAAATAAAACACGACCTAAAAATATGCCGACACTTTTGTCCATTGTCGAGGTAAGAAACCACGCTGAATTAAATTTTGAACACAGGGAGAGTACCACTTAAAAGGTAATTCCATTAATTCGATGAAGTGACATCTTCGAATTGTACATTATTTTCGGTTTTGGAGGAAGAAGCACCACGGTAGAATTTGATTGGCCTTGCACCGTCGTTACGTACCTCTTTGACCACCATACCCTCGATCTTGCTTGATCGGATCGGGGTTAGGGTCATAGTATGTACGTAGTGGTTAATCTTCTCGTACATTGATTTGTATTCTTCGTTCTTCTCATCTTCGAGAGAGATCTTGAATTGCGGCTTCTTCGACTTATTGTCACTCGCTTCTTGTTTGATTTCTTTTTCTTCTTCAGAACTATCTTCCCAATCAACATTGATGGTCGGTTTCCTCTGTCCAATTGTCCTAACGTCTCTACCACGACCTCGTCCCCGGCCTCGACCTCGGATGCGAGTTGTGGAGAAACCTTCACCATCTCGCCGTAAGGGAGTAGTGAGTGATCGTTGGACTAGAACTTCGGGTTCTTCGTTGTCTGGACTTTCTTTGCTTCATTTGTTATGGTATCTCTAGAGAAGATTGTTTTCTTCGGTGGTGCATAATAAGTACGCGTCTTCATGGATTCCAATCTCATGTACGGAGAATGGCTGTAAGTCACCTTTGATGCACTCGTTCCCCTCCATCGTAGTATTTGATGCATCGATGTAGAGATGATGGTACCATCCTGTTTTCATGTATCCATGGTCGGCCCAGGTAGAGCGTTGAACGACGTTTCGAATCGATTATGTGAAACTTTGAGGTTGTCTTTGCTAAGTCACCGGTCTTCATCGATAGCGTTATTGACCCGAGGGCTCTTTCTCCTTTACGGTTGAATCCTCTTAATAACATTTTGTCGGCTTCGAGCTCACGAGCATCAATTTCCAAGTATGCTTAGCGTTCGAAGACTCATTATATTGATTGATGCTCCTGGATCCACCAATACTCTGGAGAGTGTAAATTTTCCGATTGTAACTGAAATGTACAACGGTCGGTTGTGATCTGCTGTCCCAAGTAATAGGTCATTGTCCGTGATGGTAACACCTCGCTGTTCTTTTAACGAGCAAACCTCATCTAAGGAATCTCCGGCCATTTGAGCTAAGCAAATTTTCGGATCAAGTAAGGCCTTGATCAGAGCTTCTCTCATCTCTTTTGATAAGATGAGAGCATCATAAATGCTCAGTTTGGCCGGTAGTTTCCTAAGATGGGCTACCACGTTGTAGTCCACTTTATTCTCATGTGTCTCGGCTTCTTCTTGAATGGGTATTTTTTCTGCTGGGGTTGGTTCTTCTTGAACAACCACCTGCTTTCCTTTGTCTTTTGGACCCATTCTCGGAGGTAGAACTTTTCCACTCCTTAAGTTGACTTCTGTAATTTCTTCTGAATCTATTGTTGAGTTTGCCGGTGTCTCCTCCTGAATCGGAATGACAGGCTCTTCTGGATTATCTTCGAATGCGAAGGCTCTAGCTTATCATGATCGGAGCTCCTCGAAACTTCGCGAGATAGATTCGTTGCTTGTTGAGCTCTCGTAGCCTCCTTGATGGATGTCTTCTTTGTTATTTTGCTCGTCGAGATCGTGTATGATTTGAGAATTGTCGTTGGTATTGAAATCGATGTCCGGATTGTCGCTAGTTACGTAATCGTTAGAAACAGTCAAAACGTAGCCAACGCCATTACCTTTATCATTATATGATCCCACCGAAGTGAGCAGATAATCATACAAAATCAGAGGTTCGAGGGATTTCTCCCCCGAATCGGAAACAACTATCCTAGGATAAGCAGCCCCTAGTCTAGCCTTAGGAATCTCAGTCCTCTCTTCTTCGTCAATTTTCTTCTTCTCTTTGATCGCCTCCTGTTGAGGTGGTTCTTCTATCGCAAGTGATAGTACCGGCTTAACAGGTCTCGAACTTTGAATTGAAGCTCGCACCGAAGCGGTTTGGATGTTGTCTAAAATCTTCTTCGAAGACCTCGTCCAGGCGGTAGTCCATCCATCGTCAGTCGTATAGGGATCTATCGGAATGACGGGATCAGTTGAGATAACATTGACGAAACCTCCTTTCTGGGGTTCCTTCATGTACTCCTTCGGGATTGTTATATTCCCTTTCCGAAGGTTGTCGTTGAGCCAACTTTTGAAGGTAATGCAATCTTCTATTTTGTGCCCAAGCATGCGGTGGTAAGGGCAAAAGTTGGGATCACCTTTCTTGTTGACTTCCTCTGGTCTTTTAGGCTCTGGTAGCTGGAAATCCGGAGTCTTCATCAGACTACGGAACATTTTCGGCACTGCTTCATTCTTGAACGGATATTCTCTGCTCAGAAGCTCCCTTAATGTACGTTGCGGACGAGACGGTTGTTCATACTGTGGAGACGACTAATAGCTGGACCGGGGTTAATGGTAATTTTGTTGGGGTTGCTGTGGTCGTTCTAGTGGTATTTGCCTCGATTGCTTGCCTTTGTCAACTGCTGCAACGATCCCGGATTTCTTTTCGAAGGTCTTCACCGGCTTCTGCTTGTCCGTCTTGTCGGCGAAACTTAATTGCTTCGCCTCTTCTTGCAAGCTTCCGGCCTTGCTTAACAACTTCTCGAAAGTCTTAATAGTGAATCCTTTGAGGAGAAGTGCTATCGGGCCGTGAATGCTTTTAAGTAAAATGCCGATTGCATGTTGTTCTTGCGAGTTGTGGTTCACACTTCATGCTTAAGTTCCTCCATCGAAGTATGTAATCCACCAAAGTTTCATTCGGCTTTTGTTTCTCTACCACTAAATCACCTATAGTGATGTGGTGCCGAGCTCCGGCGAATCGCTTGATGAAGAGGTTCTCTAGCTGCGAGAACGTCTTTACCGAACCATTTGGTAATTCCGCATACCGGTCGAAGGCGATTCCCGACGGACTGTCGACGAACTGTCGGAAGAGTAATGCATCGCTCCCGCCGGCATTGCAACAGCCGGCACGAAAGTGTGCAACATGCTTGTCGGGGGTTCCGGTTCCGTCGAAGGTCTTGAACAGAGGTGGTACGAAGCCTTTTGGGTATTGGACGGCGTCGAATTCTTCCGGGTAAGGTCTACCCGTCTGAATGGATGTCCCGTTCTTCGATTGTGCTAAGGCTTCTTGCACCTGCTGTTCTACCAAGTTCTTGATATCCTTTTCAGGGATCATACTTTGTGTTGTATCGTTTTTCAGCTGATCATCCCCATTGATAGATGTAATCTCCTTTCCTCCGTCTACAATGTGAATGACCTGCGGGGTGTCTCTCTTTGTGGTTGTACTTGACTGCGGAGAGTGGCCAGAGCTACGGCCATCTCTTCCATCCTTTTCGCCATTTGAGCGATCGTGTCGTCTTTCTCCTGAAGCTGCCTCCTCATTAGTTCTGGCTCCTCTCTTTCTGCGGCTGCAGGAGCACCTTGCGAAGCTGATGAAGCTCGTGTCTCGACCATGTTGATTTCTGCATAGTCGTCGTCCATGAATTCCGATGAATCGATCTCATCTCCGAACTTTTCTTCTCTTTCTTTTGCCAACCGTCGGATATCGGTTCTCAACTTTTCCATGGCATCTTCTAGCGGAGCTTTCTGTGTGTCTTTGCGGTTATCATGCGATAGTTGCTGGGTCCCCCTTTCACGAGTCCCCTTCATCGCAGTAGCACTTTCTTCAGACTCAAGTCTCCTGGCGAGACTTTCCTTCTCGGGCTGTTATTTCAATCTTAACTGCCCAGTAGTGGGACACCATACCATCCTTCTAGCAGCAGAAGGTTTAGGACCGGATGGTCTGTCGGCCAAATGCTGGAAGGTGGTATCCTCCCTAATCTGTAATCCTGAGACTACGACGGGCGGGCTAGCCTTCATTCTTTTACTTGGCTTTTACGTCATGACGGCGGGCTCTACTCGGGGCCCAAGACGGGATTTGACTGGCACCCGCCCAATTCTCCGTAGAATCTCCGATACGGGGCAGTTTTCCTTCTTTGCCAACTTTTCTACCAAAGTTTGCAGTCGAGCAAACGGCGTAGTTCTAGTTCTTTTCTTGCGGCTATCGTTGTAATATGCGGGCCGTGGTAATGTGGCAGCAATCTTGCGAACATTCTCCTCGTCCTTCGCGGCGGAGAGGGGATGGAACCCGCTTCCTCCCAAAGTGGTATGTAGTCGGGCGGCGGCGTATATTACAGTAGCGGTGTATATTCGGGCGGTTCCGGAATTTCCTCCAGGAAAGCAACCTCAGTAGCTCTGGCTTCTCTAGCGATCCTTCTACTTCTATTTCTTCTTTGGGTCCTTGTCAGTGACAGAATCTTTGAACTGGACCCGATTTTGAAAACCGAAGGTCTTACAGGAAGATCCGTACCCTCCACGGTAACAGGTTTACCATAGTTTTGGATTTCTTTCCCCTTTGATTTGGCGAGAAGTCGGGGTAGGTGCGAAACAACTAGACCGATGGGGGTAGTAAGAACGGTCCTCTGCGGACGAGCGAGTATTCCTCTTAGTCGGGATCCTTTGCAGGGGAGGAAACTCTTGGGTCGACCTAAGGTTGAACTCAAGCAGCGGTTCCTCAGCTTCAGATACCTTGTTCGTCAGTGCAAAGAGGGAGACATCGGTGATCTTGACATTCGTATTTTCAAATCCTTGTCCAAATCGGATGATCCCATTGTCGGGCAGCTCATCCTTATAGACAGCGAAGTCCAATCCATTGGTGAAGGAGAAAATCGGTTTCGGGGCTTCCATTTGCGGGGTAGATTCGGTTGTCAGTCCCAAGTTATGCTTCTTTTCTTTAGGACGAAAAGAAAGGAATTGAAAAGAGTCCGAACACATTCTTGTTCATGTATTTATAAGAAGGAATCATTTGTTAAAAGAATCACTTATTAGAGGGTTTGTTTATTTAGAATGGAATGTTCAAAGGTGTAGAGAAGGTAAGGAATCAGATTCGGAGTTGGAAAGGAAAAGAGAGTCTTAAGCAAGACTTCTCGACTCAAAGGATCATTCCTAAACTGACACACCTATTGGGGGTCCACCCCACCTCAGAAATGAGGCAAAAGGATCTCGGAACCTCTTTGTTTAGGGGTGTCTAAACAGTGGCTCCTAAATCCGAGAGAATGTTGGCTATACTTGTTCAAGGTAGAAATGAACATAGTACCCCAATGGAAAGAAGGGTAGTTTGACCCATTAGGGACATGGATACACTACCGATTTTTGAAAGCAGAATTATTTGATTAAAATGGAGAGAGGAATTGTCCCCAGCGAAGTCGTCAGAAGTTGTTGGCATTATTTTTATGTTGTGTGATATTTTAAAAAGGGGTCGCCTAACAGAAGTTGTCGGCGAATTTTAAATTTAGTTTAGATAAATAATTTGAAAAAGTAGTATTTGATTTTAAAAATAATTTTAAATTTGAAGGTTTTAAGATATGAGATTAAACCGATCTCACATCCCAAATAGTTTATATAAACGAGCACCGCACCATGAACCGTGTATCTATCCCTAAGGATAGACACCATCGCTTGATGGTGGGGCTCGATCAAATACACTAGAAGTTTGTGACATCCGTTTGTTACGCGAACCAATTTTATAAGCCGACAAATTCCTTGCTTAATATGAAAATATTCAACGGGGTTTATATTACACAGGTTCTTTAAAATTCCACTATAAGGGCGAGCCCCTATAGTTAATTACATCTTAAGTGACGGGAATCACCTAAGAAAACTCTCGATAATAATCAATAATTCTGCTCTCGAGAATTTCGAAGTGTAAGTTTTCGAAGGATTGAATTACGGAATTTCGATAGGGAATGGATCAAGTTTGGAACATTTTGTTTTGAGAATTCAAAGGAAGAAAGGTAGAAGAAATTACGGATTCGAAGTGAACTTCGGTAATTTCCCGACTATCCTATTGTTTGGCTTGGATTTAGGAAAGTCCTAATGTTTATTTAATGTTTTGATCTTGCCAATTTTAATTAATTAGGGCTTATATTAGTATGATAAAATCATACAAATAGCCTAGAAAATATGAGGGTTTATGTCGTATCGGACGACTACCTCGGAATCCTAAGACCGGTTAGGGCTTAATTTGCAATGCAAATGCCCAACGAAGAGTTGAGGATTTATGTTGCACTAGGCAAACTACCTCGAAATCCTATGGCTTTGTTGTTTAATTCTAGGAATGTTTCTTTGAAGTAGACTCGGGTTTTGCGATGACGATGGCCGTCTTGCCCACCATGCTCCGAGCTCCTTGTTGTTGCGAGAGGTTTAGTTTTAGAAATCATAAATCGGGGGATGAGAAAAGTGTTTTGGTTTAGAGAAGTCTTAATTTCCAAGTGTATTTTGTGTTTTAATTAAAACAAATCTTAAAGTTGATTATAACGACACCGGTTAAGATCCCACGGTTCCATCCTTCGGCATCATTATTTTTATCGGATTCACTTAGTCCGGATGAATTTGCTAAACTCAACTAAATGAGTTCCACACTTTCATTTAGACCGTGGGAAATCCCGTTAGCAACACGTAGGTTACATCATCCGAGGTATTCCCGATCATCCAACGGGACGTTTTAATTTAGTTGTAATTGTAGTTTTGTGTTACGTTTGTGATTAAATTTTGAGTTGTTTTATATTTTGAAATGTTGTGGCGGTGAATTTTATCTTGCAATGACTTTTAACTTAGTTTTGGTTTCAGTTTTAGGGACTATCCTAAAGGTGTGGGTTTTCATGCAACAGTTGTTTACCATGCAGGAGAAGTAAGTGCAATGCAGTTGAATAAATTGCAATAGTGTAAATTGCAAGAAAGTAAATTGCAATAAAATAAAAGCGTACCTGGAGGGTCTTCCCGTCATCCCAAGCTGCACTTAAAACACAATTAGAATGTTTAAGCAAGTTCCTAGGTAAAGCTAAGGTAAGGGTTATGGTTTTCTACCAAATTCCTAATCCTATAGCTAGTCATTTCCTATGACGTCTAGGTTCCTTGTGTTTTTTTGGTTTAAGGACGATTTTCTTCATCAAAGAACAATTAAATTTAATTGTTCTTATAAACATCCTATCATATTGAGGAAGTGCTTAAGAAGCATCTTAAACATCTTTTCAATATTGCTAGAACTGTTTTAAGTCCAAATGAATTTAATCATATAAATGAATCGATCGTCCAAGGTTTTCAAGTTTTGTTAACTTGCTCAGTGAACTAGCATATTTGAATATCCTATAGGTGAAGTAACACTTCATTTAATATTCTGTTTAGGAGTTATGATAACTAAAGCTTTTGAGGGTAAATTGGTGTTCAAATGGTTTGTGATTTAGTTTAATTTCCATTAATGGGTTTAAATTTGGAATAGTGTTCAAGTTATTTTAGATTTATTTTGAATTCTTTATGTATTTGGTGATGTTATATTTAATTCAACTTAATTTAATTTAATTTAATTTAATTGAGTTTTAATTCTATTTAATTCAATTTAATTCAATTTAGTTTGATTTGATGTTACATTAAATTAATTTGATTTGATTTAATTTTAATTTAATTTAATTTAATTTAATTTAATTTAATTTAATTGATTTGATTTAATTTAATTTTTAATTTAAATTAATTTAATTTAATTTAATTTTTAATTTAATTTAATTTAATTTAATTTAATTTATAATTTAATTTAATTTAATCTTTAATTTAATTTAACTTTTAATTTTAATTTAATTTAATTTAATTTAATTCAATTTAATTTACTTAATTTAATTTAATTTTAATTTTATTTTATTTATTTAATTTTAATTGAAATTTTAAAAGAGTTTAATAATTTAATTTTAGTTTAATGATTAAGTCTTTTAATGTTTTAAATTTGAATTATCATTTTAATTAAGAATTAAACATCAATGAAATGATTAATTTAGGGATTTTTAAATTAAAGAATAAATCTCTTCCTAATAATATCCCTATTTTAATAATTCCAATTTTATTATTCTTCCCAAATTTAATCAATTATTTAATTAAGGTTTAATTATTTTAAATTGCTTAATGGGTTTCTACCCTTTAGTTATTTAAGTTTCAATCATCCAAATCAGATTAGGATCAAATATTTCACTTGTTAATTTTTTTATTAAACCTAAAGTTTTAATTAAGGGTTAAAATTTAATTACCATTTTACCCTTTAAGCTTAATAATTTCATAACTCACTAAATTGAACTCAAATGAACTTGAAATTTTTATGTGACTTCACTCATATGTCAATAAAGACATGAGAGGAGAAAATGTGATTTTTCTGTATTTAATTTATTTATATAATTATTTTTGGTAGAAAATAGAGATTTCCAAGGAAAATTTGATAACATGACCAAGGGAAAGTTTCTGTCCTTAAGAAAATTAGGGGACATTCCTAATGATTAGAGGACCACTTGGACTAATTTTAGTGATTTTTTGAATTATATTATTTTTATTATAATTATTTTAAGTTTTGGAGTGTTAATTAATTTAAAAATAAAATAAATGTTGAAAAATGAATTTTATATTTTTCAAAAATCTCTCTGATATCAAGGAAATCAGAAAATCAAATTTTACAATTTTCTGATTTTTCTATGATTTATTATAATTATTTTAGTGAAAATGCTAGAAAATACATTTTTTTTAATTTTAAAATTACCCTAGAGCTTTAAAATTTAATATCTCACTAAATAGACCTAGGAAAAATATGGGGTTTGTTCCTAAGTGATTAAAATTCAAAATGTGATATTTTGGTGAATTTTATTATTTTTGTGATTTTTATTATTTTTTAATTATTAAAATATTAAAATAATGTTAAAAATCAAATTTTTTAGAAAATTAGAATTTTAATTTTCTTAAATTCCCCTGATATCAGAGAGGCTCCAAAATCAATTTGGTGAATTTTTGAAAGATATTTTGAAAGTTATGAATATTTAAAGTTTAAAATGACTAAGTGGCTTAATCAACCCAATTAGTAGGGCTAATCAAGTGCAATTGACCTCAAATTTTTATGGTGGGTTCCTCTGATACTAAAGGTCAGTGGAGAATTGATTTGAAGTCAAATTGATGTATGGTTAGCTCTAATTAATTAGAGATCCATTTTGGGTGTTTAAGCCAATTAGGGTTGTTTTAAATGAACTAACTCAAAACCTATTTTTCCTAGGGTTCTCTGGTCATAAGGAACATCACCAAATTTTCATAGAATTTATTTCACAACATGGTATTTATAGGAATTAAAATACTCAAAACAGTGACATGAACTTGAAAAATCAATAACTCTTCATAGGGATGGCCTCTGACTTTGGAAAATTCAGGGAATGTTCCCAAATTCAGAGGCTTCAAAAGCCCTATGGTCTCATGCCATGGTGAATTGTATACATGCATGGAGAATTAAATGTATGCAGAGAGTAAATAAATTATAAAAAATAAAATACTTGATGAAATTAAATGATTTCTTTTTCACATTATTCTCCTCTGTTCACTGAGCAAGAGGGTATTTTTATTTTATTTTTCTGATTTTCCTACACAAAGTTATGAATTTCTGAAGTTTAGGAAATTAAATAAATCAGAAAATACCCTAATTTTCTATTTATCCACGCGGCGCCGCGTCAACCTCGGCAGCTTCGAAAGGCCACGCGGCGCGCTTCCATTCGACGCCGCCATCCGAGTCGGCGGCCGGGCCCGTGGTTCTCGTACCGTCTCTCGGTCCGACGCCATCCGAGCCGTTCGTCCGCGCGTGTATTGAATGGACGGCATCCGTTCATCGTCCCCGAGCGTCCTCGCCCGAGAGCCGTCCACACTAAATCCCTAAGATCTCACTCGATACTCAACAGATTTTTATGTTCTTATGCTCTATGGATTCGTCTTGAAGAGACGAACACATCTATACGATTATCATGCATTGAAATTAAAGCATTTGAAATGGAGAATCTCCAGAAGCTCGGGATGAAGAATTAGCTCATACCTTTGCTCAGAGAAGTGTGGCTTCGATCTGAGAGTTGTTGCACCTTCGATTGGATCCCATCAAGCTCCAGATGAAGTCTCCCGGTCCAGTGAATTGTCCAGAGTTGGATTTCGACCAAGCCCGATCACAAAGCTTGGAGGGCTGGAGCAAGCCGGGTGGCTCTGGAGATGGGGCTTTTGCTGGTGGACACCTTCCCTCGGTCTATTGAAGGTGTAGAACCAATCAATTTGGGGATTGGCTCCACTGTGGAGAAGTGTCCTGGTTTTGGGTGGAATTTCAACTACGAAATTGAGCTCGCGAGAGAAGAAATGGCGGGGGGATCTCACTTGGGGATCAAGTGCTTTATGTATGGGGAGGAGTCTGGAACAATTTTGGCAGAGTTTCCTTAAGGTTTTTTTTTTGCACCTCTCATGGCCGAGAGGGGTGGAGTTTAAATAGGAGAGGGTGGAGGGCCACCCGGGGGGAATTAGGGCTTGGGATCAGCTGCTCTGGTGAGGAGAAGAACAGCCATGGTGGCCACTAGGCATGGGGCAGCTCAGCAAGGGAGAATTTCAATGTTGGCTCACATGTGAGCTCTCGGCCATGGTGTTTTCCGGCGGCCTGGTGGCCGGCCGGCCAGGCATTGGTCACCATCTTGGTCAGGGAGGTCAGGGCTGGGGCTTAGTGCAATCAATTAGCATTGGCCATGTGTAAAGGGTTTGATTCAAAGTAGAAAGGGGAAGGGGTCATTTTGGCTCATTCGAGTCAACCCATGCAAATGGGTTGGGTGCACCTTCCCATGGCTAGCTTAGGCTGAAGATAAAGTGGTTTAGGTCGGCTTAATTAGTGGGGAAGGGTCACCATCCAAGTACAATTAAGCTTAAGCATGGTTTAGTGGAGTCATGGAAGTGGCTAAATCACCCTTAAGGGAATCATTAAAGGACTCCCTCCTTTTGCCAAAAATGACATGGTGATGTGTAAAGTGGTCTGCCATGGCTTGCATATGGCTTGTGCATGGCTTCATGGCTCCATTTGGCTTGGGAAAAGGTTGGGTCAATTTCATAAAAATAGGTTTTAAGAATTTTGGATATTTTGGTGAAAATTTGCATTAAGCTTGATTTGGAATTGTTTAATTGATGATTTTGAAACTTAGGGGTGATTTTGATTAAATGAATGATGAGGGAAAGTGCCATGTGGGCTTTGGATGGATTTAGGCTTTTGAATGTGGTGAAGTGGGCTTTTAGGAAAGTTTAAGGGAATGGGCTTTTTGATTTTAGGATGGGCATTTGGGTGAAGATTTTGTGAAGGACTTTGTCAAATAAATGTCATAATTGGTTTAGGGATGTTCTATGAAGGGCTTGGAGTCAATTTGGTGTGATTTGGAGTTGAATTGGTTTGAATTTGGGTTTATTTGGTAAGTGGGCCTATGTAGGTCAAATTGGGCTAACTTGGGCCAATGTTGGGCTAGGGTTGAAATTGATGTAAAATTAATGTTGAGAAATATTTATGAGAGTGTTTCAAAGTGGTTTTGACTTTGGTTGGGCTTTGATTTTGGGGTTTGGGCTCATTTGGGTTAAGTTTGGGTTTTGGTCAAAATTGGGTCTTTTAGCTTTGGGTTGAATTTGAGTGGGGTTTGGGTCTAAATTTTGGGCAAATCATGTTAGGGTTTTTTTTGTGGGGATGTTAAGGAAGATTTAGAAAAGATTTGAGGTTAATTGGAGTTGAATTGGGTGAGTTTGGGTTAGGTTTGGGTCATAGGTCCAAATTGGGCTTTAAGGCCAAAAAATGGAATTGGATCCAAATGTCAACCAAATTGAAATTGGATTTGGTCTAGATTGGTATTGGTAATGTTGGATTGAAGTTTAGAATTGAATTGGACCAGAATTTGGGTCAATTGGGTAGGTTTGGTTTGACATTGGGTTCACTTAGGGTTAAAATGGGTCAAATTGGGGGTTTTGACAAAAGTAGGGTAAATTGACAAAATTGGCCCATGGTGTAGTTGGACAAAATGAAATTGGGAATATTTGGGATTTTCTGGAATTTTCTGAGAGTTTTCTGAATTTTTGGATTTTTGGGTCAGGAGGGGTATTTTGGGTATTTGGAGGGTATTGGGAGGTATTTTTGGAATTTTTGGTATTTTTGGGTATGGATGATCAATTTGAGTGATGTGGAAATGTTTGGGAATGATTTTGAGGAATTTTGGGTAATTTGGAAATTTTTGAGAAATTTGGGCTATTCAGGGGTTTTGGGTAGGCTAAGCGGGTGTAGGGTCCCGGGGTCAAAAATTGAAAATTTGGGAAATTGAAGATTGGGTGGATGTAAGTGGAATGAAATCATTTTGGTTGAGCCATGAAGCCATATCAAGCCCACATGAGCCATGAAGGGACTCATTTGAGGCATTCACTATGTTGTTCCTAACCCTCTTGCCGAGGGCTTAGGGGTTAAGGACCATCCATGTGAACCACCTACATGAGTCAGGAGGTTAAGTTAGGTATGGTTGTGGTTTTAGGAAGTGTGTGAAAGTGTAGTGTATAAGTGTAGTGTGTGTGCAAGTCAGCCCCTTCACCATACCAGGCCACCCAGGGTAGTCCTAAGGCCAAAGAGTCCTATAGGAACTCATCCTTTAAACTTCCACATTTGATTTCAACCCTCTAGGTGATTAGGGGTCAATAGTCACGTTTGTGGAGTTTGCAGGGAGTTTAGAAGTGGTTTGAATTTCTAAAAGGTGGGTCCCAATTCTAGTCCTCTAAGATAGTCAAAGGAAAAGCCTAAGGCTAGATCCTAAGCACTAAAAAAGAAGAAGAGAAGACCTCATCAAAAATGAGGTCAACATTCATATATAAAGTTATATTGTTTGTGTTATGTGAACTTTTTGTGAGTATAAGTATTTAATCTTCATACTGATTATTAAACTAAGTGATCAGAAGATTGATTAAGGGCAAATCGAGGTTGAAAATGATTGACAAATTTCAAAAAATTAAAATTTTAGGTTCTCGCTGACGGCGAGAATTATCCCGCCGACAGCGAGGGAAATTCCGCTGACATCGAGAACGAACTTGCTGACGGCGGATTTTTCCCGAAAATTTTGCCTTTGTCAAATTAATTAGCTCACCGACGGTGAGAAAAATCTTGCGGATAGCGAGATTGCGAAAAGTCTTATATTTGACCAGTCAACCGACACTATTCATCATCCCCTTCCTCAAAACTTCGAAAAAACTGACCTAGGGCTTGTGAGATCTTGGATTTGAGGCGATTTCAACACTTTTTGACACCGGATTTCATCTTCCTTTGGAAAGAGCTTCACTCCTAGGCAAAAACTTTTTATTTTCACCATGGATTTCAAAAAATTCGAAATGTGGAGAAAATACTTGGAGGAAATTCATGAAGATCGATTTAAATGGATTTTAGATGTTATATGAAGCCTTTTTGGTAATATTTGGGAGTTTAGTTAAGATTTTTGCAAATTTCACAGATCGAAAATGGCTCCACGACAAAAGCGACAGTTGGATTACGACGAAACCCGATTTGTGAATGCAAAAGCACAATCAAGATATTTTCACAACATTCAATCAATAAAATGCATTCAAGATCGAGTTTTTAAGAATCCAGGAGGAGAGGTGGAGCGAGTAATAAAGGAACGAGGATGGGAGAATTTTTGCTATATTTCATATAGAGCAGCTGTGGAGGTAGTTAAGGAGTTCTATGCTAATTTGACTTCAGCTGAAGATGCACCAGTAAAGGTTAGAGGATTTTTTATGGAATTCAGTGCTGCAAGGATAAATGCTTATTACGAGGTACGAGACACCTACACCAGTGAGTACGAGACTTTTGGGACGATGAAGGACCACTGGAAGAGATGATCGACTTTCTTACTGATGGGAAAGGCATCTGGAAGATCAAGCAGCGGGAAAGGGTAAATTTTCCTCTTTCTATGTTAAATGCAACTTCAAAAGCCTGACACTATTTTAATTGTTCTACTTTGTTACCTACTTACCACCATATTGAGGTAACAAGAGATAGAGCAATTCTGAATTTCTGTATTCAGAACCAAAAAAGTATTAATGTGGGAAATGTAATTTATAAGAATATATTAGCCACCTCAAGAAGTGAAAGTGGAGGAGGACTAGGACATCCTGGTCTTATCTATGCACTCTGCCAATTATCTGGGGTAGAGGCAAGAGATGATGAGGAATGGGTTGAGCCTATGAAACCAATTACTCTGGCTAATATTAAGAAATATGAATCCCATGAAGGATAGAGATCTGGGACAAGGGATTATGTACCTTCTTCAAGTAGAGATATACCCTCTACTATTTATGATCCACTTCAGTACACCACTCCTACCCTTCAAGATCTGATGAATGAGCTGACCCTGAGTAGAAAGAGTTTTGAACAATTTGGAGAGAATATGGAAAGAAAATTTGAGCATATGGACCATAGGATTGATGGCTTAGAAAGAAGACATGATTATGATAGTGAATATCTCCAGCCGCATTCAGAGTACGAAATTGCATATTATGAAGCTGAACGTCGATATAGGAGTGGTGATTTAGATGTTGTCTTTCCTGAGTGTCCCCGCTACACACAGTACCAACCTGCTCAGCCTTCTCAGCCTGGAGATCAGGGAGATGATATAGCCTGAGATTTTGATGCAGAAGATTAGAAACTTTGTTTAGTTTATTTAGATTAATTGTTCTTTTGAAAATTTTATTGTTCTATATGTAATTATTCTGTGCTTTCTGTGGACTGTGGATTTTGTGTGTTTGTGTGTTTGCTTATACTGTAATGTTAGACTTTTTATGTGTGTTAAGTTAGTTTGCAATTTTTCTTTTAGATAGGATGATTAGTTTATCTTTAATGTGTTGTTTAAGTTTTTATAAGTTATGAACTTTTAATATGTTTAGATTGTTTTAATATGTTTTATAGTATGTTAGTTAATTATATGTGTAGTAATATATTAAGTTTTCATTTTGTTATGTTTTATACTTATTAAAAATTTCTTATCCCAACACATTCTTTTAAATATTATATATGTGGAAGAATACTAACGGTACAGGTTCTTTAAATAATGAAAAAGCCTGCAAAAATTTCAAGGAAAAGAAATACCTAAAGCTCAAAGGTATGATTCACTGTATATTTTCATTTTCACCATTTAGAAATAGATAGAAAAATTTAAGTTTGGGGGAGGAAAAATACAAATTTAATTATTAAATTGTTCTCAATTTCTATTTTCAAAAATTATTATCAAATGATTTTTCTAAAGTAATTTTTCAATTCAATAAACATGAATTACTTTATTTAACTATTATAGAAAGTTAAATAAAATGTTTTTAGTAATTCAATTATTTAATAGCATAAGATATTTGGTTAAAAGAAATAAGAATATAGTAAACTTTTTAAAGTAAGGGAAAACTATATTCTAAAATTGAAATTCTTAAGTATTTAGATGAAAAAAAAGAGATTGAAACTCAATGAAGTAAAGGCTATGAAATACATATAAGCAAAGAAATATTTTAAGTTTCAAATTTAGGAAGAGAAAGTTGAAGTTCAAAATTATTAACAGGCTATCCAGATACAGTAATCCTCACTTGAAAAAGAAAAAAAGAGAAGGATTGAAAATCAATCCAAAAAGAAGAAAAGAGAGAAAAGAAAAGAAAAATATAAGTGAGGAGAAGCTTGAGGAGATGTCTTATCAAAAATTGGCTTCAATAGAATCAACCTAAAGGGTAAAACTCAAATATATTTCTAAACTTATATATATGGATTGGTATTTTACTAAATAGTGTTTTCTTGAACTTCCTATCATCTAAATATCTTAAGTAAATTACTCTTTTAAATATAGTCTTTCCTAAAATAAATAGAGAGCTAGAAATCTTAGATCTAATAAATAAATAATCTTATATCTATAAAATTAATTTAATTACTTAAAAATATTTCTATTTTAACTTTACTATAATATTATTTAAATTAAATTCATAGTTGGTTTGAATGAAAAATTCTATTACAAAAATCATTATTTTTATTTAGTATAAAAATTACTTGAGGACAAGTAATAATTAAGTTTGGGGCATTTTGATCACAGAAAAATATGTTAAGAAATTCATACCTATTTTTATGAAATTGCACTTTAAAGAAAGGTATTTTCTTTATTTTATTGCAGGAATGAAGATTTATAAGTGATAAAAGCAAAAAACATGAAATGGAGCGAATTTGGATAAAAAAAGGAAGAAATTCATGAAAAATAAACTAAGTCGCCGACGGCGAGAACGAGCCCGCCGACAGCGAGATCATGAGGAGAATTTTTGAAGGATTTATAACTACCTCGCTGACAGCGAGCCCAAGCCCGCCGACGGCGAGATCGTGCTCTTTGAAGACCTTCTAGAAGCCCGCCGACGGCGTGGTCGTTTCTTGCCGACGGCGAGATTGGTCAAAATGCCAGATATATTGAACCTGGACGCTTTTTGAAGAGGTGCTTAAGTAACCTTTGGACCTTGGTCTACCTCTATAAATAGAGGACGAATTTTATTCTTTTGGTGTGTCTATTTTGGTGTCTATTTGGTGTCTATTGAGTGTTTACATTGTGTCTTCTGTGAGTCAATTTTAAAGAGTCTTAGTGTTACTTTGTTTTAGTAAGTGTAATTAGTGAGTTAGAAGTGTGTTGTACTAGAAGGAAAAGTCAAAGGAACTTCAAGGAGTCTGCTTGGGGAGGAAATTGAGATAAGTATCTTTGTTTATTGTTGTTAACTTTAAATGAAATCCATGCTTTGTTTAATTCTCATGCATTCTGAGTAGTTTTCTTAGTCTTTCTCCTTGTTTATAAAATTATGTGAATTGATAAAATTAAATAGAAATGCCTAAAATATTAAAATAAATTGTGATAATTTTTACATAAAACTTAATTTACTTTTCAATCTGGCCCATTGATTTGTTAAAATATGTTGAATTATCAACTATAGTAAAGATTACATCCAATATTGAGGGAAGTCAAAAGCCTTGGAAGGAGGGTGCAAATAAATAGGGAAATATTATTTATCGGACGTAGAATTTGACATTTTAGTTGACAGACTAAAATATTCAATTCGGTCCTATTGATTGAGAGCTGAAGTGTAGATGTTAGCCCTCAGGTGAGGGGAACGTGGGAGCTACGAAGTGGCGACCGTATCCTCCCGACTCTAGCCGCAGATTCAGTAATCAAACATAGGATTAGTCAATGTTCTTTACACCTAGACCAAAGGGTAAAGAATAGGAATGCTCCTATTTGTCACAATACAATAAAAAAAAATCTATTTGAATTCATCATTCACTTAATTTTCTAAAAACAAGGAGAAAGATACTTTTTTCTGAAATCTTTAAATCAACTTTATTTAAAGCATTAGTTTACTTTAGTTCGCTTTAGTTAAGTATTCTAAATTTCCGTATACTATATTAGTAAGTAAATACTTTTAAATTTAGCTATTAAAAATTTAGTAAAACTTCCCTGTGGGATTAATAACCAGGACTCCACTAGAGCCCTGTATTACTTGATACTATACGTATACTTGCGTAGAATCCACATTATACATTCCATCATAAAATCAAATATATATATTAAAGTGGGATCAAGTTTTTGGTGTATTTGCTATTAACACAATTTACAAACATAAAAAAGTGGGTCACTAAGCCATCTCAATTTTCAACCCTTCTAAACCAAAACACTTCTCTCATCTCTTGATTGCCACTTTCTAAAACTAAACCTTCTACAAAAATGAGGAGCTTGGAGCACAGTAGGCAGCACGACCATCTTCATCAGCAAAACTTGGGTCTACATCAGCAAAACCTTTCTTAGAATTAAACAACAAGCCATAGGATTTCGAGGTAGTTTGACTAGTGCAACATAAATCCTCAACTTTTCGTTAGGCATTTGCATAATCATATTATGCAACTTAAGCCCTAACCGGTCTTAGGACTCCGAGGTAGTCTTTTGGTACGATATAAACTCTCACATCTTCGAGGCTATTTGTATGATTGTGTCATACAAATATAAGCCCCGATTAACTAAAATTGGCAGGATTGAAACATTAAACAATATTCTTAAATTGAAGCCAAACCATAGGATAGTTGGGAAGTCATCGAAGTTCACTTCGGGCCCGTGACATCCCCTACTTCTCTTCCTTTGGACTCATAAGAATAAACTGTTTCAAATTTGAGTTATTCCCTATTGAAATCTCCAAAGTCTAATTGTTTGAAAACATTAAACTTTGAAATTCTTGAGAGAAAAACCACATATCATTATCGAGAGTTTTCTTAAATGATTCCCATCATTTAAAATGTAATTAACTATAGGAACTTGCCCTTATAGGGAACTTTAAAAACCCAGGTAATATAAACCCTGCTTAATTCCTTTATATTAAGCAGGGGAACTTGTCGGCTTATAAAATTGGTTCGCAGACCAAAAGGATGTTACAAATCTTCTAGTTTATTTAATCGAGTCTCATCATCAAGAAGTGTGTCTATTCTTCAGGATAGATACATGTTTTGTGGTTTGGTGCTCGTTTATATAAACTATTTGGGATGTGAGATCGGTTTGATTTCGTATATTAAAATTTTCAAACTTAAAATTATTTTTAAAACCAAATGCTACTTTCCAAATTATTTGAAACTATATATACAATAAATTTAATTTAAAATAAAATTTGCCGACAACTTTTGTAGGCGACCCCTTTACAAAATACATAACATAAAAATATGCCAACATTGACCATAATAAAAAGTTAAGGAAACACCTCTCACATGACACACAAAGATCAAATCAAACCATAAACAATCCAAACATCTACCAATCAACAGTCAAACTGATCAATCCATAAATAAACATAAAGATCAAGTAAATACACTCTAAAGTAAACACAATACAACATTAACAATCACGACTCTCAAGCATTTTAAATCAAACCACACTAATAATTAGGAGTTTCCTCCCATAAAGAGCTTGGTTTATTGTCGTAACTCGAAAAATGATTCCTTCTAGATCAAAGTTCCATTTAAGTAATCCTCGATCAATCTCCCACTCTTTTTCAGATCCATGGATCCGTACAAAATCTTTAAATTTTAATTTTTTATTCAGCTCTTACTTTTCAGATTAATTTATATCA
This sequence comes from Papilionanthe hookeriana x Papilionanthe teres, assembly GCA_022702705.1. Classification (NCBI taxonomy): domain Eukaryota; kingdom Viridiplantae; phylum Streptophyta; class Magnoliopsida; order Asparagales; family Orchidaceae; genus Papilionanthe; species Papilionanthe hookeriana x Papilionanthe teres. The sequence continues at coordinate 80,506,878 of CM040428.1, read as the reverse complement.
TTATTCATCATATTTCTTTCTAGATTCAATATTCTTCTATTGATTTTCTCAATTTGCATATTAATATCATCCTTAAAATTTATAAGAAATGGATCTTTATATGATACTTCAAGATCTCCCAAATTTTGGATCAGATTCTCTCTACATAATTCAGATTCTAAATTAAAATCTTCTATGTTACTCTTTTGTTTCATGTTATCTTCCAATTCTTCCCCTTGGTGCTGAATAAATGATGGAGGTGGTCTTTCTATATCTATTTTAGTTGAGGAAATAAGTTTTTTGAAATTCCTTAGGAATTCTTTCAATGGTCTTTCAATCTCTTTATCCTCTTTTCTCAACTCAAAGTTCTTTTGAAATATATCCTCAAATTCTCTTCCAAGTCTTAGTTCAATAACTTTGTCTTGTTCACCATTCAATTCAGGCTTTTCTTGTAATTGAGTCAAATCTGAAGATATAAAAACTGGTGTGTAGATGAATTCCCTAAATAGGCGGTCTTTAGAATTGTATGGGGTACATCCATCTTAAGTTCATGAGATTTTTCAACAGATGGAATTAAAAGCTCAATATTTTTGGTATTTTCCATCATTTTATTGTTGACTTCACTTTTGATTGAGGTCTAGTCTTTCTTTAGAATAGCCTAGGGTCTAGCTAAAGGACTCTCCTGGTGACTTTCATAGAAGACTAGTCATGGAACCCTCCCCACAGAGATTCAAACTTTTCTCACTTCACTAGGAGTTTTCATATGCTTAAGGCCTAACCTCCAATTTTAGGAGGAAGAGACCAAGCATAAGGAAGCTCAGGGGAAGTCTCCTACAAGTGGTCAGGCCATAGGATCTACCCCAGGAGGTCTGGAGCTTACACCACAATTACACTACACACTCACAAACCCTAAACAAATCGCATCCCACTTTGATCCCCTAACTCTTTGGAAACTCATGTAAATGGTTTTCCCAAGCTTTTAGCCTCAGGCTAGGGTTTGGCTAGTACCAACACATAGAGGACCAAATGAGGGTGACCCTTGGTCCATGGCTCAACCTAAATAATGCCATATTACTCACTTCCAACCGATCCCAATTTTTACAAAAATTCAATTTCTAACCCCTTTGCCCCAAAATACCCAAAAATACCAAATTACCCCCAAAACCATAAAATCCTCAAAAATTTTGAAAATCACCTAAATTACCCATAATTTTTCAAAAATCATCCCAAAATACTCCCAGCCACACAAATTGATCTAAATTACCCAAAATTGCCAAATTTCCCTAAAATCCCCAAAATGACCAAAATGTCCCTCTTAGCCCAAAATTCTAAAAATTCCCAAAACATCCCAAATATTCCTAATTTCATTTCGCTCAACTACCGCATGACCTAATTTGGCCAATTTAGCCCAATTGAACCAAAAGCCCCAATTTGACCCATTTAACCCAAAAGTGCCCAAATTGAACTCAATGTCTACCCAATTGACCCCAATATTGCCCAATTTCAATTAAAAACTTTAAATAAACATTCCCAATATCAATCTAAACAAAATCCAAACCCATTTTGACCCATTTTTTATTTCAATTTCACTTAAAACCCAAAATCCCCAATTTTTCCTAAGTGGTCCAAATCCCCCAAATTGACCTAACCTCAATCAATTTTCCTCAATTTAAATTCTAATCCCTTCATAACATTCCCCCAAACTGAATTGAACCATTAATTCCCCCCAATTTGAGCCCAAGTCTCACCTAAATCCACTTGGAATCCAAAACCACAATTTTGAGCCCAAACATGTCATATGCCCAAAATCTCCCAAATTGATTTACCAAACCCTAAAATTTTCACCCAATTGATGGTGGGAACTCTTTATGACATCCCCTTAGAGCATTTGGAAACTTCAATTGGGCCTAAACCCCACTCTAGCCTAACCTAAACCCAAGTTTAACCCAACTTGTCCTAAATTGACCAAAACACCAAACCAAGCCAAATTGACCCCCCAATTGAACTCAAAACCACTCCAAGTCTTCATGAAAAATCTTCATTACAATCATCTACACTAATTTGCTCAATCATTTGGGTCTAATCCAAGCTTAAACCCAAGTTAGCCCAATGTGAACCTAAGGTAACCCAAATGGACCCATGACCCAATCTAATCAAATTGAACTAAATGTGACCAAACCAACTCCTCCACGGCCACCAAGTGACCTCTAAGAACCACCCTAGACCCACCTCACCCACTCTAATGGAGCCATGGACTAAAGGTACCTTGAATTAAGGGGTTTCTCCCCATATCTGGCCTTAATTAAAATATCTCCACCATCATCACTTGCCATTGAGGGTAAAACATCATTAACCCTCCCCTGGCTCACCTGAACACTCTGACCACCAGCCCTGGCCCTGCAAGCCACCCTAGTGGCCGAAAAATGCCAAAATCAAGAGCCACCCCCTCTCTATTTGAATTCAAACTCCACCCTATAGACAAGTGAGCTCTGATTTTCCATTGGAGCTCATCTACCCTCTACATAGGCAGTTTAATCCACCCATCACCAGCCCCTGAGCTCAGCCCAATGACCATGGCCATAAATAGACCTCTTCACGGCCAAAACCAGGTGCTAAAAAATTTCCTAACCAAACTCAACGAAATTGCTTCCAGAGCTCCCCTGAGAGGTCCTAAGAGTGATCCCACTGTCTTCAGCCACTGACTCCCTCTGACTAAGAACAATTTCACCACTGAAATTTCAGCCAAAATTAGAACATATTTCTCCACAGCTACATAGTGCACCAAATCAAAATTAATTGCACCCTCGCCTTCACAGCAGTGAAAGAAGGAGCCCCCATCAAAGCCCCATCGTAGAAGGCCTCTGCACCAGACTTCCATTAACATCTGAAATTGGGTCTAGTCGAGTTTGGGTCTAGACAATTCACTAGGGTAAAATGCTCCATCTGGAGGTTCGTTGGAACCAATCAAAGCTACCACAACTATCTGATTGAGGCCTCCCCTCTCAGATAAAGGTATTGAACTCACTCTTCCTCCCGAGCTTTTCTTAGTCCTCTATAATTTTACATTGTATTTCATACCATATAAACCGTATGGATAGGTTCTTCTAAGCTAGACAAAGCTCTAGAAACAAACCCCATGCGATTTAGTTGAGTTTAGCTTGAGATCTTAAGTCTATAAGGTCGAAGACTCTCGGGATAAACCATTCGAAGACGATGAAGGAGCGTCGTTAGATCGTGTGTGAAATGTTTGGATAGTCAGGATTGCGTCGGACGAGCTCGTAATACATAAAGCGTGGCCCCGTGGCAGCTGAGTCAGAAGGCAGTGTCAAATGGCGAAGAGATGCTTGGAGGCTTCGGAGCTACCGAGGATGACACGGCGACACGTGTTTAAGTAGGGAATTAGGTGCATTTTTGAATTATTTAAATCAGTTAACTTTGAAAATTCATATCTTGGTGTAGAAAAATCATAAAAATAAAAGAAAATTACCCTCTTGCTCGGTGAACAGAGGAGAATAATGTTGTAATGGTTTGAAATATTTTTTATGCGTACTTTATTTTTAATAATTTAAATACTAGTTTCAATATTTTAATTCTTCATGCATGCAGTAGTTTCACCATAGCTTGGAATTTTGGTATTTTATTTCCTCTATCATGAGGGATCTTCCCTGATTTTTCCAAAGTTAGAGAAGATCCCTAGATGGAGATTCATATTTTTCAAGAGTTATGTTTATTATTTGATAAATTAAATGTGATAATTAGCATATTACTTAGAAAAATCCCAAAAACATTATGGTAGGTTCTTTATGGTCAGAGAGTCCTAGCAAAAATTTTTGATCAGTTAAAATGATAAGGATAGACCTAATTGTTCACTTGACCTAAAACAAACTTTTAATTAATTAGGACAAAATAAAAATCAAGGTAACACAAGAATAGCTTTCCACTGTGCTTCAGAGACAGAGGAACTCCCCTAAAATTTTTAAAGTCATTTGGAATTAATCTAATTGGTTAAATAATATTTCTAAGTCCAATGGCCTTTTTGTCACTTAAATGAATTTTAAAAATTAAAATATATGTCAAAATTTTATAAGGATGGGTTTGGAAGTTCTCTGTTATCATAGGGTTCTTTTAAAAAGAAAATTGAGTTTTTGTAAAATTTCCATTTTAATCATATTTTAGTATTTAAATAATTAAATAATAATAAAAATAATAAAAATATTATAAATCACTAAATTGTTACTTTTGGTATCCTATTCACTTAGGAACCATCCCAACAATTTTCCTAAGTTTCAAAACAAAAATATCAAATTTTAAAGGCTTAAATCAATTTTTAAGAGACCAAATGAATTTTATTGATTTGTCCACTAAAATAATTAAAAGAAAAATCAGAAAAATATGAAATTTATTTCTCTGGGTTCCCTGACCTAAGAGAGATTTTTAAAAAATATAAAATTGAATTTTCAACTTTAAAAATATTTTATAATTAATTAAAACTCTAGAATTTAAAATAATTCTAATAATTAAATTAAAACTCAATAAATCATGAAATTTGGTCCACGTGATTCTCTGATCAAGGGCTACCTTCGATAAAAGTTTCAAGAGATTGGATTTGTCTTGGTCAAGTTATTGATTTTTCATTGAAAATTTTATTTTTTACATGAAAATAAATATATAAGTTAAGTTAAAATTTTGAAAAATCACATTTTCTCCTCTGATGTTTTAATCAATTCATTAGTGAGGTAGGATAAAAATTCTAAAGTCATTTGAATTAACCTGAAGGGAATAAAGGAAATTTTGGATACTTAGCCTTAATTATTATTTAGGCTTATAAAGGTAGAAAATCACTGTAATTTTGTCACATCAAAATTAAACATATAAATTCCTTTAATTATTATAATTTGGAAAAAAAATCAATTTACGAGAATCTTAAGGTTAGGGGCATGATTTTGGAAATTAATAACCACCAGCCTGACCATGATCTTTTGACTGAAATTCTCACCACCTAAAATTCAATTTTCCTTAAAGCCAAAAAATATACTCACCTAAAATCCTAAGGAGCTTAGTAATGAACTAGGCTTGATCAAATTTAATTAAAATGAGGTTTAGAAAATTTAATATAATCAAAACTAGAGTATTTTGAGACACTACAAGCCTCGAATCAAAATTAGACTAAGTACCTAATAATCTTAATTAGTCCTTTGGGGTCTTCACCCACATAATTCTTAAATTATATAATAAATGTTGAATTACCCCACTCATAGAAATTATTAAAACATTGGTTCACTAAGCATAAGGGCATGAAAGGGATAAATCATCTAATAACTATAATAAATCTAAAAGAACCTCAGGAAAGTTCAAAAGTATTGTGAAATATTCGGGTTTCTCCTGGACCGCTTCACAAGTCTTTTGGACACCTTGTAGGACCATTGCATTTATTATATTTATTAAATGAAAATATCTCACAAATGAATAGGAGTTCACCGGGCTATGACCTAGGAATTGGTAGGCCTGTGATTAACATATCCATAAGGTTTTACTTCCCTGCAAATATAAAATATTTATTGTGAAGAATACTAAAGTTTCAGGTGGAGGAAGGAGAAGAGTCGCCAAGTACACTTTTATAAGTTTATAGCGCTTTCTTTTCCCGTGTTTTCTTTACCGCACTTTCCTTTTCTTGCTATTTTGCATGATAAACAACAATGTCACCCTGCATGAAAAATTGAAATCTTTATAATAGCCACAAAACTGAGACCAAAATTAAACTTAAGAAATCACAACAAGATAAAATCTACCGCCACAACACTCAAAATATAAAACAACCTAAAATTTAATCACAAACAAAACAAAAAACCACAATAGTAACTAAATTAAAACGTCTCGTTGGATGATCTGGAATTCTTAGGAGGAGGTAACCCACGTGTTGCTAACAGAGTTTTTCCACGATCTAAATGAAAGTATGGAACTCATTAAGTTGAGTTTAGTAAATTCATTTGGACTAAGTGAATCCAATGAAAATAGCGGTGCCAGAATGATGGAACCGTAAGATCTTAACCGGCGTTGCTATAATCAACTTTAATGTTCCCCCTAATAAAATATTAAGACACTTCAATTAAAACATTTCTAAAACATGACACTTATCTCTTCTCCTCAATTGACACTTCTTTAAACTAAACCTGCTGTGACAAAGAACTTGAAGCATGCATAGTGGGCAGCACGGCCATCTTCAACAATAAAACTTATCTACATCAGCAAAACCATTCCTTATAAATTAAAACAACAAACCATATGACTTGTAGGTAGCTTACCTAGTGCAGCATAAATTCTCACTTTTTCTTTAGGCCTTTGCACAGCCCCGTTGTTCAAGCCCTAATTCGCTTTAGGGTTCCGAGGTTGTCATCGGATACGATATAAATCCTCCCATCATCCAGGTTTTTTGCATAATCGGATATTATGCAAATGTAATTCCTATAATTAATTGAAAAGATTGAAATTTAAATAAATTCATTTTCAAAATTTAAAGCCAAACTATAGGAGAGTTTGAGAAGAAATCAAGAGTTTTCTTGGATCTATATTCTTCCCCTAGCCTTCTCTCCTTTGGATTCTGATAAAATGAAATGATCCAAAACTTGAGCCATTCACCTATTGAATTTTCGACTATCACATTTTCTTTGAAAACCTTACCCTTGGAAGTCATGAATATAAATGTTTCGTGGTCTAAATCAAGAGTTTTCTTAGGTGACTTCTGTTATCTAAGATGTAATTAACTATAGGGGCTTACCCTTATAAGAAACTTAAAGATTCCATATTAATATAAACCCTATCTAATTTCTTAATATTAGATAAGGGAAATTGTCTGTCAAAAATTGTTTGCAGACCAAATAGATGTCATGAATTCTTTAATTTATTTGATCAAGCCTCACCTTAAGCCATGAATCTATTCTTCGGTATAGGTACATGTCTTGTAATGAAGCGCTTGATTATTTAAACTATCATTTACATGAGATCGGTTTGATTTCATATTCAAAATTAAAATATTATTTTCAAATATATATATGTGGCTACATATATTAATTTAAATCAAAATTCTATTTTATAAAATTATATTCTAAAACCCTTTTCGAAAATATCAACCTCCACCAAAAAATTTAACGGCCGACATTCACACCTCTCCTGAACATACATACATACAATATTCTCTAGACAATGTTTTAAACTCATCATGAAAGTTCATTTCGACCTCATCTGTTAAGTTACTTTCAAAACTTTTTTGGAAATGATCTTTACTTAGATAATCAATTTTATCCATCTAAAAATAATCATCATCTTTTCTCTTAGCTGGATATTTCATAGTCTTTAACACATCAAAAGTGACTTCCTGATCATTAATATTCATAATCAACTCTCCTTTTGCACATCTATCATAGCTTGTCCATTAACAAAGAAAGGTCTCCCCAAATTAATTGGAATTTCTTTATCTTCCTCCATATCTAATACAATAAAGTCCATAGGAAAGATGATTTTATCCACTTTATCAAGCACTTCTTTTATAACCCTTTTTGGATAAATGATAGATCTATCAACTAATAGAAGGGTTACAGTAGTGGGAGAAATATCAACTAAACTTAACCTTCTAAATAAAGATAGGGACATCACATTAATGCTCGCTCCTAAATCATTTAAAGCTTTTCAACATAATCTTTCTCCAAGCGCACAAGGAATTGAAAAGCTACAAGGATCTTTAAGTTTCTGAGGAAACTTTTTCTGAAGTATTGTTCTGAAGTATAGCGCTGCATTCCTCAGCTAGAGCAAATCTCTCGTAATCCACAAATTTCCTTTTCTTGTTTAATATCTACTTCATAAAATTTGCATAGCTTGGCATTTCTTCAAAAGCTTCTGTGAAAGGAATATTTATAGTTAACTTCTTAAGCACTTTCATAAACTTTGAAAATTGTTTATCCAACTTATGATGTCTAAGTTTTTAAGGAAATGGAGGTGGTAGTCTTTCCAACTTGATTTTAGTTGGAGATATTAATTTTTCTAGATCCTTAGAAACATGTTCTTCAGGTCATTTTGTTTCCTTTGTTTTTCTTACAACTTTTTTCTCTTTTCTAACCACATCCTCTATCTCTCTTCCCCTTCTTAATTGGATAACACCCACTTGTTCATTATCGTTCTCTTTAGGTTTGATCTTAGTGTTGCTAGGAAGTGTTCATTATGTTCTATTGCTAATTGAATTATCAATTTGTCTGAGTTGATTCTCTATGTTTCTAATCACATCATTTTGACTTAGCAACTAGTTTCCCATTTGTAATACCATTTCATCTACAGACATCTTCTTATCCTTAAATTGTTGATCATTGTTAGAGTTTGATGGATTTGAAGGTCTATAATTTGTGTTCCTTTGATTATTCTAACTTCTAGTAGGATTTACATGATTTTCTTACATTGTTGGTTTCCACCACAGTAGTATGATTCCAGTTAAAATTAAGATGGTTCTTCCAACCCAAGTTCTAAAAATTATAATAGAGGTTGTTTATGATATTTAAAGTCTCATTTAATAAGTTGGAATCAATCATATGTCCTAATGAACTTTCATCACTTATAGGAGTAAATTGAGGCTAGTTCAATCCAAATTGGTTCAACTTTCTTGATATTGCAGCAACTGGAGATGCAAGAATTGCAATCACATATGTATCATAAAAACTAGATCCCTTTTTAGGATTTACCCTTGCAGGGGGCTATTGAAATTCATTTGTAGCCATTTCTTCAATTAATGTATATGTATCATCAAATGGTTTTGACATTAATTAACCATCAGCAGAAGCATTAATAATTAACCTCAGGGATCCTACTAACCCATTATTAAAAGTTTGAACAATTAACCAATCAGGCAGAGCATGATGTGAACAGTTTATTAAGAGTTTTTTAAATCTTTCCCAGGCTTCATATATTGATTCCCTTTCATATTGTCATAATGAGATAATATCGTTTCTAAATTTAGTAGTCCTTGAATGTGAAAAATACTTAGTTAGGAATTTCTGAGCTAAATCCTCCTAATTTTTAATAGATCCAGGTGCTAATGAGTTTAACCACATTTTAGCCTTATCCCTTAATGAGAAAAGAAAAAGCCTTAGCCTAAAAAAATCGTCTGACATGTCGTTATAACGAAATGTAGCACAAAGTTCTAGAAAACCAGATAAGTGTAAATAGGGATCCTCCAAAGGAGTTCCCCTGCTTCTATGACAGGGTTTTGTATACTTGAGTAAATTTCATCTGTAGTTGGATTTACATAATCCCTCAATGATTTATGATAATTTTCAAAGTTATTATTTTGAATGTTTACCATTTTCATTTCTAGTTTTTCAAGTCCTTTCTGTTTTTTTTTTTCTTTTCATTTTTCTAACTTTGGACCATAAGGCACAAGTCCTACAGATCCTTTATTTTCCATACATAACACAACAAATAATATTTTAATAATAAAATAAATAGAACGAAAAATATATTAAACACAACAAAACATTTTCACAAAGACATTATTTTTCACATAAATAGTTTTTCACAACAATTTTTCATACAAAATAAAATTTTTCACACAAAAACAATTTTACGACACTAAAGTTTTCGAATTCTAAGCCTAATTACTTCAACTAAGTTTCTCCTAAAATTCTTACCGAAGCTTCCCTAGCAAAGGTGCCAAAAACTTGATGCGCCCCCGACGTGTACTATTTTTCTAAATGTTTTTGTGTTTGTTTGTATGTGCACACACTAGAGGTTTTACACAATTATACATATCGAATTAAGTAACACAGGGCTCTATTAGAGTCCCGTTTATCGATTCCAAAGGGAAGTGAGGTAAGAGGTCATTAGTTAAATTCTAGTCTACTATTATCAGACTTTAGTTTGGAAGGTCAATATAAGTAGTTTTTCTAACAAATACTCCTAAAGGTAAATCTTATGTTTAAAGTAACTGATAACTACTCCTAAAGGAAAATATTAATTCTAAAGATAACCCTTCTGGATGAATTGGTTTGGTCAATTTTGAGATAATAAAAACTACTATTCTCATGTAATGAATTGGATAATGTAAAGAAATGAGATGCATTAAATATTGTATGTGCCATAAAGAAAATTGGCTAATCCTAGGTTTAGTCCCTAAATCCATGGTTAGGTTAGGAGGATACTAGCTCTCACTCCAGAGCTCCCACTTCCCTTCGCCTGAAGGCTAGGTCTCGCTTTAGTTTCCAAACACTAGGACCGAATTGGGGATTTCAGTCTGTCACCCTAAAATCTCTAATTCTACGCCCATCAAAGTATATTTCCCTATTTATTTGCACTAAACACCCATGAAATTCAGCATCCATGAAATTTGAATGTGGTTCAGCTTTGTTGAGAATTACATCGCCCTCTCGAGTCTTAATGCAATTATAATAAATTTTAGCGCTACAACGAGCCCTTTTTGTAATGTAAATAAAGTGCAAGTAAAAACCATCACATTTATAACTAAAACTTCTTCTAGCATGCATCATAATATCCTAAACATGAATCCTACTCATTGCAAAATAAAATAGAATGAAAACAATGAAATTTTCTTCTCATGACACTATTTCAAAACAAGAAGAATGTGTAAGAAAAATACAACATAAACCACAAAGAAAATAAAACATAAAACTTCATTTCATCAAAGCAAATTTATTATACAAGTGTTTACAAAATCATAAGATAATGAAAAACAAAATACTTAGCTTTTTCTCCTTAAAAGACAGAAGAAAATCTTTCCCACAAAGTCTCTTGCTGATCCATGCAATGCTAGAACATCCCTTACAGATTCTCTCAAAATCCTCTCACTAATCTCTCCAAAAAGGTAGAAATATACATTTCTATTCCTAATTTAAGATATCTAATCATTCTTCATATTTTTCCTAACATCTACCACCCTTGTTTGGCTTCAAACGAATTTCCAAAGAGGTTTTTTAAGAAACCTTCCAAAAAGCATCCAGATTCAATCTATATGGCCAATAACCGCTCCCGGCACCATCGGCGCCATTTTGGACATCGTATGCACCCTATTTTTGTCGCTCTCAAGTTTCTGACGCCGCCGGCACCCTATTCTACGTAGCTCCAATGTTTTGCTTCGTTTGGCTCCGTTTTAGTTCTCATATGCCCCATTTCAGTTGTGTTGCATTCCTAATAGATAGCCTTACAAAATAACCTTAAAAAATCCTTTATTTAAAGTGTAATCTCATTCAACAATATGCAAGAAATGTAAAAGAGATTAAGCATTGAAAGACTTATCAAGATGTGTCAGGCCAGAATTTGCTTTCTTGTTCGTTTTTGCTCCAAATTGCACTGATTTGCTTCTTTTTCTCCAAGAGTCCATTTATTGTTCCTAAGAGCAAAAACATGTAAAATACCTTTCTTTAAAGTGCAATATCATTAGAATTAAGCATAGAATGTATATGTAAAATGAAACATTTTTTAGGCTTATCACAAGGATACAACTAGTTGGCATTATGCTCCAAGCCACCAGTTGCTTGATGATCTGAATAATCATTGTGGACATCAGATCTACTGTTCATGATGTAGAATTCTTGGAGGATTCCCATCATTGTCTTTAGAATAATTGTAGCAACATCCATATTGAATAGTTACTCGCCCCTTTCCACGTACCAATTTATTAGGTTCTAAATATGTTCTCTTTTTCAAATATCCAGCTCGCCCACGGTCACGTGCTTCCATTGCATGTTTGACAATAACTGCTTGTTCAACTTCATCAAAAACATTAGTAACCACCTAAATACCATCAAGTATGTTGATTGTCCAGCCATTAACATTCTTAAATTGTTCAAAATAATGACGTTTGAAAGTCTGAATGAGTTTCAATTCTTCTTCAGAGATGATTTATCCCTCAACTTGTCTTTTCAATCCTGTAAGGTCGAGTACTGACACATATGGATTTGGTGCTCAGAGATTCCTTTATATTGCTTCTTCTTCTTCAGAATCTAATTTTCAACATCTAGTAAAGGATATACTTCTCTAGGTGTATATTATGGAATTGAGAATTCTAATTCAGTATTATCTTCCAACACAAGTTCTGTACCTTATTGGTCTTTTTCTTCAAGTCTTTTAAGTTGTTTGTTATGATTTTTTCTCTGGGTTTGTGTCAGTCCTGATGTCAATTTAGGTACTCTAGCAATAGATGCTTCCACAATCCTGTGAGCTTCAGCAACCACAACCAATTTTAATTGTCTAGTATTAAACTTTCATTTATATCCTGACGATATTTGCTTTTTCTTTAGTGGTATCTTGTTGTCGGGATCTGAACTCTAGTAAACACAATTTTCTTTCTGCTTCTTCTTTGTTGACAATGGAAAATAGTGGTCCATTATATAACAATTCAAACTGTGTCAACTCTGTCGGTCGCTAAAGATTTAGAGTTTGTTAGTTGTTGGAATAGAAATCTCGTCGCCCATTTTAAAGTAGATTTAATTTAATGTATATATATGTAGTTTTGAAAAATATGATTTTTAATTTGAAAATATGAAATCAAACCGATCTCATATATGCAATAGTTTAAATAAACGAGCACTACATCACAAGTCATGCATCTACCCCGAAGAGTAAACACATCACTTGATAATGAGGCTTGATTAAATAAACTAAAGGGTCTATGACATCTGTTTGGTCTGTGAATCATTTATGTTGACCAAAAAATTTCTCTAAATAATACAAAAGAATTAGATAGGTTTTATATTACCTAGTTCTTAAAGTTTCCTATAATGGCAAGCCCCTATAGTTAATTACATTTTAGATAAACGAAGTCACCTAAGAAAACTCTCGATTTAGATCAGAAAATAATATTTTCATGACTTCTAAAGGTAGGATCTTCAAGGTATTGTGGTATTAAGAAAGTCTAATTGGTGAGTGGCTCAAGTTTGGAATAGTTATTATAGGAATCTAAAGGAAGAGAAGGCTAGTGGAAGGACATAAATCCAAGAAAAATCTTGGTGTTTTTCCAAGATATTCTATCATTTGGCTTCAATTTAAGGTGATTATTGGATGTTTTATCCTACTAATTTTAATTAATTAGGACCTACATTCACTTAGTTTTGATCATTTGAACAACCTAGAAGATAGAAGGATTTATGTCATATCAATTGACAACCTCGGAACCTAAGACAAGTTAGGGCTTAAATTGCACAACATGGTTATGCAAAGGCCTAAAAGATAAGATGAGGATTTATGCTGCGATAGGAAAACTACCTCAAAGTCTTATGTCCTGTTATTTAATTTTAAGAAGAATTTTACTATTGAAGATGGTCGTGCTGCCCACTGTGTATGCTCTGAGCACTTCGTCATAGCAGATTAAGTTTTAGAAGTGTCAAATTGAGGCGATGAGAAAACTGTTATGTTTTGGAAATTTTTAAATTGACATGTTTTAATGTCTTATTAGGGGGAGTTTAAGTTGATTATAGCGACACCAATAAGGATCCCACTGTTCCCCCGTTCTGGCACCACTATTTTCTTCGTATTCACTTAGACCTCATGAATTTATCAAATTCAACCAAATGAATTTAGTACTTTCATTCAGACTGTGGAAAATCTTGTTAGCAACTGTAGGTTACCTCCTCCGAGAGATTCCCGATCATCCAAATGGATGTTTTAATTTAGTTGCAATTATAGTTTTGTTTTGTTTGTGATTAAATTTTGAGTTGTCTTATAATTTGATGTTGTTGCTGTGAATTTTATTTTGTTTAGTTTTCGTTTTGGATTTTTGGCTATACCAAAGGTTTCAGTTTGACATACAGTTTTGTTTTTGTTGTTTTCACATGCAAGTTTTGTTTTTGCGAGAAAATCATCGAATGCGAAAGGTAAATGAAAGTAAATTGCAATACAATATTATAAAAGGGTACTTGTTGATTCTTCGGTTCCTCCACCGGATAGATTAGCCTTGCAATGCATATATATATATATATATATATATATATATATATATATATATATAATTTTGTGAGAAATAAAGCATGCTTGTAGGTAAAGCAGAGAAAGGCTATACATAGGTTTGTTATGGGTCTACCGAATTATATGTCATAAATTGGTGGGCTCTATTTGTTTATGTGTATAGATGATTCTTTATAGAAGGCATAACAAATTTAATTATCCTTTAAGGTATCCAAAAGATTATGAGAAGGGTCAAGGGCCGGGCCCCCAGACATTTCACAATTCTCTGAAACGTCACTAGTTCATTTAAACTTATTATGTTTCCTGATGATTCATCCCTATCATATCCTTAAATCAATGCACACTAATGTTTTAATGATCCCTATGAATGGGATAATTATCGCTTGACATTTGATTTATAGGTTATGTGAGTGAAGACCCTCTAGGGGCAAATTGGTATGTTAAAAGACTTAGCTAATTTTTCGTTTTGGAGTTGAGCTTGAAGTGTCTTAAAAGTTTCTTAAAGTTGGTTGAATACCTTTTCTAAACCTCATCAGTCAAATTTTAATCAAGCTTAATTCACTACCAAGCCCTTAAGAATTGATGTTATATTTGTAATTTTAGGAAAAGTTAACTTATATGATCATGATTCTTATTAGAATACTTGATCATCATTAAATGGCAACTAAGGGTATTAAATCAATGAGTTCAACTTCCAAAAAACATACCCTTAGACTCAAGATCATTGGACTTTGATTATCTTCCAAATTAAGGTACTTAATGAGATTGCAAATTTATCCTTTAATATGACACAAGTGAGATGGGTTTCTACCACTTATCTCTTTATGTTTCAATCATTTAGATATGTTAATTAAAATCATTAATTGCCTTACCCTCTTAAGTAAGCCTAAACATTAATTAATGCTAAATTTTCAAAAGATACAATTTAGTCCTAAGGCCCTAACACTTCATAATTCACTAAATTCAACTCAAATAACTTTGAAATTTTTATATTACCACACTCATGAGTCAATTAAAACATCAAATGAGAAAATGTGATTTTTTAAATTTTAATTTAATTTATATAATTATTTACATGCAAAAAAGGGAATTTTCAAAGATAATTCAATAATCTATTTAAAACACAATATTTACTCTTAAGAAAATAACTGGAGGTTCATCTAGAATAGTGGACCATTTGGACCAAATTTCATGATTTTGTTAATTGTATGTTAATTAGAATAATTATTTTAATTTTTGGAGTATTAATTAAATATAAAATATTATGTAATTGGAAAATTAAATTTTATATTTTTCATAAAACTTTATGGGGTCAGGGAGCCCAGAGAAATAAATTTCATATTTTTTTAATTTATATTTTAATTATTAGAATTATTTTTTGTGAAAAATTATGAAAAGTCTATTTTTAGCCTTTAATTATTTCCATTAAAAATCAATATCTTTACTTAGAAAATTAGGAATTTTTATTTATGGTTCCCAAATGTTCAAGAGACATAATATTAAAATTCAGCGCATTTTTACATTTTAGTGATTTTTATAATTTTTAATTATTTTTAATAATTTTTAATTATTTTAAAATTCCAAAAAATGCTAAAAAAATGATGTGTTTATTTTAATAACCATTTTATTTTTATTAAAGTCCCCTGATCACCAAGAACTCCCAAAGCCAGTTTTATAATTTTCCAACTTATATTTTAATAATTATAATTATTTTAATGCTAAAAATGCTATTTAACTTAAAAAATCAAGTTAATGGTCAAGTTAACTCCAATTAATCTCAAATTTATACTGGGTGTTCCTCTGACCCTAATGTACAGTGGAGAATCATTGTTATGTTATTTACATTTATATTTTGCTTATTTTCATTTTCTTTCTTATTAATAAGTTAATTACAATTATGGTGAGTTCTAATAAGTTAAATCAAAATTATATTTTCTTATTGTCCTTTAGTCACAGTGAACTTACCAAATTTTACTTTATATTTTTTTGATTAATATACTAATTATTTTAATTATTATACTAAAACTAGGATGAGTAACTTGAAAATTAGAGATCTCTACATAGAGATCCCCCCTGACATTGGAAAAATCAGAGAAGATCCCTAATGATAGAGAGAAGAAAAACCCTAAAGCTCAAGCCATCTTGAAATGCCTATGCAAAAGTAGAATACAAACAAGAAATACTATATTTAATTAATTAAAAATCAGACATGTATCAAAGAAATATGAAACCATTTCCACATTATTCTCCTCTATTCACTGAGTAAGAGGGCATTATATTTTATTTTTCTGATTTTTCAAAACTAAGTTATGAATTTTCTAAGTTGGCTAAATTAAAAAAAATCATAAATATCCAATTTTCTCACTTAAACACGCGACACAGTGTCAGCCTCGTTTGCATTGAAACTACATATGTTGCCTTTTGGTTGAATGTCGCCATCTAAATCAGCCATGTGCTTTATGCATCAGAAGTTTTTCTCATGCGATCCTAGTCATTCATCCAATACATACACAATCTGACGATTCTCCTTCATTGTCTTCACCTGGTTGATCTCAAGAGTCGTCCACCTTCTAGCCTTAAAACTCGAGCTAGACTCAATAAAACCAACTTGGGTTTGATCCTATATATTCATCTAGTACAGACGAACATATCTATATGGTTAACCTAGCTTGAAATTGACCCAACATGCATGAAGAATCAAAATAAGCTCGGAAGGGGGGAGAGTTCAATACCTTTATCTAAGAGAGGAGGCCTTAAGCAGAAGGTTGTATAAGCTTCAGGGAGGTCCAATGAGCTCACATATGAAGCATCTTACTGTGGTGAATTGCCAAGACACAAATCTGACCAGAGCCGATTTTTCGTGTTGATCAAACTTTGGGTTAGGGCAGCTCTGTGATGGGGATTTTATGAGGGATCTTCTTCTTTCAATGTGGGGATGCTATGGAGCCAATCAATTTGAAGTTTGGTGCATTATGGAGCTGTGAGAATTTTTTCCTAGTTTTAGCTAAGAATTGGGCTGGAAATTTGGCTCAAGGCAGTGGAAATCAGGGCTGGAGAGTGGTTGGATTGAACTCATGAGGTATTGAGGAAGCTATGGAACAAATTTAGTAGAGTTTCCCCAAAGAGGGCAGCACTCTCCCATTTGGCCATGGAAAGCTCAATTTGTAGCCATGGCAGCCTGGTGGAACTCAGAGAAAGCTGGTGGTTGTAATAGGCTGCTGAGGTGGAGGGCTTAACGGCACAAGTGAGCACTCAGGGCTGGATGCATTATTTGGGTTCAATTGGGTGAATTCAGTGTGTATGGCCTTCTTAGTTTGGGCTCCTGTAGTGATTAGGTCGGCCGACAAGGACAGGGGAAGTGAACCAGTGACGAGGTGATCCATGTGATTAATTTGAGTGGTGATGGTTTTTAGCAAAGATCTCTTTGATTTAAGCATTTTAGAGAAGGAATCCCCTAATTTAGGAGACCCTTGGTCCATGGCTTAACTAGGTTTGGCTAGGTGGATCTAGACCAGTCCTAGGGCTCAATTAGTGGCTGCGGTGGACTTTGGTTGGTCACATTTGGCTAGATTTGGTCGCATTGGGTCATAGATTCAATTTGGGTCAAGTGAGGCTAGGTTGGGTTTGAGCATGTTTTGGGTCCAATTTATTGGTCAATTTTGTGTGGATGATTTCATGAAGTATTTGGAAAAGATTTGGAGTGATTTTGAATTGGCTTGGGGGGTCAATTTGGCTTGATTTAGTTATTTTGTCAAATTTGGGTCATTTTGGCTAGCTTGGGTTTGGGTTAGGCTAGAGTTGGGTCAAGGGTCAATTGATTAGTCCGAATGGTCTAGCCGGATTTCATGAAGCTTTTTTGAGATTAATTTGGTGGCAGTTTTAAGGTTAGGGTATTCAATTTAATGGAGTTTGAACATGTGGTCAATTTAGGGCAAAATTGGGAATTTTGGTTTTGGGTTGAACTTGGGTTTGGGAATTGAATAAATTGGACTTAGATATGGTTTAAATTGATATTGTGCATGATAAGTTTTGGTTTAGAGTTAAAATTGAGGAGGACAGAGGTCAATTGGGTGGAGATTGGAGGTGATTTGGGTATTTTGTGCCTAAAGGTGAAATTTGAGGCTTTTGGTCAAATTGGGTCCAATGAAGTGGTTTTAATTGATTTTGGGGACATTTGGGATGATTTTAGAATTTTTGGAATTTTTAATTTTTGAAGGGTATTTTGGTAATTTTGGCTAATTTTTGGGTATTTTGGGAATTTTTGGTATTTTGGTTTACTTTGACGGTGGAGAATATTTTGAAATGATTTTGGAGAGAAATGGGCAATTTGGATAATTTTGGGATTCATGGTTAAAATTAGGGTTTATGGTATTTGGTAATATGGGGAAGCTTAGGGGTTGAAGGATCAAAGTTGGGATTTTTAGTAAAATTGGGGTCAAGGGAAAATCCCATTTGGATCCTCAATGTGCTAAAAGTTGTTGAAGAAGTCTTCTTTTAAATCCTCAATGTGCTAAAGCATCAAAGTTTGTGGAAGAAGTCTTCAGTTTGAACATGTGATCATGGACCAAGGGAAAACCCCATTTGGATCCTTAATGTGCTGATCCTAGCCAAACCCTAGCCTAGGGATAAGGGTTTAGAGGGACCACCCACATGAGTTTCCAAAGAGTAGGAGATCAAAGTCATGTGTACTTCAGAATTTGAGGTAGTGAGTGAAAGTGTAGTTTAAGTGTGTTTGTGAGCCTGACCAAGACCAGACCACCTAGGGTGAGTCCTAAGGCTTTACCATCTTATAGGGAACTCCTCTTGAGTTTTCTTATACTTGGTCTCATCCTCCTAAGTGCTTAGAGGTTAGATTTGAGAATAATAAACTTCGAGTGAAGCAAATAAGTGGTTAGAATTTCTAAAGGGTAAGGGTTTCTTTGCTAGTCTTCTAAGATAGTCACCAGAAACGTTATATGCCTAGAACCTAGGATCCTAATGAAAGACTAAACCTCAATAAAAGTGAGGTCAACAAGGTTGAAATAAAATGGATTCTTGATCTTTTTTTTATGCATCGGCGGTCCATAGCCAAATATGCACCACTTCGGAAAGCGAACAAAAGTCTATTGTTTGACATTTTTCACTCGAGTAACAGATTAATGTAAACATGTCAGACCAAAATTCAGTTATTTTTATTAATATGATATTAAAAAAATTTGTTTAATAATCATTTTCTTTTGTTTTGAGAAGTCACGCTCAAGAGCACATACTTAATGAACAAAAGAAAAGTCCCAAAAAGACACAAGTCTTAATTGCGATATTGAGATAAAATTGAATTCATTATTCTTTATTATTATTATTATTCTAGTTTACAAATGAGTCATCATTTTTTATGTCAATGAATACTATTTTAAGTACCGCCTATTGATTGGGGGTAAAACTTTTTCTCCTTGAAAATTGACCAACTGATAAGATCCTCCCGAATATGTCTTATCAATGACATACGAGCCCTCCCACATCGATTCAAAATTTCCACTTATTTTTCGATGAGTGAGGATAAGTCTTGGAAGTACTAAAACCAAATACCAGATTTGAAATGTCATAGGACGAACCAATTTATCGTGGGCCTGTATCATATTTTGCTTGGTATAGTTCTAGATTCTATTGAGCTTGTAGACACTTTCCTTCTACGCTTTCGGGTTCTTCAAGTTGTAATTTTACATTTTTCCTCTTATATTATTTTATTCACTACTCCAACTCTGAGAGAAGGAAGTTGAACTTAAAGTGGCAGTACAACCTCAGAACCATACACCAGAGCAAACGACATTGACCTTGTCGGTGTATGGTATGTAGTACGATAAGTCCATAAGGCTTATGTTAATCATTCATGCCATTTTCTTGGACTGTTGATTAATGTCTTTTTCAAAATTTGAACCAGTGTATGGTTGAAAGCCTCAACTAAACCATTGACTTTGGGGTAGTAAATTGTTGAGTATCTTCAATTCTCTTGTAGAAGAAGTCTTCTTTTCATGAATGTAGAAACTGTACATCCCATCTTGTCTAAAAGTTGAGAGACTGAACATATGTCTTTTCGTGCATGTTTCTTGAACACAAAGTGTATCACTTGGATTGACGTGGAATTTTCTTTTTTTTAAATAAGAAGATTGGAATGTATCCTCATCATACTCAATAGATACTAGGTAAAACTTATTTTTCCTTAGTGAGGTAATGTTTCAAAAAACAATCTCCTTAGATTCAGATATTTCAGAATTATTATTTTCATTTCTCTTATTTTTCCTTTTAATGAAACGATTTATGTTCCTTCGTTGAGTGAGCGCTAGCTGAGCAACCTTAGAACAAGATCCGACTTCATATATGGATGGTGATAGAATATCATCTTCTTAATCAATATAAACTTTCTTTCCTTTTCAATCAACCTCTTCTTCTATGGTCTTAAAAGTGAATTGATCTATAGGAGGCTCTTCAAGTAAATCTTCTTTAAGAAGAGGGATAACTTCATAAAAATTTTAAGTTAAACTCCTTAAAGGATTCTATGATAGTTTGGGATGGACTACTTAGTGCAAACTTAGCTTCATCAAATAACCCAAAATCAAAATTTTGAAGACAAGTAACTTCATTTGTTGGTGAATTAAGCTCTTGGGAATAGGAAAAGACCATGTTTGGATATTCCATTAAAGTATTTCTGAAAATTCAGGAGAATATAAAATGTCAAAATTTGTTATAGTCTTGTTTTATAAACTATGAATTTAATAATTTATGTTATTTTATTTTGTCATTACGGAAGATTTGTCATGAATAAATCTTAGAATCAAAGAGATACTTTTGACAGACAAAAGATAGATTTAAAAAGGAGATGATCTGGTCTGTCAAAAGAAGAAACATATTTGAATAGAACATAAATGAATTAACAAGCCATGGGGAGAGATAAATTCCTCAGCGGAGTCGTCACTCAATTGATGGCACCGGAACAATCACTGTCGTCACTGCCAATTCTTTGTCGGTCAGTTGTTAGATGTCATTTTTGTTGAGGAGTTGCCACTCTCTTTATGTATCATATTGCCCTAATCACTAAGAAACTTAGTCTTTTGGATCCTATAAAGGGTCCTTGGATATTAAGAAACTTGGAGACGAAGGAAAATGACTAATAAAATAGAAAACAGTAGAAAAGAAAATGTCGGGATGTGGTGAACATTATAGAGAAAACAATAGAATGTCTGATTCCTGAGATTCCCGTATAAGGAAAGCCACATAAAAACCTAATAACCAGAGATTTAAGTATGTTACCTTTTCTGTGTTCTTATTCTCCTATTAGAGTAAAATTCTATAGTTAATTACATCTTACGTGATTAATATCTTAAGAAAACTCCCAATTAAGGTTATCATTTGTTCTCAAAGAAATGTTAAGTTCAAGGAAAGAAACGTCAACTTTCATTCCTAAGGGTAATATGTTTGTAAGTGTCACTTACCACCCTAAAGGTTTAGTTTTATCTTGTGTTGTTGTTGTTTTGTATTGTTCATGTCTTTTTTATTTTGTTTATGTTATCTTATATTGTTAATGTCATTTTCAGATTCACCATCCAAGCTTCAGATTGTTGTCCCTATAAGATAGAGTTAGCATATCCTAATAATATGTAAAGTAAAGCTAAATTTGTTGTGTCTTCAACAAACCTGCAAAACATAAATAACAGAAAACTATATCTTAATTTTTGATTTAATTGGTAATATTTTATTTTTTAGACAATCCAGTCAAGATGTTTATGGCTCTGTCAATTTAGATCTACTTAGGCTAAAAATGTGTTTAAACCAGAACCGGAAGATTCTTGTCAGCAACCACAGATTGTGTCGTCCAAAAGATCTTCGTAAATCGGAACACTGGGGATCAAGTTGCATTCAGTGCTCTTCTTCATTAATGTTTCATTAAAGTCTTAGTGTCTTTTATGGATTTTAAGGGTTAAAGGATTTTAGGTTGTTTATGGATTAAATGATTAAATTTTATTGTTTTATCATTTATTTTTATTTTGTTTGGGATGACTAGATCAAGATACCATGATTTTGTCTTCCTAGGCCATCAAGTTTTCAATTTGATTAGTCACGATTAACTGGAAGATTGTTAGCAACCATGAGTTACCTCCTCCAAAATATCTTCTCAAAACTAGTTGTATTTTAAAGTTCAAGTTTTAATGTATTTTAGGATGGATTTTAGAGTTGGCTTTTAGTAGGTTTTGAGTTTTATATCGGTTGTCTTGTTTATTTAACTTTAAGTGTCAGTTATGGTTTAGATTGAATGTCGGTTAAACCTAAAAAAGTTGGTTAAATATAATGTAAGTTAGACTTAAGATATTCAGGTTCAGTGTCAGTTAAACCTAAGAAAATTGGTTAAGTCTAATGTGAGCTAGACATAAAGTATTTAGATTCAATATCAGTTGAACTTAAGGAATTTGGTTAAGTTTAATGCAAGTTAGACATGAGTTATTTAGGTTAACTTAGGTTCAATTTAGGGTGAACCTAAGGTTTAGGTTGACTTAAGTTCAATTTGGGGTTGAACCTAAGGTTTAGGTTAACTTAGGTTCAATTTGGGATTGAATCTAAGGTTTAGGTTGACCTAGGTTCAATTTGGGTTGAACCTGAGGTTTAAGTTGACTTAGGTTCAATTTGGGGTTGAATCGTAAGGTTTAGATTGACTTAGGTTCAATTGAGGTTAAACCTAAGGTTTAGCTTTTCTTAGGTTCAATTTGGATTAAAATTTAGGACTTAAGAGGGCTTAGGTTCAAGTTATATTGAAACTAAATACTTAGCTTAGATTTGAGGGTCATGTTTAAAATGTGATTAAGTCTTAATGTAAAATTAGGATTGATTAAGCCCAATGTAAGGAAGGCTTAATGGTTAATTAAGTCTAATATGAGTTAAACTTAATTGAAGTTTATAGGCTAATTAATATTGATTACGCCTAATGTAAGTAGGTTATAATGATTAGTTAGGTCTAATGATTAGTAAGTCTAATTAGGGTTAAACTTAATTAAGGTTTAAGTTTAATTAAAATTGATTAAGCCTAATGTAATTAATGCTTAATGATTAATTAATACAAATTAGGGTTAGACCTAATTAAGAATAAGGTTTAATTAAAATTAATGAAGCCTAACGTAATTAAGGCTTAATGATTAATTAAGTCTAATTAGGGTTAGACTTAATTAAGGTTTAGTTTTAATTAAAATTTATTAAATCTAATGTAATTAAGGCTTAATGATTAATTAAAATTAATTACAGTTAGACTTAATTATGATTTATAGATTAATGAAAATTGATTAAGCCTAACATAATTATGGCTTAATGTTAATTAAGTATAAATAGAATTAGACATAATTAAGGTTTAAGTTTAATTAAGATGGATTACAACTAATGTAAGTAAGGCTTAATGATTAATTAAGTTTAATTAAGATTAGACTTAATTGAGGTTATAGATTTATTAAGATTGATCAAGCCTAATGTAAGTAAAACTTAATGATTAATTAACTCTAATTAGGGTTAGACATAGTTAAGGTTTAAAGGTCACTTTGGCCTAATATAAGTAAAGCTTAAGGGTTAATTAGATCTAATTAGGTTAGAACTAATTAAGGTTTATAGACTAATTAAGCCTAAGGCTTAATGATTAGTCTAATTAGGGTTAGACTTATTTTGGGTTTAATGTTGACTAAGGCTGATTAAGGCTAATGTAAGTAAGGCTTAAGGATTAATTAAGTCTAATTATGGTTAAACATAGTTAGTATTTAATATTGATTAAGATTGATTAAGCCTTATGTAAGTAAGTCTTAATGATTAATTAAGTTTAATTAGGATTAGACTTTATTATGGTTTGGGGTTACTTAAGCCTAATTTGATTAAGGCTTAAGATAAACAAATTAGGTCTAATTAAGGTTAGACCTAATTAGGTTTTAGATTAACTTAAGTCTTATTTAAGTAAGGCTTAAGGAGATTAATTATGTCTAATTGTGTTTAGACCCAATTAAGGTTGAAGTTTAGTTAAGCCTAAGTTAGTAAGGCTTAAGGAGATTAATTAGGATTAATTAGGGTTAGACGTAATTAAGGTTTAAATTTACTTAAGCCTAATGTAAGTAAGGCTTAGGGAGACTAATTAGGTCTAATTAGGGTTAGGCCTAATTAAGCTTTGTCTTGGATTCATTTAGGTTGAATACAAAAGGTTAGGATTTAATCTGGGTTCATTTGGGTTGAGGCTAAAAGATTTAAATTTAACTAGGTTCATTTGGGTTGAACCCAAGAGATTTGGATTTTACTTGGACTCATTTAGGTTGAGCCCATGAGATTTGGATTTGAATTAGGTTCTTTTAGGTTGAACTCAAAGGGTTTTAGGTTTGACTTAGGTTTATTTGGTTGAACCTAAGCATTCACAGTTTGGCTTGGGTTAATTTGGGTTAAACCCAAAGGAATTGAATTAAAACTAATGTAAGTAGGGTTGAAGAGTGTAACTTAGGTTTTAAATTAGTTAAACCTCAAATGAGAATTTTTAGGGTTTAAAATGCAAGTTTCAAAATTTATGATTTTAATCCTCAATGTCTAAATTGTCATTTTAAATTTTCTGAAGTTAACTTTACCTTGGATAAAGGTTAATATTTATGGGAGCTGGTGGATTGATGGGGCTAGTGCTAAAAAAGTTTTCAGGTTTAGTTTTGGAATTATTTGTGTTCCTTCTCTTCCCCTTGTCTAGCTGTATGTAACATGGAGGCTGAGCTTTATGGGGTATGGATGGCCTTACAACTTGTTGTCTCTTTTAAATGCAATTACCTTCGTATTGAATTGGACTCCACTGTTCTCCTAGATATTCTCAGGAATGATAATGCCTCTTCTTAGTTTCATTCTGGTTACTTAAGTAAATTAAAGTGCTTTCCAATAAAATTTCCACTGCATGGAATTATGCTCTTAGAGAAACTAATAGACCTGCCCATTTTATAGCTACAACTGCTACAAGGGATAAACAAGTCACTCACAATTACAGTCCTCACCCTCACCTCAAATATTTACTCAAAGGGGATAACATGAACTTACGATTTCTGAGATTAGTTACTAGATAATTGGAATCACATGTTGGTGTTTCATGGTTTGTTTGATTTTGTTTGGTTCATTGTTCAATCGATTATAAGTCTGGTTTCTTCATTGATCTCATTTTCGGTCATTTTCTAATGCTGGAGACATTTGGTAACCATATTTTTCTTTTTGGCTTATTTTCTTGTTGGCTATTGTTGGAGATGTGACTTATATTAGCTGTTTTGATAACAGTCGGTTTTGGAAATGGTGTAGGCTATCTGCTTCACCCCTGGATAGGGTGGGCTTTAAGTTTTGCATATTTTCAGGGAATTTGTGATGACTTTTGTCTTACATTCTCTTACGGTTTTGACACTTACTCTACAGTACATTGACGAGGATTTTTTCATGATAAGGGTGCCTTTTCATCATCTTGAGATTGATCTTTACCTTTCATTTTTTTTTCATTTTGAATGGTTGTGGTCTATTTCATTCGTTTCATTGGTTGAGGGTCTAATTACGCTGTAGTTATACTGTTTTCAAGTTTTATCATTGTTGTCACTAGATATCGTTTGTTTAACTCTTTATGTATTAAATTTGGAATGGGTATTTCATGTAGAACACAACTTCTGGCTATACTACTATGCAAATGCTGCTATCAGTGCATCTCTTTCCTTTTTTATGATATTGTTTATGGATGGTTAACCTGCTATTATTACCAAATACTCATCTCTTTGTTGGTTGGGAACATGTCCTTTCTGCTTTTAACATAGTATTATATGGATCCTTCAGTTGTATGTCCAGCGGCTGGTCTATGTATCACACTTTAACAAACAAGGAAGTCACTAAATCACGAATTTTGTCTTATTTTCTTACCAACTCATTAATCTCTACTCTAAATTTACCCTCTTTGGGAAATTTATGGTGTATCTGTTTGGTGGTTTGATTCAGGTTTGCAGGGTATATGGATTTGAGCTGACAAGTGGGAGGTTCCTCTTGATAGCTATGGAATTAGACTTATCTGGCTACCATCTTAGAGTGTATCGCCTCATAGGTTCACATGTAATTTTTGGGAGATCTTCTACAAAGCCACAAAAAAAATACATTTTGGAGTTTTTGGTCCTTTTTGGGTATACTTGTGTTTGTTTTGGAGACTCCTTTTGTGTGCAGTTGATATTTGGTGGTGGAACCCGTATGAGTGTGTGATGTACTTTTTTGGGTTTTATAAGTGACATCCACCTACCACAATCCTGTACCTTTGCTTTGATGAAAAAAATTACGTACGAGTTTCCAATATATATATATATATATATATATCCTTGAAGGTGAGCTCTCCATGGAAGTTGCTAAGATGGGACCAACACTGCAAGATGACAGGCATGTTCAAAAAAATAAGAAAATGAAAAAATGAATGTTATAACTTAGACATTCACAGGATGTCTGTTTGACAGTGTCGAGTGGAAGCCCACATAATAGTTTGTTTTTGGACTTCCTCCCTAGAACTAGGGAGAGGGGGAGAAGAAAACCCCCCCACCATGATTAACACCCCCCCCCCCTTGCTGTGAGCTGGTGTTATTCTTCGTTTTATTAGCGACTTCTAACTTTATTTCCAAGGCACACTTTGGTGTTATCAATGGTGGTGTTTCCGGTTTATTACGCGTCTTGGTGTTATTGATCGGTGTTTTTGTGCGTTCTGGAAGTGGTATTTTAGATGTTATTAATGAGTTTATTCCTGAGAGATATCAGGTGTTATCACTTTCAGCGGTTGTTATTTGCGGCCATTTTTCCAGCTTCACTCTCTTGGTTCCGCTATTTTGGTGTTATTGTGTTTCACAGATGTTCTTCGTAAGAGCTTTATGGTGTTATTGGTTTACCACTAGGTGTTATTGAGTTCGAGGGGGGGAGGGGTTATTCACGGCATTATTCGTGGTTGTATCCCGCATTTGCGTGGTGTTATCCCTGGTCTCAGCGCACAACACGTTTTGATTTTATTGGTGCTGTTAGCTGAGGTAGTATTTGTGGTGGTATTCAGGAGTTTCTCAAAGCACGCTCGATGTTATTTGTGGTAGTATCATGGATAGTTTTTGTGGTATTCCACAGATTGCGTTTGGAGTTATCAGCTATAACATCCTACTGTCTGGTGATATTCCGCACGTTAGGTGGTATTTAGTTCATGTGTTTCTCAAAGCACGCTTGATGTTTTTTGCAGCAGTATCCCGGGTAGTTTTCGTGGTATTCCACGGATTTCTCTTGGCGTTATCTGCAGTAACATCATGCTGTCTGGTGATATTCCACACATTAGGTGGTGTTTAGTTCATGTTATTCCTCAGGGATTGTCTCTCATGTTTCGTGTTATTCCTCTGGTGGTATTCCCCGGTCTTAGTTTTGTGTTATTCATCAGAACATTTCCAATGATTCGTGTTACTCCTCGATGGTTTCAAAATAGTCATGGTGTTATTGTGATCTTAATGCGACAGGATTTTGGTGTTATCGGTGGTTGTAGATAGCATTTTCTGGTGTTATTGAAAATTAAAATCTTTATAGGAAGATTTTCAAGTTAGGGTTTTTTTCTTTTTTGGGTATTCTTGTACATTATTGATCTTTTTTGTAGTGTGTTGTATACTTTGTAAGTGGGTACCTGCCACCCACTCACTAAAAGCTTTAATATACACATACATACATACATACATACATACATATATCATATAAATAAGCTTTGGGATTACATTGCTCCAGTGGGAAGAAGAAAACTTTGGGTAAACCTTGCTTAGTTTGCAAAAGTCACCAAAAGATCCGCGCTACCAATTCTAAGAAAATTGTTGCGGATAATTTAGCTGTATTTATTTTACAAAATCGAGTCAAACTATGATGTAATAAATAAGGTAATTATAATTTCAGTTTTATATATAAAATTTTATTTTTTATTTATATTTTATAAAATCGAAAAATCCGAATCAATAATGCGTGCATTGAAAAAAAATGTTTTATAATCATAAAAATAAATTTGGGATATAATTATGCATCATCAATCATAATGTTTATATATATAAATAATATAATAGCTATGGCTTTCATCATTTTTTTTTAGTGCTTGCATACATTTGGGTCTGTTTCTAAAATTTACCAATATATTTGAAGACGACATCGTTGATCCACTATACAAATGATGAAAAACCAACAAGGCATTAAGGCCCTAGCTTTATTTATTTATTTTGATTCTAGATTTCATTTGAGTAAGAAAAGACATCAAATCGAGAAGATGGAGAGTGCAAACTTTGAATCTATGTCGGAGCCAACAATGGGTTCATTGAGGCTTTCGGCAAGCACAAACATGCTCTACTGGATGATAATGCCATACTTGAAGATTTTGGCCTTAAAATTGAAGCAGATTTGAGGCAATAATTTTCGTCTCCTCTAAAGTATTTTGTGTGTGTTTCAGTCCTAAAAGCATTATCTATTAATAGTCTCCGAATAAACCTCATCGTCTAGATTTACCTATTAAGTCAACAATATTAAGATTTTTAGTATAAATGAACAGAAAATGGATAACAACCCAAAATTATTTTGTCTGATGGTGCATAGCGGCTCAACCGCTTTAAATTCAATATTTTATCTCAAAGATGGGGCTGGTGCAGTAGACAATATATCTCACTTCATTAGAGCTTCTTTTAATTTCTAGGAATATAGCTTCACATATAACATGATTTGTTGCTCTTATGGCTCTTTTAACCATGTTCTTCTTCTAATTATTTTTGTTTTTCTTTCCTGTTAACTAATTTTCCACTTACGCATTATTTGCATTTGATAGTGAAATATTTTCCTTCCGTGTTTTAAAAAAAGTTAGAATGAAACACTACAATAAGGAAAAGAGATATAGTTCCTAAATTATGTAACCGCTAATAGTGTTGTTAAGAAAAAAAAAACTCCCAATAAAGATTCATAGCAAATAAAAAAAGTGTTTAAAACAAAGAATTTCGTAGAGATGAATAATAACAACTGAGTAAATCTATGATTATCAAAACAAAGAACCTTGCATAGAAGTGCGTCATCAATGAAAAATGAACATAGCATAGGTAGTGCTTATGTTGGCGAATAAATGAGGAGCAACATTGATGCTGCTTTATGGTTACCGGTTAGATAGTACAAACTTTCTCTTATCCATCATAAAAATAATAATTACATTATTTAGAACAAATATTTGAGGTACCTTTGAAGAAGATTATCTACTATGATTTTATAAGCTCTTTCGGTGGGGTGATAACTATCCCAAAATACATATTTAGTATCATCTGGGCAAGTAGGTAACTTTGGATTACATAGTACTGAAACCTCTATATCTCCTGTTCCACAACAGCCTTTATTTGAGACATCAAATCCTGAGTCATAATCGGTATAAATTATTCAGTCTCAATATGCAAGCGGTAAAAAATGTAATATAAATATAGTAACAATAACTTCATAAAAAAAGGACAACATAAATATTAAAGCTAACTTAGAAGATTACTAAATTTTGTGTCCATGCTGAAGGAATTTCGATGCTCCACGCAAAAAAAGCATTTTGCGTAACCTAAGAACAAATTAAAAGCTACTACTTGGGATTATTATTGAAGTGTGATTATATTCAAATCTATTAGATTGCCTCAAATAATGCATGACTAATCAATAAGGCACGAGATAAAAGTGTGATTGAATGCACATATAAATCAGAAGATTTAGTCCAAAACATTGTAATTAAATATCTAGTTACTATTAGATCTATAAATATTCAATTTTCTTAAGATTAAAACAATGCATGACTAATCATATAAAAATTTTATTATACTTATCTTAAAAGAAATGTTAAGGAATAAAGAACTCATTTTACTAATATTTTGATCAGAATGTCCAAAATACTTAACCCGCATCTAAATGAAATGCAGCTCATGCTTGTATCAGACTTCGATCAATTTTCTCAACGACTTTTATTTTATTTATGAAAATTAAATTTGTTATAAATAGTATCATGAACATGAATTCATCGAAGGTGGCAAAATTGAATGCTGATGGTTATGGGTACTAAGAACCTGCAATTTCAATTATTAGCACCGACCGAAAATGAAAAAGAATTAGTTGCCATAACTCAAATCCATGAATGGTAATCATTCATAGATGCGGCCAAGCAGAGACAAAGTTGTAATTTAAACCGTGATTTCACCCTTTCTGGAAACATTGAGACTCTTCCGGCTTCAAAGGACAAGAATATAAAAATCAGAAGTCCCCTATGCTGTATTCTGCAAATGGGCCATTGTATCAAAGAAAAAGAAACTGCTCATGATATCCGACATTATTAATTCTAACAATCCGTATTGTCATAAAAGAGAAAAGGTAAATTAATTTGTTACTCTTAATCCTACATTGGCATTAGTTCTTTCTAGGGAATAGTTGGTGGTGTTTGATTACCTTAATATGCTAGATTAATTAAATAATATAATAATAGTATGAAAAATCTTAGTTAATTAACATATATGATGATAACTTAATTAAGCTAGTCAATAATAGATCTACTTTTGACGGTTTAGGTAAAATAAGTACCTACTTATTTTATTTGACTGATTAGAAATCAACTGGTTAAATAATAGATTAATTAAATAGACAAGATTAACAATATGACTCATTGTAATTTTTATGAGCGTTTAATTTGTTGGAAGGATTTGTAGAAAAATCTGTAATAAGAAAGCATAAAATAATATTTTGCAATTTAAATAAGAAATTAAAAAGGATTAGAATTATAATTACCATAAACTGAGGGTCTCTGAACAAGGTCAAGTATTATTGTGTAGATATCCAGATAGATCAGTTTTGTGCCATTGAAAGTCCTGCTTAGCCTTTCGAGTTCTGCATTAATTTTTGAATTATAAAGCCGTGCTGCCTCATTCCTAATTGGCACACATCCTCTTAACGGCCCTCCTCCGAGAGTTCTTTGTGAAGGTAAACAACCTATAGGAGGGAGTCCCACAAATCCTATTTTACGCGCTCCCATTTGATATAAATTCTGCAGAAAAATGAGAGAGAGAGAGAGAAAAGCATAAGAACTAATCAAATTAAAAGAGTTAACAAAAAAAAAAAATGGCCCATCACTTACATAGCACCAAAAACATTACTATTTACAAATTTATCTTTCTTTTTCATTTATTTTTCAAATTTTCACTTAAATATCGACATTCATTATAAAACACCTATAGTTGTTTTATTATTTTTTTTCCATGAAGTAAAGTAGCTCTTAAAGAAATGAAAAATATTACATCAGGAGTGCTGATGCGAAACTGTATCAGGAATCCAATCATAATGCGTCACATATACTGTCTGGTCCCACTGAATATAAAATATTAAAGAATTTATTGCATAACAAGACGGGATTGTACACGTGGTGTATTGTGATTGGAGTCTTGATGCCATGATGACTCTTGATGCAATATTTTTTCTTTTTTTTTTTTGCTTTGAATAACACAATATATAAGAGAGAAAAAATAAAACTTTTATGCTGAGAATTAGCAACCCAACCAATCAAAGTGGGTCAATCATCCACCAAATTTAAGCTATATTATAGAATCATATATTTGGTTGTTTGAGAGAGGGTTTAATTACCTGGATGAATTGTGAAGTGTAGCTGATAAGCAAGTTGACGTAGGATGGGATGTCGTAATGAGCACTGCGGAAGGGGGTGATAAAATAGGTGTTGGCGAGATCATCGGAGCCGGAACACACCACGTATAGACTCTCTTTTATTATGTAATCTGCCCTCTCTTCTCCGGCGATGTTCCTCAGTTCCTCTTTGTATTTTGCGAATAGTTTTAGCTGATCCGGCATTGATATCGCCGACTGCATTTATTTGTGACCATACAACATATTTAATTCATGATATATATAAATCAAATTAAGTTTACAAATAATATATCTATATCTATATATATATATATATATATATATATATATATATATATATATATATATATATATATATATATATATATATATATATATAAAGAAAATATCAGTATTTGGCAGAGGCTCAAAAATCGATTTTTTTTTCGTTCGGTTTGCTAAACAAACCAAACAAAAACAGTGATGTGTTCGAACATTTCGATCACCAACACTAGCTCTGTTCGTTTACACCCCTAACTACAACTTTATGATGAGGGTCTGACGCCATAGGTCAACATAATTGAGAACCCCGCACCACGGGAGATCGAACTTGAGACATGAGGGGATATACATAGAACCTCGCTAACCAACATGTAATGGCTTGCAACACACACACAACTATATATATATATATATATATATATATATATATATATATATCGTAAAAAGGATAGTCATAGAGCTATTATGAGCCTCCAACCATTCCCGATTCGTCTAACAATACAGTACTCATCTCCTCAAGCGCCAACCGTATCGGAGGTGATTCATACCCCAAGAGTCTTATATCGTGGATGCTAACCAAAAATTAGAGTACGTGACACACATGTAACATATATATATATATATATATATATATATATATATATATATATATATATATATATATATATATATATATATATATATATATATATATATATATAGATATATAGACACACACACTCTAATATGCTAACTGATTCGAGTACTACTACTTTAATGCTAATTGTGTTTTGAACGCTTCGATCCGAAAGCGTCTTGTATTGTGGATGCTTAACCAATGAACTAGAATATACATCACACATAATATATATATATATATATATATATATATATATATATATATAGACACACACACGTGTGTAGATAGATAGATAGTGAACTAAGAATGTTTCCTTAATTTGTTAATTAAGTTTATTTCTCTAATTTTTTAGGATTCATAGAGAAATCTTTTAATAAATCTTTTTGACCGCATATGGTGTGGGACCAAATCTTTACGTTCGTTAGATGGAAAATTAAAGGTAGAATTCAAGTTGGGGGATCGCAGAGAGAGAGAGAGAGAGAGAGAGAGAGAGAGAGAGAGTACAGTAATAACGGGGGTCAAGGGATCGTATCCAGTGGCTCCGGAAGCGAAGCTGACTCCTGTGAGTAGGTCCTCTGCTCCAAGCGTTTGGCCAACATAAGCAGGTACTATTTCCTTTACACCCAGACTTGAGGCTGCAAAAATTATAGATAAAAAAAATAGAAAAAGCCATATAGCTTCAGTAGTCAAAATCATAACTGACCTGTGCAGGGGAATTGCAGAACTTTTTTCTTCAAAAAATATCTAATCTAATACTTTTTTAATAGGCGTCACTTGGAAATATTAATGCTTTTTAAACCATCCAGGTTTCTTTCGTTCAAATAAATCAACTTGATAACTAATTTAAAAATAAGTGATTTGTATGTGTTTTCATTGATAATTAGTCTAACAAGCACTGCACGTTCTGTTCAGAAATTCATTTATTATTATGAAATTTGCAAATTTATTTGTGCGACCCTACTTCCAACTACTCACACCCTTCTCTTGATTATAAAGAACACCATTATTAAGATGGTGTAGATTACACTCACGTTTTATTAGTATTTTTTTATTGATGTTTAATTGTCAGTCACAAAATTTCTTAATGATAATTAAATATTCCATTAAAATTGATAATTTCAATTTTTTTTTAAACAAACTTTTGATAACCGGGGCTCGCTCGAAGATATTACATTAGGAGTGTTGATGTACTTTTACATCAGGACTCCAATTAGAACTTGTTATATGTACATGTAGTTCTCTTTGTAAAAAAAATATTTAATATATGAGTGAATCTGTATGTACACATGACAGGTCCTGATATAATATTTTTTTCCTTGCACCATAAATTATGAAAAAAATGCATTTTAAAAAAATATTGATCAATATGCTATACTATATATTAACAAAGTTGATTACGTAAAGAAGAATAATCTGCAAAATAACATTAAGAAAAAACATTGTCGAATATAAAATAAACGTCTACATATAAGATCACCGGGAATGCTACCATTGCAGAATCTATATATGCTTTACGTGAATGAGATAATTACCTATAAGATCACCGGGTATCTTGCCATTGCAGAATCTCCCAGTAGGCACATGGCCGATGAAGTCTTTACCATATGGAGGAAAATTACACTTCACAATAGTTTTTATAGCATTGTTATTTCCAGGATCAACAATGGAGTCACCAAACAAAATAACAGCAGGAACAATAGGCTTCGAAGTTTTGTTAACAGCAAGGGCGGTTTGAGAGCAGAAGTAGAAGCTCATAACTGCCACTAAAAGACGTAGTGCGGCGATCTGTGAAGCTCCAACAAAAAAGTTTATGCGCTCCATTGCTTCCTTTCTATCTCCTTTGAGGTTCTGAAGAAAGGCAATGATAATGTATACTTTTTATAAGCGGGAGAAAAGTAGGAGTTGTTCAATCCAAAGTAGTAAACACAGTTGCATTAGTTATTACAGAGCCAACTCACAAGCTAACTATAAAAGTAGACGAATTTATTGCACTGAAAGAAAAGTTTGTAGATTAGTAGATTAAAAAAGAGAAATAAAAAATTATAAAGAGAGAGGAAGAGAGGGTGGGTGGGGTGGCTGTTGGGAGTTGAGGGTCTACTGGACTCTAACTTATGTCCAAGGCCGTGGGCGGAGTTTGGGTACCGCCAGCAACGGCTTCGAGCGTGTTTTAATAGCTCATTTTAAGAAAAATAATAGAGGAAGATACAGCTGACATGCATGGGAGAAGAATTGCTTGAATTTTCTAGCAAGGAAGCAAACAAGATCCGAAGTTTTGATACTCTGGCATAGTAATGGACTGCAATAAATTTGTGTTGTAATTATATACAGTTTAAGAAATATTATCACATATTTGCTTGAGTGATTTATTTCGATGGTAGGTAAAGTGATATTTTATATATGTATATGTATATATAAGTGTATGTTTATACATGTAAATATTCATATTCTTAAGTAAAAAGTATTTTCCCCTCTGATTAGCACTCATATTAGATATATATTCAGAGTGTTTATTATTTTGACCTATTCATCTTGTTCATCTCTTAGGTTGAATGTCAATTACTGGACTTTTCATCCTAAAATGTTAAGAAATTTGATGAATTTTTTTTTTCAAACATTAAATCAACTTAAATTTAAAACCCAAAATCAAATGAACTTTAAAACACATAAGAAAAAATGAATTTTAAACATAAAAGAAAACAAAAGAGTTCCAAACCAACTTTGAAATTTTAAAAACTTTTAAATCCCAGATGAAACCTCTTTGAATTGAAACTTTTATACAAATTTTTTGAGAATTTTTGTTTTGTGAAGAATTTCAAAATCACTTAAATTTTAATATTAATTTTTAGATTATCCTTTAAAATAAAAAACTTTGTTGTTAAAAAGCAATCTCCTCACTCCTGAAATTGATTGATTAAAATTGGTTAATGCTAATATATGCACTGTATTTTGATCGTCCGCTACACATATTGGGAGTTTATTTTTTGACGTCATTTTTTTAGTCAACTGATATGTCTTTAGATATACTTAATTTCTCCTTTATTTTACATATATGTTTTGAATCATTCTGCTCTTTAATGGAAGATATTTTTATGTTTATGATGTATGTATAACATGTGAGAGCATTAGAGTGAACTTGGACTGAATCGGAGCGAAACATAACCAAATGGAGCAAAGGTGCTGATTGTGGTCTGGCACCTAGGCGCCCACATTTGGTCGCCAAGGAGTTGCATGAACACCTTGGCTCCAAGTTCTGTGTGTCTAGCCACCCAAGCTTTTCGAGCAGACAGAGAGCATGACGCTCAAGCACCGCTGACTGGGCGCGTAGGTGTCGTAGTTCAAACAGTTACTTTCTGCACGACTCAGGGAGTTATTTTAAGGGTGTTGACAGTTCAGATGAAGAGTTTAAGCAATCTTAGGAGTAGGGAAGAAGTTCTAACTCCTGGAATTCTACAAAGACAATAGGCAGGAGAATGAACTCTTATTCTAGATAGATTTGTGAGAGAAATTTGAGAGAATCTGTATGGGGTTTACGACAATATCTTATTAGCACTGTGGAAAACATCGTCTGGTGGAATTTGCTTCTCCTTTTAGAGGGAAAAAGCTAATTAGCATGTGTAATCTTTTTTAATTAATGTTGTAAACACATATTTGGTGAATTTGCTTTGATTGAATGATGTTTTATTTGGTTTTTATCATGTGTAGTGAGTAGATTTCTTATACTTTTCTCCCGGGACAGTTAGGTTAGATTTATAGGGTTGTGAATGCTTTGAATTGATATTTATCTTCATGCTATGAGTATATCTTTAGACTAATTTTACTTGTTGTACTGACCATTTAACTTGCTAAAATTTGTTGGGACCCATTAGAACTCGATAGAGTGGTGACGAAACAACATTGAATATTCACATTGTACGAATGACTATGAAAGATGAGTCGTAAGACAATTCAACTTTGGGATATGCGTATCTATATAGTTTTAATTAGGAGTTTCATGAGTGACACACGGAGATAATTACCTAAATTTGAATCATACTCATTTATGCACTCGAAAGATGGTAAATGAGTCTTATGTTCCCGTTATCACTACCACATTACAATTCTTTGAATTAAAACCTACAATCTACCTAGGAAATCACAAGAGAGAAATACCTTTATCAATCTCAAATTTCACCTGTTTAATTGATCTAGGTAAGTTTAACATAAGGTTATAAATATACTTATGAGTAGTTATTAAAAAAAATCATATTTAACGATCTTCCAAACTACGACCTAAAAGTAGTAAGCTAGAATTTACCCTTACGTTGTTACTACTACGAAGCCTCTACCCCCATCCCCGTGGGATTAACATTCCGGACTCAAGTATGGCCCTATATTACAAAAGTGATACGTGCACTTGCATAGGAACCACTACACTTAGGTGGAGATTGTGAGTTAAATTAAATTATCATGATAGTGTTGGTAGTGCTGGGCTGTCATCAACTCTACTTCCCTTGATTGAGGCGTGGTTGGACTTTACTTGAACTGAATCTTATTGAAACATTGAACTTACGATTTCTCTCCCAAAATTATTGTAAGGCTCACGATATCGTTTTAAAAATTGCATTAATATTATTACTACTAATAAAAACCATGAAAACCAATTTGATGTTTCATTGAAATAATTTTTTACGTAAACATTTGCACTTAGGGTCTCAATGTAGGAAAAGTGATCTTATATAGAACTTTTTCAACTATTTATTATATTTAATCATAGAATGTACCATTGTGTAAAAGTCATCAAAATCCGTTAAATGAATTCTTTCATGTTCAATCTCAAACCCAATTGGATACCTTTTGAGTAAACAATAATAAGAAGAGGGAAAATGATAATTTTGATAATAAAATGATTATTTGGTCAAAATGCATTCAAGGCTATTCCAAATGAACTCCAATATTTAAAAAAAAATTGTTCTAAACTTAAAAATACATTATTTGGACTAATTAAAGGCAATAAAATCTTTAGTCACAATTGATCATTTTCTCTCTTCTAGGGTGAGGACCACTTTAACCAATATAGCTTTCTACTTAGCTTGAATTGGTCAAAACAAATTGGACCATTAAACTCCTTGAAATTTTCTTTATCAATTGAACCAAAACCAATTTCTTGGCCATAACCTCCAATCACCTCATAACCACATCCAATAACCTCTTTTTTACATCAAATGACCATATCTTGAACTAGAGAACTTTGTTTAAAATGATTTGGACTGTTGGAATTCTTATTTCACCCTCTTCAAAAAGATTTATTATTCTGAATCTGATCATCCCTGCCTGTATTATAGAAAAACCCATTTTTTGGCCTTAATTACCAAAATGTCATTCTCTCATTTACTTATCTTTATTTGGCCATCTCACTAATCTAAGTGATTAAATTCTATTAATCTAATCTACAACAACTAAAACTCCATATAGTTCATTCAATCCTAGCTTTCAATTTCAAATTTGAAATCACTCTCTCAATCTCCACCTTTCCTCCTTCATGTAACCAACCACCTCCCCACTTTCTCTCCCCAACTCCCTCCAATTTCTCTAGTCGTAACATCTATTCTCCCTCTCCAATCTTACAAAAAAACAGTCCACATCATCCA
This sequence comes from Papilionanthe hookeriana x Papilionanthe teres, assembly GCA_022702705.1. Lineage (NCBI taxonomy): Eukaryota > Viridiplantae > Streptophyta > Magnoliopsida > Asparagales > Orchidaceae > Papilionanthe > Papilionanthe hookeriana x Papilionanthe teres. The sequence continues at coordinate 80,468,760 of CM040428.1, read as the reverse complement.
CAAGTCTTCTCCAATTTGATTTTCCTTGCTCTTCCACATAATTCCCATCTCCCCCAGACCAAAAGTAGAGCCTTCATCCATTTCCTTTTGCAAAATCACGAGTGTTAAAGGGTAATCGAAGAAGCAATCAAAGGCGTTCAATTATACCAAACAAAATCAAGCAATGGAATATCATTTCTCTAAAATAGTAATGCAATTCAAAGGGCTTCAATCCTATTAAATCCTAAAAACTTCTAATAACAATCTTACCCATTCTCATGCAAAATTCAACATGTTGTACAACAATTTTGTCAAAAATAAAAATAAATTCCATGTTTCACAGGGCTTTCACTTCCATTAAATCTTATAGTTTTTAGTTCTTGTTCTCATGCAACATTCAATAAATTTTCCACCATGTTTATGAGCAAACCGAAATGTTGATGAATGAAACCTTAATGCTTTGATTCCTATTGTGTTTATTACATTTATTTAATGTTCCTACATCAAATTATCCTTTTCTTCATTATTTTATGCCAACCTAGTTATATGCATGAATAAACATGAAGGGCTTTCATTCCTATTATGTTTAATTACATATATCTAATGTTTATACATCTAATTATCATGTTTTCATCGTGTTAAATATAAAATAAAAAATAAATTTGCATCAAACTATATGGATATTGTTATATTATGTTCTAATGAGTATATTCAATACTAATTCATACAAAGTACATGTCTTCATGGATGTTAGGCAAAATCGTGAACATGCTACATATATATGCTACGTTGTAATGTTCAAATTATTTCTGTACACATGTTTCTACGTCAAATGTTATGTATTCTAGAATTAATCCATAGGGCTTTTAATGTGTTATTTAGTGTGAATTAATGTTCTAAATATTCTTCCACTCTTTAAAAGCCTAAATCGAAAGCTTTAACCTTTAATTATCTTTAATCAAGCCCAAATAACTTTAATTATCCATGGTTGAAACTACATTAGTTTAGTTTGTCTTCTAATTCAGTTAATAATCGCTTAATTAGCTTAATTAATTAATTAATTAACACATTAAGCATTTAATTAACATATTAATTAACTTAGCTGAAAGAGTGATTTAATAACTTAATTAACTCATAAATGGTTTAGTATACTAAATAACATCTTCACTCATTTAATAATAGCCTTAATTATCTAATTAGTACCTTAATCAACTAATGAATCACTTAATTAACAAATTTAAAATCTTAAGTAATCACTTAGCAGCTCAATTAATTAATAAATAATTTAAATAGCTAATTAAAATCTTAATTAACCTTTTTAATAACCTTAATCAATTAATTAATAATTTTATTAATCCATAAACAAAATTATTAATTAAATAAAATCATAATTAACCAATAAATTACCTAATTAAACCATTTAAAGTAAATTGTAGCAAAATTCAAACAAATCCATACAAGTCCTTAGCCAATTCAGACCAAATCCAAACAAGTCCTTAGCCATTTTAGGCCAAATCTAGATAAATCGAGGCAATACCTTAGTCAGCACTTACTAAATTCTAGCTAGTCAAATCCAAAATTTAGACTTATCTAAGCCAACTCCTAGCCAATCCTGGCTATGTCTTAGCTAATCTTAGTCAAGTTAAGGTCCAAACATAAGTAAGTCAAACTTAACCCAAATCAAACTAACTCAAGTTTAACTATAAATATGAAAGAGGGAGAATATTTTTATATGAGTGAAAATTAATATGTTTATTTTTTATAATTCATGTATTAATTTAAAATTTATTGTAATTAACATACATGCATAGTTATATATTAAGTTGTGCTTTATATATACATGTATGTATAATTATACTTATATTTATATATATATATATATATATATATATATATATATATATATATATATATATATTTTAGACACACACACACACACACACACACCTCAGGAATATTTTAGATCCCTCTCAAGTTAACAAGGTTATACTTCACCCCTTTGATAGAAAGGATATTCTTATTCTGAAAAAGGCATCCTCCCAAAGCCTGTCTTCCTTTATCAGGGATAAAATAGGCACAAGATCAAACAACTCCATGGGGGAGACAGATGTGGGGGAAATTGCTTTCTCTATCTATGTCTTTCTTTTATTAGACATTATTCTTGAAATTGCTCCCTCTTGACTACATTCTAAAACTTAAGGACCTGAGGCGCCCTTCTATGTGTTTATTTTGCAGGACACAGGAGGAACAACTATCCTATATTTTCTTCCAATGCCCATATGTTCAGGAAGTATGGGATAAGGTACTTCAAAACCTTAGCTTAACCATCTTACTATTGACTTGGCAGGATTTTCTGTTGTGTTGGGAGGACTGGAAATCTATTGGTTTACTTTCAATTCCTTGCTCAGTGGCTTGGTTGATCTGGATGGCTAAGAAACAAAGGAAATTTGAGGAAAATTATATGTCCCACTCAACTGTGGCTTCCAATTGTTTAGCCTATATTAAAAGATTACAAACTCATAAAGGGCTGCTGGTCTCAAGCAAAAATTCACCTGAAGGTAAAATAAGGGATCCTTTGGCATCACTTATTCATTGGTAGAAACCCTCTCCTGGTTGGTTGAAGGTGAACATTGATGATAGTTATCTAAAATCAGATGCTGGTATTGGAGAAATATTTAGGGACTGCAAAGGCAAGTGTGTTCTATATTTCCAGCCCTCTACTATTGCTAGAGATGCTCTGGAGGCTGAATGTATAGCCGTGTTCTGGGCAGCCCTCTTTGCCAATAAGATGAAGTGCACTAACCTTTGGATTGAATCTACTTCCCTCACTTTAGTGAACATTCTAAATACAAGAGATGAATGCCCATGGTTTCTATTATTTAGGACTAAATACACATTCAACTATTATCACCCATTGATGACAGAATTTCCCACATTGCCAGAGAAGTCAACCGACCTGCAAACTAGTTAGCCAAAACCGGATTGCATCTTAACACTCCTAAAGTTAATACAATTGTGAACCCATCTCTTTTATTTCTTTTGGATGGAGATAACTTGAATCTCCCTTTTGTCAGAACTTTGTAACCCCTTTTTTTAAGTTTATTACTATTCTCCCACAAGCATGATAGGTGCTTTTGTGGCTTCCAATATATATATATATATATATATATATATATATATATATATATATATATATATATATATATATATATATATATATATATATATATATAAGATGAAGGAGGGTGCTCTGCTAGGGTTTCCTTGGCTCCCATGGCGGCGGTGACCTGGTGGAGGCTTGCTGTTGGTGTGGTGGCGCTCCTGGAAGGTAGGCTTGTTGGTGGTTTTGGTGGGCTGAGGTGGTCTGCTACTTTTTCCCCTTCCCGGGCTCTTGATTTTCAAATCTTTTGGTCTGGTTACTGTTGGATTAGTTGGTTGGGTTTCTGTGGTGGTGGCTGTTGCCGGCTCTATGGCACAACAACTGGACCTGGAAACTAACATTCAGTGGTCTAAGGCCACTTTTGATAGTGTTGTTGGCAACAATAAAAATGTGGAGTCCAACCCTGAAGGAACTTTCTTCCCACAATACCTCCATGATGCAGCTGCAAGAAGGTCGACCTGCCCTTTTGTTCATCCAACTAGAACCAAAGATGGTGAGCCTGCTGTCTTTTTCTCTGACCAGGACATTGAGCAACTGAATGAGGAGGTGAAGCTCACTCTTATTGGGAAGTTTGCTCTAGGACACCCAAGAATGGAACTAGTAAGGAGGTTTTTTGAGTCTTTACAATTTCCTGGCACAGGGCAGCTGGGTCTACTTGATGGTAGACATCTTCTTATTCAGCTGTCTACTGAGGAAGATTTTGCAAGGCTGTTTGCAAAGAAGGTTGTTATCATTGCTGGTTTCGAAATGAGAATATTCAAGTGGACTCCTGAGTTCAACCCCAAAAATGAGCCCCCAGTAGTTCCCATCTGGTTTAAATTCCCCGAGCTCCCTTTCAGATATTTTAACCAGAATGCCCTTTTTAACATTTCTAAGGCTCTTGGCACTCCTTTGATAATGGATAATCCCACCAAGAATAAGGCTAGACCTGCTGCTGCAAGGGTTCTAATAGAGAGAGATGTTTCACTCCCTGAAATTAAAAGGCTTTGGGTAGGTTCTGATGGGGAGGCCTACTGTAGGATGTGATAATGGAGCAACAACCATATTACTGCAATCATTGCAGGATGTTTGGACACACAGTTAATAAATGCTATAGACTCCACCCTCCTTCAAGAAAGCACGTTGAGGTGCCTCCCCAGCCTGCTTCACTTTCTGCTGGTTTGCTTGGGCCTGTCCCACCAATTGTGAATTCTTCCACCCATCCCACTCCCACAAAAACTTTACCCCCTCCTCTATCTCCACCTCATCCCCCTTCTACTAGCTTAACCAAACTTGACCCTCTTATGGGAAACTTCCCCCATCCTCCCTCAAAACTCTCTACCTTACTTGGTACTGCTGAACTATTACCTCTCCTTTGTCCAGCCTCCTCTTCATTTCACCCTCTTCCTTAACCTTCAGACTGTTCACCTTTATCTTTCTTACCTTCTCATAGTTCAACTCCTCCCCCTTCCCCCCTCCCCCTCCCCCCACCCTCAACCAACCCATCGAATTTGATGTTTCAACCTCTTCCCCCTATCTTCCCCATTCATCCGGGTAGGATGAGGGAGGAAGTCTTTCCTATTACTCTCACCTCCCCCCTTACTTCCTCTAATCCTGCTGCTTGTGAGAATAAATTGGTTGAGGGAGAGTGGCATGTCATTACTCCCAAAAAGAAAAGGAAAAATAGTAAAGAACTCCTCAGACTCCACCCTACCTCCTCTAATGAAGAGCTGGATTCCCTCCTGGCAGCTGCACCCCAGGTGAATACTAGAGGGAGAACCAGATCAAAATCTCAATCATCTATTTACCCCCAAGCACAAAATTCCAATGATTAACATCCTTTGTTGGAATATTAGAGGGGCTGCTCACCCCTCATCCCTCCAAAGATTACTTAACCTTAATCGAGAGCACAAATTCTGGTGCATAGTCCTCCTTGAACCCATGGTCCACAAAAATCCTGAGAAAATTCTCCTTAAATTCCTTGGCTTTTCCCACTATTCAAACATCAGCAATAAAATTTGGCTTTTCTATAGATATGAACTCAATTGGTCAGTACTGCTGGACCAAAGGCAACTCCTTCACATTTCAATCTCTCTTCATGGGATGCAAGGAGTGGCTTTTTTCATCTATGCCGGTTGTTCTAAAAATGACAGACTGGAGCTATGATCTTCTTTACACTCTATTGGAAAAGATCTGGACTCTCCATAGTTAGTTAGGGGAGACTTCAACTGTATCTCTAACTCTGCTTGAAAGTTGGGAGGGAGACCACCTAATCTCACTATCATGAATGATTTCTGTAATAATATATCTCATGATGGTGTCTTTGATTTGGGTTTTTCTGGTCCAGACTTTACTTAGAGGAGAGGTAGGCTGTGGGAGAGACTGGACAGATTCCTAGTTAATGGCAGTTGGCAGTCCCACTTTCTCCACACCTTTGTGACTCATCTTCCCATTGCTGGTTCTGATCACAGACCTTTACTCATTACCATTACTTCTCCTCCCTCTGCCTGCAAGCAGTCCCCTTCAGATACCTCAATTTTTGGTTAGCTAATGACTCTTTCCTTGCTATGGTGGCCTCTTTGTGGTCTGGGATCTCTCATCCTGATCATTGGACTAGACTTTGCCTACTGCATCAGAATGTGGGCAAGGGCCTCAAAAAGTGGAGCTGGGAAGTGTTTGGAGATGTTTTCTCTGTTGTGGATGTTGTAAACAGGAAAGTTGCTGATTCATGAAAAAAATACCTATTTTAATGCTTTGATTTTTATCAATTTCTAAGGATATTATGCTTTATTGAAAGGTATTTTTGTGTTTTTGGATGTAGGTGATGTAAAAAGGTCCAAAAAAGGAAAAAGGGTGAAAAAGGAGCAAAAAAAAGCAAAAATGGAGCAAAATAGAAGAATTATAAAAAATTATGGCTTGGCGCCTAGGCGCCAGAAGTTGGCGGCTAAGCGCCAGACTCGATACAGAAACTGTCAAGTTTTTGACAACGTTTGGACGGTTATTTTGACGGAGTGAGTGGTTATTGGACATTCTAGAAGACTGACAGTTGATCCTTGATAATAGGACACGTGATACATTGCATTTGGACACTCCAAAACAGTTTTAATCGCAAAGAGGTGCGAGCCAAAGTGAAGAGGTGCGAAGAACTGGACGCGGTGTCCGACGCCTAGGTGCCAGACAGACATTCTAGAAGATTCATTGAATGTGGACATGTTTTGAAGAGGTGCCTCAAGGCAACCCTTGAAGCCTATAAATAGGAGTCCACTCCTTCAGAAAAACGTGCCCGCCCATTGCATCCCCTATCTCTTAACCTCTTTAGGATCTCTCATCCTTAGAGAGAGAAATAAAGAGAGAAATTTAGGGCCACTTTTATTTAGTTTAGTGAGTTTATTTTCAAGTTGTTGAATCTCGAGTTCACTACACTGTGGAGTCAGTAGGAATCAAAAGATCTGTAGAAGGAACATTTGAGATAAGTATTTTATTTTTGATTCAAAGTTTATTTATTATGTTTTGTTGTTTATATTCAATGTGCTCTAAATAGTTAGTTTACTTTCTTCCTTCAATTATGAAAAGATAAATAAGATAATATAAAATTTGATGGAGAATTGAAAATCAAAATATTTTCAAAACATTATGATGATATTAATACCTGATCTTAATTTATTTTTTAAATTGGCCATTTAAATTGTTAAAACCTGTTGAAGAGTTTTGAGACCTAGAAGGAGATGAACTCTTAACTTGTAGATGTCACATGAATCCTTGGGTAGTCGAAGGCCATGCGCGGGCTATTCAAGGTGAAGTGCAAATAAATAGGAAGATAAGATTTAAAGGTCATAAAATTGATAAGTTTTTAGAGTGACAGATTAAATTCTTATAATTTGATTTATAGATAAGGAAATGGTCACTAGTAGGGCCGAACATAGCCTCCCTTGGATATCTAGTAGCGTGAGCCTAGATTAACCCATTCTAATAACAATACATCCGGACCTGATCTATAGATTAGCCAATGTTCTTTGCATCTGGATCAAAGGGTAAATAATATGAATGCTTCTATTTGTCATAATACCGTAAAATAGATTCTCCAATGAATATTAAATTATCTTAAAAATCTTGGATTAATTGAAGGGAAGAAAGTTGTTTGTTTTATATTGTTTTCACAAATTCATTTTCTTATTATTGTTTTCTTTATCTACATCTAGTAAATTATAAGTAATTTATAGTTAGATTAAAATACAAAAAGATTTTGAAATACAATATTTAAAAATTTATTACCATATTTTTTTCCTCGTAGGATCGATACTGGGGTCTTCGTTTCAAAGCTCTTTATTACTTGAAACGATACATATACTTGTGTAGTACCCAAAAAGTATACAAAATATTTTCCTTAAAAATTATATTTTGCTGTATAAACATATACTTAAAAAGTATTAATCACTAACGACATAGCATTCAGTTGCAATCAAGTTTTATTGCCGTAGATTTAAATTTGGTACACACCTATATAGCAAGTTAAATCGGGTCAGTTGCCTAATTAGAAAAGGATGCTTTGGATGATGAGTCACTGGATGGGCTTCTTCTTCAAGCCCAGGAGAATTTACTCACCACCACCACTATTCAGGAACTCCTTTTAAAACAGAAGGCAGCTGTGAATATTTTTACTGATGGAGATAAGAACACAAATTTTCTTCATGCTCATATCAAATATAGGAGAAGATGCAATACTATTCATAATATCATTTCTGCTGATGGAACTCCCCTCACTGATAACACTGCCATTGCTCTTGATGCTGTCCAGTACTAGCAAAATATTCTTAGCCAACCCCAGCTTGAGAGAACCCAGTTTGACAAATCATTATTTGATCAGGATGCCCAGTTCATCAGAAATATTGATTTGTGTCACACCCCTAATGAGCAGGAAATCTGGGCTGCTCTTTCCACCCTTGATAGTTCCAAAGTAGCAGGTCCTGATGGATTCACTGCAGAATTCTATAAGAAAACTTGGAGCATTATAAAGATGGATGTGATCTATTCTATTCAGACTTTCTTCCAGGGGCAAGACATTCCATACTATTTTAATCATTCTAATATAGTATTAATTCCTAAATCTGCTAAGGCTGAATCTTGGAATCATTACAGGCTAATTAGTCTCTCTTCTGTTATTAGCAAGACCATCAGCAAGATCTTGGTTTCTAGATTGCAGCCTCTTTTGGATAAAATTATATCTCCCAGCCAATCTGCATTTGTTCATGGTCGATCTATTACTGACAATGTCCTTCTGGCCCATGAAATGCTTTTGGATTTGGATAAGATTTGTAGAGGAGGTAATCTCATTTATAAGCTGGACATTAGCAAGGCCTATGACACTCTTCATTGGGAATTCCTCCTGGAAGTTTTATCTGCTAGGGGCTTCTCTGGGCAGTTTTGTAATCTTATTCGCGGATGGCTCCATTCTAACAGCCACTCCATTCTTATTAATGGTCAATCTTGGGGAAATTTCATTGCTTCTAGGGGTCTTAAGCAGGAGACCCTTTGTCCCCCTTTCTTTTCATTTTGGACATGGATTATTTCTCTAGGGTGCTCAACTCTCCTAATCACTCCCAGCACCACTAGAGATACCATCACAAGTCCAATATACACATTTCCCACCTCATCTATACTGATGATGTGATAATTTTTTCTAATGCTCAGAAGAATGCAGTTAAGAACATACTGAAATGCCTTCAACATTTCCAGTCTTGCTCAGGTTTGCATTTCAATGCTGATAAGTGCCAGCTGATCTGTCACAATAGAATGTCACTTAGTCATAAAAATTGGCTTCTTGAGTTTACTGGTTTCAGAAGTTCCCCAGGCCCTCCAATCTATCTTGGTGTTCAATTACTTAAAGGTAGAGTTAAGCAGACTCACTTTAACTCTATTCTACAAAATATTCACACTCAACTTTCTAGCTGGTCTCATTCCTTCTTATCAAGTGGAGGGAGGATCACTCTCCCTAAAAGCATTCTCACTACATTCCCATCTTACACCCTCTAGATGATAGCTATGACTAAATCTACTCAGGTGCAGATGGAAAGACTTTTTAACAGATTTTTGTGGTCAGGGAATAGGAAGCAAATACATTAGACTTCTTGGCAAAAGGTTGCCAAACCTATTTGGGCTGGGGGTATTGTTGTTAAAAGTCTGAAACAGATCTCTCAGATTAACCACTGTAAGCTGTGGATCAGGTTTCAATCTCAGAATTCACTTTGGGCAAACTTCCTGAATGATAAGTATTGTAGAGAAATTCACCCAACTTTGGTCTCCATAAAGTTTGGAGATTCTAGAGTTTGGTCCAACATGCTTAAGGCAAGACCCCAGGCTTGTAATATGTTCCCATGGGAGCTGGGTTTTGGTCAGATCTCTTTTTGGTTGGACAGATGGTGTCCTGAGGACTGGCTCGTGCCAGCCCTTAATGTCACTAAAGCCCCCCAGCTGAAAGTTGCTGACTGTTGGATCAATGGGGAATGGTCTCTTCCCATGCTCAATTCACTTCTCTAACCAAATTCTGTTAAGCTTGTGGCTACAATCCCTCTGCATCCATCCAGACCTGACAGCATCAATTGGGCAGCTTATAAATCCCAAAGCCTATCTAAAGCCATTTACTCCAAGTTGTTCCAGTGGCAGGCTTCTCCTTGGGACATTGCCATATGGAATAAATATCTAACTCCCTCCATGTCATTTTTTTGCTGGAAACTGCTCCACACTGTTCTTCCCACTGATGATCTTTTCAAGTTAAAAGGGTTGAGGGGACCTTCTTGCTGCAGATTGTGTATGAAGAGTGAGGAATCCTCTACCCATCTTTTCTTTGAATGTCCTTTCTCTCAAGAAGTTTGGCTTACTGCACTAAGTTCTTCAAGATAAATCTTATTTGTCTCTCCTGGATGAGCCTCTCTACTCGCTGGATAGAGTGGCAGGAACCAAAAATTTGGGGGAAGTCCCATATACTATTGCCTGGTTTATATGGATGAGCAGGAACAACTTCACCTTTGATGATGATACCCCTTGTGCCATGAGAGTGGCTAGAAATAGTCTCTCTTACATTGCCAAGTTAATCAATTGGAAAGGATATCCTAATTTTTGATCTCTCCCTCCAGCTGCTGGGAGGGTGCTTCCTACGATCACCTTTGTGGAGTGGAAAAACCCTGTCTACCCCTATATCAAGGTAAATACTGATGGCAGTTTCTCTCCTCAGGGAGCTGGGGTGGGGGGTGTTTTTAGGAACTATAGGGGTAAATGCTTAATTTTCTTTCAGATCCTTATTATTGTTGTGGATTCCCTTGAGGCTGAATTCATTGCAGCTTACTGGGCTTTCAAGGTAGCTGCATACTTTCAATGGTCCTCCCTGATTGTTGAGGTGGACCCTTCTAATCTGTTTCAATCCTTAGTTGAAGCTGACTCCCTCCCTTAGCATCTCCAACGATGGATGGATAAAATATCAGACTTTAAGAGAAACTACAACTACCATTTTCAGTTCATATACAGAGAGGGCAACCTTCCAGCTAACTGGTTAGCTAAGGAAGCCAGGTCTACTTGTACCAGCAGAATTTCTAACTCACCCCCTCCCCCCCTCCTCCCTCTCCTTCCTACTTTCTGGTGATCAGATGCCTTTTCCCTATCTCAGAATTAATAAACCATAGCATGGAATAGTTTTTTAGCTTATCGAGGCTGTGCAGGTCATCTTTATGGACTTTATCTGCCTCAGCTCTAACAGAAACTGAATTTAGTAAAGAGGATTTGGTCTGTGACACATCTATGGTTTTCCTCCTTTGGTTTTGGCTGACTTTTCTTTATTCTATTTTTGTTTGGTGGACTTGTATTGTGGATGAGGAACCCCATAGGTTTACTTATGTTTTTTTTTGTTGTTGATTAGGTGGGGACCCTCTCCCTTCTTTTTTGTATCTTTTTCCTTTAGTAACATGTAAGGAGCCATATGTTGCTCCTTCCTTTAATATATATATATATATATATATATATATATGTATGTATGTATGTATGTATGTATGTATGTATGTATGTATGTATGTAGTTCTCAGCTTGTTAATGATTGGACTAAGGCTCATGCCTCCCTATTGGAAGATATTACTGTTGAACGATGTTTTTTTTAAGTGTGGAGATCATAACAAAAAATATTTACATTCCACCATTAAACACAAAAAAAAATCAGAAGACTATTATGAAGATCAAAGATCGAAATGAGAATTTCATTACTGCAGTTGACGATATTGGTAATAGTGTGGTACATTATTTTTCTGAGCTCTCTAATTCAAACCTGCAGATCCATTCTGTTGATCCAACTTTTTTTGATGGGGAAAGGGAGTATGTGACTACACTACCTCTATGTGAGGTGCCTACTAAGCAGGAAATTCTATCTGTTCTTCAAGACATAAACCTAATAAAGCTCCAGGTCCTGATGGCTTAACTTCAGCCATTTGCATTACTTGCTTAAACATTATTAGAAAGGTGCTTACTCTTGTTATTCAAAGTTATTTTTTTAGAGATTCTCCTAGAAATTATTTTACATCAGCTTTGATTGCTCTTATTCCGAAAGGTAATGATAAATTTAGTTAGGATAACTTCAGACATATATCTTAAATTAATTATATTCTACCTTTAACTGCATCTATCTACCATCATTTCCCTACAACAACCTGCTTTTATTAAAGCGCGTGAAATAGTAGATAATATCTTACTTGCTCAAGAGATTATTGAACATCTTGATAAGAAATGTAGAGGTGGTAATATGATGCTAAAACTTGACATTAAAAAGGCTTTTGATACTATTAGTTTGGACTTTAACATGAATATTTTGAAGGCAAGGGGTATTCATAATAGCTTTTGCTTACTTATTCCTTGTTGGCTTGAGAATAATTTTTATAGTGTTATTGTTAATGGCAACTCATATGGTTTCTTTTCGGCTAAAAGTGTCACTAAGCAAGGAGATCAACTTTCTCCCACTATTTTCATCATTGCATTTGATTATCTTTCTTGCATTATCAATGATTTCCAGTAGAGGCATGCTTACACTCAGTAATCCCATATATTCAAAATTTTAGTTAGTCATTTAACATATGTTGATGATGCAATTTAGTTTCCAATGCTACTAAAATTTCCATCTAAAACTACTATGCAAGCTCTAGATGTCTTTTCCAAGGACATATGGGCTTTATTTTAAGAAAGCTAAATGTCAGTTATATTATGGTAAGTATTCTAATAAACAAGTTATCCATTGGGATGATGCCTTCACTGGGTGCACTTTGGCCACTCTCCACTGTAGTATCATGTTAGCATCTTACATGGGAAAAGAAAACTAAAATGGATTAGGTGGTGAATAAAATTAAATCTTAAATTGCTGATTGGAGAAATATTTTTTTCTTTTTAATGGGGGTCGAATTACTTTGCTTAAATGTGTCTTTCAAAGCATCCCCTTGTATGCACTACAAACTCATAAGCTCAAAAAAAGCATTAAAATACATTAAAATGTTTTTTAACAAATTCCTTTGGTCGGGAGGTCATTCTAAGAAGATCTAAGCTGGTTGGAATGTGGTTTGCAAGCTAAAATCTACTAATGGTTTAGGTTTTAAGAACCTTCAACAAATTTCTGATATCAATATGTGCAAGCTTTGGTTTAAATTCCATGTAGGTAACACACTTTGGGTGACTTATTTGCATCATAAGTATTGTACTACCCTAAATCCTTCCATTTTAGAATGGAAGGTTGGTGATTCTAATCTTTGGAAAGTTATGCTAAATGCTAGGTATATGGCTCATAATTTTATTTTCTGGGATATTGGAAAAGGGAATATCTCCTTTTGACATGATGAGTGGGGCACAGTGGATTTGAAACAATTTTTTTATCATCATTTGGATAAGAACTTGCTTCTTTTTTAGTGTATGCTTGATGGTGAATGGGATATGAATAAGCTCAGTCATCTCGTGGGTGATATATCCACACAAATTTTACAAATACCTATACAACTTTACAAAAAGGATACCCCCATGTCAAAATTTACTTCTAACTGATGGCATCAAGGAGGATTGTCACCGCTGGTGTCGTTATTCTCATGTCGTTATGAATTTCAAAGATTTGTCGGTGTCCTTATTGAGGAGTCTCCACTTTGTTTATCTCTCATATCACTCAAATGTACAAATAATCTTATTCTTTCTGATCATGTAAAAGATCCTTAGATATTAAGAATCTTGGAGAAGAAAGAAAAGGGCTTAATAAAAGTATAAAATAGTAGAAAAGGAAATATCGGGATTGTGTTGAACATTACATAGAAAACTCTAGAATGTCTAATTCTAAAGATCCTCGTATAAGGATGACCACATGGAAAATTTAATAACCAGAGATTTTAGGTATGATACCTATTTTGAGTTCTTTATTCTTCTTTAGAAGCAACCTCTTATAGTTAACTACATCTTAGACAATTAGGATTACTGACCCACGCTAAATATATGCGTATTAAAAATTCAATCCCAGGCAACGGTGACAAAAACTTGATCCGTAATCTGCTGATGACAAATGTAATAATTAATGCTTTCAAATATATGTAATAGATAAAAATAGTGGCTAGTATATATAAATATAATTTTATCAAAAATATTTTACACACTAAGGGTACTACGCAAGTATACGTATCGTATCAAGTAATATAAGGCTTTGAAACAAAGACCCCAGTATCGATCCCACGAGGAGTGAGTTATGGATTTTTAAATTATTTAATTTTATTTTTATGTATTTCTTTTATAGTTATAAATTTGATATTTTTAATTTACTAGATGCAATAATAAAGTAGTAATGAAATGATTGATGTAAATAGCAATAAGAAAACAACTTTCTTCCTTTCAATTAATCCAAGATTTTCTAAGATAATGATAATATTCGTGGAGAATATAATTTTATGGTATTGTGCCAAATAGAAGCATTCATATTTTTTACCCTTTGATCCAGGTGTAAAGAACATTGGCTAGCCTATAGATCAGGTACAGATGTATTGTTAGTAGAATGAGTTAATCTAGGCTCACACTATTAGATGTCCAAGGGTGGCTATGGTCGGCCCTACTAGTGATACTTTCCTTCTATATAAACCAAATCATAAGAATTTAGTCTGTCACTCTAAAAAATTATCAATTCTACGCCCATTATATATTATCTTCCTATTTATTTGCACTTCACCTTGAATAACCCGCACAAGGCCTTCGACTACCCAAGGATTCATGTGATATCTACTAGTTAAGAATTCATCTCCTTCTAGGTATCAAAACTCTTCAACATATTTTAACAATTTAAATGGTCAATTTAAATAGTAAATTAAGATCCGGTATTAATATCATCACAATGTTTTAAAATATAAATAGTTTTTAATTCTCCAACGAATTTTATATTATCTTATTTATCTTTTCATAATTGAAAAGAGAAAGTAAACTAACTACTCAAAACACATTGAATTTAAACAACAAAACATAATAATGAAACTTTGAATAAAATTACAAATACTTATCTCAAGTGTTTCTCCTATTGAACCTCTAAATTCTTCTGACTCCAAAGAAAATAAACTTCAAAAGCACCAACTCTTTAAACTCTCAATACAAACTCTAAATAAAATAACTAACTAATTTATGAAGGAGAGTAAAATGTGGCCCTAAAGTATCTCTCTAATTCTCTCTCTAGATGAAGCTCTAGATAGGGGGGCGATTTTTTATGAAGGAGTACCCTCCTATTTATAGGCTTCAAGGGTTGCCTCAAGGCACCTCTTCAAAATGTGTCCATATTCAATGAATCTTCTAGAAGGTGTGTCGGGAGCCTAGGCACCGGAATCTGGCGCCTAGGCGCCGGACTCTGCGTCCAGTTTTTCTCACCTCTTCACTTTAGATCTCACCTCTTCGCGATTAAAACCATTTCCAAGCGTCCAAATACATTGTATCACATGTCCTATAAACCGAGAACAAGCGCCGGTCTTCTAGAAGGTCCGATAACCGCTAACACAGATCAAAATAACCGTCAAAAAATTGTTAAAAATCTTGACGGATCCCGTATCGACACGGCGCTTAGGCGCCGAGTCCGGCGCCTAGGCGCCGAGTCCGCGCTGGCGCCAGACCAATAATTTTGACAATTTTGCATTTTGGCTCCATTTTTACTCCTTTTTGCTCCTTTTTTGCTCCTTTTTCACTCTTTTTCTTTCTTGAACATTTTTCCATCACCTATATCCAAAAACACAAAAATACCTTTCATTAAAGCATAATATCCTTAAAAATTTGATAAAAATCAAGGCATAAAAATGGGTATTTTTTTATGGATCAAAATCCCCCAAACTTAAACGTTACTTGTCCTCAAGTAACCCTTTTTACTATATAAAATGTATAACATTTGGAATGAAAGATAAATATTTAAGACTCCTTGTAATTTTTGATCTTATAAAGGCTTTAGTAAATCATTAACCAAATTCCACTAACTAAGTTTAATTTTAAGAATTTAAAGAATATTCAACTACCAAATCATAAGACTTCAAAAATTTTTCATTCATTTCAAAAATAATAGAAGTTTATTATATTAAGATCACATAGATTATTTACAAGAAAAAGATTTTCATGAAAAGTCTTTCCTAAATAAAGATTCATGCATAAAAATTAAGTAAAGTATGTAACTAGTTTTCTTCATATAAGATAATTCAAGTGAAGCCAATTTTTTTTAGGCATATCCTCAATCTTCTCCTCTTTTTTTTTTTCACAGTGAGGATTACTGTATCTGGATAGTCTGTTAATGTTTTTGAACTTCACTATCCTTAACTTATATTTTCAAACTTTTACATTTTCACTTAATTATTATAACATAAATAGAATTTCTAAAAGACTTTTAATCTTTTTTTTCAAGTTATAATTTTTGATTTCTCAATACTTCTAAAATTCAATTATTTCTATTATGAATTAAAAAATTTCTTAATCTTATTCTTCTTTAAGTTAAATAATTCTATTCTTAAAATCAATCAAAGTTATTAAAATTTTGGTTATGTCTACTAAATTATTTATAATTTCAAAAATTTAAGTGATCCTAAATAGAATCTTCATTCCTTCTGTTATGTTAAGATGTTTTTTTAGAAAATATTAGTTTATTAAGGACAAATAAAATTTAAATTTGCATGTATTTTCCCTTCCCCCAAACTTAAGTTTTGGTATATTATAAAAAATAAAGTATGAGAGAAAGAAAAGTATAATTTAAAAAGCAATTTTATAAGCATGTAAAAAAAAATTCTAGAAAGAAATATAATTTACTTCTACGCATGCTTTTTATGAATATTACAAAAATAATGAAGCATATAAAAGTAAGCAGGCTCAAAAAATTTTTTTTTTTTTTAAAAAATTTTATATAGCAGTAGTTGAATTAAATAACTATATTAATAACATAAATAGAATAACATTACTAACTATTCTAGAATACTAAGCAGTAGGCTGAAACAAAAATAAACACAAATTCATTCAAATTTCAGTCTGCAACTAAATATCTAAAACAGTCTCAACATCAAACAATTCATACAAAGTCTCATAAACAAATCTAAACTAGCAAACAACAAACAACAATCAGTACTAGCAAACAAAAACTAAACTAACAATAGACTCAGCACATCTCAGAGGTAAATCAGGCTACTAATCACTGTCTGTAGCCTCGTCATCATCATCACCAAAAGAAAACTCTACATCCTTAGGATCAACATATGGTAAAAATCTAGGACAGGTGGGAAAATAAATATCATGCTCACCCTTCAAGAATCTAACTAAAGACTCTAAATACTCAGCATCATACTCACTCTTCCTCTGGGTGTAATCAGATAGGTGATCAATTTTCTTATCCATAGTATCAAATCTGCAGTGAGTTAGAAATAACTCATTCTCGTCGCTCCGAGAATTGATCATGCATCGATTCCCAAAAACTAGATGGTGGCTCAGCAGTAGAAGTAGAAGTCGTGGAAGTGGAAGCTCTACCTGGAGTAGGTGCAGAAGTAGAAGGGGCTGTAGATCTCTTCCCACGAAGACGATCATAGATACTAACACTCTCCTGCCCAATTGGCTTGGTAGACTTCAGCTTCTCCTCAGAAAAATCTGCAGTGACTTCATTGTTTACACATAAACTATAAATCAGAGATGGGAATCTTAGTCCTACAGAAGCAACTGATCTAGCAGTAGACTCCACAGAATCATAAATAATACTACCGACATCTATCGGCTTCCTCTCCTGAATGCAGTAGTTTAAGATAGATCGATCTCTAGTCACTTCGCTCAGGTGGTTGGAAGGTATAAGTCTTGCAGAAATAAAGTAATGCCATACCTTTGAAATACCATTTAACTTAGAATATTTAAAATTTACGGGTTTATCGTTTCAGATCTTCTAAGCTCCAGTGTTGTCAGTCAAATAAGCAATAATCATCTCAAGATCTCCCTGAGATGGAGATAAACCAGAATAGTAGCACTCGATGGTAGGTGGCAGTCCATAAAAAACATTGATCCTTTCTAGAGTAAATCCTACTCCAACACTTTTGACGAAGTCTTCGTAGTCTTTCGCATCCAAAAGTTAGCATAAAATTCGCGCACGACTGGAATAACAACAACAACGGTGAAATAACAGAATCGTTGCCAGTTGTGCGCAACGATCGTGTTCTCGATCATTTCACCGAGATTGTAAAAGCTTCACTCTGAGATAAATTTTCTGGACGTCACAAATTCGTGATATCGAAAATGCGCTGCCGCAGTAGCGAACTTGCTACTGTCAAAATTTTTTCGTGCCTTTCCTCGCTTAGATTTCGGTGTCATCTAAACATGAAAGAAAACACAAAAAAATTAAGGAATCAAAGATTTAAACTCTTTTTAAGCTTAAGAAACTTAAAATGAGTTTAAAAATTCATGGAGAAACATTACAAATCAAAATTTTTTTCAAAATTTCATTTTTTAGCCAAAAAAAGGAAAAACTATGGTGAAAAGAAAAAATAAATGGATTAGAGTGTAGATCTGACTTTGAGATGAAAAAATCAAGTGATCTCGGGCTCAAAATCTTGATATTTTTACCTCAAAATAGATTTAGAAGGTGGGGTTTCTTGAAAAAGAGGAAGGGGATGAAGCTTAGGCGTCAAAAATGGCTAGTGGGGGTTTAAATGGTGATTTTCGGGTAAGCAATCCGAACCGGCGCCTATGCGCCAGACTCGTCTTTCCAAAAAATCGCTTTAAAAATTTTATTTTCCACCAAAATTCATAAATTAAACTTCTAATTACTCATATAATATTATTGCTTTAGTTTCCATCTACCAAAATATTTTCCAAAAGTTTTAAAAATTAAAAATTAAATCCACCAATTAAACACAAGTTTAAATCAAACTCTTCTAATTACATTCATGATTTTCAATTTCGAGCTCAATATAATTCAGATAAGTATCATAACATGATTCATGTTCTAACAACGATCAAACAATACAAATTTGAAAGCAAATACAACACACATTGAACATGAAAGCAAACACACAAACAAACACAATCGATTTACTAAATCGATACAACGACACACTAGATAAATCACAATCTCACCACATCACTATCTAATTCCCATTATCTTCACAATGAAGATTGCTTAGCCTACTGGGGAAGAATACTAATGCTCTCAAAAAATCCGTAGCCGTTTTCTCGTCGATCCAATTATTTTTCGCATACATCTCCACTTGAGCATCTTGATAAGCCGCTAGATGATCAAATTGAAGTTTCGCCTGCCATTCTAGATGTTCAATTTGATGAAACATCTCATGAAGGCGATCTCTAATGCTTTTAAATTCTGCTTCAAACTTATCTAGATGACTAGAAATTTTCTCCAAAATTACAGGGATGAAACCATTGAAGTAGGGTTGAGGATCTTTTGAGACCTTGTCTCTAGCCTCTTCTTCAAGATTTCTCCTCTCCATTTCTTCAAAAATCCTCTCTAATCTCTCAAGAATGGAGTGTATGGGTCGAAATAATGATTGCATAGGGATTGTGGACGAAGATAGGGTAACTTATAAGATAAAATCGTGTGAAAAACTGAAGATTTTTTGTTATGACACGATCCAGTAACTGTGGAGCTTAGGCGCCAAATCTGGCGCCTAGGCGCTGGACCCATCGACACACAGTTTACTCTGGCGCTTAGGCGCCAAATCTGGCGCCTAGGCGCCGTAACCATGTTCGACTCCATTTCTCCTAACGTCAAATTTCAAATTTTTGTTCTCCAAAATAGGTAATTTAGAATGGTAAGATCAATATAGACTCAGTAACACAAATTATAAGCAATCATAATGAAGGTTAACTTGATCTCCCTTTTACTCATATATGAAATAGAGTGATCCAATGTCTAAGCTTTATATACTTTGAGATAATTTTGAGCTTAAGTCAATAAAGATTTGTTAGCATCAAATTTTCTAAAGTAATATAAAATTAAACAAGACTGAGGCATAACCTTACATTAAAAATGTAAAAACACACAAAACAACGAATAACTATGGGTTACCTCCCACAACGCTCTTGGTTTAACGTCGTTAGCCCGACCTAATTAAGTTTTTAATCAGATAGACTCAACTCATAAGCCTCTTTATAAATCTTTTTAATATCTTCCAAATAAGGCTTCAGTCATAATCCATTAACTTTAAAAATTTTTCCCGTTTTGGAATCTTTAATATCCACAGCTCCATAATGGTATACTTTTTCAATTATATACGGTCCTATCCATTTTGATCTTAATTTTCCAAGAAAAAGTCTTAAACGAGTATTAAATAATAATACTTCTTGTCCAGGCTCAAATATTTTTCCTAAAATCTTTTTATCATGTAATATTTTCATTTTCTCTTTATAAATCCTTGCATTTTCATATGATTCATTTCTTATTTCATCCATCTCATTTAATTGCAATAATCGTTTTTCTCCTGCAGTATCCAAATCAAAATTAAACTCCTTTATCGCCTAATAAGCTTTATGTTCAAGTTCAACAGGTAAGTGAAAATGTTTACCATAAACTAACTGGTAAGGTGACATTCCGATTGGTGTCTTATAAGCTGTTCTATAAGCCCATAATGCAGAATCAAGTCTATCAACCCAATCAGTTCTTTTAGGAGTAAAAATCTTCTCTAAAATTCTTTTAATTTCTTTGTTTGATACTTCAGCTATTACACTTATTTGTGGGTGATATGCAGTTGCAATTCTGTGTTTGGTTCCAAATTTTGCCAATAATGATTGAATTCTTATATTTCTAAAATGACTTCCACCATCTGTGATAACTACCTTAGGCATTCCAAATCTTGAAAAAATCATCTTCTTTAAAACTTTTGAAACACTTTTGGAATCACAGCTAGGTAAAGCTACAACTTCAATCCATTTTGAAACATAATCAACCGCTAATAAAATATAAATCTTTCCAGATGATGGTACAAATGGTCCCATAAAGTCTAAACCCCATATATAAAAAATTTCAACTTCCAATATACAGTTTAAAGGCATTTCATCTTTCTTGGATATATTTCCCATCCTATGACATCGATCACATGTTTTCACATAAGGTCTCACATCTTTAAATAAGGTAGGTGATCCACTTTTCGATATTTATACTTACAATTATAATATAAAAAGTTAGCAACGGCACCAAAAATGTGATCCGCACTGAATATATACTGATGATTCTGTTATAGATTTTATGATTTATATTGTGGATACTACGCAAGTATATGTATCGTTATCAAGTAATATAGGGCTCCAATGGAGTCCTAGATATCGATCCCACAGGGAAGTTAGAAAATTTCAAAGACAAATTAAAGTAAACTTACTTACTAATCTAGTATACAGAAATTAAGAATACTTTGACTAAAATAAACTAAAGCTTAAAGGTTGAATATAAGATTTCAGAAAAGTATCTTTCTCCTTGTTTTAGAGAATTAAGTGAAATGAAGAATTAAATGAGTTTTTAATTGTATTGTGCCAAATAGGAGCATTCCTATTCTTTACCCTTTGGTCAGAGTGCAAAGAACATTGACTAGTCTTATGTTTGATTATCGAATCACGGCTAAGTTTGGGAGGATACCGACTTGTCGGCATATTTTTAGGTTGTGTGTTTTATTTTGAAAAGTGGTCGCCTAACAGAAGTTGTCGGCAAATTTTTAATTTAGTTTAAATAAATAAATTGAAAAGTAGTATTTGATTTTGAAAACAATTTTAAGTTTGAAAAATTTTAAGATATGAAATCAAACTGATCTCACATCCCAAATAGTTTATATAAACGAATACCACACCACAAACCGTGTATCTATCCCTAAGGATAGACACACTGCTTGATGGTGGGGCTCGATTAAATAAACTAGAAGATTTGTGACATCCGTTTGGTCCGCGAACCAATTTTATAAGCCGACAAGTTTCCCCCGCTTAATATGAAAACATTAAACGGGGTTTATATTACTCAGGTTCTTTAAAATTCCCTATAAGGGCAAGCCCCTATAGTTAATTACATCTTAAGTGACGGGAATCACCTAAGAAAACTCTCGATAATAATCAATGATTCTCGCTCTCAAGAATTTCAAAGTTTAAGGTTTTCAAAGATTGAATTTTGAAGTTTCAATAGGGAATGGATCAAATTTTTGGAACATTTTGTTTTGTGAATCCAAAGGAAGAAAGGTAGGAGAAATCACTGATTCGAAGTGAACTTCGATAATTTCCCGACTATCCTATCATTTGGCTTCGAATTTAGGAAAGTCCTAATGTTTATTTAGTATTTCAATCTTGTCAATCTTAATTAATTAGGGCTTATATTTGTATGATAAAATCAAACAAATAGCTCTAGAAAATGTGAGGGTTTATATCGTATCGGACGACTACCTCGGAATCCTAAGACCGGTTAGGGCTTAATTTGCAATGCAAATGCCTAACGAAGAGTTGAGGATTTATGTTGCACTAGGCAAGCTACCTCGAAATCCTATGGTTTAGTTATTTAATTCTAAGAAATGTTTAGCCGATGTAGACTCGAGGTTTTGCCGATGACGATGGTCATGCTGCCCACCATGCTCCGAGCTCCTTGTTGTTGCAGAGGTTTAGTTTTAGAAATCATAAATCAGGGGATGAGAGAAGTGTTTTGGTTTAGAGAAAATCTTAATTTCCAAGTGTTTTTTGTGTTTTAATTAAAACAAATCTTAAAGTTGATTATAACGACACCGGTTAAGATCCCACGGTTCCATCCTTCCGGCATCGTTATTTTTATCGGATTCACTTAGTCCGGATGAATTTGCTAAACTCAACCGAATGAGTTCCACACTTTCATTTAGACCGTGGGAAATCCCGTTAGCAACACGTAGGTTACATCATCCGAGGTATTCCCGATCATCCAACGAGACGTTTTAATTTAGTTGCAATTGTAGTTTTGTGTTCCGTTTGTGATTAAATTTTGAGTTGTTTTATATTTTGAAATGTTGTGGCGGTGAATTTTATCTTGCAATGACTTTTAACTTAATTTTGGTTTCAGTTTTAGGGGCTATCCTAAAGGTGTGGGTTTTCATGCAACTGTTGTTTTATCATGCAAGAAAAGTAAAATGCATTTGCAATAAAGTAAATTGCAAGAAAGTAAATTGCAAGAAAGTAAATTGCAAGAAAGTAAATTGCAATAAAATAAAAGCGTACCTGGAGGGTCTTCCCGTCATCCCAAGCTGCACTTAAAACACAATTAGAATATTTAAGCAAGTTCCTAGGTAAAGCTAAGGGAAAGGTTATGGTTTTCTACCAAATTCCTAATCCTATAGCTAGTCATTTCCTATGACGTCTAGGTTCTTTGTGTTTTGGTTTAAGGACGATTTTCTTCATCAAAGAATAATCAAATTCAATTGTTCTTATAAATATCCTATCATATTGAGAAAGTGCTTAAGAAGGATCTTAAACATCTTTTCGATATTTCTAGGATTGTTTTAAGTCCAAATGAATTTAATTATATAAATGAATCGATCGTCCGAGGTTTTCAAGTCTTGTTAACTTGCTCAGATGAACTAGGACATTTGAATATCCTATGAGTAAAGTAACACTCCATTTAATGTTTCATTTAGGAGTTACAATAATCAAAGCTTTCAAGGCAAGTTAGTATTCAAATGATTTGGTTTAAGTTAAAGAGTTTAAATTTGGAATAGTGTTCAAGTTGTTTTATATTTAATTTCTTTTATGTCTTAGGTGATGTTATATTTAATTTAACTTAATTTAATTGAGTTTTAATTTAGTTTAACATAATTCAATTTAATTTGACTTGGTGTTTAATTAATTTGATTTGATTTAACTTTAATTTAATTATTTAATTTAATTTAATTTAATTTTAATTATTTAATTTAATTTAATTTAATTGTTTAATTTAATTTAATTTAATTTTAATTTAATTTAATTTAATTGTTTGATTTAATTTAATTTAATTTTAATTAATTTAATTTAATTGTTTAATTATTTAATTTAATTTAATTATTTAATTTAATTTAATTTTAATTAACTTAATTTAATTGTTTAATTTAATTTAATTTAATTATTAAATTTAATTTAATTTAATTTTTAAATTTAATCTTAATTTAATTTATCTTTAATTTACTTTATTTTTAATTTTAATTGAAATTAAGTCTTTTAATATTTTAAATTTGAGTTATCATTTTAATTAAAAACTGAGTATTAGTTGATATAATTAATTTAGGGATTTTTTAAATTAAAGAAAAAAATCTCTTCCTAATAAAGATCCCTTATTTTAATAATTCCAATTTTATTATTCTTCCAAATTTAATCTATTATTTAATTAAAGTTTAATCATTTTAAAATTATTTAATGGGTTTCTACCCTTTAATTATTTAAATTTCAATCATCCAAATCAGATTAGGATCAAATATTTTACTTGTTGATTTTTTATTAAACCTAAAGTTTTAATTAAGGATTAAAGATTTTAATTACCATTTTACCCTTTAAGCTTAATAATTTCATAACTCACTAAATTGAACTCAAATGAACTTGAAATTTTTATGTGACTTTACTCATATGTCAATAAAGACATGAGAGGAGAAAATGTGATTTTTCTGTATTTAATTTATTTATATAATTATTTTTGGTGAAAAATAGAGATTTTCAAGGAAAATTTGATAACATGACCAAGGGAAAAGTTTCTGTCCTTAAGAAAATTAGGGGACATTCCTAATGACCAGAGAAGCACTTGGACCAATTTTGGTGATTTTTTGAATTATATTATTTTTATTATAATTATTTTGAGTTTTGGAGTGTTAATTAATTTAAAAATAAGATAAATGTTGAAAAATGGATTTTATATTTTTCAAAAATCTCTCTGATATCAAGGAAACCAGAGAATCAAATTTTGCAATTTTTTGATTTTTCTATGATTTATAATCATTATTTTAGTGAAAATGCTAGAAAATACATTTTTTTTAATTTTAAAATTACCCTAGGGCTTTAAAATTTAATATCTCACTAAATAGACTTAGGAAAAATGTGGGATTTGTTCCTAAGTGATTAAAATTCAAAATGTGACATTTTGGTGAATTTTATTATTTTTGTGATTTTTATTATTTTTTAATTATTAAAAATATTAAAATATTATTAAAAATCAACTTTTTAGAAAATTAAAATTTTAATTTTCTTAGGTTCCCCTGATATCAGAGAGGCTCCAAAACCAATTTGATGGATTTTTAAAAAGTATTTTAAAAGTTATGAATTTTTAAAGTTTAAAATGGCTAAGTGGCTTAATTAACCCAATTAGTGGGGTTAACCAAGTCCAATTGACCTCAAATTTTTATGGTGGATTCCTCTGATCCTAAAGGTCAGTGGAGAATTGATTTCAAGTCAATTTGATGTTTGGTTAACTCTAATTAATTAAAGACCTATTTTGGGTGTTTAAGCCAATTAGAGTTGTTCTGAATGAACTAAGCCAAAATCTATTTTTCCTAGGGTTCTCTGGTCATAACGAACATCACCAAATTTTCCTAGAATTTATTTCACAACATGCTAATTTTTGGAATTAAAATACTCAAAACAGCAACATGCATTTGAAAAATAAATAACTTTTCACAGAGATGGCCTCCGACCTTGGAAAATTCGGGGAATGTTCCCAAGTTCGGAGGCTTCAAAAGCCCTATGGTCTCATGCCATGGTGAATTGTATACATGCATGGAGAATTAAATGTATGCAGAGAGTAAATAAATTATAAAAAATAAAATACTTGATGAAATTAAATGATTTCTTTTCCACATTATTCTCCTCCGTTCACCGAGCAAGAGGGTATTTTTATTTTATTTTTGTGATTTTCCTACACAGAGATATGAATTTTTGAAGTTTAGGGAATTAAATAAATAAGAAAATACCCTAATTTTCTATTTATCCACGCGGCGCCGCCGCATCCTCGGCGACTCCGAAAGGCCACGCGGCGCGCTCCCATTCGACGCCGCCACTCGAGTCGGCAGCCGGGCCCCGCGGTTCTCGCACCGTTTCCTGGTCCGACGCCATCTGAGCCGTTCGTCCGCGCGTGTATTGAATGGACGGCATCCGTTCATCGTCCCCAAGTGTTCTCACCCGAGAGCCGTCCACACTGAATCCCTAAGATCTCACTCGATTCTCAATGGATTTTTACGTTCTTATACTCTATGGATTCGTCTTGAAGAGACGAACACATCTATACGGCTAACATGCATTGAAACTAAGGCATTTGAAATGGAGAATCTCCGAAGCTCGGGATGGAGAGTTAACTCATACCTTAGCTCGGAGAAGTGTGGCTTCAATCCGAGAGTTGTTGCACCTTCGATTGGGTCCCTGGCAAGCTCCGGATGAAGTCTCCCGGTCCAGTGAATTGTCCGGATATGATTTCGACCAAGCCCGATCACAAAGCTTGGAGGCTGGAGCAACCGGGTGGCTCTGGAGATGGGGCTTTTGATGGTGGACACCTTCCCTTGGTCCGGTGAAGGTGTAGAG
The DNA here is from genome assembly GCA_022702705.1 of Papilionanthe hookeriana x Papilionanthe teres. Classification (NCBI taxonomy): domain Eukaryota; kingdom Viridiplantae; phylum Streptophyta; class Magnoliopsida; order Asparagales; family Orchidaceae; genus Papilionanthe; species Papilionanthe hookeriana x Papilionanthe teres. The sequence goes on along the minus strand of CM040428.1, from coordinate 80,442,638 downwards.
CCAATCAATTTGAGAATTGGCTCACTCGTGGAGAAGTGTCCTGGTTTCGGGTGGAATTTCAACTCTGAAATTGAGCTTTCAGAGGAGAAATGACTGGGGAATTCCACTGGGGATCAAGTGCTCTAAGGGTGGAGAAGGGTCTGGAACAATTTTGGCAGAGTTTTGGCAAGGTTTGTGCTCAACTCTTCTTTGGCCGAGAGGGTGAGGGGTTTAAATAGGAGAGGGTGGAAGGCCTCCCAGGGGGAGTTAGGGCTTGGGATCAGCTGCTCTGGTGAGGAGAAGATCAGCCATGGTAGCCACTGGGGATGGGGCGACTCGGCAAGTGAGAATTTCAATGTTGGCTCACATGTGAGCTCTCGGCCATGGTGTTTTCCGGCGGCCTGGTGGCCGGCCGGCCAAGCATGGGTCACCCTCAAGGTCAGGTGGGTCAGGGCTGGAGGTTTGTGCAATCAATTGGCCATGGACATGTGTAAAGGCTTTGATCCAAAGTGGAATGGGGCATGGCTAGATTTGAACCTAAATGGGTCAACCCACCCATTTGGGCTAGGTGCACCACCCAAGGCCTGGTTTTGGCCGAGGGAAAAGTGATTTGGCTCAGCATAATCAGTAGGGTCAAGTCACCATCCAAGCACAATTAGGCTTAAGCATGGTTTAGTGGAAACATGGAAGTGGTTAATCACCTTTAGGAATTAAGGAAAGAGCCTCCTCCTTTTGCCCAAAATGGCATGGTGACATGTAAAGAGGCTCTCATGGCTTGCATATGGCTTATGCATGGCTCCATGGCTCCATTTGGCTTGGGAAAAGTAAAGTCAATTTCATGGAAATGGATTTAAGGAAAATTTTGGTATTTAGGGGTGATTTGGCATGAGGCTTCATTTGGAATAATTCAATGATGATTTTAGGACTTAGGTAATGGATTTAATTAAATGGATGACAAATGGAGATGTCATGTGGGCTTTAGGGTAGATTTGGGCTTTTGAATTTTGAAGGAAATGGGCTTTTAAGAAGGTTTAAGGGAAGTGGGCTTTTAAGTTTAAGGATGTGTTCATGGATGGGAATTTTTGTAGAAGTTTGGGCCAAATAGTTGTTGGTTTTGGTTTAGGGATGTTTCATGAATAATTTGAAATAGATTTAAGGTGGTTTGGGTTTGAATTGGGTTGAATTTGGGTTTATTTGGTAAATGGGCCAATGTAGGTCAAATTAGGCTAACTTGGGCCAATGTTGGGCTAGGGTTGAAATTGATGTAAAATAAATGTTAAGAAATGTTTATGGGAGTGTTTCAAAGAGGTTTTGGCTTTGGTTGGGTTTTAATTTTGAGGTTTGGGCCTATTTGGGTTAGATTTGGGTTTAGGTCGAAATTGGGCTTTTTGATTTTGGGTTGAATTTGAGTGGGGTTTGGGTCAAAATCTTGGGCAAATCATGTTAGTGTTTTGTTTATGAGGATGTTAAGGAAGGTTTAGAAAAGATTTGGGGTTAATTGGAGTTGAATTGGGTTAGTTTGGGCTAAGTTTGGGTCATGGGTCCAAATTTGGGTTTTAAGGCCCAAAGTGAAATTGGATCCAAATGTCAATCAAATTGGACTTGGATTTGGTCTAAATTGGTATTGGGAATGTTGAATTGAAGTTTAGAATTGAATTGGACCAAAATTGGGGTCAATTGGGTATGTTTGGTTTGACATTGGGTCCACTTTGGGTTAAAATGGGTCAATTTGGGGGTTTTGACAAAAGTAGGGTAAATTGACAAAATTGGCCCATGGTGTAGTTGGACAAAATGAAATTGGGAATATTTGGGATTTTCTGGAATTTTCTGGGAATTTTCTGAATTTTTGGATTTTTAGGCCAAGAAGGGTATTTTGGGTATTTGGAGGGTATTGGGGGGTTTTCTTGGAATTTTTGGTATTTTTGGGTATGGATGATCAATTTGAGTGATGTGGAGGTGTTTGGGATTGATTTTGGAAAATTTTAGGTAATTTGGAAATTTTGCAAAAATTTGGGTAATTCAAGGGTTTTGGGTAGGTTTAGTAGGTGTAGGGTCCCGGGGGTCAAAAATTGAAAATTTGGGAAATTGAAGATTGGGTGAATTTAGGTGGAAAGAAATCATTTTGGTTGAGCCATGAAGCCATTTCAAGCCCATATGAGCCATGAAAGGACTCATTTGAGGCATTCATTATGTTGTTCCTAACCCTCTTACGCGAGGGCTTAGGGGTTAAGGACCATCCATGTGAATCACCTACATGAGTCGGGAGGTCAAGTTGGGTATGGGTGTGGTTTTAGGAAGTGTGTGGAAATGTAGTGTGTAAGTGTAGTGTATAAGTGTAATGTGTGTGTAAGTCGGCCCCTTCACTGCACCGAGGCCACCTGGGACGATCCTAAGGCCAAAGAGTCCTATAGGAACTCATCCTTTAAACTTCCACATTTGATTTCAACCCTCTAGGTGATTAGGGGTCTATAGTCAAGTTTGTGGAGTTTGCAGGGAGTTTAGAAGTGGTTTGAATTTCTAAAAGGCGGGTCCCAATTCTAGTCCTCTAAGATAGTCAAAGGAAAAGCCTAAGGCTAGATCCTAAGCACTAAAAAGAAGAAGGGAAGACCTCATCAAAAATGAGGTCAACAAATGGACCCCCAATAGGTGTGGTGAGCCGACGGAGCACACCGCGCGTATTGGTGTTGACCGAAGCGATCAACAAAACCAACACGGATGTCCAAGTGACGAACTTAGGACGAAGTAGAAGAGTTTCGCTGGGGAGTGTCAAGTATATCTCCGGAACCGGAGATTCTTGAACTCTCGCTGGGGAAAGGAAAAGGAGGTAAATCCCAAATCACATGATCTGAGGGAATTTTGATTTAGATTTTATTTTGTTTCAATTTATGTTTTGATGTGTGAGTTTAAATTTTAGTTTGGAGTTTCAATTTAGATTGAAGTTTGTCAAAATTAATTTGAGGGATTCGATTTGAAATGAAAATTAGGATTTTGAGGTTTTAGATGTAACATCTCCAACCTCGAAAGAAAATTGAATTGATTAGATTGAATCGTTGCAATGAGAAGATATCTCAGAGCAAAGTGGTGTTGGATGTAAAATCCTTAACCTCAAGAGTTTGATTTTGATGTGATGTATTTCATTGCGATAGGGAAAAGATCCTAAAGCAATGCAGTCTCGAATGTAAAATCCTCGACCCAAAAGTTGAATTTTGATGTATTTCAGTGCAATAGGAAGAGAATCCTAAAGCGATGGCAGTCTTGGATGTAAAATCCTCGACTCAAAAATTTGAATTTTGATGTATTTCAATGCAATAGGAAAAGAATCCTAAAGCGATGCGATCTTGGATGTAAAATCCTCGACTCAAAAGTTTGAATTTTGATGTATTTCAGTGCAATAGGAAGAGAATCCTAAAGCAGTGCAGTCTTGGATGTAAAATCCTCGACCTCAAGAGTTTGATTTTTTGATGTGATGTACTTCATTGCGATAGGGAAATGATCCTAAAGCAATGCAGTCTTGGATGTAAAATCCTCGACCCAAAGGATTTGAATTTTGATGTATTTCAGTGCAATAGGAAGAGAATCCTAAAGCGAGTGCGATCTTGGATGTAAAATCCTCGACCCAAAAGTTTTGAATTTTGATGTATTTCAGTGCAATAGGAAGAGAATCCTAAAGCAGTGCAGTCTTGGATGTAAAATCCTCGACTCAAAAGTTTGAATTTTGATGTATTTCAGTGCAATAGGAAGAGAATCCTATAGCGATGCGGTCTTGGATGTAAAATCCTCGACCCAAAAGTTTGAATTTTGATGTATTTCAGGTGCAATAGGAAGAGAATCCTAAGCAAGTGCAGTCTTGGATGTAAAATCCTCGACCCAAAAGTTTTGAATTTCGATGTATTTCAAGTGCAATAGGAAGAGAATCCTAAAGCGAGTGCAGTCTTGGATGTAAAATCCTCGACCCAAAAGTTTTGAATTTTGATGTATTTCGGTGCAATAGGAAGAGAATCCTAAAGCAGTGCAGTCTTGGATGTAAAATCCTCGACCCAAAAGTTTTGAATTTTGATGTATTTCAGTGCAATAGGAAGAGAATCCTAAAGGAGTGCAGTCTTGGATGTAAAATCCTCGACCCAAAAGTTTTGAATTTTGATGTATTTCAAGTGCAATAGGAAGAGAATCCTAAAGCAGTGCGATCTTGGATGTAAAATCCTCGACCCAAAAGTTTGAATTTTGATGTATTTCAGAGTGCAATAGGAAGAGAATCCTAAAGCGGTGCAGTCTTGGATGTAAAATCCTCGACCCAAAAGTTTGAATTTGATGTACTTCAGTGCAATAGGAAAGAATCCTAAAGCAGTGCAGTCTTGGATGTAAAATCCTCGACCCAAAAGGTTTGAATTTTGATTTGATTGAGACTTGAAATCTGGAAAGATTGAATTTGAGATTTGGAATGATGAGTTTGAACTCGATTGAAATTTGATTTAAGATTTGATTTGAAATTTGAAAGATCAAGTTTGAAACTTGATCGAGATTGGATTTGGAATTTGACTGAGGATTTGACTTGAGATTTGGGAAGATCAAATTTGAAATTTGATCGAGAGTGGATTTGGAATTTGATTGAGGATTTGACTTGAGATTTGGGAAGATCAAATTTGAAATTTGATCGAGAGTGGATTTGGAATTTGATTGAGAATTTGATTTGAAATTTGTAAGGATGGAATTTGATTGAGATTTGATTTGGAAGTTTGGAAGGATAGAATTTGATTTTGAAGTTTGAAAAGATTGAAATTTGATTCGGAATTTGGAAAGATTGAATTTGAGATTTGTGTTGATTTCGTTTATCTTTTAATGGTTCAAATTTTATTTTGTTGTTTATTTAATGTTCATGTGAACTTGGTGTTTGTCATTTTTCGGATTTTTTTTTTATATTTTCGAATTTAACGTGAATGAAGTAGGATAAGATCCGGAAAGAGATCTTGATTTGGAGAAGAAAACGAGGAAAACTTTATTATCATGATTTTATTTATTTTAGCACATTTTATTTTTGAGTTCGGACCCAATCATAAGTAATTACTTCACCCGTGTTTCTTAGGGATGAAGAATTCATTCCTTCGAAACATCGAGTAGCGTAATATTTTTTCAAGTATCGTCCGTCGATTGGAAGCATATGTCGTTCTCCCCGGCAATTCACTAGCTGGTAGGAACCTCCCGAGTATACTCGCTTCAACCACAAACGGTCCTTCCCAAGTGGGTTCAAATTTTCCTCCTATCTTGCGGTGTGCAAGAATAGGTCTCTTAAGAACGAGAACTAAGTCACCAACCTCGAAGGTTCTCGGGCGGACCGGCTTGTCATGGGCTTCGAACCATCTTAGCTTGGTATAGTTCTAAATTCTCGTTGCGCCGCAAGTCTTTTCCCTTCCAAGCTTTCTAATTCTTCGAGTCGTAGTCCGGCGTTTTCTTCGTCGTGATCTTATTTGCAATCGCAATTCGAGTGAAGGAAGCTGAACCTCTAAAGGTAACACCGCCTCGGACCCATACACCGGAGCGTAAGGTGTAGCTTCGAGTAGGGGTTCCGAAGGTTGTCCGTAGAGCCCATAAGGCTTCTAACAATTTCTCGTGCCAATTTCTCTTATTATCGTCCAAGGTTTTCTTTAAGATTTGAACGAGAGTTTTATTAAAAGCCTCGGCGAGGCCGTTTGCTCTTGGGTAGTAAATTGTCGAGTATCGCCGATCGATTCCGTGTCTCCCGACAAAATTGTTGATTTGTGTGCTTCGAATGCCGACCCATTATCCGAGATGATCTCGCGCGGCACTCCGAAACGGTAGACAACTTGGTTCTCGAAAACCGCAGAGACGTGGTGTGCTTTCACTTCTCTAAGTGGAACCGCCCGCCACTTGGAAAAGTAATCCGTAGCCGCAAGAATGAAACGATGTCCTTTCGAAGATGGTGGTTCTATCGGACCCACTATATCCGTGCCCCAACATTCAAATGGCCACGACGCAATTGTCGGGTGTAGCACATTTGGAGGTTGGTGTAGAACCACTCCGTGCACTCGGCATTGATGACGCCTCTCGGCGATTTTCATGCGGTCGGTCATCATCGAGGGCCGGTAGTACCCTAGTCTTTTAATTTTCATTTTCATCTTTGGACCCGACCGGCGAGCGCCACGCAGTCCCGAATGCACCTCTTTAACAATTTCACGGGCCTCGAACCCGCTTAGGCACCTTAGCCACATTTCGATCAAAAGACCTTCCGTATAATGTGTTGTTTATTAATGCGTAGGACGAGTTCTTTTCTTGATCCGATGGGCCAGCGACCTATTGTCCGGTAGTTTTCCCGTTTGCGGTAGTCTCATCAATGGCCGTCGCCAATCTTCCGTGTTTTCCGTCACCGCTCGCAATCGATTCTTTTTCTTTTCTCGATTTGTGTATCATGTCTATGTCAAGTCGTGATAGGACTCGACGTCCGTGAATCGACACTTCCACCGATTCATCTTGCAAACAGGCAAATTCTTTTGCGAGACGGGCTAAAGCATCCGCTAAAGCATTCTCTTTTCTAGGAATTTTGTAGATTGTCACATTTGGAATCCGTTCCAACAACTGTATGGCATACTCGGAAGTATTGTTCGAGTCTTGGTTTAAAAATCCCGTATTGTCCGGCGATCCGTCGAATGATTAACCGTGAATCCCCGTAGATGTTGATGTCTCGTTATCCCCATTTGAATAGTTAATTCCGATCCCGTTATGAGGGCCTCGTATTCTCGCTTCGTTGTTCGTACACGGTTCTCGTCAAGTGGTAGGAGTATCTTAACATCCCCCGCTCCGGGTGTTATAAAGATTAGCCCGATTCCCGCCTTACGGCACTATCACTTGCGATTCTTCGTCTTCTGTGTGCCGAAGATGCTCCGTCGAAATACAATTCCCAACGTCGATCATCGGGGTCTTCTAGGCTCATTATTTGTTCATCCGGCGGATCGTCATCGAGAGGAGATTCGGCCGGCAAAGGGTGTGCTGCGAGGAAGTCCGCTAAGACTTGTCCCTTTACGGCACGCAGAGGCACGAAAGTTATATCGAATTGCAATAATATCATCGACCATCCGGCAAGTCCGTCGGAAAGTGTTGGACGAGTCATCAAGTATTGCAGAATGGATTGAACTTCGAGATCGAGTCGACCTTATGAGAAAGCATGTAATGCCCGAGCTTTTGAGCGGCGAAGATCGTGGCCAAACAATGCTTTTCAATTGCGGGATACCTTACCTCCGTCGGAAGTAAACGACGGCTTAAGTAGTAAAGAGCATTTTCTTTACCCTCATCATCGACCCAGGCAACAGGCTCCGAGGGAGTCGTCTAGAGCCGCGGTGTAAAGTATCGACGGTCTACTCCGAGACCGGGGTCGCTAAGACAGGAGGTGTCATTAAATATTGTTTAATGTCTTCGAAGGCCTTCCGGCATTTCTCTTCCCAAATAAATTTGGCGTCCTTTCTAACTAGTGCCGAGAAAGGCCGACACCTACCCGACGGGTTTGAGATAAAGCGTCGAAGATATGCCGCCTTCCCTCGAAAAGATCGTAGTTGTTTTAAGGTTTTGGGAGGCGGCATTTCTAAGATGGCTTTAATCTTCTCCGGTCGATTTCAATTCCACGATGTCGGACAACGAATCCTAAGAATTTCCCGGAGGTGACGCCGAAGGCGCATTTTAAGGGATTCATCTTAAGGTTAAATTGTCTTAATCGTTCGAAAACAATTCTCAAATCATACAGGTGGTTTTCCTTTACCTTGCTTTTGATGACAACATCGTCCACGTAGCACTCGACTTGATTGTGGATGAGGTCATCAAAAATTCTTGTCATTGCTCTTTGGTAAGTTGCTCCTGCGTTCTTCGGTCCGAATGGCATCACCGTGTAGCAAAATACTCCGATCGGCGTTCGAATGCCGTAAGTTTTTCATCTTCTCGAGCCATTTTTATCCGGTTGTATCCCGAAGATCCATCCATGAATGAGAATATTTCATGTGTCGAAGCAATATCGATCATCGCTTCCGGAATCGGTAGAGGGAATTCATCTTTTGGACATGCCTTGTTTAAATCTCTCGAAGTCCACACAAATTCCGATCCGACCATTCTTCTTTCCGACCGGCACTACGTTGGCTAGCCAGGTCGGGTATTGTTCTTCACGGACAAATTTAGCGTCTATTAGCTTTTTAACTTCGGCTATGACTTGTTGTTCGATTTCCGGACGCATTCTTCGGGACCTCGTCCGACCGAACGTAGTAGGATCCACTCCTAGCTTGCGGACTGCAACCTCTGGGGCTAATCCTGGCATTTCATCGTAGCTCCAAGCAAAACAGTCCTTAAATTCCATTAATAATTTGATTATTTCTTCGGAGTCTTCTTTATTGAGTAAGGAGCTAACAAAGGTAGGTCTAGGCTCTTCGCTAGTACCCAAGTTAACTTCCGTTAACTCATCTATTGTAGATTTGATTTCTTCTTCGAATTCGGTGGAGCGTCTCCAATTTGTAAATCTTCGAGTTCGTCCGTAGTTTCCATGCGGTTTTCATTGGATTTGCAAGTGACAACCAAGCAAAATTCAGCATCGTCAACCGACCCTACCGTGCCGAATCCGAGTCCATACTTTGAATCGGGAGGACGGCCGGAGTTATTCCATAACTTTTCAAAATGTTGTGATTGGCCTTTTGTCCATTGTCGAGGTAAGAAACCACGTTGAATTAAATTTTGAACACAGGGAGAGTACCACTCAAAAGGTAATTCCATTAATTCCGATGAAGTGACATCTTCGAATTGTACATTATTTTCAGCTTTGGAGGAAGAAGCACCACGGTAGAATTTGATCGGCTTTGCACCGTCACTACGTACCTCTTTGACCTCCATACCCTCGATCTTATTAGAATGGATCGGAGTTAGGGTCATAGTATGTACGTAGTGGTTAATCTTCTCGTACATTGATTTGTATTCTTCGTTCTTTTCATCTTCGAGGGAGATCTTGTATCGCGGCTTCTTTCGACTTATTGTTGTCGCTTCTTGCTTGATTTCTTTTTCTTCTTCGAACTATCATCCCAATCAACATTGATGGTTGGTTTCTTCTGTCCAATTGTCCTAGTGTCTCTACCACGGCCTCGTCCCCGGCCTCGACCTCGGATGCGAGTTGTGGAGAAACCTTCACCATCTCGCCGGAAGGAGTGGTGAGTGACTCGTTGGACTAGAACTTCAGTGTTCTTCGTTGTCCCGAACTTTCTTTGCTTTATTTGTTACGGTGTCTCTCGGAGAAGATTGTTTTCTTGGCGGTGCATAATAAGCCGCATCTTCATGGATTCCAATTTCATGTACGGAGAATGGTCGTAAGTCTCCTTTGATGCACTCGTTCCCCTCCATCGTAATATTTGATGCACCGATGCAGAGATGATGGTACCATCCTCGTTTTCATGTATCCATGGTCGGCCCAAGTAGAGCGTTGAACGACGTTTCGAATCGATTATATGAAATTTTGCGGTTGTCTTTGCTAAATCACCGGTCTTCATCGGTAGCGTTATCGACCCGAGGGCTCTTTCTCCTTTCCGGTTGAATCCTCTTAATAACATTTTGTCGGCCTCGAGCTCACGAGCATCAATTTCCAAGTATGCTAGTGTTCGAAGACTCATTATATTGATTGATGCTCCCGGATCCACCAATACTGCGGAGAGCGTAAACTTCCCAATCAGTAATCGAAATGTACAACGGTCGGTTGTGATCCGCCGTCCCAAGTAGTAGGTCATTGTCTCGCGAAGGTGACACCTCGTCGTTCCTTTAACGAGCAAACCTCATCTAAGGAATCTCCCGCCATTCGAGCTAAGCAAATTTCCGGATCAAGTAAGGCCTCGATCGAGCTTCTCTCATCTCCTTTCGATAAGATGAGAGCATCGTAAATGCTCGGCTTGGCCGGTAGTTTCCTAAGATGGGCTAGCACGTTGTAGTCCACTTTGTTCTCCCTGTGTCTCGGCTTCTTCTCGAATGGGTATGTCTTCTCGCCTGGGGTTGGTTCTTCTTGAACAACCACCTGCTTTCCTTTGTCTTTTGGACCCATTCTCGGAGGTAGAACTTTTCCACTTCTTAGGTTGACTTCTGTAATTTCCTCTGAATCTAGTATTGAGTTTGCTGGTGTTTCCTCCTGAATCGGAATGACTCGGCTCTTCCGGATTATCTTCCAAATCCGAAGGCTCTAACTCTATTGTAACCGGAGCTCCTCGAAACTCACGGATAGATCCGTTGCTTGTTGAACTCTCGTAGCCTCCTCGATGGATGCCTTCTTCGTCATTTTGATCGTCGAGATCATGTATGATTTGAGAATTGTTGTTGGTATCGAAATCGACGCCCGGATTGTCGCTAGTTACGTAATCGTTAGAAACGGTCAAAACGTAGCCAACGCCATCACCCTTATCATTATATGATCCCACCGAAGTGAGCGGATAATCATACAAAATCGAGAGGTTCGAGGGATTTCTCCCCGAATCGGAAACAACTATCCTAGGATAAGCAGCCCCTAGTCTAGCCTTAGGAATCTCGGTCCCCTCTTCTTCGTCAATTTTCTTCTTCTCTTCGATTTTCTCCCGTCGAGGTGGTTCCTCCATCGCAAGTGATAGTACCGGCTTAACGAGTCTCGAACTCGAATTGAAGCTCGCACCGAAGCGGTTCGGATGTTGTCTAAAATCTTCTTCGAAGATCTCGTCCAGTGCGGTAGTCCATCCATCGTCGGCTGCATAGGGATCTATCGGAATGACGGGATCGGTTGAGATAACATCGACGGAACCTCCTTTCGGGGTTCCTTCATGTACTCCTTCGGGATTGTTATATTTCCTTTCCGAAGGTTGTCGTTGAGCCAACTTTTGAAGGTAATGCAGCTCTTCTATCTTGTGCCCAAGCATCCGATGGTAGGGGCAAAAGTCGGGATCACCTTTCTTGTTGACTTCCTCCGGTCTTTCGGGCTCGGCAGCTGGAAATCCGGAGTTTTCATTAAGCTACGGAACATCCTCGGTACTCGCTTCATTTTTGAACGGATATTCTCTCGCTCGAAGCTCCTCAATGTACGTTGCGGACGAGACGGTTGTTCATACCGCGGAGACGACCGATAGCCGGACCGGGGTTGCCGGTAATTTTGTTGTGGTTGCCGCGGCCGTTCTGTGGTATTTGCATCGGTTGTTTGCCTTTGTCAACCGCCGCAACGACCCCGCATTTCTTTTCGAAAGTCTTCACCGGCTTCGCTCGTCCGTCTTGTCGGCAAAACTTAATTGCTTCGCCTCTTCTTGCAAGCTTCCGGCCTTGCTTAACAACTTCTCAAAAGTCTTAATAGTGAATCCCTCGAGGAGAAGTGCTATCGGGCCGTGAATGCTTTTAAGCAAGATGCCGACCGCATGTTGTTCTTGCAGTTGTGGTTCACACTTCATACTTAAATTTCTCCATCGAAGTATGTAATCCACTAGAGTTTCATTCGGCCTTTGTTTCTCTACCACTAAATCACCTATAGTGATGTGGTGCCGAGCTCCGGCAAATCGCTTAATGAAGAGGCTCTCTAGCTCCGAGAATGTCTTTACGCATCCGTTGGGTAATTCCGCATACCGGCCGAAGGCGATTCCCGACAGATCGCTAACGAACCGTCGGAAGAGTAGCGCATCGCTCCCGCCGCATTGCAACAACCGGCACGAAAGTGTGCAACATGCCGTCGGGGTTCCGTGCTCCGTCGAAGGTCTTAAACGAGAGGTGGTACGAAGCCCTTCGGGTATCGGACAGCGTCGAATTCTTCCGGTAAGGTCTACCCGTCCGAATAGATGTCCCGTTCTTCGATTGTGCTAGTGGCTTCTCGCACTCGCTGTTCTACCAAGTTCTTGATATCCTTTTCAGGGATCATACTTTGTGTTGTATCCTTTTTCACTCGGTCATCCCCATTGACGGATGTAATTTCCTTCCCTCCGTCTACGATGTGAATGACTTCTGGGGGTGTCTCTCTATGTGGTTGTACTTGACTTTGGAGAGTGGCTAGAGCTATGGCCATCTCTTCCATCCTCTTGGCCATTTGAGCGATCGTGTCGTCCTTTTCCCGAAGCCGTCTCTTCATCGGCTCCGGCTCCTCTCTTTCGCGGCTGCAGGAGCACCTTGAGAAGATGATGAAGCTCGTGTCTCAACCATGTTGATTTCTCGCATATTCGTTGTCCATGAATTCCGATGAGTCGATCTCATCTCCGAACTTTTCTTCTCTTTCTTTCGCCAACCGTCGGATGTCGGTTCTCAACTTTTCCATGGCATCTTCTAGCGGAGCTTTCGTGTATCTTTGTGGTTGTCATGCGATGGTTGCCGGTCCTTTTTTCACGAGTCTCCTTCATCGCAAGTAGCACTTTCTTCGCATTCCGACCTCTGGCGAGACTTTCTCTCTCGGCCGCCGTTTCGGCCTCAATCGCCCCGTAGTGGGACGCCACACCATCCTTCTAGCAGCAGAAGGTCTATGACCGGATGGTCCATCGGCCAAATGCTGGAAGGTGGTATCCTCCCTAATCTGTAATCCTGATACTACGACAGGCGGGCTAGCCTTCATTCTCTTGCTTGGCTTTTCTATCATGACGGCGGGTTCTACTCGGGGCCCAAGACGGGATTCGACCAGGCACCCGCCCTATCCTTCGTAGAATTTCCGACACGGGGCGGCTTTTCCTTCCTTGCTAACTTTTCTACCAAAGTTTGCGATCGAGCAAACGGCGTAGTTCTAGTTCTTTTCTTGCGGTTATCGCTGTAGTATGCGGGCTGTGGTAATGTGGCAGCAATCTTTCGAACATTCTCTTCATCCTCTGCGGCGGAGAGGGGATGGAACCTGCTTCCTCCCAAAAGTGGTATGTAGTCAGGCAGTGGTGTATATTCTGGTAGCGGTGTATATTCTGGCAGTTCTGGAATTTCCTCCAGGAAGGCAATCTCAGCAGCTCTGGCTTCCCTGGCGATCCTTCTATTTCTATTTCTTCTTTGGGTCTTTGTCAGCGACGGAATCTTCGAACTGGACCCGATTTCGAAGACAGAAGGTCTTACAGGAAGATCCGTACCCTCCACGGTAACAGGTTTATCATAGTTCTGGATTCCTTTCCCCTTTGATTTGGCAGAAGTCGGGGTAGGTGCAGAAACAACTAGACCAGTGGGGGTAGTGAGAACAGTCCTCCTGCGGACGACAGTACTCCTCCTAGTCGGGACCCTTTGCAGGGGAGGAAACTCTTGGGTCGACCTAAGGTTGAATTCAAGCAGTGGTTCCTCAGCTTCAGATACCTTGTTTGTCGCTGCAAAGAGGGAGACGTCGGTGACCTTGACGTTCGTGTTTTCAAACCCCTCGTCCAAATCGGATGACCCCATTGTCGGGCGGTTCATCCTTATAGACGACGAAGTCCGAATCCGTTGGTGAAGGAGAAAATCAGCTTCGGGGCTTCCATTTCGCAGGGTAGATTCCGGTTGTCGGTCTCGAGTTATGCTTCTTTTCTTCGAGACGAAAAGAAAGGAATCGAAAAGAGTCCGAACTCATTCTTTGTTCATGTATTTATAAAAAGAATCATTTGTTAAAAGAATCATTTATTAGAGGGTTTGTTTATTTAGAACGGAACGTTCAAAGGTGTAGAGAAGGTAAGGAATCCGATTCGAGAAGGAAAAGAAAGTCTTAAGCAAGACTTCCCGACTCGAAGGATCACTCCTAAACTAACACCTATCGGGGTCCACCCCACCTCGAAATGAGGTAAAAGGATCTCGGAACCTCTCTCGTTTAGGGGTGTCTAAACAAGTGGCTCCTAAATCCGAGAGAATGTTGGCTATACTTGTTCAAGATAGAAATGAACATAGTATTCCAACGGAAAGAAGGGTAGTTTGATCCATTAGGGACATGGATACACTACCGATTTTTGAAAGCGTAATTATTTGATTATAATGGAGAGAGGAATTCTCCCCACGGAGTCGCCGTAAATCTCGTCGGCATATTTTTAGGTTGTGTGTTTTATTTTGAAAAGTGGTCGCCTAACGAAGTTGTCGGCAAATTTTTAATTTAGTTTAAATAAATAAATTGAAAAGTAGTATTTGATTTTGAAAACAATTTTAAGTTTGAAAAATTTTAAGATATGAAATCAAACCGATCTCACATCCCAAATAGTTTATATAAACGAATACCACACCACAAACCGTGTATCTATCCCTAAGGATAGACACACCGCTCGATGGTGGGGCTCGATTAAATAAACTAGAAGATTTGTGACATCCGTTTGGTCCGCGAACCAATTTTATAAGCCGACAAGTTTCCCCGCTTAATATGAAAACATTAAACAGAGGTTTATATTACCCGGGTTCTTTAAAATTCTCTATAAGGGCAAGCCCCTATAGTTAATTACATCTTAAGTGACGGGAATCACCTAAGAAAACTCTCGATAATAATCAATGATTCTCGCTCTCAAGAATTTCAAAGTTTAAGGTTTTCAAAGATTGAATTTTGAAGTTTCAATAGGGAATGGATCAAATTTTTGGAACATTTTGTTTTGTGAATCCAAAGGAAGAAAGGTAGGAGAAATCACTGATTCGAAGTGAACTTCGATAATTTCCCGACTATCCTATCATTTGGCTTGAATTTAGGAAAGTCCTAATGTTTATTTAGTATTTCAATCTTGTCAATCTTAATTAATTAGGGCTTATATTTGTATGATAAAATCAAACAAATAGCTCTAGAAAATGTGAGGGTTTATATCGTATCGGACGACTACCTCTGAATCCTAAGACCGGTTAGGGCTTAATTTGCAATGCAAATGCCTAACGAAGAGTTGAGGATTTATGTTGCACTAAGCAAGCTACCTCGAAATCCTATGGTTTAGTTATTTAATTCTAAGAAATGTTTAGCCGATGTAGACTCGGGTTTTTGCTGATGACGATGGTCATGCCGCCCACCATGCTCCGAGCTCCTTGTTGTTGCAGAGGTTTAGTTTTAGAAATCATAAATCGGGGATGAGAGAAGTGTTTTGGTTTAGAGAAAATCTTAATTTCCAAGTGTTTTTTGTGTTTTAATTAAAACAAATCTTAAAGTTGATTATAACGACACCGGTTAAGATCCCACGGCTCCATCCTTCCGCATCGTTATTTTTATCGGATTCACTTAGTCCGGATGAATTTGCTAAACTCAACCGAATGAGTTCCACACTTTCATTTAGACCGTGGGAAATCCCGTTAGCAACACGTAGGTTACATCATCCGAGGTATTCCCGATCATCCAACAGGACGTTTTAATTTAGTTGCAATTGTAGTTTTGTGTTCCGTTTGTGATTAAATTTTGAGTTGTTTTATATTTTGAAATGTTGTGGCGGTGAATTTTATCTTGCAATGACTTTTAACTTAATTTTGGTTTCAGTTTTAGGGGCTATCCTAAAGGTGTGGGTTTTCATGCAACTGTTGTTTTATCATGCAAGAAAAGTAAAATGCATTTGCAATAAAGTAAATTGCAAGAAAGTAAATCGCAAGAAAGTAAATTGCAAGAAAGTAAATTGCAATAAAATAAAAGCGTACCTGGAGGGTCTTCCCGTCATCCCAAGCTGCACTTAAAACACAATTAGAATATTTAAGCAAGTTCCTAGGTAAAGCTAAGGGAAAGGTTATGGTTTTCTACCAAATTCCTAATCCTATATGCTAGTCATTTCCTATGACGTCTAGGTTCTTTGTGTTTTGGTTTAAGGACGATTTTCTTCATCAAAGAATAATCAAATTCAATTGTTCTTATAAATATCCTATCATATCGAGAAAGTGCTTAAGAAGGATCTTAAACATCTTTTCAATATTTCTAGGATTGTTTTAAGTCCAAATGAATTTAATTATATAAATGAATCGATCGTCCGAGGTTTTCAAGTCTTGTTAACTTGCTCAGTGAACTAGGACATTTGAATATCCTATGAGTAAAGTAACACTCCATTTAATGTTTCATTTAGGAGTTACAATAATCAAAGCTTTCAAGGGCAAGTTAGTATTCAAATGATTTGGTTTAAGTTAAAGAGTTTAAATTTGGAATAGTGTTCAAGTTGTTTTATATTTAATTTCTTTTATGTCTTAGGTGATGTTATATTTAATTTAACTTAATTTAATTGAGTTTTAATTTAGTTTAACATAATTCAATTTAATTTGACTTGGTGTTTAATTAATTTGATTTGATTTAACTTTAATTTAATTATTTAATTTAATTTAATTTAATTTTAATTATTTAATTTAATTTAATTTAATTGTTTAATTTAATTTAATTTAATTTTAATTTAATTTAATTTAATTGTTTGATTTAATTTAATTTAATTTTAATTAATTTAATTTAATTGTTTAATTATTTAATTTAATTTAATTATTTAATTTAATTTAATTTTAATTAACTTAATTTAATTGTTTAATTTAATTTAATTTAATTATTAAATTTAATTTAATTTAATTTTTAAATTTAATCTTAATTTAATTTATCTTTAATTTACTTTATTTTTAATTTTAATTGAAATTAAGTCTTTTAATATTTTAAATTTGAGTTATCATTTTAATTAAAAACTGAGTATTAGTTGATATAATTAATTTAGGGATTTTTTTAAATTAAAGAAAAAAAAAAAAAAAAAAATCTCTTCCTAATAAAGATCCCTTATTTTAATAATTCCAATTTTATTATTCTTCCAAATTTAATCTATTATTTAATTAAAGTTTAATCATTTTAAAATTATTTAATGGGTTTCTACCCTTTAATTATTTAAATTTCAATCATCCAAATCAGATTAGGATCAAATATTTTACTTGTTGATTTTTTATTAAACCTAAAGTTTTAATTAAGGATTAAAGATTTTAATTACCATTTTACCCTTTAAGCTTAATAATTTCATAACTCACTAAATTGAACTCAAATGAACTTGAAATTTTTATGTGACTTTACTCATATGTCAATAAAGACATGAGAGGAGAAAATGTGATTTTTCTGTATTTAATTTATTTATATAATTATTTTTGGTGAAAAATAGAGATTTTCAAGGAAAATTTGATAACATGACCAAGGGAAAAGTTTCTGTCCTTAAGAAAATTAGGGGACATTCCTAATGACCAGAGAAGCACTTGGACCAATTTTGGTGATTTTTTGAATTATATTATTTTTATTATAATTATTTTGAGTTTTGGAGTGTTAATTAATTTAAAAATAAGATAAATGTTGAAAAATGGATTTTATATTTTTCAAAAATCTCTCTGATATCAAGGAAACCAGAGAATCAAATTTTGCAATTTTTTGATTTTTCTATGATTTATAATCATTATTTTAGTGAAAATGCTAGAAAATACATTTTTTTTAATTTTAAAATTACCCTAGGGCTTTAAAATTTAATATCTCACTAAATAGACTTAGGAAAAATGTGGGATTTGTTCCTAAGTGATTAAAATTCAAAATGTGACATTTTGGTGAATTTTATTATTTTTGTGATTTTTATTATTTTTTAATTATTAAAAATATTAAAATATTATTAAAAATCAACTTTTTTAGAAAATTAAAATTTTAATTTTCTTAGGTTCCCCTGATATCAGAGAGGCTCCAAAACCAATTTGATGGATTTTTAAAAAGTATTTTAAAAGTTATGAATTTTTAAAGTTTAAAATGGCTAAGTGGCTTAATTAACCCAATTAGTGGGGTTAACCAAGTCCAATTGACCTCAAATTTTTATGGTGGATTCCTCTGATCCTAAAGGTCAGTGGAGAATTGATTTCAAGTCAATTTGATGTTTGGTTAACTCTAATTAATTAAAGACCTATTTTGGGTGTTTAAGCCAATTAGAGTTGTTCCGAATGAACTAAGCCAAAATCTATTTTTCCTAGGGTTCTCTGGTCATAACGAACATCACCAAATTTTCCTAGAATTTATTTCACAACATGCTAATTTTTGGAATTAAAATACTCAAAACAGCAACATGCATTTGAAAAATAAATAACTTTTCACGAGAGATGGCCTCGACCTTGGAAAATTCAGGGAATGTTCCCAAGTTCGGAGGCTTCAAAAGCCCTATGGTCTCATGCCATGGTGAATTGTATACATGCATGGAGAATTAAATGTATGCAGAGAGTAAATAAATTATAAAAAATAAAATACTTGATGAAATTAAATGATTTCTTTTCCACATTATTCTCCTCTGTTCACCGAGCAAGAGGGTATTTTTATTTTATTTTTGTGATTTTCCTACACGGAGATATGAATTTTTGAAGTTTAGGGAATTAAATAAATAAGAAAATACCCTAATTTTCTATTTATCCACGCGGCGCCGCCGCATCCTCGGCAGCTCCGAAAGGCCACGCGGCGCGCTCCCATTCGACGCCGCCACTTGAGTCGCCAGCCCGGGCCCCGCGGTTCTCGCACCGTTTCCCGGTCCGACGCCATCCGAGCCGTTCGTCCGCGCGTGTATCGAATGGACGGCATCCGTTCATCGTCCCCAAGTGTTCTCACCCGAGAGCCGTCCACACCGAATCCCTAAGATCTCACTCGATTCTCAATGGATTTTTACGTTCTTATACTCTACGGATTCGTCTTGAAGAGACGAACACATCTATACGGCTAACATGCATTGAAACTAAGGCATTTGAAATGGAGAATCTCCGAAGCTCGGGATGGAGAGTTAACTCATACCTTAGCTCGCAGAAGTGTGGCTTCAATCCGAGAGTTGTTGCACCTTCGATCGGGTCCCAGCAAGCTCCGGATGAAGTCTCCCGGTCCGGTGAATCGTCCGGATATGATTTCGACCAAGCCCGATCACAAAGCTTGGAGGCTCGGAGCAACCGGGTGGCCCGGAGATGGGGCTTTTGATGGTGGACACCTTCCCTTGGTCCGAGTGAAGGTGTAGAGCCAATCAATTTGAGAATTGGCTCACCGTGGAGAAGTGTCCCGGTTTTGGGTGGAATTTCAACTGCGAAATCGAGCTTTCGGAGGAGAAATGACCTGGGAATTCCACCTGGGATCAAGTGCTCTAAGGGTGGAGAAGGGTCCGGAACAATTTTGGCGGAGTTTTGGCAAGGTTTGTGCTCAACTCTTCTTTGGCCGAGAGGGTGAGGGGTTTAAACTAGGAGAGGGTGGAAGGCCTCCCGTGGGGAGTTAGGGCTTCGGGATCGAGCTCGCTTCGGTGAGGAGAAGATCAGCCATGGTAGCCACCTGGGGATGGGGCAGCTCAGCAAGTGAGAATTTCAATGTTGGCTCACATGTGAACTTTCGGCCATGGTGTTTTCCGGCGGCCCGGTGGCCGGCCGGCCGAGCATGGGTCACCCTCAAGGTCAGGTGGGTCGTGGCTGGAGGTTTGTGCAATCAATCGGCCATGGACATGTGTAAAGGCTTTGATCCAAAGTGGAATGGGGCATGGCTAGATTTGAACCTAAATGGGTCAACCCACCCATTTGGGCTAGGTGCACCACCCAAGGCCTGGTTTTGGCTGAGGGAAAAGTGATTTGGCTCAGCATAATCAGTAGGGTCAAGTCACCATCCAAGCACAATTAGGCTTAAGCATGGTTTAGTGGAAACATGGAAGTGGTTAATCACCTTTAGGAATTAAGGAAAGAGCCTCCTCCTTTTGCCCAAAATGGCATGGTGACATGTAAAGAGGCTCTCATGGCTTGCATATGGCTTATGCATGGCTCCATGGCTCCATTTGGCTTGGGAAAAGTAAAGTCAATTTCATGGAAATGGATTTAAGGAAAATTTTGGTATTTAGGGGTGATTTGGCATGAGGCTTCATTTGGAATAATTCAATGATGATTTTAGGACTTAGGTAATGGATTTAATTAAATGGATGACAAATGGAGATGTCATGTGGGCTTTAGGGTAGATTTGGGCTTTTGAATTTTGAAGGAAATGGGCTTTTAAGAAGGTTTAAGGGAAGTGGGCTTTTAAGTTTAAGGATGTGTTCATGGATGGGAATTTTTGTAGAAGTTTGGGCCAAATAGTTGTTGGTTTTGGTTTAGGGATGTTTCATGAATAATTTGAAATAGATTTAAGGTGGTTTGGGTTTGAATTGGGTTGAATTTGGGTTTATTTGGTAAATGGGCCAATGTAGGTCAAATTAGGCTAACTTGGGCCAATGTTGGGCTAGGGTTGAAATTGATGTAAAATAAATGTTAAGAAATGTTTATGGGAGTGTTTCAAAGAGGTTTTGGCTTTGGTTGGGTTTTAATTTTGAGGTTTGGGCCTATTTGGGTTAGATTTGGGTTTAGGTCAAAATTGGGCTTTTGATTTTGGGTTGAATTTGAGTGGGGTTTGGGTCAAAATCTTGGGCAAATCATGTTAGTGTTTTGTTTATGAGGATGTTAAGGAAGGTTTAGAAAAGATTTGGGGTTAATTGGAGTTGAATTGGGTTAGTTTGGGCTAAGTTTGGGTCATGGGTCCAAATTTGGGTTTTAAGGCCCAAAGTGAAATTGGATCCAAATGTCAATCAAATTGGACTTGGATTTGGT
Source organism: Papilionanthe hookeriana x Papilionanthe teres (assembly GCA_022702705.1). NCBI lineage: Eukaryota > Viridiplantae > Streptophyta > Magnoliopsida > Asparagales > Orchidaceae > Papilionanthe > Papilionanthe hookeriana x Papilionanthe teres. The sequence goes on along the minus strand of CM040428.1, from coordinate 80,422,205 downwards.
CTAAATTGGTATTGGGAATGTTGAATTGAAGTTTAGAATTGAATTGGACCAAAATTGGGGTCAATTGGGTATGTTTGGTTTGACATTGGGTCCACTTTGGGTTAAAATGGGTCAATTTGGGGGTTTTGACAAAAGTAGGGTAAATTGACAAAATTGGCCCATGGTGTAGTTGGACAAAATGAAATTGGGAATATTTGGGATTTTCTGGAATTTTCTGGGAATTTTCTGAATTTTTGGATTTTTAGGCCAAGAAGGGTATTTTGGGTATTTGGAGGGTATTGGGGGTTTTCTTGGAATTTTTGGTATTTTTGGGTATGGATGATCAATTTGAGTGATGTGGAGGTGTTTGGGATTGATTTTGGAAAATTTTAGGTAATTTGGAAATTTTGCAAAAATTTGGGTAATTCGAGGGTTTTGGGTAGGTTTAGTAGGTGTAGGGTCCCGGGGTCAAAAATTGAAAATTTGGGAAATTGAAGATTGGGTGAATTTAGGTGGAAAGAAATCATTTTGGTTGAGCCATGAAGCCATTTCAAGCCCATATGAGCCATGAAAGGACTCATTTGAGGCATTCATTATGTTGTTCCTAACCCTCTTAGCCCGAGGGCTTAGGGGTTAAGGACCATCCATGTGAATCACCTACATGAGTCGGGAGGTCAAGTTGGGTATGGGTGTGGTTTTAGGAAGTGTGTGGAAATGTAGTGTGTAAGTGTAGTGTATAAGTGTAATGTGTGTGTAAGTCGACCCCTTCACTGCACCAGAGCCACCTGTAGGCGGTCCTAAGGCCAAAGAGTCCTATAGGAACTCATCCTTTAAACTTCCACATTTGATTTCAACCCTCTAGGTGATTAGGGGTCTATAGTCAAGTTTGTGGAGTTTGCAGGGAGTTTAGAAGTGGTTTGAATTTCTAAAAGGCGGGTCCCAATTCTAGTCCTCTAAGATAGTCAAAGGAAAAGCCTAAGGCTAGATCCTAAGCACTAAAAAGAAGAAGGGAAGACCTCATCAAAAATGAGGTCAACACCGACTGCCACTTCAGAGCTCCCAATTCCCCTCGCCTGAATGCTAACATCTACACTTCAGCTCCCAAATAATAAGACCGAATTGAATATTTTAGTCTGTCACATAAAATGTCCAATTCTACGCCCGATACTTAATATTTCCCTATTTATTTGCACCCTCATTCCAAGGCTTTTGATTTCCCTGAATCTTGGATGTAATCTTTACTATAGTTGATAACTCAACATATGTTAACACATCAATTGGCCAGATTGAAAGTAAATTAAGATTTAAGTTAAAGATTAGCACAATTTCTATTTTCATATTTTTAGGCACTACTTTAATTCATCATTTCACAATATCTTGATAACAAGGAGAAAGACTAAGGAAACTACTCAAAATGCATGGGACAAATAACACAAAGCATGGATTTCATTAAAGTCAACAAACAAATAACAAATATACTTATCTCAATTCTTCTCCCCAAGCAGACTCTTTGAAGTTCCTTTGATTCTTCCTTCCAAGATAAGACACCAAAACGCTAAACACTTTATCTACTCACTCAAAAGACTCTTAAATTACACTTAACTTCCACACAAATGACACAAAACTGACACACAAATGATTAAAATTCATCTCTATTTATAAAAGGTGTCAAATCTCCAAAGGTTGCATAAGCACCTCTTCAAAAAGCGTCCAAGTTCAATGTATTTTGGCTCTTTTCAACTGTCTCGCTGTCGGCGGCTTGATCTCTCCGTCAGCGGCTTCATCTCGCTATCGACGGGCTTCTAGAACATTGGCTAACCACGTTGATCTCGCTGTTGGCGGGCTCGATCTCGCCGTTCGCAGGCTCGATCTCGCCGTCAGCGGGCTCCTTATAATATATTAAAAATCTTTCGGGAAAAACTCACCGTCGGTGGCCTAAATATCGCCATCAGCGGGACAGTTTAATTTTTTATCAAATTGAGTCCTTTTTGCTCCAAATTTGTTTCTTTTGTGCTTTTTGCTTTCAGTACTTATAAATCTTCATTCCTTCAATAAAACAAAGAAAATACCTTTCTTTAAAGTGCAATTTCATATAAAATTGGTATGAAATTCTTAATATATTTTCTAGTGATCAAATTCCCCCAAACATAACTATTACTTGTCCTCAAATAATTTAGATACTACATAAAAGTAAATGATTATTTGTAGTAAAGTTTTAATTCAGAAATACTATGAATTTGATTTAAATAAGCATTAAAGTAAAGTTTAATAGAAATATTTTTAAAATAATTAAACTAATTCTATAAATGTAAGGCTATTTAGTTTGTAAATTTAAGATTTCTAGTCTTCTATTTATTTCAAGAATGACTATACTTTTCAACACTAAATTACTTAAGATATTCAGATGATTGGAATTTCATGAAAGCACTACTTATTAAGAGACTAATCCATATGTAATTGAAGTTTATCCTTTAGGTTGATTCAAATGAAGCCAATTTTTTATAAGGCATCTCCTCAAGCTTCTCCTCACTTTATATATATATATTTTTCTTTTTCTTTTTTTTTTCTGGATTGATTTTCAATCCTTTTTTTTAATATTTTAATTGAGGATCACTATTTTTGGTTAGTCTGTTAATAATTTTGAACTTTATTTTCCTCTTCTTAAATTTGAAACTGGAAACATTTACTTCTTTTATATGTATTTCAAAGTTTTTACTTCATTGAGTTTCAATCTTTTCTTTCTCAACCAAATACTTAAGAATTTTATGTTTGAAAATATAGTTTTCTTTACTATAAATAGTTAACTATATTCTTATTCTCTTATACTAAATATCCTTAATCTAAAAATTAGTTAATCATTAAAAGTATTTCTTTTAACTTTCTATAATAATTAAATAAATCAATTTTAGTTTACTGAATTAAAACTACTACAGAAATTCATTTTTATAATAATTTTGAAAATGTAAATTGAGAACAATTTAATAATTAAATTTATATTTTTTCCTCCCCCAAACTTAATTTTTTTTATCTATCTATATAGGGTGAAAAGGAAATAAACTATAATATTTAAATCATACCTTTGAGCTTTAGGTATTTCTTCTTTTTGAAGTTCTGCAGGCTTTTTCCATTACTTAATTAACCTGTACTGTTAGTATTTTTCTATACACCAAATATTAAAGAAAGTGCTTGGTAAAGAAGTTTAATACAATACTACCACATTTTATACTAAAATATTATACTACATCCACATAAATTTACTAATTCAATCCAAGGTTACAATAGTAGTCTGAAAACATTAAAAAATTTAAAAACTATATAACTTTAACAACAATATTAAAAAAATCTTCACTACATCATAGTCAAGTTCATAAACTAAAACATCAATACTAAAATGTAAAACAAAAAACAAATAATCACAACATCAGAATCTATAACTAAATTGATAAACATAACATATAATCTTCCACATCAAAGTCCCAAACTATATCGTCATTTGCTTGATCAGTGGGTGGATTATGCTGGTAATGAGTATATCGTGGGCACTCAGGAAATACAACATTAAGCTCTCCTCTCCTGTAACGATTCTTAGCATCATAATAGGCTATCTCATACTCTGAATGTCTCTGGAGATACTCATTGTCATAATCATATCTTCTCTCTAAGCCTCCAATTCTTTGATCAATATGCTCCAGTTTTTCTTCTATTTTCTCAAAACTTTTTCGCTGTAGAGTCATCTCATTCATCAAATCTTGAAGGGTAGGAGTACTATTGGGAGGAGGGTCATAATTGGTAGAGGGAATATCTCTACTCGAAGAAGGTACATAGCTCCTAGTCCCAGATCTCCATCCTTCATGGGATTCATACTTCTTAATATTAGCCGGAGAAATGGGTTTCATAGGCTCCACCCATTCCTCATCATCTCTTGCCTCTACCCCAGATAATTGGCAGAGTGCATAGATCAGACTAGGGTGTCCTAGTCCTCCTCCACTTTCACTTCTTGTGGTGGCTAATATATTCTTATAAATTATATTTCCCACATTAATACTTCTTTGGTTCCGAATGCAGAAATTCCTAACTATGGTGGTAAGTAGGTAACAAGGTAGAACAAATAAAATAGTACCAAGCTATAGATGATGCATTCAACATAGAAAGAGGGAAGTTTACCCGTTCTAGCTGCTTCATTTTCCAAACTCCTTTCCCGTCAGTGAGAAAGTTGATTACTTCTTCCAGTGGTCCTTCCATAGTTCCAAAGGTATCGTACTCAATGGTGTAGGGGTCTTGCATTTCTTAATAAGCATTTATTCTTGCAGCACTGAATTCCATAAAAAATCCTCTAACCTTAACCGGTGCATCTTCAGCCTGCTTCAGGTTGACATAGAATTCTTTTACCACTTCCACAGCGGCTCTGTTGGTTATGTAACAGAAGTTTTCCCATCCACTCTCTTTAATTATTCGCTCTTCTTCACCTCCAGGATTTTTGAAAACTCTATCCTGAATGTATTTTCTGGCTTGAATATTGTGAAAATATCTTGATTGTGCCCTTGCATTCACAAAACGAATTTCGTCGTAATCCATTTTTCTCTTTTGACATGGAGCCATTTTTCAATCTCTGAAATTCACAAAAAATCTTAACTAAACTTCTAAATATTACTAAGATGACTTCCAATAGTTACTAAAATCAATCTAAATCAAGTTTCCTGAATTTCTTCGAATTCTTTTCTTCTCATTTAAAATTTTTCCAAAATTCCTCAATGTAGAAGAAACTCATGGTGAAAATAAAAAATTTTTACATAGGAGTGAATCTCCTACCAAGGGAAGATAAAATCCAGCGTTAAAATGTGTTGAAATCACTTCAAATTAAGATTCCACAAGCCCTAGGTCAGTTTTTTTAAGTTTTGAGGAAGGGGACGATGAATAGTGTCGGTTAATCGGTCAAATAAAGTATATTTCGCGATCTCGCTGTCGGTGAGAAATTCCTCGCCATCGGCGAGCTAATTAATTCACCAAGGCTAAAGTTTAGGGAAAATCTCACCGTCAGTGGGATTTTCTCGCTGTCAGCGGACTTTTCCTCACCGTCGACGGGCTTTTCTCGCTGTCGGCGGGGTTTCCAAAATTTTTAATATTTTTAATTTTTACAATGTTTTAAATCTAGATTAAGCCTTGTTCATTATTCTGGTCACTAAATTTGATATATTTATTATTTTTTCTTTAAGATTAGATACTATATTAACACATAAATTCACACAACACAAACATTATAACTTTATAAATGAAATTCATGAACTTACAAACTTCAAATACTACAAAACTAACAATTGACTTATCAAATTAACCCAAACACATCTAACTAAGCATTGCAATCCACACCACGATACTCTAAATGATGAGACTAAACAAACAACATACAATCTCATATAAACTGAGATTATCTACGTAAAGTTCAATTTATGTCAAAAACTAAATTCAAATCAACACACATAAATATAATATGAATAGAAATCTCTGCTACTCATCAGAATCTGAACTGATCTCTTCTCTGATGTTTCCAATAGAACGCAGGTGCACAAACAAATTATAGAAAGGCCCGAAAGGGAATTCCGCAAGTAGAATCTTCTTCAATCCACCCTTTCGTCTCAATAGTCGTATAAAACTTGCCTCCGGATGTCCCGTATGGTCAAAGTGCTCCTTCATTCTCCAATCGATGTGATCGAATAAATCGGAGATATTATCAATGAATTCATCACATTCTCGTTGTTCCTTCTCCAATCCCTTAAGTTTCCTTAAAATGAGGTTTGTTCTATCGCCGTGGGCTTAACTAAAGGATTGTTTTGGGATGCTTGATCAGAAATAATTACTGTTTCATCATTGTTATCCAATGTAGGAAACATATCTGTCGGATCTAGTGGTTTCCAAGGCAATAACACTTTTTCCCAAGCTTCGTAAGAAACTTGGTATCGACTACATAAAGCAAATATAGTTGATGGGTGTCTAAGTCCATGAATCGACCCATGCACAATTAATCTTAATGCAGACTTCACAATGATATATCCAACATCAATAGGCAATCCAGATTGAATACAGTAATTTAAGATTGCGCATTCCTTCGAGACTTTGTTTACTCTCATAGTGGGTAATAATTTTGATGAAATAAAGAAATGCCAATGCTTAGAGACGGGGTTAAGAAGTGACGTAGAAAAGCTAACGTACCCGTCTTCTCGTAATTCCCAATCATCAGGTTCGTCGGTAAGATATCTGTAGATCTCATTCATGTTGTATCTTGTAGGAACAAAATTTGAATAGTGGCAAACAGGGGTATTTTAAATCGAGTATAATTCATTTATTCGAGAAGGAGTGAAAATTACCCATCTGCCTCTTACATAAACACTTCCATTATGGATCGCATGTAGATTAGAGTAGAATTCCTTGACTACTGGAATTACTATAGCAGATGTGGTATAGCAGAATACCTCCCAAAATCGCTGAACAATCATTTCTTCAATTGTTATTGTTGAATTCTTCGCTCCTCTGTTTACGAATCCTCTTTCTTTAATCAGGCGTTTCTTCATCAAAACCTTGTTGAATAGTCGCTGAGCCTTAGAACTGTCAAACTTTCGTTGGTTAAAAACTCTGGATTTCGTGGTTTCAAGTGCTTTGGAGGCCATAATAGATTGTTTTGGAGGAACTTAGTTATTTCTAAGGAAGAAGATAGTATAAAAATGAAGTTTTAAATGTTTTATATAGAGAAATGGCCTTAGAACCGTCCAAAACCGTAAAATAACTCACAAAAACCACTTTTTAACTATCTCGCCATCGGCGGTAACGATCTCGCCGTCGGCGGGATAGTTAATAAATTTAAACTGAAATTGGGCACGCCGATCTCGCTGTCGGTGGGATCGATCTCGCCTTCGGCGAGATTAGGTAAATTGCCCAATTTTCGCTTCGGTCCGAATATTTCCTGATTTCATCGTATAGATTCAAATTTATGATGATTCTAAAAAGTACAATGAGTAGAATTCATTCTATATTTTAATTTTTCAATAACTTTAATAAATAGATCATAATTAATAATTACTATGGGTTGCCTCCCATAAAGCGCTTGGTTAAACATCGTCAGCCCGACCTAATTTAATTAGTAATCAGGTTGACTGAGCATTAAAACCTCTTTAAAATTTGGTCTTATCCCTTCAAAATAAGGTTTTAATCTGTGTTCGTTTACTTTAAATCTATGCCCAGTTTTTGGATCTTTAATTTCTATAGTTCCATATGAAAATATTTGAGTTATAGTGAAAGGCCCTAACCATCGAGATTTCAATTTCCCAGGAAATAATTTTAATTTTGTATTATAAAGCAAAACTTCTTGTCCTGGTTCAAAATTCTTCAGTTTAATCTTCCGGTCATGCCATAATTTCATTTTTTCTTTATAAATTTTATCATTATGATAAGATTCATTTCTTAATTCATCTAATTCATTCAATTGTAATAATCTTTTCTCACCAGCGTCTTTCAGATTGTAATTAAATTCTTTAATTGCCCAATAAGCTTTATGTTCTAATTCAACTGGTAAGTGACAAGTCTTTCCATAAATAAGCCTATAAGGAGTCATTCCAATCGGAGTTTTATAAGCAGTCGTGTATGCCCATAATGCAGTGTCTAGTCTTATAGACTAATCCAATCTATTAGGGTTTACAGTCTTTTCTAAAATACGTTTAATTTCTTGATTAGAAACTTCACTTAATCCACTTGGTTTGTGGATGATAAGCGATTGATATCTTATGAATAATGTAAAATTTTTCTACTAGTTTGTGAATATATTTATTTCTAAAATGAGAACCTCCGTCAGTGATAATCACTCTCGGCATTCCAAATCTAGTAAAAATATTTTTCATTAGAAACTTTGGAACACTCTTAGCGTCACATCGAGGTAAAGCTTGTGATTTAATCCATTTAGAAACATAATTAACAGCAACTAATATATATGAGTTTCCAAATGAAGAAACAAATGGTCCCATAAAATCTAATCCCCAAACATCAAAAATCTCAACTTCTAATATAAAATTTAGAGGCATTTAATTTCTTTTAGATATATTACCTACTCATTGGCATCTATCGCAAGTTTTGATATATCTATAAATATCTCTAAAAAGAGCAGGCTAATAAAATCCAGATTGTAAAATTTTATAAGCAGTTTTATCTATTCCAAAATGTCCTCCAAAATCAGAATCACGACATTTCTGAATGATTTGTTCTGTTTCTTCATAAGGCACGCATCTTCTAATTATAAAATCCTTACATTGCTTATATAAATGTGGTTATCCCAAAAATATGTTTTAGCATCATGAATGAATTTTTTCTGTTGCTCCTCAAGTTGGTTTAGATATAGGCTGTAAAGATAATTTCTAGAATGATTTAGAAGACTTAATACACTTGATACCCCTTGAAGAAAAAATTTTTATTGGAGGAGATTTTATGGACAGTCGGTAGAGTGGTAGAAGATTTCAGAAATATTCATGGTGGCTACGATTATGGAGCGATTAATGAAGAAGGTAGAGCCATTTTAGATTTTGCTTTAGCGTATGATATGATTATTACTAATACTTTATTCAAGAAAAGAGATGAGGATCTTATTAATTATAAGAATGGATCTAATAAAACACAAATTGATTATTTTCTTATGAGAAGAAGAGATCATCGAGATTGTAAGGATTGTAAGGTCATTCCAAGTGATTAATTAAGTACCCAACATCGATTATTAGTTCTAGATTTTAAGTTGAAGAGTTATAAAATAAAGAATACTAGGATTCATCATCGTAAAATAAGATGGGGGCACCTAAAAAACACAAATAAAATTATTTTTATGAGTAAAATTCAAGATTTAAATATTTGGGATGTTCATGAAGACGCGAATGTTATGTGGGAGAATTTAACTAATATTATTAAACAAGTGGCTAAAGATGTACTTAGAGAATCAAAAAAAAATGTTTTTATAAATAAAAATAGTTGGTGGTGGAATAATAATGTGCAAGAAAAGATAAAATATAAGAAGTTATGTTATAAAAATTGGTTTAAATGTAAAAGCGTAGAGAACTGGGAAAAATATAAAACGGCCCGCAGGGAGTGTAAAAGAATAATCTGCGACGCTAAAAATTCTACTTTTAGTGATCTTTATAATATGTTAGATACTAAGGAAGTTGAAAAATATATGTATAAACTAGACAAACAAAGAGAAAAGAAAAGTAATGATTTAACTCAAGTAAAGTGTATTAAAGATGAAAATCAAAAAGTGTTTTTCTCTGAAACGATATTCAACATAGGTGGGTGAGTTATTTTGATAAACTTTTTAATGATGATACTGAAAGTACGATCGACCTTAGTGATCTTAATATCGTTAATAATAATAAAATTTTTCACTTTTACCGTCGCATTAGTAAAAAAGAAGTTGATGAGGCTTTAAAGAAAACCAAGGGGGGAAAGTCTGTAGGACCTGATGATATCCCAATTGAAGTGTGGAAATGTTTAGGTGATTTGGGGGTTTCCTGGCTTACAAGGCTTTTTAATATTATTTTAAAAACAAAAAATATGCCTGAGGAGTGGAGAAAGAGCATTTTGGTCCCCATTTTTAAGAATAAAGGATATGCATAAGAGTGTGCAAATTATAGAGGAATTAAATTGATTTGTCATACTTTAAAGTTATGGGAGAGGGTAACTGAACATAGGTTAAGACATATTACGAAGATTTCTCATAATCAATTTGGATTTATGCCAGGCAGGTCTACCATGGAAGCTATACATTTATTGAGAGGTTTGATGGAGAAGTACAGAGATAATCAGGAGGATCTACATTTGATTTTTATTGATTTAGAAAAAGCTTACGATAAGGTTCCTAGAGATGTTCTTTGGAGAGTCCTTGAGAAAAAAGGTGTTGATATGACTTATATTCAAGTCATTAAAGATATGTATGTTAGAGCTGTTACGTGTGTTCGAACTGAAGGAGGATTGACCAAGTATTTTACTATTTCTGTTGTTTTACATCAAGGATCAGCTTTAAGCCCATATCTTTTTTACTTTATTTATGGATGGTCTTACTTTCCATTTACAAGAGGATGTACCTTGGTGTCTGCTTTTTACTGATGATATCCTCCTGGTGGATAAGACAAGAGAAAAAGTCCAGGAAAAACTTGAATTATGGAGGTCTACATTGGAGTCTAAAGGTCTTCGTTTAAGTAGAACTAAAACTGAATACGTGGAATATAATTTTAGTAATAGTAGGTCTAGTGACAGAAGTGTAACTTTGGGTGATCAAGTTATTAAAAGGTGTGAACGATTTAGATATCTCGGGTCCATTGTTCAAAGCGATGGTGATATAGATGGGGATGTTAATAATAAAATTCAGGTTGGTTGGTTGAAGTGGAGGAATGCGTCCGGCCTATTATGTGATAGAAAAGTACCACTTAGACTGAAAGGAAAATTTTATAAGATGGTGGTGAGACCTTCAATGCTCTATGTTGCTGAATGTTGGCCTTTAAAAGAGAAACATAATGTTAAGTTAAGTGTTGCCGAGATGAGAATGATTAGATGGATGAGTGGCTTTACACTTAGAGACAAAATGCGAAATGAATATATCCGTAATAGGGTTGGAGTTGCACCAGTGACGTATAAATTTAGAGAGAGTCGCCTTAGATGGTTTGGTCACATTAAACGTCGACCACCTGATGATTCAATTAGGAGAGTAGATGTTTTAAATACAACTTATGTTAAGAAAGGCAGAGGCAAACCTAGGAAAACTTGGGCTTATTGCATAAAAAATGATCTTAATCTATTAGAATTAAACTAAAATTTGAAACTAAATAGGATACAATGGAGAAAAAGGATTCAAGTAGCCGACCCCACTTAGTGGGATTAAAGCTTTGTTGTTGTTGTTGCAAAGTTAACATAGGTGGTAAAATATCACTTAGAATATAATTTACTATATTAGGATACCATGGTATTCCACTCATTTATATTATATAATTGTTCGTCAGGAAAACTGTCAGTAATTTCATTATCAGTGTCAGATAATTCATTATATTCTAGTCTTGATAAATGATCTGCAATTTGATTATCAGTTCCCTTTTTGTTAATGATTTCAAAATTAAATTCTTGCATTAGTAATATCCATCTAATTAATCTTGGTTTGGAATCTTTCTTTTGCATTAGATATTTAATAGCAGAGTGATCAGTATGCACAATACATTTATTTCCAATTAGATAAGGCCTAAATTTATCAAAAGCATAAACAATTGCTAATAGCTCTTTTCAGTAACTGTATAATTCAATTCAGCATTATTAAGAGTTTTACTAGCATAGTATGTAACTTTGAAAATTTTATCATATCTTTGCCCAAGTACTGCTCCTATAGCATAATCACTAGCATCACACATAAGTTCAAATGGTTTCTCCCAATCAGGTGAAACTATTATAGTTGCTGTGATTAATTTATCTTTTAATAATTCAAAAGCATTTAAGCATTCAGTTGTGAATTCAAATTTCTTGTCCTTTTCTAAAAGTTGGCATAGAGGTTTAGTAATTTTTGAAAAATCTTTTATGTAGCGTCTGTAGAATCCAGCATGTCAAAGAAAACTTCTTACCCCTCTCACTGTAGTTGGAGGTGGTAATTTAGCTATAACTTGAATTTTTGCAGGGTCTACTTCCATGCCATTTTCTGAAATTTTATGCCCTAATATAATTCCTCTTGCAACCATAAATTGACATTTTTCCCAATTTAGAACTAAGTTAGTTTTCTCGCATACTTCTAATACTTTTTAAAGATGATTCAAGCATGCGTCAAATGACGTTCCAAATACAGAGAAATCATCCATAAATACTTCTATTCCATCATCAATTAATTTACTAAATATAGACATCATACATCTCTGGAATGTTGCAGGTGCTTTACATAATCCAAAAGGCATTCTTCGAAAAGCAAATGTTTCATAAGGACTAGTAAATGTAGTTTTCTCTTGATCCTCAGGAGCAATATGTATCTGATGATAACCATTATATCCATCTAAAAAATAAAAATATTTATGTCCCGCTAATCTATCCATCATTTAGTCTAGAAATGGTAATGGGAAGTGATCTTTCCTAGTGGCTGCATTTAATTTTCTATAGTCAATACATATACGCCATCCAGTAACTTGTCTTATAGGTATTAAGTGATTATTTTCATTAGCTTTAATGGTCACTCCTCCTTTCTTAGGAACATAGTGATTTGGGCTTACCCAAGCACTGTCCGAAATAGGATATATAATACCATTATCTTACCATTTTAATATTTCTTTCTTGACTACTTCTTTCATTATTGGGTTTAATCTCCTTTGAGGATCTACTCTTCGCTTATGTTCATTATCTAAAATAATTCTGTGCATACAGAATGAAGGACTAATTCCTTTAATATCTGCTAAAGTCCAACCAAAATTTTTCTTATATTTTTTTAATGTGTCTAACAGTTTTTGTTCTTGTGATTCATTCAATTCAGCTGATATAATAACTGGTAGGGTTGAATGGTTACCTAAGTAAGTATATTTTAATTGATTAGGTAGAATTTTTAATTCTAGTTCAGGAGGTCTAATAATTGACGGAACTATATTCTTTTCAACGTTTTCAGTATTATCTGACATTTCAAATTTTTCCTGTATATAATCCAGTTTTTCATTATTTGCTTCTTCAATTAATTATATCTTTTCTTTTTCTAACTTTTCTTCATAATATTCTTTAAAATGTTCATTTTGCAAATGTTCAAGTATTTCCATTCGAAAACATTCATCATCTTTTTCTAAAGCAGGATATTTCATTGATTTTGCTATGTTAAAAGTTACTTTTTGATCGTTTACTCTCATAGTCAATTCTCCTTTCTGAACATCAATCATAGCTTTTCGAGTGGCTAAAAAGGGTCTTCCTAATATTATGCGAATTTCTTTATCTTCTTCCATATCTAGAACAATAAAATCTACCAGGAAGATAAATTTATCCACTTTTACTAACACATCTTCAATAGCTCCCTTAGGATAAGTCACAGAACGATCAGCTAACTGAAGAGTTACTGAAGTAGGTGAACTTTCTCCTAATTCTAATCTTTTAAAAATTGATAGAGGCATTAAATTTATTCTTGCTCCTAAGTCACACAAAGCTTTTCTATAAAATTTTTCTACAATAGCACAAGGTATAGTGAAACTACCAGGATCTTTTAATTTTTCAGGAAGCTTTTTCTGAATAATTTCACTACACTCTTCGCTAAGTGCAACAGTTTCATTATCTGTAAATTTTCTTTTTTTATTTAAAATATCTTTCATAAATTTTATATAATTAGGCATTTGTTCTAATTCTTCTAGAAAAGGAATATTTACCATTAATTTTTTAAAATTTCAAGGAATTTAGCAAATTGCTTATCTTTTTTATGTTGTTTAAGTCGTTGAGGAAATGGAGGTGGTTGTTTTTCTATAGATATTTTCATAGGGATCAATGGATATTCTAAGTTTTGATCTTGTTGATCCTTTTTTTTTTCAATTTCCACTTCCTCATTTTTACATTCTGTTTCTTTCTGAATTTTAGTTTCTAACTCTTTTCCACTTCTTAATTGTATCGCTTTAATTTATTTTTTTCCTTGGTCTTCGGGATTTATTTCCACATTACTAAAAAAAGTTCCAGGAATTCTATTGTTAAGTGCAGTAGCAATATGTCCGAGTTGAGTTTCAATATTTTTAATTGTTGTTCCTTGATTTTGTAATTGATTTCCTTGAATTTGTAATTGATTTCCTCGATTTTGCAAGTGCTGACCCATACTTAATATTAATTCTTGTATAGATAACTTTTTATCTTTAAATTGAGTGTTATTAAATCCAGGTGGATAAGATGGTTTATAATTTGTATTTCATTGATTAGGTGGATTTTATATAGAGTTGTTCATCCATTGTTGATTAGCTATATTGTTATTCCAATTAAAATTTGGATGATTCTTCCAACCAGGATTATAATAATTCGCATAAGGATTATTGGGTCTATTATTAATAGTATTTATAGTTTCATAAGGAGATTGAGAATCTATAATTTGTCGAGATGAGTTTTCTTCTAATACAGTAGGAGAGTAATTCATTCCAAAATGATCTAATTTCTTTGATATAACAGCAATTTGAGAAGCTAGCATAGATATTGTATCAATTTCATGAACACTAGCTATCTTTTTAGGATTTATTCTTTCAGCAGGCCATTGAAAATTGTTAGTAGCCATTTCTTTGATTAATGCATAGGCTTCATCAAATGGTTTTGACATTAATGAACCTCCATCACAAGCATCAATGATTGATCTAAGAGATCCTACTAATCCATTGTAAAAAGTTTGTATAATTAACCAATCCGGTAATGCATGATGTGGGCATTTCCTAAGAAGTTCTTTAAATATCTCCCAAGCTTCATATATGGATTCTCCATCAAACTGACGAAAAGATGTTATATCATTTCTAAGTTTTGCAGTTTTCGAAGGAGGAAAATATTTGGATAGAAATTTTTGTGATAATTCTCCCCAAGTTTTAATAGATCCAGGTGCTAATGAATTTAACCACATCTTAGCCTTATCCCTTAAAGAAAAAGGAAAAAGCCTAAGTCTAATAACATCATTAGATACTCCTTCATATTTAAAAGTAAGCACATAGTTCCAAAAAACTAGCAAGATGTAAATTAGGATCTTCATTAGTGTGAACCACTAAATTGATTATTCTCGTATCATTTGGATAATTGTAGGTTTAAGTTCAAATGAGTTAGCAGCTACATCAGGGTTTTGAATAGTTAGGTGAATTTCATCTAATGTAGGGTTGGCATAATCTCTTAATGGTCTTTGTTGGTTTATATTTTTAATTTCTAGATTATTTGCTATTTGTGTTAAATTCATAATTTCTCTCTTTTGTTTTCTAGATCTTTTAATTGTGCGCTCTAATTCTGAATTGTAAGGTATTAAATTTTCGTTTCCAAATTTACGCATACAATTCTTAAGTAATATTTAAAATAGTTCATTACTCTAATAATTATTTTAATAATTTTTAATAATTACATTACCTCACTTCTTCGACAACGACGCCAAAAACTTGATCCACTTTTCGATATTTATACTTATAGTTATGATATAAAAAGTTAGCAACGACACCAAAAACTTGATCCGCACTGAATATATACTGATGATTTTGTTATGGATTTTATGATTTATATTGTGGATACTACGCAAGTATACGTATCGTTATCAAGTAATATGGGCTCTAATGGAGTCCTAGATATTGATCCCACAGGGAAGTTAGAAAATTTCAATAACAAATTAAAGTAAACTTACTTACTAATCTAGTATACGGAAATTAAGAAGACTTAGACTAAAATAAACTAATGCTTAAGGTTGAATATAAGATTTCAAAAATGTTTCTTTCTCATTGTTTTAGAGAATTAAGTGAATGAATAATTAAATGAGTTTTTAATTGTATTGTGCCAAATAGGAGCATTCCTATTCTTTACCCTTTGGTCCAGGTGCAAAGAACATTGACTAGTCTTATGTTTGATTACTGAATCTGCGGCTAGGCTGGGAGGATACCGACTGCCACTTCAGAGCTCCGACGTTCCCCTCGCCTGAGGGCTAACATCTACACTTCTGCTCCCAAACAATAAGACCGAATTGAATATTTTAGTCTGTCACACTAAAATGTCCAATTCTACGCCTGATAGTTAATATTTCCCTATTTATTTGCACCCTCTTTCCAAGGCTTTTGACTTCTCTGAATCTTGGATGTAATCTTTACTATAGTTGATAATTCAACATATGTTAACACATCAATTGGCCAGATTGAAAGTAAATTAAGATTTAAGTTAAAGATTAACACAATTTCTATTTTCATATTTTTAGGCACAACTACTTTAATTCATCATTTCACGAAATCTTGAAAACAAGGACAAAGACTAAGAAAACTACTCAAAATGCATGGGAAAAAGAACACAAAGCATGCATTTCATTAAAGTTAATAAACAAATAACAAATATACTTATCTCAATTCTTCTCCCCAAGCAGACTCTTTGAAGTTCCTTTGACTCTTCCTTCCAGTACAACACACCAAAATGCTAAACACTATATCTACTCACTCAAAAGACTCTTAAATTACACTTAACTTCCACACAAATGACACAAAACTGACACACAAATGATTAAAATTCGTCTCTATTCATAGAAGGGGTCAAATCTCAAAAGGTTGCTTAAGCATCTCTTCAACATCCAGGTTCAATGTATTTTGGCTCTTTTTAACTGTCTCGTCGTCGATCTCGCCGTCGGCGGGCATCTAGAAGATAGGCTAACTGCGCCGATCTCGCTATCGGAGGGCTCGATCTCGCCGTCAGTGGGCTCCTTATGATATATTAAAAATCTTTCAGGAAAAACTCGCTATCGGCGGCCTAAATCTCGTCGTCGACGGGACAATTCAATTTTTATCAAATTGAGTCCTTTTTGCTCCAAAATTGTTTCTTTTGTGCTTTTTGCTTTCAGTACTTATAAATCTTCATTCCTGCAATAAAACAAAGAAAATGCATTTCTTTAAAGTGCAATTTCATATAAAATTGGTATGAAATTCTTAATATATTTTCTAGTGATTAGTAGGCTAATAAAATCCTGAATTTAAAATTTTAAATGCATTTTTATCTACTCCAAAGTGTCCTCGAAATTCGGAATCGTGAAATTTTTGAATAATAGCATAAGTTTCTTCATAAGGTACACATCTACGAATTACAGAATCTCTTCCTATTTTAAATAAATGAGGATCTTCCCAAATATAAGATTTAGCATCATTTTTAAATTTCTTAATAAATTTGTTATCCAATCCATAAGGTAAAATATTGCTAACTAAATAGCTAACTATATCTGCATACCAAGGTGTTTGGCATCCTTGAATAACATACAAATGTTCATCAGTAAATTTCTCATTTATATTATCTTCAGTAATAACATCATTCTTAGTTCTAGATAAATGATCAGCAATTTGGTTGTCCGTTCCTTTTCTATCCACTATTTTAAAATCAAATTCTTGTAGAAGTAAAACCAATCTTATCAGTCTAGGTTTAGCATCTTTTTTCAACATTAAATATTTAATTAAGGAATGATCAGTATGAACTATGCATTTGGTACCAAGAAGATAAGGACTAAATTTATCAAAGGCATATACTATAGCTAAAACCTCTTTCTCAGTAGTAGTGTAATTTCTTTGAGTTTCAGTAAGAGTTTTACTAGCATAATATATACTTTAAAAATTTTCTCATGTTTTTGTCCCAATACAGCTCCAATTGCAAAATCAATTGCATCGCACATTAATTCAAAAGGTTTATTCCAATTAGGTACAATAATTATAGGTGCAGTTATTAATTTTTCTTTTAAAATATTGAAATCATTAACACAGTCTTCATTAAATTCAAATTTAGCTTCTTTTTCCAATAAATGACAAAGATGTTTAGCAATTTTAGAAAAATCCTTTATATATCTTCTATAAAATCCAACGATGACCCGTAAAACTTCTCACATCGATAATAGTAGTAGGGATTGCAGTTCAGCAATAATTTTCACTTTTGCTTGATCAACTTCCATCGCTTTTTGTGAAACTTTATGACCAAGTACAATGCCTTATGTAACCATAAATTGACATTTTTTCCAGTTAAAAACTAAATTTGTTTCTTCACATTTTTTTAGAACTTTGGAAATATTTTCCAAACAAGACTCAAAAGAAGTTCCAAAAACTGAAAAAATCATCCATGAATACTTCAATTCGTTTGTCAATCAAATCACAAAATATTGACATCATACATCTTTGAAAAGTTGCAGGTGCATTACATAAACCAAAAGGCATTCTTATAAAGGCAAATGTTCCATAAGGACTTGTAAATGTTGTTTTCTCTTGTTCCTCAGGAGCGATAAGTAATTGATGATAACCAAAATATCCATCAAGAAAACAGAAATATGAGTGTCCAGCTTATTTGTCAAGCATTTGATCCAAGAAAGGTAAAGGAAAATGATCCTTTCTAGTGGCGTCATTTAACTTCCGATAATTATTGAAAATTTGCCATCTAGTAACTTGCCTTGTAGGAATTAGTTCATTTTTATCATTGACAGTGACAGTTACTCCTCCTTTCTTCAGAACACAATGAATAAGACTTACCCATTGGCTATCCGAAATAGGATAAATAATTTCAGCATCTAACCATTTAAATTTTTTTTTTAATAACCTCTTTCATGATAGGATTTAATCTTCTTTGCGGTTCAATAGTAGATTTAAAATTGTCTTCCATTAAAATTCTATGCATAGAAATGGAAGGGCTTATTCCTCTTATATCAGCAATAGTCCAACCAAAAGCTTTGTTATAATTATTTAACACTTCTATTAATTTTTCTTCTTGATCTAAACTTAGCTCAGAAGAAATAGTAACAGGTAAAGTTAATGAATTTCCAAGAAATGCATACTTTAAATGTGAAGGTAACAATTTTAACTCCAGTTTAGGGGCTTTTTTAATTGAGGGTGAAAATATAGCATTTTGAGTTATGTCTAAAGTTTCTCAGTTATCTTTAATATAATGAGTTTCTTTAAGTAGTTCTTCTTCTTTTAGTTCTTCATTTTCATCAGTTAAAAATTTAATTGCTTCTTCAGGAATGATTTTACATTTTTCTCAATAGTGTTTTTCAATTATAAAATCAAAAATATCCATTCGATAGCATTTTTCTTTGTTAGGGTACTTCATCAATTTAAGAACATTGAATTTAATCTCTTGATCATTAACTCTCATAGTTAATTCTCCTTTTTGTACATCAATCATAGCTCGTTCGGTAGCTAGAATAGGTCTCCCTAAAATAATTGGTATTTCTTTATCTTCTTCCATATCAAGTACAATGAAATCCACAAGGAAGATAAATTTATCTACTTTAACAAGGACATCATCTATAACTCCTTTAGGGTAAGTGATAGATCTATCAGCTAACTAAAGGGTTACAGTGGTGGGAGTAATCTCTCCTAAATTCAACCTTCGATAAATAGAAAATGGTATGAGATTAATACTTGCTCCTAAATCACAAAAAGCTTTTCCACAAAATTTTTCTCCAATAGCACAAGATATAGTAAAACTTCCAGGATCTTTAAGTTTCTGAGGTAATTTCTTTTGAATTATTGCACTACATTCTTCACTTAATGCAACAGTTTCAAAGGCTTCAAATTTTTGTTTCTTATTTAATATATCCTTCATAAATTTTGCATAAGTTGGCATCTGTTCCAAAACTCAGCAAAATGTATATTTATAGTAAGTTTCTTAAAAATTTTAAAGAACTTAGAAAATTGATGATCAAGCTTCTACTTTTTTAATCTTTGAGGAAAAGGTGGTGGTGGTTTTTTAACTTCCACATTAATAGAAATATTAGTTTGATCTTGATTAGGAGAAGGAGTTTCTTTAGGTTTTTTAATTTCTTCAACCTCAATCTCTTTTTCAATTTCATTCTGTATTCTCTCTTTTAATTCCTTTCCACTTCTAAGTTGTACAGCTTTAACATGTTCATGTTCTTTTCCAGTTTCTTTTGGATTAATTTCAACATTACTAGGAAGTGTTCCTGGAGGTCTGTAATTAATTAAATTAGCGATTTGTCCCATTTGATTCTCAATATTACGAATAACAATATTTTGATTTTGTAATTGATTAATCATTTGTAAAATTAATTCTTCTATTGATAACTTTTTCTGTTGATTATTAAATCCAGGTGGTTTATAATTTGAATTTACTTGATTATTCTAATTTCCAGTTGGATGGGATTGATTATTACCCCATTGTTGTTGTTGATTATTCCAGTTAAAATTAGGGTGATTTTTCCATCCAGGATTATAATAATTTGAATACGAATTACTTTTACTAACAATAGCTTGTAAGGTTTCAATAGTTTGAGAATATTCAATATTAGATGAGTTGTTATGTGATATGTTGATGGCAAAATTATCTAATTTCCTAGATATTGTTGCTACTTGTGAAGCTAAGATAGAAAAGGCTTCGTTATCTTGAATACTTGACATTCTTTTAGGATTAATCCTTTCAGAAGGCCATTGAAAATTATTGTTAGCCATTTCTTCAATTAAAGTATAATCTTCTTCAAATGATTCAGACATTAAAGAACCTCCAGCAGCAACATCAATAATTGATTTTAGTGATCCAAATAAACCATTATAAAATGTTTGAATAATTAACTAATCAGGTAAAGCATAATGAGGACATTTTCTTAAAAGTTCTTTAAATCTTTCCCAAGTTTCATAAATTGTCTCCCCATCAAATTGACTAAATGAAGTAATATCATTTCTTAATTTAGCAGTTTTAGAAGGAGGAAAATATATAGCAAGGAATTTTTGTGCCATTTCAGCCCATGTTTTAATAGAACTTGTTGCTAATGAGTTCAACCACATCTTTACTTTATTTCTTAAAGAAAAAGGAAAGAGTCCAAGTCTAATAGCATAATCAGAAACATTGTTATATTTAAAGGTAGCACAAAGTTCTAAGAAACTAGCAAGGAGCAAATTTGGATCCTCATTTGGTGTTCCTCCAAATTGATTATTTTGAACCATTTGAATGATAGATGGCTTAAGCTCAAAAGAATTAGCCTCTACAGTAGGTATTTGAATACTACTATGAAGTTCATCAACTGTAGGGTTAGTATAATCCCTTAATGGTTTGTAAACATTTTGTTACTTAATTTCAATTGTATTTTGCAAATTGTTATGTAAATTAGCCATCTCTTTGATT
The DNA here is from genome assembly GCA_022702705.1 of Papilionanthe hookeriana x Papilionanthe teres. NCBI lineage: Eukaryota > Viridiplantae > Streptophyta > Magnoliopsida > Asparagales > Orchidaceae > Papilionanthe > Papilionanthe hookeriana x Papilionanthe teres. The sequence goes on along the minus strand of CM040428.1, from coordinate 80,401,418 downwards.
TTTTGAGTTTGTTTTTCTTTTTTAATTCTTTTAACAGTTCTTTCTAATTCAAAATCTAAAGGTAATAATCCTTCAGATCTAGCACTACGCATAAAAAGTAAATTAGCAAGAAATAAAATCTCTACTTATTAGTAAATTTTTATTTTATTTTATATAAATATTTTTATTATTAATATTAGGATTTTCTTAAACTCGAAGCCAAACAATAGGATAGTTTGGGAAGTTGCCAAGATTCTTCTTGGATCCTCAGCTTCTCTTATTTCTCTTCCTTTTGGACTCTTAAAATAAACTGTTCCAAATTTGAGCTATTCCCTATTGAAATTTCCAAAATCCAATTGTTTGAAAACCTTAAACTTTGAAATTATTGAGAGCAAAATCACTGATCGTTATCGAGAGTTTTCTTAAGTGATTCCCGTCACTTAGGATGTAATTAACTATAGGGGCTTGCCCTCATAGGGAACTTTAAGAACCCAGGTAATATAAACCCTGTTTAATTCATTTATATTAAGCAGGGGAACTTGTCGGCTTATAAAATTAGTTTGTAGACCAAACGGATGTCACAAATCTTCTAGTTTATTTAACCGAGCCCCATCATCAAGCAGTGTGTCTACTCTCCGGGATAGATATATACAGTTTGTGGTGCGGTGCTCGTTTATATAAACTATTCGGGATGTGAGATCAGTTTGATTTCATATCTTAAAATTTTCAAATTTAAAATTATTTTCAAAATCAAATACTACTTTTAAAATTATTTTTTTAAATTAAATTAAAATTCACCGACAATTTCTGTGGGCGACCCCTTTTTCAAAAATACAACACTAAACCTAAAAATATGCCGACAGTACAAAATTTAATGAATTCAATTAACGATATCTCTGATTTCTTTGATCAAATTGATTGGAGGATGAAAAAACACTTTGATCATATTGGACATTTCAAAGGAAATTTGATACGATTAATGAGAAAGATGGGATGGATAGAAGAAGATTCTACTGAAGAATTCCCATTCCGACCCTTCTATAATACGTTTGTTCATGTTCAAACTATGAGTGATATCAGAGGAGAAACTAGCACTGAATCAGAGGAGTAGTAAACCTGCTTTAGTTTGTTTGTTTCTTTATGTTGGGCTTGATTTGAACTATGATTATTTGTTTGCCTTCTATGTTTGCTTTTTAATCTCAGTATAGTTGATATTATGATTGAAATGTTTGTTTTTAGCGTTTAGAGTGTTGTGGCTTGGTTTACGACACTGATTTGTTAAATTTAGGTTGAGAAAATACCTAACATATGTGTGTTATGTAATGTGTATTGTAATGATTGGATTTTATATATAATTGTGATGTTTAGTGTTTCGAATGTTTATTTGTGTTAACTCATCACTTATTTACTAAAAATTTATGTTTAAAATGTTCGAACAGATGATGATGAGGCTTAAAATTGATAGAATTCGCAAAAATAAAAAAAATGATCAAAATTTGCCGACGGGCGCTTGAGGCTGTCGATGGCGTATTTTTCCCGAGACTTATGATACTTAATTCAATAGAGCTCGTCGACAGCGCGAGCTACCCCGCCGACGGAGAGATCCCAAAAATTACCTTTTAACCGCGATTTTGACCAGTCAACAGATACTATTCATCATCATCTTCCCTTTTTTACCAAAAATTTTGACTTAGGGCTTGAGAGATGTTGCATTTGGGACGATATCAACTCATTTTGACACCAGATTTGACCACCACTTGGTAAGAGCTTCCCTCCTATGTAAAAATTTTTGATTTTCACCATGAATTTCTTTCACATTTAAAAATTTTAAAAAAATTGAAAATGTGGAGAAAATACTTGAAATAAATTCATGGAACTTAATTAAGAACTCTTAAAGTCACCTTTGGAAGCTATTTTATCATTATTTTGGAGTTTAGTTTAGATTTTTTATAAATTTGATTAATCGAAAATGGCTCCCCTACAAAAGAGGGAACTTAAATTTGACGAGGCTCAATTTATAAATGCTAAAGCCTAGTCAAGATACACTTCTATCTTCCAAGGAAAGAAATGTATTCAAGACAGAGTTTTTGATAATCCTAGAGGAGAAGTTGAAAGAGGTATAAGAGAGAGAAAGTGGGAAAACTTCTGTTACTCTACAAACATGGCTGCTGTTGAAGTTGTAAGTGAATTTTATACCAATCTGACACATATAGAGAGCGAGCATTAAAGTAAGAGGGTTTTCTGTTGATTTTTATGCTGCTCGCATTAATTCTTTTTACGAACTTCACGATTTCTACTTTAGCGAGTGTGAGATATTTGGAACTATGGAAGGTCTGTTAGACGATGTCATTGACTTTCTCACTGATGGTAAAGGGACATGGAAAATTAAACAATGTTAATGGATAAATTTTCCTCTTTCTATGATGAATGCCACAACTACGGCATGGCATTATTTCATTTATTCTACTCTGCTACCTACCTACCACCATAGTGAAGTACGAGAGATAGAGCTGTTCTGAATTTATGTATTCAGAAAAATAGAAGTATAAATGTGTGGAATATAATTTATAAGAATAATTTGGCCACGACAAAGAGTGAATAGAGTGGAGGACTAGGACATCCTAGCCTCATTTATGCACTTTGCCAATTATCTGGAGTGGAAGCTAGAGATGATGAAGAATGGGTTTACCCTATGAAACCCATTAGTAAAGCTAATTTGAAGACATACAAATCCCATGAAGAATGGAGATCTGGGAGTAGGAGTGAAGCACCTTCTACTAATAGAGATATCCCTTCTACTAGTTATGACCCTCCTGCCTCTAGCTCTCCTACACTTTATGATTTGATGAATGAGATGACCCTGCAGTGGAAGAGTTTTGAAAAGATAGATGAAAGACTTGAGAGAATAGATCAGAGGATTAAAGGATTAGAGCGGAGACACAATCATGATAGTGAGTATCTTCAGTGGCATTCTGATTTCGATAATGCTTACTACGATGCTCAAGCCAGATACTATAGTGGTGAGCCTGATGTTACTTTTCCTGAATGCCCCCGATATACTCGTTATCTGCCCAATCCACCCCCTGACCAGGGAGATGAAGACATAGTATGGGATTTCGATGTCTAATCTTAAACTTGACGATTGTTATGAATGTATGTGTGTTTTGTTGTAGTATAATTTTATTTTGTTATTTGTATTTTGTATACTGCATTATTTTCTGAGATGTGTTTTGTTTGTACTTTGTGTTTTATTTCTAAATGAATTGTGATGCGTAGATTGTAATTGTAATTGTGGACTCTAAGTTAAAATAGTATTTTATTATTGTGTTGTGTAATGTAAGTGCTACTTGGTATTAAACTGTGTAGTATAATTGTTGTTGTTAAATGTATTATTTTATGTACTTATTTCAAAATTTCATTACCCCAACAAATTTTCTAATCTGTTATATGTGTAGAAAAGTTTCTAATATTACAGGTCAGTTGAACTTAAAAATTTAAAAAAAAAGAAGAACCTGTAAAATTTCAGTGTGACAAAAATGCCTAAAGTGCAAAGGTATGATTTATATTTAGAAATTTTCTTTCCACCCTGTATTATTTATATTATTGAAAACTTTAAGTTTACGGGGGGAGGAAAATATTAACTGCTATTTGTTCTCAATTAAAATATTTTCAAAATTTATAAATATGATTTTTGTGATAAAATTTAATTAAGTTAACTATATTTAGATTTTATTTAAATATTATGGAAGATTCAAAGAAATATTTTTCGTAATGAAAATTAATTTTGTAGGTTAAGATATTTAGTAAGGGGATAAGACTATAGTTAACTATTTAAATTAAAGAAAACTATATTTTGAAATATTAAGAATCTTAGGAATTTAGTTGAGAAAGAAAAGATTGGGGCTCAATGATGTAAAGACTATGAATTACATATAAGATAAAGAAATGCTTTAAGTTTCAAATTTAGGAAAATAAGAGTGAAGTTCAAAATTATTAACAGGCTATCCAGATATATTAATCCTCACTTGAAAAAAAAAGAAAGGATTGAAAAACAATCCCTGAAAAGAAAAGAAAAAAATATATATAAGATTGAAATGCAATCCAAAAGAAAAAAGAAAAGAAAAAGGAAGTGAGAAGAAGCTTGAGGAGATGCCTTATTGGCTTCGCTTGGATTTACTTAAAGGGAAAACTAAATACATTTTTGAACTTATATTCATGAACTAGTTTCTTTACTAGTAGTGTTCTCATGAATTTCCTATCATCTGAATATTCTAAGTGAATTGATATTACAACATATAGTCATTATTGAAATGAATAGAAAACTAGAACTTTTAGACTTGATGACTAGATAGCCTTACATCTATAGAGTTAATTTAATTACTTGATAATCTTTCTAAGAATTCTTACTATAATATTTATTTAAATCTAAATTATAGTATTTCTGAGTTAAAAACTTGTCACAATAAATCATAACTTTTATGTAGTACTAAAAATTACTTGAGAACAAGTAATAGTTAAGTTTGGGGGATTTTGCCCAACTGAAACTATGTTGAGATTTTCATACCTATTTTAAATTTATTTTGATGATATTGCATTTTAAAGAAATGTATTTTTGATGTTTTGTTGCAGGTATGTTGATTTTTGGACATTGGAGCAAAAATATACAAAAAGGAGCGAATTTGAAGTAAAAAGGACCAAAATATGAAGATTTGACTTTGGGCGCCGATGGAGAGATCGAAGGCGCCGACGGCAGATTTTTTCGAGAGTTCAGAAAATAAATTATGAAGGTCGCCGACGGCAAGCTCGACCCCGCTGACAGTGAGCCTTAACAGATATGGTCTAAAACTAAATATTCTAGAAGCCCACCAAAGACGAGATCGAGGCCGCCGATGGCGAGTATGTCAGTTCTCTCACGAGGTACATAGAATGTAGACTGAAGGGATGCTTAGGCAAGTCTTGGAAACTCTTCTACCACTTTTTAAGAAACAATTGGGGGCCAAAAATAGTGTGTCCACTGTGTCTATTAGAGTCGGTGGTGCCATTAGAGTATTAGAGAGTTAGTTTATTTAGTGTTAATTGTGAGGAATTCTTCGAGAGATTGTAAGGGTGGATGGAAAGTAAGAGATTTCTTCCTCCTTGCCGTTTCAAAGGAGAATTCTGTGTGCTGGAAGGAAAGCAAGAGATTCAGAGGAACTTCGAGGAGTTTGCTTGGGGAGGAATTCAAGATAAGTTGTATTTACTTATTATAGTCTTTATAATTTTGCTTTTATATATGAAAACCAGATTTCATTATATCTTCTCCATGAGATCTGAGTAGTTTCTCTGTCTTTCTCCTTGTTTTGAGATTTTTGTGAAATGGTGATTTGAATTAGTTGTGCTATGAGAATGTTAAAGAAGTTGTGATAATCTTTTCACTTCAATCTTAATTTACTTTTAATCTGGCCAATTGATTTATTAAAATATGTTGATTTTTACAACTAAATTGAAGATTACATCCAAGATTCAGGGAAGTCAAAGTTCTTGAAAGTAGGATGCAAATAAATAGGGAAATATTATTCATCGGGCGTAGAATTGGAGATTTTAGAGTGTCAGACTAAAATCTTTAATTCAGTCCTATCGTTTTGGTGCTGAAGTGTAGATGTTAGCCCTCAAGCGAGGAGAACGTGTGAACTTCTAAGTGAGAGTCGGTATCCTCCTAGCATAGCCGCAGATTCAGTAACCAAGCATAGGATTAGTCAATGATCTTTATGCCTGGACCAAAGCGTAAAGAATAGGTATGCTCCTATTTGACACAACGAGGTTTTTTTAAAATTTTTCTAATTATCCATTCACTTAAATTTCTTAACAAGGAGAAGTATGCTTGCTTATATATTGAACCTAACTTTATTAGTAAAAGTAGTTAATTGTTAGTAGAAATAGTTTATTAATATTCCATCTTATTTACTATTACATATTAGTGACAAATAGGCAATTCGATTTACAAAGTTGTGATTCTGAATTGGTTTATATAATCCTAGTTCGTAGCCTCTAAAATATTCCCTGTGGGATCGATATCCAGGACTCCACTAGAGCCTTGTATTACTTGAGCGATACGTATACTTGCGTTGATAAAAGTAACTCTATGATTATTGAATATTTTACACACTTCTATATCAACTTCTTGCAATATTAAGATTCGGCTAAGTGCGCGGAGTGGTTCAACTAACTATGGCTTTAGATTAATTAAACCTAATTTTGGTAAGGTTTAATTGGATTAATTAGACCTAATTTGGGTTAGGCCTAATTATGGTTTATAATTAATTAAACCTAATTTTGGCAATGTTTAATTAAATTAATTAGACCTAATTAGAGTTAGGCCTAGGTATAGTTATGATTAATTAAACCTAATTTTGGAAATGTTTAATTAAATTAATTAGACCATTATGGTTAGGACTAATTATAGTTTAATATTAATTAAACCTAATTTATGTAAGGTTTAATTAAATTAATTAAACCTCATTAGGGTTAGGTCTAATTATAGTTTATGGTTAATTAAACCTAATTTAGGTAACGTTTAATTAGATTAATTAGACCTAATTAGGGTTAGGTCTAATTATAGTTTATGATTAGTTAAACCTAATTTAGGTAAGATTTAATTGGATTAATCAGATCTAATTAGGACTAGTCTTAGTTATGGTTTAGTTTGACTTAAACCTTATGTTGTTGAGGTTTAAGTGTGTTAATTAGGCCTAATATAGGATTAGATCTAATTAGGGTTTGATTTGATTTAAACCTAATGTTATTAAGGTTTAAGGTGATTAAGCTTAATTAGGGTTTTTAAAGGTTTAGGTTATATTTAAACCTAACCTAACTAGAACTTAGGGATTCATCTTAAGTTTAGGGTGATTTAAACTTAAATATTAGGATTTAGTTAGTTCTAATTTTCTTTTTTATAAAACATTTAAATTTTAGTGTTTAATTTATAATTTTTTAAATTTTATAAATTTCATCCTTAAAAGCTTAAAAGCTCTTTCCAAATTTTCCAAGGATTAAAAAAGTAATTTTGTGGTTCAAATTCAACACCCTATGGTTTCTAATCATTTTCAAATTTTATCTTCCATTTTTCTAATTATTGTAATTATTTTTTTAAATAATTATAAAGCAAGGTTGAAAATTGGATATCTCATGCTAGAGACTCCCTCTAAACTTGGAAAAATAACAAAATATCCCCACGGATGAAAGGATCAATCTGTGAAAATTTCAAAATTTTTAGTTTTATAAATAATTTTTAATAGTTAAATTACTCCAGAGAGTAATTACTTAATTAAAAAATAAATTTAATTCCTTATTTCCAAATTTTTTTTTTATGATTTTCTCCTTGTTCTCTTGAATCCAGGGGTATTTTTATCATATTATTGTAATTTGTCTATGACAAGTTATGAATTTTTAAAGATTTCATGTATTTTTTGAATTTATTATATTCCTAATTTCTTACTTATCTGACTAGGCACCTACGCAACCTCGGAGATGTCGAATCTCCATACGGTGCTATCTAATTGGTGTGGATTTACACGTGTCGGCTCGCGTGGCTCGCGGTTCCGTCCATTTCACATGGATGGATGTGGTTTAATTGGATCACAGCCGTCCATTTCCAATACATAGAAATGTATGGCATCTGGTCGTCTCCCCCAACCTGGTGTATCCCGTTAGCCATTCATTTTAAAACCCTAAGATCTCTGTCATTTCTTAATATATTTGATGAATTTTTTTTCTAAAGCTTCATTGAAGTAAGGAGATCACATCCATACGGTTATATGGTTATTTGGAAATGATCATCTTCATAATGTTTCAAGCCCGAGCAAACAATAGTTTAAAATGGTCATACCTGGTCTTGTGAGGTGTAGCCTTTATCAAGCTTGACATAAACAATCACTGGGTCCTTGCGATGCTTCTAGTGTTCTCAATTTGAAGTGAAATCAGGTGGAAGTATGAATTCATTGAAATGGGCTCACGACTTGATCTTGGAGTGGGTTAGGCTCATGAGAAGGTCCAATTTTGATTAGAACTTGTTCGTATAGCTCAGGGATGGTGTAGTGATAGTTTAATTAGAGTTTAGAGAGTACTTTTGTTAACTTTAAAACTTGTCTTATTTTTAAGGCACAAAATTAGAGCAGGTCAGTGGGTTTCATGAGTTGAATCTATGGGGAATCAACTCCTTATGGTTTAGGGAGCAAGTTTGGTATTTATGGTTTTGGGAATTATGGACTGTGGGTAGGTCTCTCTTCTTTATGGGAGCTCTCGGGTTAGCCCTATATATAGCCATGAATGACCATGGTTGAGCATAGGTTTTGCTTGGGGAAGAAGGTTACAGCCTCATGATGGCATGAGGATAAGTTTCCTAGTTGGAGATAACCATCGGTGAGCTCCTCAAGTCTTCAATGATGAGCCTTCATTAAGGCAAATTTTGGATTTTGGTTTTGGCTCTCCTCCATTGGGGAGATGGTGAGGTGGCGAGGGGGTCCATGAATGAATTGTCTTGATCCTATCCTTCTCGTCACAGGATTTGTCATAAGAATTTGGGAGAAATGGCACATAAGCTTCCTCTTTCCTCAGTTCCACGGCTAAGTTATGATGAGCTCAATTATATTAAGAAGGATGACTTAGCAATATCTTTCTTCCATTGAATGGGAATTCAGGCGAGTGATGACATAATAAAACATTCCTCAATATTTTCATGAAGGAATGACACATCCTCTCCCCATTCATATTGGCCTCATAATGACCTTGGACTAAGGTCAAAACTTGTTGGCTCATGGGTCTTTCATGTTTATTAGCATTTCATGGCAAGTCTCATGAGTTTTTGATAACTCATGGGTCATAAATGAAGAAGGGGACTTGGGCTTAGGCTTTCATAAATGTGCTAGGTTTTCCATGTGTACCATCTGAGCTAAAGTTTCTTCATGAAATAATTAATGGTTTAACTACCTAATTAATTAATTAATTAATTAGCCAATTAAGTAAGTTAAACTCATGAAGTTGACCACTGGATCTTATTTAATCATAAGATTGGTCAAGATGGCTTCATGCATTTAATGGGTTTCCTATGGGTTTTCCTTTTCATGGGTTTAAACCATGATTTTAGACCAAAACCTTAAGTCTAATAATCTTTAATTTCACTCTATTTAATTAATTAAATTATTAATTAATTAAGAGAATAAAATAATTTGATTAAAAGACCAATTTTTTGTCAAAATGGTGAAGTTGACCAAGTTGATTAATGTTGACCATGGTTCACCATGGTTGGCCAATTTAAGTCCAAGATTGACCCTGATGACTCATTTGACCTTGTCATGGTTGAATGAGTCATGGGGGGCTATTGGATAGTTTGGTTTGATCAAATGGCTAAATTTGAACAATTTTGGTGTTTGGGTTGACTAAATGGTCTATAGGGTAGTCATTGGGTTCAAAATTGATCATTTTGACCAACTTTGACCAATTTAGGTCTATGGTTGTTCAAATGGTCAATGTGTTGGGTCCAAAGCTGACCATTTTGACCAAATTTGACAAATTTAGGTCTATGGTTGACTAGATGGTCAATGTGGTGGTCATTAGGTCCAAAATTGATCATCTTAGTCAAGTTTTACCAATTTAGGTCTATGGTTGTCCAAATGGTCAATGTGGTGGTCATTGGGTCCAAATTGACCATTTTGACCAAGTTTAACCAATTTAGGTCTATGGTTCACCAGATGGTTAATGGGGTGGTCATTGGGTCGAAATGGTCAATTTAGGTCTATGGTTGACCAAATGGTCAACGTGGTGGGCATTGGGTCCAAAGTTGACCATTTTGACCAAATTTAACCAATTTAGGTTTATAGTTGACCGAATGGTCAATGTGGTGACTTTTGGGTCAAGGGTTGACCAAATGGTTCATGTGATGACCATTAGTCAAAAGTTAATTAAATCAGGGTATGTCATTGTTGATCTGATCATTTTAGGATGTCATTATGGTTTGACTCCAGAAAGGGTGTATTAGGGTCAATACAATTTTAGGTTTTAGGGAACCCTAAATGAATTCAAAGGGATCAATATTGGTAGACCTACTACTGGGATTAATTCAATTATCATGGTTATCATTAGATTTTTAAAGAGATGTCTGGGGATCTTGAGCTAGTATAAATGGTTTAAGACATGTCTTGTCTGTGGGTGTTATTTTGGGTCCTCATAAAAGTGGGGTCAACACTACCATTTATGTTACCAAATCTATTTACTCTCAATCTTATACATTTTCTTCATGCTTTTGGGGAAATTTGAACTGGAATGCTTCTATTACTCCCTCTATCTCCTTTTTCTTATAGAGATTCTTTCTCAAGAAGCTACCACTAGATGATATACTTAAACTCAAAGGTTTAAAATTAGTCTCACGTTGTTATTTATCTCACTGTGATGTAGAAGCTGTATCACATGTATTCTTCAACTGTGTTTATGCCAAAGAAATTTGGCTCAGGGTGGGGTGGCATTTAGGCATTAACTGGCTTGGTTGCAATAGTTTGAATGATTGTCTTCTGGTCTGGAGATCCAAGACTAGGGAAAAAAATAGTTTTTTTTTTCCTTTATTAGTGATTTGGTTCATTTGGTATTCAAGAAATGGTCACAAACACAAAACAGAGACCTCTTCCCCCTCTCCCTCACTCACCATTTCTTATATACTTGCTTACTACTCTAAATTGAGCAAGGGTTTATTTAAGGTGCCTGCTAACATCATCACTAAGGACAGTGGTAAGAGGCCCATGATATTCCAGTGGTTGCCACCATCTGTGTGCTGGATTAAAATTAATTTGGATGGCAACTGGTTTGTTAATTCAGCTGGTGCTGGTGGAGTTTTTGGAATTGCAAGGGTGAGTGTTTGTGTTACTTTGCCTCACCTGTGATGGCTACTTCCCCCATTGAGACTGAATGTTAGGCTGCTTACCTTGCCGTACATTTGGTTGTGCATTTCCATTACTATAAATTGATATTGGAAACTGGCTCTCATTCTCTTATCAGTCGCTCAACTGATCCATGTCTACTCCGAGATATTTGATGCCTCCCCAGCAGAACTACCTTGCTAAATGGGAGAATCACCAGTGAGAATTACCTCATTAGTGCTTATGGAAACTCCCTTGGTGGTCAGACCGTTCTAGTTTATATAGCCTCATTGATTTTCTTGATTGTTTTGTTTGTTCTGTCTGCTACATTGATTGACATGTTGTATCAGTTTTACCACTGATCCTTATTTGGCCGGATCACTTAATGTGTTTAGCATATACATTGAGAATAATGTTTCAAGCTATTTAACCATATGGTTGCTCATCTGGTATGTAGGTTGGATACGTACCTCCTATCTTTTTTATATTCTTGATTACTTTGGTTGATTTAGTCCGCCAAGTTCAGTGAGATGTCGTATCGATTTTTCCAGTGATCCATGTTTTGTCGAAGTACTTTGATGTCAGACTATATTCTGAGCATGATACCTTAGGCTATTTAGCCATATGATTGCATTTTGATATACGATCAGGATAGATACCTTCTGTATTCTTTGATATGTATAGGCAGGATACATACTTTCTGTCCCTTTTGATATTTTCGACTACTTTGGTTGGTTCTGTCCACCATGTTGAGTCACATGTCGTATTGGCTTTCCCACCGATCAATGTTCTGTCGGAGTTCTTTGACATCTGACTATACTTTGAGCATCTTGCCTCAGGTTGTTTCACTGTATGACTGCACGTTTGATGTGTAGGCAAAAGATACATAACTCTTTCCCACTAATGCTTGACTAGGATACATACCTCCTGTGTTATTTGATATTCAGTCATGTTACATACCTCCTGTGCCATTTGATGTGTGAAGTTGGATACATACCTCCTAGTCTATTTTCTACGCTGTCATGATACATCCCTCCTAGATTACTTCGATCGAGATACATATATCTATGATCATTTGATGTTCCAATCAATGGATCTATTGCCTTCACTTGGTCGACCCTTGATGATAAGAACTCATTATGAAGAACATTGGGTTTTCGCAGCCATTTGGCTTTGAAATCTCTCAAACCTTATGCCCATTTTGGCTGGTTCTCTTATGAGATCATTTTTCGGCTTTACATAGCCATATCCTTCGATGTTTTTTGAGCCATGTAACACTAAGGTCAACATTCTCTTGGGAACATCACATCTTCGAACAATTTTGGTTTTCTGGCCATATTCCTTGAGCCATATGACATTTTAGTTGACTCTGTCAAGAGGATACCTTGTCTTTTGACATCTTTGGCATGGTAGCCGCTTGAGGCGACATTTCTTGAGCTATACAACTTTTAGACAGCTCTCTTATGGGAATATATTATCATATCCGGCTCGTTAGCCTTTTATACTTCTCAGGCCATAGGCCCTTTTGGCCCAGTTCATTCAGAAGAGCATCCCTTCTTCATACATTCCGTGGGTCATGCCTTTACAACCTCTGAACTTACTCTTAAGTTATGCCTTTAAACCCTCTAAACCTATTTTCGTGGTTATGTCTGTATGGCCCCTAAACCACTGTGTTGGATTACACCTCTATGGCCTTTGAACCCACCCCTAGGTTATACCTCTACGACCTCTAAACCTAATTTCATGGTCATGCCTCTATGGCCCGTTAACCACTGTATTTGGTTATGCCTTCAAGGCCTCTGCACCACATTTCCCTTCTTCTCGGTCGACCATACTATATAGTCACTAGTTTGATCACCATCTCTGATCAAGATATGTTGTGCTTTATAGCAGCCTGATTAAAGTGATGTTTGTTTTGTCTCAAGGAAATCAGTTAGACTCACATTTGAGGTCTCTTTTAGGGGAAACATAACAAGATACCTGGTCACATGAGATGCTTGAGTCTTCTCTCCTACCATTTGGAAAGTTGTCAGGTACGGGGTTTTCATTGATTATGTCGTTTCAAATGAGGTCAAACAAATATATATTTCTGTTTTGAATGAGGTTATACAAATCCTTTCTCAACCAAACAAGTGTAGTTTATCTGGCCTAGTTGGGATCCTCCTAGGTTATGCCTTTATGGCCTATGAACCTATTTTCGTAGTTATGCATTTACTACCTCTAAACCACTCTCTTAAGTTATGCCTTTACGGCCTCTGAACCTATTCTCCTGCTAGTGCCTCTACGATCTCTGAACCACCCTCCTAGGTTATGCCTTTATGGCCTTTGAACCTATTGTTGTGGTTATGCCTTTACGGCCTCTGAACCACCCTCCTAGGTTATGCTTTTACGGCCTCTGAACCTATTTTCGTGCTTATGCTTTTACGGCTTCTGAACCACCATCCTAGGTTATGCCTTTACGACCTCTGAACCTATTTTCGTTGTTATGCCTTTACAGCCTCTGAATCACCCTCCTAGGTCATGCCTTTACGGCCTCTGAACCTATTTTCGTGGTTATGTCTTTACGGCCTTTGAACCACCCTCTTAGGTTATGCCTTTACGGCTTCTGAACCTATTTTCGTGGTTTTGGCTCTACGACCTTTGAACCTATTTTCGTGGTTATGCCTTTACGACCTCTAAACCACTCTCCTAGGTCATGTCTTTATGGCATCTGAAGCTATTTTCATGGTTATGCCTCTATGACCTCTAATCCACCCTCCAAGCTTATACTTTCACGAACTTTGAACATATTTTCATGGTTAAGCCTCTGCGGCCTCTGAACCATCCTCCTAGGTTATGTCTCTTCGGCCTTTGAACCTATTTTTGTGGTTACGCCTCTGTGACCTCTGAACCACTCTCCTAGGTTATGCCTTTATGACCGCTGAACCTATTTTCATGGTTACGCCTCTATGGGCTCAGAACCACCCTCCTAGGTTATGCCTTTACGGCCTCTGAACCTATTTTCGTGGTTATGCCTCTACGGCCTCTGAACCACCATCCTAGGTTATGCCTTTATGGCCTCTAAACCTATTTTCATGGTTATGCCTCTACGGCCACTGAACCACCCTCCTAGGTATGCCTTTACTGCCTCTGAACCAATTTTCATGGTTATGCGTCATCGATCTCTGAACCACCCTCCTTGGTTATTCCTCTATGGCCTTTCAACCTATTTCTGTGGTTAAGCCTCTACGGCCTCCGATCCAACCTCCATGGTTATGCCTTTACCACCTCTGATCCTATTTGTGTGGTTATGCCTCTACGGCCTCTGAACCACCCTCCTAGGTTATGCCTTTATGGCCTTTGAACCTAATTTTGGTGATAAACTGATTCCATCTGACTAGTCATACCCTATCTAGTTTATTTATTCTAGTTTTGTTCCTTTGTGGTTGGCCGGTCATGACAGGTTAGCCACGCCTTCGACCATACCATGTCCAATTTATCTAGCATGGTCGAGATTCCTCTTAATATTCTCTTGGGATGTCACCGCAACTACCAGGAGACTCTCTTTGAGGAAGTTGCCAACAAGGGCACTGTGGCAGCACACTTGTTGGGGTTCCTTTATTGGCATCATTTTTTGATGTCGCAAGTGTAGGATGTCCGTTCGAGCGCTATGGAACCTTGCTTGATGCATGTGTTGATTCTTGTAGGGCGAGACATCCATTTGGGACCTTTTGGCGCATGTTGAGGGCTACATAGACAGGGTCATTCTACTAGACTTTAGTTTTTGTTTAGGTGAAGGCCGGTCACCATTTTGCACGTTGGATGGCTTAGGTCGAGCCAACAGGTGTTGTACTTCGAGCCAAGTAAGAAATTGGCACAAGTTAGCCCGATCATCAGCGAAGTTTTCCAGATGACCCATGACAACAAAACGGACCATGCGAGTATGTCCGAGACGTCGATATTACTTAGGTAGGACGTCTATTTCACTACGAATTCACAGGTGGGGTAAAAATGTATAAATTATCACTTTTGGCCCGATCATCAGAAAGCCACCAAAAAGATTCTGGATGACAAAATGAATCACATAAGTGTGTCCGAGATGCCGATATTACCTAGAGAGGGTGCCCACATAGCTATTGCTTCACGTATGGGCTAAAAATAATTAAATTATCATTTTGGACCCGAGTGCTGAAAAAGTGGAACGAAATACCTCAGATAACAAAACAGATCGTGCCATTGTGTCTGGAATGTCGATTTTAGCCAAGATGGACATCTACTTCTCTGCGAGGACATGTACGGGTTAAAAATATGTGGAGGATAATTATAATATTATTATCATTATTATCACATATTATAAAATATATCAAATATATTTATCCTATAAACACTATCCTCACACTTCTCTCCCTGATCTATTGAAACACAAAAACTGTCAACCCCGTTTTCGTGAAATGTCATAGCTCGGGATCGTCTCCTCTCGCTCGAGCCCTGCCGACCAGCGTTCCTCACCAGCGAACTCATCGCCGCTTCATCCTACTAGGGAGACTCCTTGGCTGAGCCCCTGTTCTCAAATCCAATCTTGACGTCACTACTTCCAAACAGATTTCCCCCCTTGTGCATCTGTAACTCACCTCCAGCTCCTTGCTGGTGAACGGAGCCTTGTCGGACCTTCCCCAATCGTCGGAGCCCCCCTTCCAGCATCCGGTTGCGACCATTTACTGCACCTATCCTCTCAAACAGTTGTGCGCTGAGTTGTCTTTCCTCTCCAGCGTGTCCCGCCTACCTCGACTAATGTCGACCTTGAGCTCTCTCCGACCTGATTTCCTTCCTATGAAGAGATATGTGCTTTGCACTTCACTCTAGGCTTCACAAGCATAGCCCTTCTCTTAGGCTTCCCCTCTCGACAGCTAGGTGTTTTCCTACTAGCGAGGTGCAGACCACCTCGCTGTCTCCTCATCATCGCAATGGTGGCGAAGACGTCACGACGTATAGAAGTTTGTCCAACCTATTATCGGGAAGGTACATTTTGGTCACATATTATTATATGTTGTGATACTCATATTTGTGTACTTTGCATACTTCACTATTTCTTGCTTCCCTATCTTTTGTTGTGAGATTCGACAGAAAGAGGGCTCCCAAGTTCCTACTTGTTTATGTATTTATTTGCGAGGTATGCCATTGCAAGGATCAAACACCAGCTATTTGCCGAAAATGTGGGCTCTCCTTCAACATAAAGAGAGCGCTTCTTCAAACGTTACGGTGGTGAGATTTCCTTATCCCTTAGCCGGCCCTAGGTTTAATCTGGTCTAGGCATGTGGGTTCGATCACCCATGTGGGGTGGAGGTGTCAGATGACATGTATAGACCGGCTGAGCCGCCTATGTCATGGATCATTGATTTCCTAAAGGGAGCCGTAGGTTAGGATTTCTATGCGTTGGCCAATTCCTATTAGTAGTCGAGTGACTCCCCTAGTTGCAAGCTTTAGATCTTAATCCTACCGGGTCAGAATTCAAATTTTCCATGATTTTGGCGCTCCTAATCTCCCTTGGAGTGATTAGTTAAGTTTGATCTTAGAGGAAGGCAAACGCTTTGTAGCTAGTCCGTCTTATATAATCGTGGGCACTCGTAGAGAAGCAAAAGCTTTGTAGCTAGTCTACCCTACTAACAGTAGAGAGTTTCCCCTATGAGAAATAAGAGGGGTAAGCCATCCACATAGACACGTCAAAGCTGGAGGCGACAATGTCGTAGATTCATGTGTGTCAGCCTTAGGTTACCTACATGAGGCCGTTAGGATGAGTTCAACATGCCATCGAGAATTTGTGTTGAGTTGCATTTTTGACCTCATTTTTGATGAGATCTTTTGCTTCTCTCTTTAGTACTTAGGATCTAGCCTTATGCTTTTCCTTTGACTAATCTTAGAGGACTAGAAATGGAACCCACCACTTAGAAATTCAAACACCTCTTAACTCCCTGCAAACCCCACAAGCTTGGTTGTAGACACCTAATCACCTAGAGGGTTGAAATCAAATGTGAAGGTTTAAAGGATGAGTTCCTTATAGGACTCTTTAGCCTTAGGACTACCCTAGGTGGCTTGGTCTGGTGAGGGTTAACTTACACACTCACTACACTCACACTCTACACTCTCACAAACACAATTCAAATCCTAAAACCACACCTTACCCCAACTTGACTCCCTGACTCATGTAGGTAATTGATATGGATGGACTTTAACCCCTAAGCCCCTGGTTAACAGGGTTAGGAACAACATAGTGAATGCCTCCAATGAGTCCTCTCATGGCTCACATAGGCTTAAAATGACTTCATGGCTCGCATAGGCTTAAAATGACTTCATGGATCAACTAAAGTGATTCCATTTCACTCATATTTGATCAATCTTCATTCTTCAAAAATTTCAATTTTTGACCCCGGGGACCCTACACCCATTAAACCTACCAAAAGCCCTTGGAATTGCCCAAATCCTCCAAAATCTCCAAATCACCCAAAAGTCCTCAGAATCAATCCTAAAAATTTTCCCCCACTAAAATTAACTATCTCCAGCCAAAAATACCAAAATTTCTAAAAATACCCCCAATACCCTCCAAATTACAAAAATGCCCCTCTTGACCCAAAACTCCAAAAATTCAAAAAATTCCCAAAAAATTCCCAAAAAATTCCGAAAAATCCCAAATATTCCCAATTTCATTTTGTCCAACTACACCATGGGCCAATTTTGTCAATTTACCCCACTTTTACCAAAACCCCCAATTTAGCCCATTTTAAACCCAAATGAACCCAATGTCAAACCTAATCACCCAATTGGTCTCAATTTTGGTCCAATTCAATTATAAACATCAATTCAATATTCCTAATGTCAATCTAGACCAAATCTAAACCCAATTTGATTGACATTTGATTCCAATTTAAGTTTTGACCTTAAAGCCCAATTTGGACCCATGACCCAAACTTAGCCCAAACTAACCCAATTTAACTCCAGTTGACCCCAAACCATTTCTAAACTTTCCCTAACATCCCCACAAACAAAACACTAACATGATTTGCCCAAAATTTTAATCTAAACTCCACCCAAATCCAACCCAATGCCAAAATGCCCACTTTTGACCTAAACCCAAACCTAACCCAAATGGGCCCCAAATCCAAAAATCAAAACCCAACCAAAGTTGAAACCTATTTGTAACACCACCATAAATATTTCCCAACATTATTTTTATATCAATTTCAACCCTAGCCCAACATTGGACCAAATTAGCCCAATTTGACCTATATTGGCCCCTTTACCAAAGAAGCCCAAATCCAACCCAATTCAAACCCAAACCACCTCAAATTTATTTCAAATCACTCATGAAACATCCCTAAACCAAACCTAACAATTATTTGGCCCAAACTTTTACAAAATTCCCATCCATAAACTTATTTTAAAAACATAAGGCCCACTTTCTTAGGCCTTCCTAAAAAGCCCATCCAAAATAATTTCAAAAAGCCCAAATTCCATCTTAAAGCCCACATGAAAATCCTCTATCATCAGCCATTTGATAAAACCATCCCCTAAGTTCTAAATCCACAATGAAATAATTCCAAATCAAGCCATATGCCAAACCCCATCAAATCACCCCTAAATTACCAAAATTTCTAAAACCCTTTTTCACTGAGCAATTCACCAGGCCAAGGGACTTCATCTGGAGCTTGCTTGGACCCATTCAAATGTGACACAACTCTCAGATTGAAGCTTCACTTCTCTAAGCAAAGGTATGAACTCTCTCTTCTTCCCGAGCTTTTGGAGATTCTCCATTTCAAATTCCTTAATTTCAATGCATGTTTACCATATGGATGTGTTCGTCTCATCAAGACGAATCCATAGAGCATAAGAAGACAAAAATCCATTGGGAATTGAGTGAGTTCTTAGGGTTTTAGTGTGGACGGTCACGGGTTCACACTAGTCGTAGACGATGACTGGGAGCCGTTGGATCGCGCGTGTATCGAGCGGACAGCTCAGATGGTGTCGGACCAGGAGACAGTACGTGTACCGAGGGCCCCGTGGCAGCTGACTCAGATGGCGGTGCCGAATCAGGAGACGTCTCGTGGCCTTTCGGATCTGCTAAGGTTGATGCGGCGCCGCGTGGTTAAGTAAGAAATTAGGGTATTTTCTTATTTATTAAATATCCAGAACTTCAAAAATTCATAACTTTGTGTAGAAAAATCCTAAAAATAAAATAAAAATACACTCTTGTTCAGTGAACAGAGGAGAATAATGTGGAAAAGAAATCAAGTCATTTCATTAAGTATTTTATTTTTAATAATTTATTTACTCTCTGCACTATTTCAATTCTCCATGCATATAGGAAATTCACCATGGCATGAGACCATAGGGCTTTTGAAGCCTCTGAACTTGGGAACATTCCCTGAATTTTCAAAGGTCAGAGGCCATCCCTAAGAGAAGTTATTGATTTTTCAAGTTCATGTCACTGTTTTAGGTATTTTAATTCCAATAATTATCATGTTGAGAAGTAAATTCTAGGAAAATTTGGTGATGTTTCTTATGTCCAGGGGAACCTAGGAAAAATAAGTTTTGAGTTAATTCACTTGGAATAACCATAATTGGTCTAAACACCCAAATATGAACTTTAATTAATCAGGGTTAACTATACATCAAATTTACTTGAAAATAATTCTCCACTGTCTTTTAGGGTCAGGAGAGTCTCACATAAAAATTTGAAATTAATTGGACTTGATTTGATCCACTAAATGGGTTGATTAAGCCCCATAAGTAAAATTAAACTTTAAAAATTCATAATTCACAAAATACTTTTCAAAAATTCACAAAAATGGTTTGGAGCTACTCTGATATCAGAGGAACTTAGGAACATTAAAATTGTAATTTTCTAAAAAAGTTGATTTTTATCATTATTTTAATATTTTTAATAATTAAAAAATAATAAAAATCATAAAAACATTAAAAATCACCAAAATGTCACACTGTGAATTTTAATTACTTAGGAACAAACCAAATATTTTTCTTAAGTCCCTAGGATAAGATATTGAATTTTAAAGGCTTAATGTAATTTTTAATATTAAAAAAATGTATTTTCCAACCTTTTCATTAAAATAATTCTAATAAATCAAAGAAAAATTAGAGAAATATAAAATTTGTTTCCCTAGACTCCTTGAGTTCAGAGAGATTTAAGAAAAATATAAAATCCATTCTTCAACTTTAATTTTTTTTAAAACTAATTAATACTCCAAAACTAAAAATAATTCTAATAAATAAAATATAATTAAAAAAAACACCAAAATTGGTCCAAATGGTCCTCTGGTCCCTAGGAACATCCCATAATTTTCACAAGGACAGAAACACTTCCTTGATCGTGTTATTAAATTTTCCTTGAAAACCCCTATTTTCCATTAAAAATAATTACATAAATAAATTAAATTCAGAAAAATCACATTTTTTCCTCTAATGTCTTAATTGACATATGAGTGAGGTTACATAAAAATTTCAAGTTCATTTGAGCTTAATTTAGTGAGTTATAGAATTATTAAGCTTGAAGAGGCAAAAGGGTAATTAAAAATTTCAAGCCTTAATTAAAATTTTAGGATTAATCAAAAAGGGGAGGGTAGAATATTTGATTTTAAATTGATTTTGGATGATTGAAACTTAAATGATTAAGGGTAGAAACCTACTAACCATTTCAAAAAAAAATAAAAATAAAACTTTAATTAATTAATTAATTGAAATTTTGGAAGAATAATAAAAATTGGAATTATTAAAGTAGGGATATTATTTAGGAGGGTATTTATTCTTTAATTTAAAAATCCCTAAATAAATCACTTCAACAATACTTAATTCTCAATTAAAAAAAATTAATTAAAATAATAATCCAAATTTAAATTAAACTAAAATTAAATTAAATTAAAATTAAAATTAAATTAAAACTAAATTAAACTAAACTAAAATTAAATTAAAATTAAAATTAAATTAAAAATTAAATTAAATTAAATTAAATTAAATCAAATTAAATTAAATTAAATTAAACTAAATTAAAAATTAAATTAAATTAAAACTAAATTAAATTAAAAATTAAATTAAATCAAATCAAATTAAATTGAATTGAATTTAAATTAAATTGAATTAAATTAAATCAAAATCATTTATCAATAAACCTAAATTATATCATTAAGAATTAAATCTAAAAAATAACTTGAACACTATTCCAAACTTAAACTAATTTTTTATAATTAAGTCAAAATTAAAATTAAATTATAAAGTTTAAATCATTAAAATATTTAATAATTTGATTTGCCCTTTTAAAGCTCTTATTGCTATAACTCTTAAATGAGGTATCAAGTGAAGTGTTACTTCACTTATAGGATATTCAAAGGTCCCAGCTATCGTGCAAGAGAACAAAACTTAAACCCCTGGATGATTAATTCACTTGTATAATTAAATTCTCTTGAACTTAAAAAACAATCCTAGAGGTATTAAAAAGATGTTTAAGACTCGTCTTAAGCACTTCCTCAATATGATAGGATGTTTATAAGAAAAATTGAATTTAATTGTTTCTTCGATGAAGAAAATCGTCCTTAAACCAAAACACAAGAACCTGGACGTCATAGGAGATGACTAAATATAGGATTAGGACTTTGGTAGACAACCAAAACCTTTCCATTAGCTTTACCTAGGTACTTGTTGAAATATTTAAATGCCTTAACATGTGTTTTAAGTGCAGCTTGGGATGACAGGAAGACCATCCAGGTACACTTTTATTTTATTGCAATTTACGTTATTGCAATTTACTTACATGCACTGTATTTTATTTTCCTTGCATGATAAACAACTGTTGCATGAAAACCAAAACCTTTAGGGTAGTCCTTGAACTGAAACTAAAACTAAATTAAAAATCACTACAAGATAAAATTCACCGCCACAACATTTCAAAATATAAAACAACTCAAAATTTAATCACAAACAGAATAACAAAACTACAATTGCAACTAAATTAAAACGACTCATTGAATGATCGGGAATACCTCGGATGATGTAACCCACGTGTTGCTAACGGGATTTCCCACGGTCTAAATGAAAGTGTGGAACTCATTCAGTTAAGTTTAGCAAATTCATCCGGACTAAGTGAATTCAATGAAAATAACGGTGCGGGATGACGGAACCGTGGGATCTTAATCGATTCTGTTTAAACAACTTTAAGATTTGTTTTAATTAAAATATTAAAAACATTTGGATTTTAAGATTTTCTCTAAACCAAAACACTTCTCTCATCTCCTGATTTATGACTTCTAAAACTAAACCTCTGCAACAATAAGGAGCTTGGAGCACGGTGGGCAAGACGACCACCTTCGTCAAGAAAACAACTCTACATCGCCTAAACCTTTCCTAGTTTTAAACAACAAAGCCATAGGATTTTGAGGTAGTTCGCCTAGTGGAACATAAATCCTCAACTCTTCGTTAGGCATTTGCATGATCATGTCATGTAAATTAAGCCCTAACCGGTCTTAGGACTTCGAGGTAGTCGTTTGGTATGACTTAAACCCTCACATTTTCGAGATTATTTGTGTGATTATATCATACAAATATAAGTCCAAATTAATTAAAATTGGCAAGATTGAAATATCAAGTAATTTTAGGATTTTCTTAGACTCGAAGCCAAATAATAGGATAGTTTGGGAAGTTTCCAAGATTCTTCTTGGATCCTCAACTTCTGCTACTTCTCTGCCTTTGGACTCCTAAAATAAATTGTTCCAAATTTGATCCATTCCCTATTAAAATTTCCAAAATCCAATCCTTTGAAAACCTTAAACTTTGAAATTCTTGAGAGCAAAACCACTGATCATTATCAAGAGTTTTCTTAAATGATTCACTTCATTTAAGATGTAATTAACTATAGGGGCTTGCCCTTATAAGGAATTTTAAGAACCCAGGTAATATAAACCCTGCTTAATTCATTTATATTAAGCAAGGGAACTTGTCGGCTTATAAAATTGGTTCGCAGACCAAACAGATGTCACAAATCTTCTAGTTTATTTAATTGAGCCTCATAATCAAGCAGTGTGTCTATTCTTCGGGATAGATACACGGTTTGTGATGCGGTGCTCGTTTATATAAACTATTTGGGATGTGAGATCGGTTTGATTTCATATCTTAAAATTTTCAAATTTAAAATTATTTTCAAAATCAAATACTACTTTCTAAATTATATATATATTTAAATTAAATTTAAAATCAAAAAAATTCGCCGACAATTTCTGTAGGCGACCCCCAATCAGTGTTAGTTTAGGAGCAGTCCTTCGAGTCGAGAAGTTTTGCATAAGACTTTCTCTTCCTTTCCAATTCTGAATCAGATTCCTTACCTTCTTTACACCTTTGAATATTTTGTTCCTAATAAACAAATCCTCTAATGAACGATTCTTTTAACAAATAACTCCTTTTTATAAATACATGAACAAAAATGTGTTCGGACACTTTTCGATTCCTTTCATTTCATCCCGGTGAGAAGAAGCATAACTTGGGACTGACAATCAGAATCTACCTTGCAGAAAATGTCTGCCCCAACGCTGATTTTCTCCTTTACCAACAGACTTGACCTAGCAGTCTACAAGGAGGAGCTTCTTGATAATGGAATCATCCGTTTCGGGCAAGGATTCGAGAATACAGATGTCAAGATCACTGACGTCACCCTTTTCACGCTTACAGACAAAGTGCCTGAAACTGAAAAGCCTTTGATCGAGTTCAACCTCAAGTCAACTCAAGAGTTCCCTCCTCTACAAAGGGTTCCAGTTGAGAAGAGTACTGCTGTTCGCAGGAGGACTGTTGTTTCTACCCCCGCTGGTCTATTCATCTCTGCACCTACCCCGGCTTTCGCCAAATTGAAGGGGAAGGAAATTCAAATTTGTGATGAGCATGTTACTGTGGAGGGTACAGATCTCCATGCGAGACCTTCTGTTTTCGAAATTGGGTCCAGCTCAAGGGTTTCACCCCTAACACGAACTCAAAGGAGAAACATGAGTAGAAAGATTGCCAGAAAGGCCAGAGCTGCTGAAGTCGCTTTCTTAGAAGAGATCCCTGAGTACACACCATTGTCTGAGTACATACCATTGCCTGAGTATACACCGCATTTGGAAGGAAGTAGATTCCATCCCCTCTCCGCCGCAGCTGACGAGGAAAATGTTCGTAAGATTGCTTCTACATTGCCTCAACCTGCATACTAAAGCAACAGCCGAAAGAAAAGGGCTAGGATTACACCATTTGCCCGACTGCAGACTGTGATAAAGAAGTTAGCAAAGAAAGACAAATGTCCTGTATCAGAGATTTTAAGAAGGATAGGGCGGGTGCCAGCCAAATCCCGTCTTGGGCCGCAAGTAGAACCCGTGAGCGCCATAGAAAAGCCGAATAAGAAGATGAAAGCTAGTCCACCTGTTGTTGTTTCAGGTTTACAGATCAGGAAGGATACTACCTTCCAAAGATTCGGCCGTCGGACCATCCGGTCCTAGGCCTTCTCATCGCTAGAAGGATGGTATGGCGTCCTACTACCGCCGCTAAGACCGAAACAACGACCTGAAAAGGAAAGTCTCGTCAGAAGACTCGAGTACGAAGAGAGCGCCACTGCGACGAAGGGGACTCCCAAGAAGGAAATCCAACAGCCATTGCATGATAACTGCAAAACCGTACGAAAAAGACCACTGGAGGACGCTATGGAAAAGCTATGAACCGACATTCAACGCTTAGCAAGAGAAAGAGCAGAAAAGTTCGGAGATGAAGTCGATTCATCGGAATTCATGGATGACGAATATGTGGAGATCAACATGGTTGAGACATGAGCATCGTTAGCTTCGCAAGGTGCTCCGGCAGCTGCGGAAAGGGATGAACCAGAAATGTTAAGAGCACAACTTCCAGCCCTAGCCGCTCTTCAAAGTCAGGCTCAACCCCCAAGGGAAACGCCTCCAGAAATTATTCATATTACAGATGGAGGAAAAGAGATTACATCCGTTAACGGAGAAGATCAGCCAAAGAAGGATTCTACCCAGAATATGATTCCAGAGAAGGACATCAAGAACATGGTAGAACAGCAGGTGCTAGAAGCCTTAGTACAGTCTAAGAGCGGAGCATCTATTCAGACGGGTAGACCTTACCCCGAAGAATTTGATGCAGTACAATACCCAAAAGGCTTCGTACCACCTCTGTTCAAGACTTTTGATAGTACCGGAAACCCTCGACAGCATGTTGCACATTTTCACGCTAGTTGTTGCAATGCCGGTGGAAGCGACGCCTTACTCTTCCGACAGTTCGTCAGCAGCCTGTCAGGGATCGCCTTCGATTGGTACGCAGAGTTACCGAACGGTTCGGTAAAGACATTTTCAGAATTAGAGAACCTCTTCGTGAAACGGTTTGCCGGAGCTCAACACCATATCACCATCGGTGATCTAGTGGTGGAGAAACAGAAACCGAACGACACTTTAGTAGACTACATACTTCATTGGAGGAATCTAAGCATGAAGTGTGAGCGACAGCTACAAGAGCAGCATGCAGTCGGTATCTTGCTTAAAAGCATTCATAGCCTAATAGCACTTCTCCTTAAGGGATTTATGATTAAGACTTTCGAGAAGTTGTTAAGCAAGACTGGAAGCTTTCAAGAGGAAGCGAAACAACTAAGTTTCGTCGACAAGACAGACAAACAGAAACCTGTGAAGACATTTGAAAAGAAATCCGGGATCGTCGCGGCAGTCGATAAGGGCAAGCAGCCAATGCAAATACAGCCGGAGCAGCCACAGCAGCCGCAGCACAACTATCAGCAACCTTAGCAGAACTACCAACAACCTCGACCCGGTTATCAGCCAACTCAACAACATGAGCAACCGCCTCGCCCACAGTGCACGTTAAAGGAGCTTATAAATAGAGAATATCCATTCAAGAATGAGGCAGTGCCAAAGATGTTCCGCAGCTTAATGAAGACACTAGATTTTCAGCTGCCAGAGCCCAAGAAGCCAGAGGAAGTTAATAAGAAAGATCATTCCAACTACTGCCCTTACCACCAGATGCTTGGACATAAGATAGAGGATTGCATTACCTTTAAGACTTGGCTCTACGATAATCTCTGAAAAGGGAACATAACAATTCCGAAGGAATACATGAAGGAAGCCCAGAAAGGCAGTTCCGTCAATGTTATTTCAACGGATCCTATTGTTCCTCTAGATCCCTACACGACGAATGATGGATGGAGTACTGCTTGGACGAAGTCATCAAAGAAAATTTTGGATCGCATCCAAACCACTTCGGTATGTGCTTCGATTCAAAGTTCGAAACCTGTCAAGCCGGCGCTATCGCTTGCGATTGAAGAGCCACCCCAGGAAGAAAAGATCATAGAAAAGAAGGAGATCATAGAAGAAGAAAAGACCAAGGCTCTTAAAGCTAGACTAGGGGCTGCTTATCCTAGGATGGTTGTTTCCGATTCAGGGGAGAAATTCCTCAAACCTCTGACTCTATATGATTATTTGCTCGCTCCAGCGGGATCTTATAATGATAAGAGTTATGGAGTTGGCTACGTTTTGACTGTTTCTAAAGATTACGCAACTAACGACAACCAATCTAATTCGGATCTCGATTCCGATACAAATAAAAATTCTCAAATCATACACAACCTCGACAATCACAATGACAAAGAAGACATTCACCAAGAAGGCTACGAAAGTTCAACAAGCAATGAATCTATTTGTGAATTTCGAGGAGCTCCAATCACAATAGAGTTAGAGCTTTCAGATTCCAAAGCGACTCCAGAAGAACTTGTCATGCCAATTCAAAAGGAGACACCAG
Organism: Papilionanthe hookeriana x Papilionanthe teres; assembly: GCA_022702705.1. Taxonomy (NCBI): domain Eukaryota; kingdom Viridiplantae; phylum Streptophyta; class Magnoliopsida; order Asparagales; family Orchidaceae; genus Papilionanthe; species Papilionanthe hookeriana x Papilionanthe teres. The sequence goes on along the minus strand of CM040428.1, from coordinate 80,374,743 downwards.
TAAACTCAGAACCAGATTCAGAAGAAATCAAAGAAGTCAACTTAAGGAGCGGAAGGGTTCTACCTCCAAGAATTGGTCCAAAAGATAAAGGAAAACAGGTGGTTGTTCAGGAAGAATCAACCCCAGTAGAAGAATTGCACATTGGGGAAGAAACTGGAACACATGGTAACAAAGTGGACTATAACGTGCTAGCTCATCTTAGGAAACTACCAGCCAAACTAAGCATCTACGACGCTCTCATCTTATCAAAAGAGATGAAGGAAGCTCTGATCAAGGCCTTACTTGATCCAGAGATTTGTTTAGCTCAGATTGTCGGATATTCCTTAGACGAGGTTTGCTTGTTAAAGGAACAGCGAGGTGATACCTTCACGGACAGTGATCTACTACTTGGGACAACCGATCACAACCGACCGTTTTACATTTCAGTCACAATCGGAAAGTTTATGCTCTCCAGAGTATTGGTAGATCCAGGAGCGTCAATCAAGCTAATGAATCTTTGGACATTAGCATACTTGGAAATTGATGCTCGCGAGCTTGAAGCGGACAAGATGTTACTAAGAGGATTCAACCAGAAAAGAGAAAGAGCCATCAGATCAATAACGCTGTTGATGAAGACCGGTGATTTAGCAAAGACAACAGCAAAATTCCATATAATTGATTCTGAAACATCGTTCAACGCGCTACTGGGCCGACCGTGGATACATGAAAACCGGATGGTACCGTCGTCTCTGCATCAGTGCATAAAATACTACGATGGAGGAGAACAGTGCATCAAAGGTGACTTGCAACCGTTCTCCGTACATGAAATTGGAATTCATGAAGATGCAGCCTACTACGCGCCTCCAAAGAAAACAATCTTCTACAGAAATACCATGCCCAACGAAGCAAAAGAAGTTCAAAACGATGAAGAGCCTGAAGTTCTAGTCCAACAGTCACTCACCACTCCCTTACGGCGAGATGGTGAAGGTTTCTCCAGAACTCGCATCGAGGGATGAGGTCGTGGAAGAGACGTTGGGACGATTGGACAAAAGAAATCCTTCATCGATGTTGATTAGGAGAACAGCTCTGAGGGAGAAGAAGAAGTCAATAAAGAAGCAGCTACAATAAACCAGAAGAAACCACAATTCAAGATCTCCCTCGAAGATGAAAAGAATGATGAATATAAATCAATGTATGAGAAGCTTAACTACCATGTACACACTATGGCCCTAACCCCGATCCAGTCTAATAAAATTGAGGGTATGGTGGTCAAGGAAGTGCATGGCGGTGGTGCTAAACCAATCAAATTTTACCGTGGTACTTCTTCTTCCAATAATGAAAAGGGTGTACAATTTGAAGATGTTACTTCTTCCGAATTAATGGAATTACCTTTTGAGTGGTACTCTCCCTGTGTTCAAAATTTAATTCAGCGTGGTGTCTTACCTCGACAATGGACAAAAGGTCAATCACAAAACTTTGAAAAATTATGGAATAACGCCGGTCAGCCTCCCAATTCAATGCATGGTCTCGGATTTGATAGTGTAGGATCAGTTGACAATACGGAATTTTGCTTGGTTGTCACTTGCAAGCCTAATAAAGACTGCTTGGAAGCTTCAGAGGACCTCGAAGATCTACCAATCGGAGATGCTCCACCAGAATTCGAAGAAGAAATCAAATCTACAATAGACGAGTTAATGGAAGTTAACTTAGGTACTGGCGAAGAGCCTAGGCCAACCTTTGTTAGCTCCTTACTCAATAAAAAAGATTCCGAGGAAATGATCAAGCTATTAATGGAATTCAAGGACTGTTTTGCTTGGAGTTACGACGAAATGCCAGGATTAGCTCCAGAAGTCGCAGTTCACAAGTTAGGAGTAGACCCTACCTCTGTTCCAGTCAGACAAGCTTCCAGAAGAATGCGTCTAGAAATTGAGCAACAAGTAATAGCCAAAGTTAAGAAGCTAATCGACGCTAAATTTGTCCGTGAAGAACAATACCCTACTTGGTTAGCCAAAGTGGTACCAGTTAGAAAGAAGAATGGTCAGATCAGAATCTGCGTAGACTTCAGGGATTTAAATAAAGCATGTCCAAAGGACGAATTCCCGCTACCAATTCTAGAACTGATGATCGACGTCACTTCAACACATGAAATCTTCTCTTTCATGGATGGATCATCAGAACGCCAATCGGGGTGTATTGCTACACAGTAATGCCATTCGGACTAAAGAACGTAGGAGCAACATATCAAAGAGCGAAGACAAAGATTTTTGATGATCTCATTCACAACCAAGTTGAGTGCTACGTGGATGATGTGGTCATCAAAAGAAAACTGAAGGACGATCACCTGTATGATTTGAGAATTATTTTCTAGCGACAAAGGTAATACAACCTTAAGATGAATCCCTTAAAATGCGCCTTCGGCGTCACCTCCGGGAAATTCTTAGGATTTATTGTCCGACATCGCGGAATCAAAATTGATCCGGAAAAGATTAAAGCTATCTTAGAGATGCCGCCTCCCAAAAGCTTAAAACAGCTACGATCCTTTCAAGGGAAGCTGGCATATCTTCAACGCTTTATTTCGAACTTGTCAGGTAGATGTCAGCCCTTCTCGGCATTAGTTAAAAAGGACGCCAAATTCATTTGGGAAGAGAAATGCCAACGGGCCTTCGAGGACATTAAGGAATACTTAATGACACCTCCTCGTCTTAGCGAGCCCCGGCCTCGGGTAGATCGTCGATACTTTATACCGCGGCTCTAGTACAACTCCCTGGAGCCTCGCTAGCCTGTGTCAATGATGAGGGAAAAGAAAATGCTCTCTACTACTTAAGCCGTCGTCCGATTTTAACTGAAGTAAAGTATCCTCCAATCGACAAGCATTGTTTCGTCCCCGATCTTCGCCGCACGTAAACTCGTGCATTACATGCTTTCTCATAAGATCAACCTCATTTCGAAAGTTAATCCATTGCAATATTTGATGACCCGACCGACACTTTCCGCGTACTTGCCAGTGGTCGATGATAGTATTGCAATTCGACATAACTTTCGTTCCTCTTCGTGCCGTAAAGGGACAAGTTCTAGCCGACTTCCTTGCAAAGACACCCTTTACCGGCAGATTCGCCTCTTCACGACGATTTGCCTGACGAACAGATAATGAGCCTAGAAGACACTGATGATTGACGTTGGGAACTATACTTTGACGGAGCGTCCTCAGCACAGAAAGATAAAGAATTACAAACGATAAGTGCTCGTAAGGCAGGAATCGGACTAATCTTTATAACACCGGAGCGGGGGATGTTAAGATACTCCTACCACTTAACAGAGCCGTGCACAAACAACGAGGCAAAATACGAAGCCCTCATAACAGGACTAGAACTAACCATTCAAATGGGAATAACGGACATCAACATCTACGGAGATTCTCAGTTGATCATCCAACAGGTCGCCGGACAATACAGAATTTTAAAGCCAAGACTCGAGCACTACTTTCAGTATGCCATGAAATTGTTGGAACAAATTCTGAATGTAACAATCTACAAGTTCCCTAGAAGAGAAAATGCTCTCGTGGATGCACTAGCTCATCTTGCAAAAGAATTTGCCTGCTTACAAGATGAGTCAGTTGAAGTGTCAGTTCAAGGACGACAGGTCCTATCACAGCTCGACATGGATATGATATAGGAATCAGAGAAAGCAGAGGAATCGGTTGCAGCAGTAACGGAAAGCGCAGAAGATTGGCGTCGACCGCTAATAGACTACCTGCAAATAGATAAATTACCAGACGATAAATCATTAGTCCATCAAATCAAGGAAAGAACTCTGTCTTATGCATTAATAAACAATACATTATACAGAAGGTCTTTTGATCAGATGTGGCTAAGATGCCTGAGCGGGTCCATGGCTCGTGAAATCGTTAAAGAAGAACATTCAGGACTTTGTGGCGCTCATCAGTCGGGGACGAAAATGAAAATGATGATTAAAAGACTAGGGTACTACTGGCCCTCAATGATGACCGACTGTATGAAAGTCGCCAAGAGCTGTCACCAATGCCAAGTGGACGGAGTGGTTCTACACCAACCTCCAAATGTGCTACATCTGACAATTGCGTTGTGGCCATTCGAGTGTTGGGGCACATATATAGTGGGTCCGATAGAACCACCTTCTTCAAGAGGACATCGCTTCATCCTTGCGTGCCTACAAACTACTTTCTAAATGGGCAGAAGTAGTTCCACTCAGAGAAGTAAAGGCACACCACGTGCTACAGTTTTTCAAAAATCAAGTTGTCTACCGTTTCGAAGTACCGCGCAGAATCATTTCAGATAATTGGTCCGCATTCAGAAGCACAAATATCAACAATTTTGTCAGAAGACATGGAATCGATTGGCGATACTCAACAATCTACTACCCAAGAGCAAATGGCTTGGCCGAGGCTTTTAATAAAACTCTCGTTCAAATTTTAAAGAAAACTTTGGACGACAATAAGAGAAATTGGCACGAAAAGTTGTTAGAAGCCTTATGGGCCTTCAGGACAACTTTCAGGACTCCTACTCAGTCTACGCCTTACACTTTAGTGTACGGGTCCGAGGCAGTTTTATCTTTGGAGGTTCGCTTCCATCACTCTGGATTGCAGTTGCAAATAAAATTACTACAGAAAATGCCAGATTACGACTGGAAGAACTGGAAAACTTGGAAGGGAAAAGACTTGCAGCGCAACAAAATTTCGAATTGTACCAAGCTAAGATGATCCAGGCCCATGATAAACTGGTCCGCCCAAGAAATTTCAAAGTTGGTGACTTAGTTCTTGTTCTCAGAAGACCTATTCTTGCACATCGCAAGATAGAGGCAAATTTGAACCAACTCGGGAAGGACCATTTCGTGGTCGAGGCGATCCACTCGGGAGGCTCCTACCAACTTGTGAATTGCCAAGGAGAACGACAAATGCTTCCAATCAAATGACGATATTTAAAGAAGTATTACGCAACCTGATGTTTCGAAGGATGGCCTCTAAAATAGAGTCTTCTCCCTAGAAACACGGGTGAAGCAATCACTTTGTGACTGGGTCCAAACCTAAAAACATAAAAATGGATAAAAAAATCATCACAAAAAAATAATAATATGTGATAAAAATAAAATATGTGAAATCATAATAAGTTTTACCCTTCCTTTCAAATAAAATCTTGTTCCTGGTCCTTCCTCATCTTTTCCTACCTTCCTTTAAAATTAAAATAAGTGAATAAGAATCTTCAGTGATGAATATTTTCTTAATGTTCTTGTTCTTAGTATAGCCCCTGATCCTTTCCTTGTCTTCTTCGCAGGGAAATGTCGAATGGGCGGTTGGTCCTAAACTTTAAAAATGGCGTGAGTCTCGCACTCGTTGAAAAGAGGGTGAAGGATGGAGCAGTGATAGAAATTGATTCTGACTTCACACCAGCCAGCCTACAGTACAAAGAAAATGATTGGGTCCTAGTGGACCGAGAAGAGCTTCACAGCCAGACGGTGATGAAGATGGGTGGCCCAAGCCGCCAATTCAGCAACAAGAAAAGAAAGACAAACACCGAGGAAAGCAAGAAAATCAAGTCAGTAGTTACCACGGCAGAGGGCAGGCTCGTCAGCGCCGCGCCCGCAGAAATTTAAGAAGTAAGGAGAGCTACGCTCACTGCTACTCAAAGAAGGAATAAGAATCGTCGTATCAGCAAGATGTTGACTAAACTAGCAGCAGATCAACGCAAGGAAACAACCACCTTCGCCGACACACACATTTCAAAGATACCGGTTCATCAAGAACCTGAAAAGAGAGAACAAGCTCCGAGAACAACAGAAAGGATAAGAGGAACTCTGAGAAGATCAGAGGCAGAGAGATTGCCTCGACGCCGGACAGAGATACCATATCTAAAGAACCTTGTTGCGGAAGCAACCACGGAGGATGTCCCGATAGAGACAATCCCCGAGGAGCCAAGGTATGCAGGAGAACGCAACGGGATTGAGCCATTCATCCCACAATACGTTACTAGGCCTCGTCATTTGCAGATCATCCCAGAATATGAACTAGAAAGAATGCAAAATGTTGAGAAGAAGACTTTCGAATACTTTGAAAGGATTAGAGGCAAAAGAATCAATATTTTGGAAGGCCTCGAGTTACACACAGGTGTATTCTCAGAGTACGAGCAACGACAGATTGTGGATTGCATCTTAGAACTTCAGAAAATGGGTCGAGCAGGCCGTCTAAGAGAAAAGACTTATTCGGAACCCCGGAAATGGATGTCAGGGAAAGGAAGAGTCACAATACAATGCGGATGTTGCTATAACTTCACAGAGGATAGAAAAGGAAATCCACCAGGGATACTCCGTCAAGGTGAGGTGGATCCAATGCCGAGGATAATTAAAAGAATGGTGAAAAGAACGATAACGTGGAGGGTACTGCCAGCAGACTGCATACCCAACAGTTGCATCATCAACATTTATCAGAATGGCGACTGCATACCTCCACACATAGACCACCATGACTTTGTCAGACCTTTCTGCACAGTTTTGTTCCTCAACCAATGCAATATCATGTTCAGATCTGACCTCCAAATAGCAGGCCAGGGTAAGTTCCGAGGGCCGGTGGAGATACCACTTCTAGTAGGTTCCGTCATGATATTACAAGGAAATGGAGCGTACATCGCAAAACATTGTATACGGGAGTACCGATGGAGCGGATCTCCTTCACTTTTAGAAGGATGGACGACGGAAAGGCACCTTACCACTTCCGACCGAGTCCGAATCAGAGAGTCTCCGCCCTACGAGCCGTGAGTTACACGGGAAATAACACACCTCCAATGCACATCCATGCGACATTCCTGCCGAGGATGGCTTGGAAAGTGATGTTATTGACCGTGTATCTCATTATTCAGACATGGATTTTTAACAGATACTTTTTGGATGGATCAACAAGAATCATACATAGTCCGTTTTGTATCATGGATTGTATGAGAAATATTTCAGATCAAGTTGTATGATGTATCTTCAACAAGATTGGAATGAAAGTGACCATGTCACATTTTTCCTTTACCTCTTTTGTGTAAATTGACTGGGAAACGCCATTAGAGTTAAATGAACATTGAACAAAGAACAAAAAAAAAAGAGAAATAAATAAGAATCTTTCTTAGAAATCGAAATATTCAAAAGAACTTCAAATCCACATGAACACCAAATAAAATTCACGTGAACATCGAATAAACAACAAAAATAAAATTGGATCATTAAAGGACAAACAAAATGAAAATGAATTTCAAATGGAATTACGATCTCAATCTATCTCTTTCAAATCCTTCAATTCTTCCTCGGATCAAAATCTACTTCAAACTACTTTGAAACCCTCTTTCGGGATGGTTCTTCCTCACGGAAAACTCACACTTCAAATTTCAAAAATCCCACACCCTTTTCGTCATGTCGAGATCCCTTGATTTTCTGTGATCTCCTTTCCCTCTTGTGCGGAGATTGACTAGGTCTATTGACACGGAGCCACGAACTTTGTTCGATGTGGTTCTGATGGCATGAGACTGGGTCCTTCTTCATACATTACAACTTCCGAGACTGGTACCTAAATTCCAGTTCTCTCCTTTCGAGGTTGATACCTAAATTCCGACTCTCTTTCTGAGATCGATACCTAAATTTCGATTCTCTTTCGAATTGATACCTAAATTTCAATTCAAAATTTTCGAGACTGGTACCTAAATTCCAGTTCTCATTTCGAGATCGATACCTAAATTTCGATTCTCATCCGAATTGATACCTAAATTTCAATTCAAAATTTTCGAGACTGGTACCTAAATTCCAGTTCTCATTCCGAGATCGATACCTAAATTTCGATTCTCATCCGAATTGATACCTAAATTTCAATTCAAAATTTTCGAGACTGGTACCTAAATTCCAATTCTCTCCTTTCGAGGTTGGTACCTAAATTCTGACTCTCCTTTCGAGATCGATACATAAATTTCAATTTTCTTTCGAATTGATACCTAAATTTCAATTCAAAATTTCCAAGACTGGTACTTAAATTCCAGTTCTCTCTTTTCGAGGTCAGTACCTAAATTCTGACTCTCTTTCTGAGATCGATACCTATATTTCGATTCTCTTTCGAATTGATACATAAATTTCAATTCAAAACATCCGAGACTGGTACCTAAATTCCAATTTTTATTTCGAGATCGATACCTAAATTTCGATTCTCATCCGAATTGATACATAAATTTCAATTCAAAATTTCTGTGACTGTTACCTAAATTCCACTTCTCATTCTGAGATCGATACCTAAATTTTGATTCTCATCCGAATTGATACCTAAATTTCAATTCAAAATTTCTGAGACTGGTACCTAAATTCCAGTTCTCATTCCGAGTTCGATACCTAAATTTCAATTCTCTCCCAGGATTGATACTTAAATTTCAATTCTAGCTCCGTTTAAACTTTCGAGATCAGTACCTAAATTCTGACTCTCATATTTTTTTCGTCAATACCTAAACTCCAATTCTCACTCCTAGGCTGGAACCTAAATTCCAGTTCTCTGCGCAATTTCGAGGTTGAAATCTAGGTTTTAATTCTCACTTTAAATCCAAAATTCAAATTCAAAATGTCCTTAAATCGATTTTAAATTAAACATCAAATCAAAATCCAAACTCACACATTGAAACTTGAAATTCAAAAAATAAACCGAAATCTAAATCAAATTCCCCAGATCTTGTGATTTGGATCTCACCTCCTTTTTCATTCCCTAGCGAGAGTTCAGGAATCTCCTGTCTTGGAAACATACCTGACACTTCCTAGCGGAAATTCTTCTACTTCGTCCTAAGTTTGTCACTTGGACATCTATGTTGGTTTTGTTGATCTTTTCGGCCAACGCCAATACGCGCGGTGTGCTTGGTTAGCATACCACACCTATTGGGGGTCCATTTGTTGACCTCATTTTCGATGAGGTCTTTTGCTTCTCTCTTTAGTACTTAGGATCTAGCCTTAGTCTTTTCCTTTCGACTAATCTTAGAGGACTAGAAATGGAACCCACCACTTAGAAATTCAAACACCTCTTAACTCCCTGCAAACCCCACAAGCTTGATTGTAGACCCCTAATCACCTAGAGGGTTGAAATCAAATGTGAAGGTTTAAAGGATGAGTTCCCTATACGACTCTTTGGCCTTAGGACTACCCTAGCTGGCCTGGTCTGGTGAGGGTTAACTTACACACTCACTACACTCACACTCTACACTCTCACATACACAATCCAAATCCTAAAACCACACCTTACCCCAACTTGACTCCCTGACTCATGTAGGTAATTCATATGGATGAACTTTAACCCCTAAGCCCCCGGTTAAGAGGGTTAGGAACAACGATAAGAAATGCCTCCAATGAGTCCTCTCATGGCTCACATAGGCTTAATATGACTTCATGGCTCAACTAAAGTGATTCCATTTCACTCATATTTGATCAATCTTCATTCTTCCAAAATTTTAATTTTTGACCCCGGGGACCCTACACCCATCAAACCTACCAAAAGCCCTTCGAATTGCCCAAATCCTCCAAAATCTCCAAATCACCCAAATGTCCTCAGAATCAATCCTAAACATTTTCCCCCACTCAAATTGACTATCTCCAGCCAAAAATACCAAAATTTCTAAAAATACCCCCAATACCCTCCAAATTACCAAAATGCCCCTCTTGACCCAAAAAACCAAAAATTCAGAAAATTCCCAGAAAATTCTAGAACATCCCAAATATTCCCAATTTCATTTTGTCCAACTACACCATGAGATAATTTTGTCAATTTACCCCACTTTTACCAAAACCCCCAATTTAGCCCATTTTAAACCCAAATGAACCCAATGTCAAACCTAATCACCCAATTGGTCTCAATTTTGGTCCAATTCAATTCTAAACTTCAATTCAATATCCCTAATGTCAATCTAGACTAAATTCAAGCCTAATTTGATTGACTTTTGAATCCAATTTCACTTTTCACCTTAAAGCCCAATTTGGACCCATGACCCAAACTTAGCCCAAACTAACCCAATTTAACTCTAATTGACCCCAAACCTTTTCTAAACTTTCCCTAACATCCCCACAAACAAAACACCAATATGATTTGCACAAAATTTGAATCTAAACTCCACCTAAATCCAACCCAAAGCCAAAATGCCCACTTTTGACCTAAACCCAAACCTAACCCAAATGGGCCCCAAATCACAAAATCAAAATCCAACCAAAGTTGAAACCTATTTGTAACACCCTCATAAACATTTCCCAAAATTAATTTTACATCAATTTCAACCCTAGCCCAACATTGGCCCAAATTAGCCCAATTTAACCCATATTTGCCCCTTTACCAAAGAAGCCCAAATCCAACCCAATTCAAACCCAAACCACCTTAAATTTATTTCAAATCACTCATGACACATCCCTAAACCAAAACCAACAATTATTTGGCCCAACCTTTTACAAAATTCCCATCCATAAAATTATTTTAAAAACCTAAGGCCCACTTCCTTAGGCCTTCCTAAAAAGCTCATCCAAAATGATTTCAAAAAGCCCAAAATCCATCTTAAAGCCCACATGACAATCCTCTATCATCAGCTATTTGATAAAACCATCCCCTAAGTTCTAAATCCATAATGAAATAATTCTAAATCAAGCTATATGCCAAACCCCATCAAATCACCCCTAAATTACCAAAATTTCTAAAACCCTTTTTCATGAAGTTGACTTAATTTTCCCAAGCCAAATGTGAGTCATGAAGCCATGCATGAGCCACATGTGAGCCATGAAAGCCTTGGAAACTTCACCGTACCCAAAATGGCAAGAAGAGGGGACCCTTTAATGATCCTCTTAAGAGTGATTAACCACTCCCATGTCTCCCCTAAACCTTGCTTAAACTTAATTGTACTTGGATGGTGACCCTTCCCCACTAATTAAGCTGACCTAAACCACTTTCTCTTCAGTCCAAACTAGCCATGGGGAGGTGCACCTAGCCCAATCCATGCATTTGACCAAACTTAGCCAAAATACACCCTTACCCCATTCCACTTTGATTCAAACCCTTTACACATGGCATCAACCAATTGACTTCACAAACATCAAGCCCTGAGCCTCCTGACCCTGAGGGTGACCCATGCCTGCTGGCCAGCCACCTCGGTCGCCGGAAAACACCACACCCGAGAGCATCATGTGAGCCCAAGCTTGGAATTCTCACCTGTTGAGTTGCCCCATGCCCAATGGCCACCATGACTGTTCTTCTCCTCACCAGAGCAGCTGACCCCAAGCCCTAACTCACCCTGGGAGGCCCTCCAGCCATGCCTATTTAAACACCACCTCTCTCGGCCATGAGGAGGTACTGAAACAAATCACACAGAAACTCTGCCAAAATCATTCTAGACTCTTCCCCACACCTAGAGAACTTGATCCCCACTGAAATCCCCCTGCAATTTCCTCTCTGTGAGCTCAATTTCAGAGTTGAAATTCAAGCCCAAAACCAGGACACTTCACCACAGTGAGCCAATCTCCAAATTGATTGGTCCTACACCTTCACTGGACCAAGAGGAGAAGTTCCCAAGTGAAAGCCCCCTCTCCGAGCCACCCGGCTGCTCCAGCCTCCAAGCTTTGTGATCGGTTGTGGTCCCTTTTGTACCTAGGCAATTCACCAGGCCAAGGGACTTCATCTGGAGCTTTCTTGGACACAATCGAACGTGACACAACTCTCAGATCGAAGCTTCACTTCTCTGAGCAAAGGTATGAACTCTCTCTTCTTCCCGAGCTTCTGGAGATTCTCCATTTTAAATGCCTTAATTTCAATGCATGTTTACCATATGGATGTGTTCGTCTCTTCAAGACGAATCCATAGAGCATAAGAACACAAAAATCCGTTGAGAATTGAGTGAGTTCTTAGGGTTTTAGTGTGGACGGTCACGGGTTCACACCAGCCGTAGACGATGACCGGGAGCCGTCGGATCGCGCGTGTATCGAGCGGACGGCTCGATGGTGTCGGACCGAGAGACGGTATGTGAACCGTGGGCCCCGTGGCAGCTGACTCAGATGGCTGCGCCGAATCAGGAGACGCCGCGTGGCCTTTCGGATCTACTAAGGTTGACGCGGCGCCGCGTGGTTAAGTAGGAAATTATGGTATTTTCTTATTTATTAAATATCCAGAACTTCAAAAATTCATAACTTTGTGTAGAAAAATCCTAAAAATAAAATAAAAATACCCTCTTACTCAGTGAACAGAGGAGAATAATGTGGAAAAGAAATCAAGTCATTTCATCAAGTATTTTATTTTTAATAATTTATTTACTCTCTGCACTATTTCAATTCTCCATGCATATAGGAAATTCACCATGGCATGAGACCATAGGGCTTTTGAAGCCTCTGAACTTGGGAACATTCCCTGAACTTTCCAAAGTCAGAGGCCATCCCTATAAGAAGTTATTGATTTTTCAAGTTCATTTCACTGTTTTAGGTATTTTAATTCCAATAATTAGCATGTTGAGAAATAAATTCTAGGAAAATTTGGTGATATTTTTTATGACCAGAGGAACCTAAGAAAAATTAGTTTTGAGTTAATTCACTTGGAATAACCCTAATTGGTCTAAACACCCAAAATTGAACTTTAATTAATTAGGGTTAACTATACATCAAATTGACTTGAAAATAATTCTCCACTGTCCTTTAGGGTCAGGAGAGTCTCACATAAAAATTTGAAACTAATTGGACTTGATTTAATCCACCAAATGGGTTGATTAAGCCCCATAAGTAAAATTAAACTTTAAAAATTCATAACTCACAATATACTTTTCAAAAATTCACAAAAATAGTTTTGGAGCTTCTCTGATATCAGAAGAACTTAGGAAAATTAAAATCGTAATTTTCTAAAATAGTTGATTTTTATCATTATTTTAATATTTTTAATAATTAAAAAATAATAAAATCATAAAAATAGTAAAAATCACCAAAATGTCACATTGTGAATTCTAATTACTTAGGAACAAACGAAATTTTTTTTTAAGTCCCTAGGATAAGATATTGAATTTTAAAGGCTTAATGTAATTTTTAATATTAAAAAATGTATTTTCCAACCTTTTCATTAAAATAATTATAATAAATCAAAGGAAAATCAGAAAAATATTAAATTTGTTTCGCTAGACTCCTTGAGTTTAGAGAGATTTAAGAAAAATATAAAATCCATTTTTCAACTTTAATTTTATTTTAAAATTTATTAATACTCCAAAACTAAAAATAATTCTAATAAATAAAATATAATTCAAAAAATCACCAAAATTGGTCCAAATGGTCCTCTGGTCATTAGAAACATCCCATAGTTTTCTCAAGGATAGAAACACTTCCTTAGTCATGTTATTAAATTTTCCTTGAAAACCCCTATTTTCAATTAAAAATAATTACATAAATAAATTAAATATAGAAAAATCACATTTTCTCCTCTAATGTCTTAATTGACATATGAGTGAGGTTACATAAAAATTTTAAGTTCATTTGATCTTAATTTAGTGAGTTATAGAATTGTTAAGCTGGAAGGGCAAAAAGGGTAATTAAAAATTTCAACCCTTAATTAAAATTTTAGGATTAATCAAAAAGGGGAGGATATAATATTTGATTTTCAACTGATTTTGGATGATTGAAACTTAAATGATTAAGGGTAGAAACCTACTAACCATTTCAAAAAAAAAAAATTAAAATAAAACTTTAATTAATTAATTAATTGAAATTTTGGAAGAATAATAAAAATTGGAATTATTAAAGTAGGGATATTATTAAGGAGGGTATTTATTCTTTAATTTAAAAATCCCTAAATAAATCACTTCAACAATACTTAATTCTCAATTAAAAAAAATTAATTAAAATAATAATCCAAATTTAAATTAAACTAAAATTAAATTAAATTAAAATTAAAATTAAATTAAAACTAAATTAAACTAAAATTAAATTAAATTAAAATTAAAATTAAATTAAAAATTAAATTAAATTAAATTAAATTAAAATTAAAATTAAAATTAAAATTAATTGAAATTAAATTAAATTAAACTAAATTAAAAATTAAATTAAATTTAAACTAAATTAAATTAAAAATTAAATTAAATTAAATCAAATTAAATTAAATTGAATTTAAATTAAATTGAATTAAATTAAATAAAAATCATTTATCAACAAACCTAAATTAAATCATTAAGAATTAAATCTAAAAAATAACTTGAACACTATTCCAAACTTAAACTATTTTTTTTATAATTAAGTCAAAATTAAAATTAAATTATTAAGTTTAAATCATTAAAATATTTAATAATTTGATTTGCCCTTTTAAAGCTCTTATTGCTATAACTCTTAATTGAGATATCAAGTGAAGTTGTTCCTTGATAATAAGACATGTGATACACTGCATTTGGACGCTCCAAAACGGTTTTAAATCGAAGAGCTGAGAGCCAAAGTGAAGAGGAGCGAAGAACTGGATGCGGTGTCCGGCGCCTAGGTGCTAGATTCCAGTGCCTATGCGCCAGACAGACCTTCTAGAAGATTCATTGAATGTGGACATGTTTTGAAGAGGTGCGTCAAGGAAACCCTTAAAGCCTATAAATAGGAGTTCATTTCTTCGTGAAAACGTGCCCTCCATCGTAACCCCTTTCTCTTATCCACTTTAGGATCTCTCATCCTTAGAGAGAGAAATAGAGAGAGAAATTTAGGGCCACTTTTGTTTAGTTTAGTGAGTTTATTTTCATGTTGTTGCATCTGGAGTTCATTACACTGTGGAGTTAGTAGGAATCAGAAGATCTGTAGAAGGAATATTTAAGATAAATATTTTATATTTGATTCAAAGTTTATTTATTATGTTTTGTTGTTTATATTCAATGTATTCTGAGTAGTTAGTTTACTTTCTTCCTTCAATTATGAAGAGATAAATAAGATAATAAAAGATTTGATGGAGAATTGAAATTCGAATGTTTTCAAAACATTGTGATGACCTTAATACCTGATCTTACTTTACTTTTTAAATTTGCCATTTAAATTGTTAAAATCTGTTAAAGAGTTTTGAGACCTAGAAGGAGAAAAACTCTTAACTTTTAAGTGTCACAAGAATCCTTGGGTAGTCGAAGGCCATGTGCGGGCTATTCAAGGTGAAGTGCAAATAAATAGGAAGATAAGATTTAAAGGGCGTAGAATTGATAAGTTTTTAGAGTGACAGTACTAAATTCTTATAATTTGATTTATAGATTAGGAAAGGGTCACTAGTAGGGCCGACCATAGCCACCCTCGGACATCTAGTAGTGTGAGTCTAGATTAACCCATTCTACTAACAATACATCCGGACTCGATCCGTAAATTAGCCAATGTTCTTTGCGCTCTGGATCAAAGGGTAAAGCATGTGTATGCTTCTATTCGGCACAATATCATAAATCAAATTCTCCAACGAATATTAAATTATCTTAAAAATCTTAGATTAATTGAAGGGAATAAAGTTGTTTATTTTATATAGTTTTCATAAAATCATTGTCTTACTATTGTTTTCTTTATTTGCATATAGTAAATTAATAGTAATTTATAGTTAGATTAAAATATAAAAAGAATTTCAGATACAATATTTAGAAATTTATTACTATAATTTTTCCCCGTGAGATCGATACTGGGTCCTTTGTTTCAAAGCCTTATATTACTTGAAACGATACGTATACTTGCGTAGTACGCAAAAAATATATAAAATATTTTCTTTTTAAAAATATATTTTGCTATATAAACATATATTTAAAAAGTTTTATTTGGTACACATCTATATAGCAAGTTATTCTAGGTCAAGTGTTTCGCGCCTTCGCCAGAAATTAAATTTTCTAGCAGTGGTAACAAATTCTTGTATTTGGAAGTACAAAAATCGAGTCAAGCCTTTGGCGCCGTTGCCGGGGAAGAAATAGAATAGTTATAACTTTTTTTTAAAAAATATTATATTTTCTAAAATATAAAAAAATATAAAAAAATATAAAAAGATATATATATATATATATATATATATATATATATAAATTTTATTCCTTGTTTTATGCAAAGATTTGGTTCTGAAGGATTAATACCTTTAGATTCTGAATTAGAAAGAACAATTAGAAAAATTAAAAAGGGAAAACAAATTCAAAAATTTCAAGAAATGGCTACTTTACAAAATCCAATTGAACTTAATGATCAAAATGTTTATAAACCATTAAGAAATTATGCTAACCCTACAGTTGATGAACTTCATAGTAGTATTCAAATACCCATTGTAGATGCTAATTCTTTTGAACTTAAACCATCTATTATTCAAATGGTGCAAAACAATCAATTTGATGGAACACAAAATGAGGATCCAAATTTACACCTTGTTAGTTTTTTAGAACTTTGTGCTACCTTTAAATATAACAATGTTTCTGATGATGCTATTAGACTTAGACTCTTTCCATTTTCTTTAAAAGAAAAAACAAAGATGCGATTAAACTCATTAGCGACTGGTTCTATTAAAACATGGGCTGAAATGGCACAAAAATTCCTTGCTAAATATTTTCCTCCTTCTAAAACTGCTAAATTAAGAAATGATATTACTTCATTTAGTCAATTTGACGGGGAGATAATATATGAAACTTGGGAAAGATTTAAAGAACTATTAAGAAAATGTCCTCATCATGCTTTACCTGATTGGTTAATTATTCAAACATTTTATAATGGATTAATTGGATCTTTAAAATTAATTATTGATGCTGATGTTGGAGGTTCTTTAATGTCTAAATCATTTGAAGAAGCTTACACTTTAATTGAAGAAATGACTAATAATAATTTTCAATGGCCTTCCGAAAGGATTTATCCTAAAAAGATGGTAAGTATTCACGATAATGAAGCTTTTTCTATCTTAGCTTCACAAGTAGCAGCAATGTCTAAGAAATTAGATAATTTTGCAATTAATATTTCAAATAATAACTCTGCTAAAATTGAAGATTCTCAAACTATTGAAACTTTACAAGCTATTGCAAGTAAAAATAATCCTTATTCAAATTATTATAATCCTGGGTGGAAGAATCATCCTAATTTTAACTGGAATAATTCACAACAACAATGGGGTAATAATCAATCTCATCCCATTGGAAATTGGAATAATCAAGTTAATCCAAATTATAAACCTCCTGGATTTAATAATCAACAGAAAAAGTTATCAATAGAAGAATTAATTTTACAAATGAATAATCAATTACAAAATCAAAATACTGCTATTCATAATATTGAAAATCAAATGGGGTAAATTTCTACTTTAATTAATAACAGACCTTTAGGAACACTTCCTATTAATGTTGAAATTAATCCAAAGGAAACTGGAAAAGAACATGAACAAGTTAAAGTTATGCAACTTAGAAGTGGAAAGGAATTAAAAGAAAGAATGCAGAATGAAATTGAAAAAGAGATTGAAGTTGAAGAGATTGAAAAACCTAAAGAAACTCTCTCTCCTAGTCAATATCAGAATGTTATACCTGTTAATGTGGAAGTTGAAAAATCACCACCACCTTTTACTAAAGACTTAAACAGCAGAAATTAGATCATCAATTTTCTAAGTTCTTTGAAATCTTTAAGAAAGTTACTATTAACATACCTTTTGCTGAAGCATTGGAACAAATGCCAACTTACGCAAAATTTATGAAGGATATTTTAAGCAAAAAATGAAAATTTGAAGCTTTTGAAACTGTTGCATTAAGTGAAGAATGTAGCAATAATTCAAAAGAAATTACCTGAAAAGCTTAAGGATCCTGGAAGTTTCACTATACCCTGTGCTATTGGTGAAAAAATTTGTGGAAAAGCTTTATGTGATTTAGGAGCAAGTATTAATCTCATGCCATTTTCTATCTTTCGAAGATTGGATTTAGGAGATATTACTCCCACCATCGTAACCCTTCGGCTAAGTGATAGATCTATACTTATCCTAAAGGAGTTATGAGTATGTCCTTGTTAAAGTGGATAAATTTATCTTCATCGTAGATTTCATAAGTACTTGATATGGAAGAAGATAAAGAGATACCTATTATTTTAGGGAGACCATTTCTAGCTACCAGACAAGCTATGATTGATGTGCAAAAGGGAGAACTAACCATGAGAGTTAATGATCAAGAAATTAAATTCAATGTTCTTAAATCAATGAAGTACCCTCATAAAGAGAAATGTTATCGAATGAATATAATTTATTATTTAATTGAAAAACATTATCAAGAAAAATGTAAAGTCATTTCTGAAGAAAAGTTTAAATTTTTAACTGATGAAAATGAAGTATTAGAAGAAGAAGAGACTCATTTTATTAAAGATAATTGGGAAACTTTAGACATAACTCAAAATTATATACTTTTATCTTCAATTAAAAGAGCCCCTGAACTGGAATTAAAATGTTACCTTCACATTTAAAATATGCGTTTATTGGAAATTTGTTAACTTTACCTGTTATTTTTTCTTCTGAACAGAGTAGAGATCAAGAAGAAAAACTACTAGGAGTGTTAAAGAATTATAAGAAAGCTTTTGGTTGGACTATTGCTGATATAAGAGGAAGAAGCCCTTCCATTTGCATGCATAGAATCTTAATGGAAGAAAATTTTAAACCTACTGTAGAATCGCAAAGAAGATTAAATCATATCATGAAAGAGTTTGTTAAAAAAGAAATTATTAAGTGGTTAGATGCTGATATTATTTATCCTATTTCGGATAGTCAATGGGTAAGTCCTATTCATTGTCTTCCGAAGAAATGAGGTGTAACTGTCATTGTTAATGATAAAAATGAACTAATTCCTACAAGACAAGTTACTGGATGGCGAATTTGTATTGACTATAGGAAATTAAATAAAGCCATTAGAAAGGATCATTTTCCTTTACCTTTCTTGGATTAAATGCTCGTTAAATTAGCTGGATACCCATATTTCTGTTTTCTGGATGGATATTCTGGTTATCAACAATTACTTATTGCTATTGAGGACCAAGAAAAGACAACATTTACAAGTCCTTATGGAACATTTGCTTTTAGAAGAATTCCTTTCGGTTTATGTAATGCACCTGCAACTTTTCAAAGATGTATGATGTCAATATTTTGTGACTTGATTGACAAAGGAATTGAAATATTCTTGGATGATTTTCAGTTTTTGGAACTTCTTTTGAATCTTGTTTGGAAAACATAGCCAAAGTTTTGAAAAGATGTGAAGAAACAAATTTAGTTCTTAATTGGGAAAGATGTCAATTCATGGTCATAGAAGGCATTGTACTTGGTCACAAAGTGTCACAAAAAGGGATGGAAGTAGATCAAGCCAAAGTGAAAATTATTGCTGAATTGCAACCACCTACTATTGTCACTGATGTGAGAAGTTTTCTAGGTCATGCTGGATTTTATAGAAGATACATAAATGATTTTTCTAAAATTGCTAAACCTCTGTCATTTATTGGAAAAAAATGCAAAATTTGAATTTAATAAAGAATGTATTAATGCTTTTAATATTCTAAAAGAAAAATTAATAACCGCACCTATCATTGTTGCACCTAATTAGAATAAATCTGAATTAATGTGTGATGCAAGTGATTTTGCAATTGGAGCTGTATTAGGACATAAATATGAGAAAATTTTCAAAGTTGTATATTATGATAGTAAAACTCTCACTGAAACACAAAGAAATTACACTACCACTGAGAAAGAGCTTCTAGCTATAGTATATGCCTTTGATAAATTTAGACCTTATCTTCTTGGTACTAAATTCATAGTTCATACTGATCATTCTTCTATGAAATATCTATTATCTAAGAAGGATTCTAAACCTAGACTTATAAGATGGGTTTGACTTCTACAAGAATTTGATTTTCAAATAGTAGATAGAAAAGGAACTGAAAACCAAATTGCTGATCATTTGTCTAGAATTAAAAATGATATTATTTAAGAAGAAAATATAAATGAGAAATTTCCTGATTAATCTTTATATGTTATTCAAGGATGCAAAACACCTTGGTATGCTGATATTGTTAATTATTTAGTTAGCAATATTTTGCCTTATGACTTGGATAACAAATTTATTAAGAAATTTAAATATGATTATTATTATTTTCGTAGTATTATTATTATTATTTTAAAATTAGCTGTTATTTAAGTTTCTCTTTCCCTGTGGAATCGATAACCAGGACTCCTCTAGAGCCCTGTATTACTTGATACGATACGTATACTTGCGTAGCATCCACAACATAAACAATTACAATTCTATACACATTATATAGCGGGGTCAAGTTTTTGGCGTCATTACAATTAAATTAAAAATATCATAATATAAAATTGTGGGTCAAGTTTTCGCACCGTTGTCGGAAAGTAAGAAAAATTTACTAGAGTAACGGACTATTTTAAAATAATCATAATAAATAAATTTAATATCTATTCTAAAATTGTATGCGCAAATTTAGAAACGAAAATTTAATACCTTACGATTTTGAATTAGAGCGTACAATTAAAAGAATTAGAAAACAAAAGAAACAAACTATAAATTTAACACAAATGGCGAATATTCCTGAAATTTAAAATATGAACCAACAAAGACCGTTAAGAGATTATGCCAACCCTACATCAGATGAAATTCATTTAACTATTCAAAACCCTGATGTAGCTGCTAATTCATTTGAACTTAAACTCGCAATTATCCAAATGGTACAAAACAATCAATTTAGTGGTTCACCTACCGAAGATCCTAACTTACATCTTGCTAGTTTTCTAGAACTTTGTGCTACTTTTAAATATCAAGGAGTATCCGACGATGCTATAAGACTTAGACTTTTTCCTTCTTCATTAAGGGATAAGGCTAAAATGTGGTTGAATTCGTTAGCACCTGGATCTATTAAAACTTGGGGAGAATTATGACAAAAATTTCTATCCAAATATTTTCCACCATCTAAAACTGCTAAGTTTAGAAATGCTAAGTTTAGAAATGATATAACTTCTTTTTGTCAGATAGATGGAGAATCAATATATGAATCTTGGGTGAGATTTAAGGAACTTCTTAGGAAATGCCCACATCATGTGCTACCAGATTGGCTAATTATTCAAACCTTTTATAATGGATTAGTAGGATCTTTAAGATCAATCATCGATCGTCATCTATGGAGGTTCGTTAATGTCTAAACCATTTGATGAAGCTTATGCACTAATCGAAGAAATGGCAAAATATAATTTCCAATGGCCTGCTGATAGAGTAAATCCGAAAAAGATAGCCAGCATTTATGAAAATGATGCAATATCTATGTTAGCTTCTCAAATTGCTGCTATATCTAAGAAATTAGATCATTTTGGAATGAACTACTCTCCTACTTTAAGAAAACTCATACTGGACAAATCATAGAATCTCAATCTAATTATGAAACTTTAAATGTTATTAATAATAGAACTAATAACCCTTATTCAAACTATTATAATCCTGGTTGGAAAACTCATCCAAATTTTAATTGGAATAACACATCTAACCAACAATGGATGAATCAACCTAATCAAGTAAATCCAAACTATATACCTAATTACCCACCTGGATTTAATAACAATAACCTTCAATTCAAAGATAAGAAATTATCTATGGATGAATTAATTTTGAATATGGGTCATAAACTACAAAATCAAGGAAATCAACTACAAATTCAAGGAAATCAATTACAAATTCAAGGAACATCTATTAAGAATATCGAAACTCAACTTGGACATATTGCTACTGCGCTAAATAATAGAAAACCTGGAACTTTTCCTAGTAATGTGGAAATAAATCCTAAAGATCAAGGAAAAGAACAACATAAAGCAATACAACTAAGGAGTGGAAAAGAATTAGAACCTCAAATTCAAAAAGAACTTAAAAGCCCAAAAGAGGAAGTGGAAATTGAAAAGGAAACAATTCAACAAGATTCAAACTTGGAACATCCTTTAATACCTATAAAAATTTCAGTTGAAACACCTCCACCACCATTTCCTCAACGACTAGCTCAACATAAAAAAGATAAACAATTTGCTAAATTCCTTGAAATATTAAAGAAATTAACCATCAATATACCTTTTGTCGAAGCTTTAGATCAGATGCCAAATTATGTAAAATTTATGAAAGATATTCTAAATAAGAAAAGAAAACTCACTGATAATGAAACAGTCGCACTTAGTGAAGAGTGTAGTGCTATTATTCAGAAAAAGCTTCCTGAAAAATTGAAATATCCTGGTAGTTTCACTATACCCTGAGCTATAGGAAAAAATTTTATGGAAAAGCTTTGTGTGACTTAGGAGCAAGCATCTATCTAATGCCTCTATCGATTTTTAAGAGATTAGGATTAGAAAAAATTACACCTACTTCAATAACCATTCAATTAGCTGATCGTTCGGTTACCTATCCTAAGGGAGTTATTGAAGATGTGTTAGTAAAAGTGGATAAATTTATCTTCCCAGTAGATTTTATTATTTTAGATATGGAGGAAGATAAAGAAATTCCTATCATTTTAGGAAGACCATTTTTAGCTACTGGAAAAGCTATGATTGATGTTCAGAAAGGAGAATTAACTATGAGAGTAAATGACCAAAAAGTTACTTTAATATTGCAAAATCAATGAAATATCCTGCGCTAGAAAAAGATGATGAATGTTTTCGGATGGAAATACTTGAACATTTACAACAAGAACATTTTAAGGAATATTACAAAGATAAATTAGAAAAAGAAAGCACTGAATTAATTGAAGATAATAATGAAGAACTAGATTATATTCAGGAAAGATTTGAATTTTTGGATAATACTGAAAACACCGACAAGAATATAGTTCTATCAATTATTAAACCTCCCGAACTCGAGCTAAAAATATTACCCGATCATTCGAAATATGCTTATTTAGGTAATTCTTCAACTTTACCGATTATTATTTCATCTGCATTAAGCGAATCTCAAGAACAAAAACTTTTAGAAACTTTAAAAAATGTAAGAAAACTTTTGGTTGGACTTTAGCAGATATTAAAGGAATTAGTCCTTCAATCTGTATGCATAGAATTATTTTAGATGATGAACATAAACCTAAAGCAGATCCCCAAAGGAGATTAAACCCAATAATGAAAGAAGTAGTTAAGAAAGAAATTTTAAAATGGTTAGATAATGGTATTATATATCCTATTTCGACGATTGCTTGGGTAAGCCCGATTCACCGTGTTCCTAAGATGGGAGGAGTGACCGTCATCGCCAATGAAAATAACAATCTCATTCCTATAAGACAAGTTACCGGTCGGCTTATATGTATCGATTATAGGAAATTAAATACCATCACCAGGAAAGATCACTTCCCTTTACCATTTCTAGCATCGGATGTTAGATAGATTAGCCGTACATAAGTATTTTTGTTTTCTAGATGGATACACCGGTTATCATCAAATACAAATTGCTCCCGAGGATCAAGAGAAAACTACATTTACTAGTCCTTATGGAACTTTCGCTTTTCGAAGAATGCCTTTTGATTATGTAATGCACCAAGCAACATTCCGGAGATGTATGATGTCTATATTTAGTAAGTTAATCGACAATGGAATAGAAGTATTTATGGATGATTTTTCCGTATTTGGAACATCATTCGACACATGCTTAACTCATCTTGAAAAAGTATTAGAAGTATGTGAGAAAACAAATTTAGTTCTAAATTGGGAAAAATGTCAATTTATGGTTGCGGGCGGCATTGTATTAGGGCATAAAATTTCGGAAAAAGGCATGGAAGTGGACCCTGCAAAGATTCAAGTTATAGCTAAATTACCACCTCCAACTACGGTAAAAGGGGTAAGAAGTTTTCTTGGACATGCTGGATTCTATAGACGCTATGTAAAAGATTTTTCAAAAATTACTAAACCTCTATGCCAACTTCTCGAAAAGGACAAGAAATTTGAATTTACAATCGAATGCCTGAATGCTTTTGAACTCTTAAAAGAAAAATTAATTGCAAGACTCTATAATAGTTTCACCTAACCGGAGAAACCATTCGAACTTATGTGTGATGCTAGTGATTATGCTCGTAGGAGCAAGCTTCTGGGCAAAGATATGAAAAGATTTTTAAAGTTATATACTATGTTAGTAAAACTCTTAATGATGCTGAAATAAATTATACAGTTACAAAAAGAGAATTATTAGCGATAGTATATGGTTTTAATAAATTTAGACCTTATCTAATTGGAACAAAATGTATCGTGCATACTGATCATTCTGTTATCAAATATTTAATGCAAAAGAAAGATTCCAAACCAAGATTAATTAGATGGATGCTATTAATGCAAGAATTCGATTTTGAGATCGTTAATAAGAAAGGAACTGATAATCAAATTGCGGATCATTTATCAAGATTAGAAAATAATGAATTATCTAATATTGAAAATGAAATTATAGACAGTTTTCCTGATGAACAACTATATAATATCAATGAGTGGAAAATACCATGGTATGCTCGATATAGTAAACTATATAGTTAGTAATATTTTACCACCTATGCTAACTTTGCAACAACAAAAAAAATTCATCCATGATACGAAAACCTATTTTTGGGATGAACCATATTTATATAAGTAATGTAAGGATTTAATTATTAAAAGATGTGTAACTTATGAAGAAACTGAACCAATTATTCAAAAATGTCATGATTCTGATTTTGGAGGACATTTTGGGACTGATAAAACTGCTTATAAGATTCTACAATCTGGATTTTACTGGCCTACTCTATTTAGCGATGTATACATATATATTAAAACTTGCGATAAATGCCAAAGAGTAAGAAATATATCTAGAAGAAACGAAATGCCTCTAAATTTTATATTAGAAGTTGAAATTTTTGATGTTTGGGGATTAGATTTTATGGGACCTTTAATTCCTTCGTTTGGGAACTCATATATATTAGTAGCTGTTGATTATGTTTCCAAATGGATTGAGGTACAAACTTTACCTAGGTGTGATGCTAAGAGTGTTTCAAAATTTCTGATGAAAAATATTTTTACTATATTTGGAATGCCGAGAGTGATTATCACTGACGGAGGAACTCGTTTTAGAAATAAATACATTCACAAACTAGTAGAAAAATACAATATTACTCATAAGATATCCACTCGCTTATCATCCACGTACTAGTAGGATTAGCCGAAGTATCTAATCGTGAGATTAAACATATTTTAGAAAAATCAGTAAACCCAAATAGGTTAGATTGGTCTATTAGATTAGACACCGCATTATGGGCTTATAGGATCGCTTATAAAACTCCGATTGGAATGACTCCTTACAGGCTTATATATGGAAAAACATGCCACTTACCGATTGAATTAGAACATAAAGCATATTGGGTGATTAAAGAACTTAATTATAATATGAAGGAAGCTGGTAAGAAAAGATTGTTGCAATTAAATGAATTGGAAGAATTAAGAAATGAATCATATGATAATGATCGGATTTATAAAGAAAAGATGAAATTATGGTATGATCGGAAGATTAATCAGGAAGTTTTGCTATATAATACTAGATTGAAATTATTTTCTGGAAAATTGAAGTCTCGATGGTTAGTACCTTTCACCATAACTCAAATATTTTCATACGAAACTATAGAAATCGAAGATCCAAAAACCGTACATAAATTTAAAGTTAATGGACATAGATTAAAACCATATTTCAAAGGTATAAGACCTAACTATAAAGAGGTTTTAATGCTTAGTCGGCCTGATTAATAATTGAAATTAGGTCGGGCTGACGACGTTAAACCAAGCGCTTTATGGGAGGCAACCCATATTAGTTATCTATTTTATTGTATCTTAATAATTAGTTTATATTATTGAAACTTTACTACTCAATTATTATTAAGAATCATCACATATTCGAACCATTATGATGAGAAATGAAATTATTCGATTTAGAGCTAAATTGGACATTATTTTGGAATCTCGCCGACGGCGAGGTCGATACTCGCCGACAGCGAGGTTCGCGCCTAAATTAATATCAGTTTATTTATCGAGCTCGCTGACAGCGAGAAACGTCCCGCCGACAGCGAGAACCTGAAAGGCAGTTTTTATAACTGAGTCGCCGACGGCGAGAAACTTCTCGCCGACAGCGAGGAAGTTATAAAGATGAGTTATTTATACTTTGAATGCCGATTTGGATGGTTTCAACACCAATTCCTTTGTGAAAACGCATTCTTAAACCATTCTAAGTCTGCCTTCTTCACTAGAATTCATTCCATTCACCATAATGGCCTCCAAATTCTTAGATTCCTCTAAATTTGGAGTGTTTAACCGGAGGAAATTTGTGAGTGAGGAAGCGCAGCAAATCTTCAACAAGGTTTTGGTAAAGAAAAGAGTTATCAAGGAACAGGGATTTGTCAATCGAGGATTAGAGAATTCCACTACGAAGATAGAAGAAATGATCGCACAGCGGCACCTGGGAGGTATTTTGTTACACTACGTCTGTCGTTGTTATTCCAAGCTGTGAAAGAGTTCTACTCTAACTTACATGTGATCAACAATGGGAATGTCTACGTCCGAGGAAGATGGGCGACGTTTACTCCATCAAGAGTAAATGAATTATTCTCTATAGAAAACACCCGGCATGTCACTATTCAAATTTTGTGCCTTCTCGATATAATATGAATGAGATATTTCGATATCCGACCGATGAAACGAAAGATCGGGAAATGCGTGAAGACCGGTATGTTAGTTTCTCTCGCATCACTTTTGAATCCTCGTCTCGAAGCACTCGGCACTTTTTCATCTCATCTAAATTGTTACCTACTATGAGGGTAAACAAGGTTTCGAAGGAATGCGCTATATTGAATTATTGTATTCAAATTGGATTGCCTATTGATGTTGGATCAATAAGTCTGCATTGGGTTTAATTGTGCATGGGTCAGTTCACGGACTAGGACACCCATCTACTATTTTTGCATTATGCAGTCAGTACCAGGTTTCTTATGAAGCTTGGGAAAAGGTTCTGTTACCTTGGAAGCCGCTTGATCCTACAGATATGTTCCCTACTTTGGATGATAATGAAGACATTACATTTATCTCTGATAGAGCTTCACAGAATAATCCTATAGCAAGGCCTATTTCAGATAAAACGGAGATACTTATGAAGAAAATTAAAGGAATGGAGAAAGAACTGCAGAATGTGAGAGATTTAATCGACAATATGTCTGATTTATTTGATCACATTGACTGGAGGATGAAGGAACACTTTGATCATTCTGGACACCTGGAAGCTAGCTTTCTTCATTTACTGAGATAGAAGGGTTGGATCACTGAAGAATCTGCTTCGGAGTTTCCCTTCAGGCCTTTCTATAACTTATTTGCGCATCATCATCATATCAGAAATATTAGAGAAGATGAAGATTCTGACCTTGAAGAGTAGTAGTAAAGATTTCCATAGTATGTTTGTATTTATGTTATTTGATTTGATTTAGATTTTATTATGTGTGGAGTGATGATTTGAATATCTCAAACTTAATTGAGATATGCTTCATAGTTTTGTATCAGCAGTTAGTGTGTCGTGGATTGGTTTGCGATGCTGATTAGTAGTAAGGATTGAAGTTTGAAGTTTGATTATAGAGTCTAAAATTATGTTAGTTTGTATATCTCATGGATTTCAATATTAAAGTTAATTTGTTGTGTTGTGTGAATTTGTTTGTGTATAAGTAGCTAATCTTCATATTAAATTAATAAATGATGTGATCGGAAATATAATATAAGGCAAATCAAGGACGAAAATGAGTGACGAATTTCAAAAATTTAAAATTTTTGGAATCTCGCCGACGGCGAGAAAAATCCCGCCGACAGCGAGATCGATCTCGCTGACAGCGAAGAATTTCTCGCCGACAGCGGATTTTTCCCGAGAGATTTTTGTTCTAAAAAATATTTGCTCGCCGACGGCGAGAAAAATCTCGCTGACAGCGAGGTCGGGAAAAACATATATTTTGACCGGTCAAAAACACAATTCATCATCCCCAACCTCTCATTTTCGCAAAAAACCGACCTAGAGCTTGAGAGATCTTGGATTTAAAGTGATTTCAACACTTTTTGACACCAGATTTCATCTTCGCTTGGTAAGAGCTTCACTCCTATGCAAAAATTTTTTATTTTCACCATATATTTTCACCACATTGCAAATTTTAGGAAAAATCAAAATGTGGAAGAAATATTCAGTGGAAATCCATGGAATTTGATTTAAATTACTTATGAATGTTGTAGGAAGCCTTCTTAGTATTATTATTAAGTTTAGTGAAAATTTTCACGATTTTCACAGATCGATCATATGGCTCCACGACAAAAACGTCTAGTAGAATTCGACAAAAACCGATTCATCAATTAACGAGCACAGGCTAAATATTTTGAAAACATACAAGGAAGAAAGTGCATTGCGGATCGGGTTTTCAAAAATCCAGGAGGAGAAGTAGATCAGAATTAAGGAGCGAGGTTGGGAGAATTTCTGTTACGTTCAATATAGAGCAGCTGTAGAAGTGGTTAAAGAATTTTATGCCAATTTGACTGCTGCCGAAGATGCACCAAGTAAAGGTACGAGGGTTTTTTGTAGATTTCAATGCCGCAAGAATTAACGCGTTCTATGAAGTTCATGACTCGCACTTTAGCGAGTATGAAACTTTTGGAACGATGGAAGGACCACCGGAGGAAGTCATTCGCTTTCTCACCGATGGAACCGTAGTTTGGAAAATTAAGCGATAGGAAAGAGTGAATTTTCCTCTTTCTAAATTAAATGCGATCTCCAAAGCCTGGCATTACTTTATTTGTTCTACTCTATTACCCACATATCATCACGGTGAGGTAACACGAGATAGAGCACTCTGAATTTCGTATTCGGAAAAACGAAGCATCAACATTGGGAGAGTTATTTATCAAAATATCCCGGCCACTCCTCGAAATGAGAGTGGAGCCGGATTGGGACACCCCGGATTAATTTTTGCACTCGCCAACTCTCCGGAGTTGAGGCTAGAGATGATGAAGAATGGGTGGAACCTATGAAACCACTCACAACTCGCCAATATCAAGAAGTATGAATCTCATGAAGGGTGGAGATCGGGAGTGAGAAGTTATTTCACTCGATCAAGTAGAGATATACCCTCTACTAGCTATGAACCTCCCGAGCCTACCACCCCTACCCTACAAGATCCGATGAATGAATTGACTCGCATAGGAGGAGTTTTGAGCGGCTTGGAGAGACTATGGGGAGAAGATTTGGTCATTTTGATCAAAGGATTGATAATCTGGAGAGGAGACATGATTATGATAGTGAGTACCTCCAGTGACATTCGGAATATGAAATTGCATATTATGAAGCTGAACGTCGTTATAGGAGTGGAGATTTAGATGTTGTCTTTCCAGATTGCCCCAGGTATATTCAGTATCATCCTGCTCAGTCTTCTCAGCAGCCTACAGATCAAGGAGGGGATGATAATATCGTTTGGGACTTTGATGCTGAAGATTAGGACTTTATTTGTTTTATTTGTTTGATATTAAGTTATTTTGAGGACTTTATATATTTGTAATATTTAGTACTTTATTTATTTTTTTTTTTTGAGACATTGGATGTTAGTTAGATTAATTTGCTTGAATTGTGATAGTAGTTTAGTTTTTGTTTTTGTGTTAGTAATTGCATTTATTTGTATGTTAAAATAGGATATTAGTTTTCTTTAGTATGTTTTTATTTTATTTTGTATTGTTTTAAGTTTTTTAAAATTGTTAATATATTAGTTAAATTGTTTTAATATGTTAGTAATTCATATGTGTAGTGTAGAGTTATTTTAATTGTTGTGTTTAATACTTTTCTTAGATTTTATCCCTCGTATTTTCTTTAAATTGTTATATATATATGGAAAATACTAACGAACGAGTTCAATGAAAAATGAAAAAGCCTGCAAAAATTTCAAAGAAAAAAAAGAAATACCTAAACTTTAAAGGTATGATTTATTTACTTTCCTTCTTATTCATTATTTAGAGTAGATATAAAAATTTAAGTTTGGGGGGGAGAGTAAAATACAAATTTAGTTATTAACTTGTTCTCAATTTCTATTTTCAAATTATTATAAAAATGATTTTTATAGCAAATTTTTCAATTTGATTTAATATGAATTATTTTATTTAATTATTACAAAAGGTTAAATGAAATATTTCTAGTACTTTAATTAATTAAATAGAATAAAATATTTGGTTAAAAGGAATAAGAATATAGTAAACTATTTTTAGTATGGAAAACTATATTCTAAAATTAAAATTCTTAAGTATTCAAGTGAAAAAGAAAAGATTGAAAATCAATGAAGTAAAAAACTATGAAGTATATATAAGCTAAGAAATATTCCTAAGTTTCAAATTTAGGAAGATAAAAATGAAGTTCAAAATTATTAACAAGCTCTCCAGATATAGTAATCCTCATTAGAAAAAGAAAAAAAAAAGAAAAAAAGAAAAAAAGAAAAAGAAAAAGAAGAAAGAAAAATGAGGAGAAGCTTGAGGAGATGCCTTAACAAAAATTGGCTTCATTTGAATTAACCTAAAGGGAAAAACTTAGATATTTCCAAACTTATGTTTATGGATTAGAATTTTACCTAATAGTATTTTCTTGAATTTCTTATCATATGAATATCTTAAGTAGTTATTCTTTTAAATATAGTCATTCCCGAAATGAATAGTAAGCTAGAAATCTTAGACTCGATAACTAAATAATTTATTTCTATAAAATTAATTAAATTACATGAATTATTTTTATTTAACTTTATTATGATATTAATTAATCTAATTCATAGTTATTTAAATTGAAAAATCTTATTATAAAACTCATTATTTTTATGTAGTACTAAAATTACTTGAGGACAAGTAATAAGTAAGTTTAGGGGATTTTGATCACTGAAAAATTTATTAAGAAATTCATACCTATTTTTGATAAAATTGCACTTTAAAGAAGGGTATTTTCTTTATTTTATTGCAGGAATGGAGAATTTAGATGATAAAAGCAAAAATCATAAAAAGGAGCGGATTTGGAGCAAAAAGGAAGAAAATAATGCAATTTGTGCTGAGTAGCCGATGGTGAGATCGAGCCCGCCTACGACGAGGTTACGAGGAGACATTTCTGAAGGATTTATAACTGTCTCGTTGACAGCGAGCCCGAGCCCGCTGACAGCGAGATAGCGCGGTTTGAAGATCTTCTAGAAGCCTCGCCGACAACGAGGTAGTTCGTCGCCGACGGCGAGCTAGTTCAAATGACACAGATACATTGAACCTGGACACTTTTGAAGAGATGCTTACACACCTCTTGGTCCTTTGCTCACCTCTATATATAGAGGCCGAAATTCAGCTTTTAAGTGTGCAGTTTGTGTGTCTTATTTTTGTTAATGTGTGCAGTTTTTGTGTGTTATTTTTGTTAATTGGTGCAGTTTTTGTGTGTTAAAGTTGTGTTCAGAGTAAATTAGTGTATTAGTGTGTGTATTATTTAGTGAGTTAGTGAGTTTTTAGTGAGTCTTGCTGTACTGGAAGGAAGAGTCAAAGGAACTGCTAGGAGTCTGCTTGGAGATAAATTAAGATAAGTATTTGTATTTATTGTTTTTAACTTTAAATGAAATCCATGCTTAGTTTAGTCAACATGCATTCCGAGTAGTTTATTAGTCTTTCTCCCCGTTATGAAATTAAGTGACTTGATGAACTAAAAATAGAAGTATTTTTATATATATTAATAAATTGTGATAATTTTTACTTAAAACTTAATTTACTTTCAAACTGGCCATTTGATTTGTTAAAATATGTTGATTATCAACTATAGTAAAAATTACATCCGATATTCGGGAATTCAAAAGCCTTGGAAGGAGGGTGCAAATAAATAGGGAAATAATATCATTGGGCGTAGAATCGAGCATTTTAGTGTGACGGACTAAAATATTCAATTCGGTCCTATTGTTTCGAGAGCCGAAGTGTAGATGTTAGCCCTCGGGCGAGGGGAACGTGGGAGCTCGAAGTGGTCGTCGGTATCCTCCCGACCTAGCCGCAGATTCAGTAATCAAACATAGGATTAGTCAATATTCTTTACACCTGGACCAAAGGGTAAAGAATAGGAATGCTCCTATTTACCACAATACCTTAAAGTTATCTATTTAAATCATCAATCACTTAAATTTCTAAACAAGGGGAAAGATACTTTTTCTGAATAGTTAAGACTTATTTAGCAATTAGTTTAATTTCCTGCACTTTCAATTCGTATTAATTTTCTACTTAGTTAATTTACCTAATTAAAATACTTAGTTTACTTTATTGCGCTTAAATTCAGAATTCCAAATTTTCGTAGTATTATTATTATTATTATTATTATTATTATTATTTTAAAATTAGTCGTTATTTAATTTTCTCTTTCCTCGTGGGATAGATAACCGAGGACTCCACTAGAGCCTCGTATTACTTCGATACGATACGTATACTTGTGTAGCATCCACAACATAAACAATTACAATTCTATACACATTATATAGCGGGGTCAAGTTTTTGGCGTCGTTACAATTAAATTAAAAAATATCATAATATAAAATTGTGGGTCAATAGACTTGATTCTGCATTATAGGCTTATAGAACAGCTTATAAGACACCAATCAGAATGTCACCTTACCGGTTAATTTATGGTAAACATTGTCACTTACCTGTAGAACTTGGACATAAAGCTTATTGGGCGATAAAGGAGTTTAATTTTAATTTGAATAAAGCAGGAGAAAAATAATTATTGCAATTAAATGAGATGGAAGAAATAAGAAATGAATCATATGAAAATGCGAGGATTTATAAAGAGAAAATGAAGATGTTGCATGATAAGAAAATTTCAGGAAAAATTTTTGAACCTGGACAAGAAGTATTACTGTTTAACTGCTGTTTAAAATTTTTTCCTAGAAAATTAAGATCTAAATGGATTGGACCCTATATAGTTGAGAAAGTATACCATTATGGAGCTGTGGATATTAAAGATCCAAAAACAGGAAAATTTTTTAAAGTAAATGGATTAAGATTGAAGCCTTATTTGGGAGATATTAAAAAGATTTATAAAGAGGCTTATAAATTGAGTCAACCTGATTAAAGATTTACTTAAGTCGGGCTGACGACGTTAAACCAAGCTCTTTGTGGGAGGCAACCCATAATTATCTTTTGTTATGAGTGTTTTTCTATTTTAATGTAAGGTTATGCCTCGATCTTGATTAATTTTATATTACTTTAGAAAAATTTGATGCTCTTAAGTTTTTGTTGACTTAGGCTGAAAATTATTTTGAAGTATGTAAGATTTAGAAATTGGATCACTCTATTCTAAATATGAGTAAAAAGGAGTTCAAGTTAACCTTCATTATGATTGTTTACAATGTGAGTTATTGAGTCTAAATTACTCTTTCCAGTATAATTTACCTATCTTGGAGAATGCAATTTTGAAATTTGACGATTAAGCTAAACAGAGTTGAACATAGTTCCAGTGCCTAGGCGTCAGAATTCGGTGTCTAAGAGCTAGAATCATACTATGTATCAATAGGTCCGGTGCCTAGGCGCCAGATTCGGCGCCTAGGCGCCACGGTTACTGGGTCGTGCAAAAACCGAAAATTTTAAATTTTTCATACGATTTTCACCTTTAAATCAACTTATCTTCTTCCCTAACCATCAATCAATCAAAATTACGTCCCTTGCACTTCATTCTTGAGAGATTTGAGAAATTTTTGAAGAATATGGAAGGAAGAAATCATGGAAAAGAAGCTAGGGACAAGGTCTCAAAGGATCCTGAACCCTACTTCAATGGTTTCATCACTGTAAGTTTACAGAAAATTTCTAGTCATTTGGATAAGTTTGAAGCGGAGTTTAAAAGCATTGGAGATCACCTTCATGAGATGTTTCATCAAGTTGAACATCTAGAATGGCAAATGAAACTTCAATTTGATCATTTTGCGGCTTATCAAGATGCTCAAGTTGAAATGTATACGAAGAACAAGTGGATTGACGAAAAGACGGCAACGGATTTCCCGAGAGCGTTAGTGTTCTTTCCAAGTGGAATACACAATTTCCCTTGTGAAGATTAGAATATTCTGGTAATGAGATAGTAATTATATGGTTTGTTGAGTCGTTGTATCGATTTAGAGAATCGATTGTGTTGTTTGTGTATTTGCTTTCATGTTTAATGTGTGTTGTTTTTGCTTAGAAATTGTTGTGTTTGAGTGTGTATTAGAAACTTAAATAAAGTATAATACTTATCTAGAATGTATTGAATCGATATTGAAAATTATAAATGGAATTTAATGAGTTTGATTTAAACCTTATGTTTGATTGGTGGATTAAATATATAACTTTTATAAATTTTTGAAAAATGTTGTGGAAGTTAGAAACTGAAGCCCTACTCTGATATGAGTAATTGGAAGTTGAATTTATGAATTTTGGTGGAAAATCAAATTAAAAAATAATTTTTTTGTGAAAGGCGAGTCTGGCGCCTAGGAGCCAGAATTTGGCGCCTAAGCGCCAGTTCGGCTTGTACCCGAAAATTTACTTAAATAACCCCCGAAAGCCATTTTTAGCCAAAGCTTCATCTTCTTCCCCATTTTCGTGAAAATACACCTTTTAGATCCATTTTGAAGTCAAAACATCAATGATTTGAGTGTGAAACCACTCGATTTCTTCGTCTCAAGGTCAGATCTACACTTTAAACCTTTTATTTTTTATTTTCACCATAGATTTCCCTAGTTTTGCTAAGAACCAAAATTTTGAAAACAATTTTGATTTTTAGTGAT
Source organism: Papilionanthe hookeriana x Papilionanthe teres (assembly GCA_022702705.1). Classification (NCBI taxonomy): domain Eukaryota; kingdom Viridiplantae; phylum Streptophyta; class Magnoliopsida; order Asparagales; family Orchidaceae; genus Papilionanthe; species Papilionanthe hookeriana x Papilionanthe teres. The sequence goes on along the minus strand of CM040428.1, from coordinate 80,339,985 downwards.
TTCTTTGGATTTTTAAACTTATTTTATGTTTTATAAACTTAGAAGGAGTTTAAATCTTTGATTCCTAAATTTATTCTTGTTTTTTTTAACGTTTAGATGGCTCCAAAATCTAAACGTGGGAAGACACGAGATAACTTCGATACAGACAGAATTTTCATCATGGTCGCTCATTTTCGCTTCCACGAATTTGTGATGTCCAGGAAGTTCATTTCAGAATGAAGTTTCTATCATCCGGGAGAAATGATTGAAAACACTATCGTTGCACACAATTGGCAACGATTCTGTTATTTCACTATTGTTGCTGTTATCCCTATTGTTCGAGAGTTTTATGCAAATTTTCTGGATGCCGAAGATTATGAAGTCTTTGTCAGAGGTATCGGAATAGGATTTAGTCCTGAAAAAATCAATATATTTTATGGCCTGCCACCAACTATTGAATGCCATTATTCTGGATTATCACCATCTGAGGGAGATTTGGATATGATCATTGCTTATTTGACTGACGATACTAAATCTAGGAAGATCAGGAACAGAAAAAGGGTAAACTTTAAATCCTCCAAATTAAATGGTATTTCTAAAGCATGGCACTATTTTATTTCTACAAGATTAATACCTTCCAAGAACCTGAGTGAAGTGACTAGAGATCGAGCGATCTTAAACTACTGCATTCAGGAAAGGAAACCTATTGATGTCGGCAGTATTATTTATTATTCTGTGGATTCTACTGCTAGATCCAGCACTTCTGTTGGATTGGGATTCCCATCTCTGATTTATTCATTATGTGTTAATAATGGAGTCACTGCTGATATTTCTGAGGAGAAGTTAAAGTCTACCAAGCCAATTGGGCAGGAGAATGTTAGTATCTATGATCGTCTTTGAGGGAAGAGATCGACCGCTCCTTCTACTTCTGCACATACTCCAGGTAAACCATCTACTTCTCAACCCTCTACTTCTGCTGAGCCACCATCGAGTTTCTGGGAATCAATGCATGATCATTTTTTAGAGCAGCAACAGGAGTTATTTCAAACTCACTGCAGGATTGATACTATTGATAGGAAACTTGATCATTTATCTGATTATATGATCCATGAAGAAAATTACATATTTTTATGCCTTGATTTTTATTAATTTCTAAGGATATTATGATTTAATGAAAGGTATTTTTGTTTTTTTGAATGTAGGTGATGTAAAAAGGTCTAGAAACGGAAAAGGAGCAAAAAGGAGCAAAAATGGAGAAAAATACAAAAAGAAGAAAAAAAATATGGCCTGGCGTCTAGGCGCCAGAAACTGGCGCCTACGCGCTAGACTCGATACAGAAACTGTCAAGTTTTTGACGATTTTTGGACGGTTATTTTGACAGAATGAGCAGTTATTGGAAATTCTAGAAGACTGACAGTTGTTCCTTGATAATAGGACATGTGATACATTGCATTTTGACGCTCCCAAACGGTTTTAAACGCGAAGAGGTGCGGGCCAAAGTGAAGAGGTGCGAAGAACTGGATGCTAAGTCCAGCGCCTAGGCGCCGGAGACACCTTCTAGAAGATTCATTGAATTTGGACACATTTTGAAGAGGTGCCTCAAGGCAACCCTTGGAGCCTATAAATAGGAGGCCACTCCTTCAGAGAAAATCACACCCTATAGTCTCTCTCTTTCCCCTTAGTCAATTTAGTCATTTTAGAGTCATGAAGATGTAGATTTCTATATCTTATGGAGAGTTTGGTGAGGGATTTTGAGATATTTATGTAAGGGATGTACGAGCGGCTCATGGATCGGTGGGAAACTTTGGTGGAGAGAATTTCTTCTTTCTTTTAGAGGAAAAAGCTAAGTATTGTGTTCTTCATTTCTTTGTATTTGTTGTAAACATTTTCTAGTGGATTTTCTTTATTTTAAACCAAGTTTTCTGTCGTGAATTGTCCATGTTGCGTAAGTGATTTCCTTTACTCTTTCTTTTAAATATGAAGTAGTGGCATGCGTATGAAAATCATTTTTATGATAGAATTATCTATTAGATGCTTCTAGGTGACAGATAGTTGCATAAATATAATAGAATACTAATGAAATAAGTTCCTTGTTGACACTTAATTTATTATATAGTTCTATCAATTCTTTTACTTCTTATGCCATTATTTTCATTTACTTTTATTTTGAAATGAAATAGATGCATGTTTAAGAATTAAGATTTGCTTAGATATTCTCTTATTAAATTATGGTGATGATATTCATACCGGATCTTCATTTACTTTACAAATTGATCACTTGTATTGTTAAAACTCCGTTGAAGAATTCCGAGACCTAGAAGGAGACGAATTCTTAACTAGTAGATATCACATGAATCCTTGGGTAGTCGAAGGCCTTGTGCGGGTTATTCAAGGTGAAGTGCAAATAAATAGGGAGATATTGTCTATTGGGCGCAGAATTGATTAGTTTTTAGAGTGACATACTAAATTCTAATAATTTGATCTATAGAAAGGGAACGGGTCACTGGTAGGGCAGACCATAGCCACCCTTGGACATCTAGTAGTGTGAGCCTAGATTAACCCATTCTACTAATAAAACATCATGAACCGATCTATAGATTAGCCAATGTTCTTTATGCCTGGACCAAAGGGTAAAGAATTGGGAATGCTTCTATTTGGCACTACTACATTAATTATAAGCATATCTTTTTTACACATTATCTATGTAATTGCAAGTGAAAGGTAATTTTTAATATCTCGAATTTCTCCAAACAAATTTATCCATAAATTATCTTTTTATTTAAGAATTTAATTTAGAATTAGTTAATAGAAAACCCATCTTAATTAACATTCCAAATTTAGGCCTTATAGAAATAGACTGGAATTAGCCTAAAGGATTTCTTACCTCGCTTCTCTGTGGGATCGATACTGGGGTTTTAAAAGAAAACCCTATATTACTTGAAACGATTACTTAAAATATCTTCTAAAGTTTTACAACATTTTAATTTTATACACTAGCTGCTATTTATAAATTGAGTCAAGTTTTTGGGCATCTTTTGGAAGCGAATATTACTGTGTTATTGCGGGTCGGGTCAAGTTTTTGGCGCCGTCACCGGGGAAGCTTCGGTAAGAACTTTAGAAGAATTTTAGTTGAAATAATTAGATTTAGACTTGAAAAATTGTAGTGTCGTAAAAATTGTTTGTGTGAAAAATAAGGTGTTCGTGAAAATGTTTTGTTGTGTTGAATATTTTTTATCTATTATTTGTTTAATTGTTAATGTACTGTTTGTTGTGCTCTGTATACAAAACAAAGGATCAAAAGGACTTGTGCCTTATGAACTAGAGCTAGAAAATAGGAAAAAATTAAAAAAACAGAAGGGACTCGAAAAACTTGAAATGGAAATGGAAAACTTTCAAGATAATATCTTGGAAAATCATCATACTTCATTGAGGGATTATGAAAATACTACGACAGATGAAATTCACTCAAGTATACAAAACCCTGTCGTAGAAGCTGACTCATTTGAAATAAATCCTGAGATTATCTAACTTATGCAGAACAACCAGTTTGGGGGAACTCCTTTGGAAGATCCCTATTTACACTTATCATGTTTTCTAGAACTTTGTGCTACATTTAGTTATAACGGTATGTCAAACGATGCTGTTAGGCTAAGGCTTTTTCCTTTCTCACAGAGGGATAAGGCTAAAATATGGTTATACTCATTAGCACATGGCTCTATTAAAAATTGGGAAGAGTTAACTCATTCCTAGCTAAGTATTTTCCACCTTCAAGGACTACAAAACTTAGAAACGATATTATCTCATTTTGTCAATATGATGGAGAATCAATATATGAAGCCTGGGAAATATTTAAGGAACTCCTAAGAAAGTGACCACATCATGCTCTGCTCGATTGGTTAATCATTCAAACTTTTTATAATGGGTTAGTAGGATCCCTTAGGTCTATAATTGATGTTGTTGCTGGTGGATCATTAATGTTAAAACCATTTGATGAAGTTTATGCATTAATTAAAGAAATGGCTACAAATGAATTTGAATGGCCCTCTGCAAGGGTAAATCGTAAACATGTAGCTAGTGTTCATGATATAGATGTGATTGCAATTCTTTGCATCTCAGGTTGCTGAAATATCAAGGAAGTTGGACCAATTTGGAATGAACGAGCCTCAATTTACTCATGTAAGTGAGGAAAGTTCATTAGGGAATATGATTGATTCTAACTTATCATATGACGCTTTAAATACCACAAACAACCTATATTCTAAATTTTACAACCCGTGTTGGGAGAACCATCCTAAATTTAACTGGAATCATACTACTGATGGTGGAAACTAAAAATGGGAAAATAATCATGCAAATCCTAATGGAAGTTGGAATAATCAAGGGAACACAGACTATAGACCTTCATATCCACCGGACTCTAACAACGATCAACAATTTGAGGATAAGGAGATGTCTATGGAAGAAGTGGTATTGAAAGTGGGAAACCAGTTGCAAAGTCAAAATGCTGTGATTATAAACATAGAGAATCAATTGGGACAAATTATTAATTCACAAAGCAATAGAGCCCAAGGAACACTTCCTAGCAACATTGAGATCAGCCCTAAAGAGAACACTAATGAACAAGTAGAAGCTGTCCAATTAAAAAGTGGAAAACAAATAGAGGATGTGGTTAGCAAAGAGAAAGAAGTTGTGAGAGACACAAAGGAAACTAAAAGACCTGAAAAACATGTATTTAAGGATTTGGAAAAATTAATCTCTCCAACTAAAATCAGTTTGGAAAGACCACCACCTCCATTTCCTCAAATACTTAGACAGCATAAGTTGGATAAGAAATTTTCAAAGTTCATGAAAGTACTTAAGAAGTTAACTATAAATATTCCTTTCACTGAAGCTTTGAAACAGATGTCAAGTTATGCAAAGTTTATGAAGGACATATTAAAGAAGAAAAGGAAATTTGGGGATAACGAGACAGTTGTAATAAATGTGGAGTGCAGCGCTATACTTCAGAAAAATTTCCTTAGAAATTTAAAGATCCTTGTAGCTTTACAATTCCTTGTGCAATTGGAAAAAGATTATGTGGAAAAGCTTTATGTGATTTAGGAGTGAGCATTAATGTGATGCCTCTATCTATATTTAGAAGGTTAGGTTCAGTCGATATTTCTCCCACTAGTGTAACCCCTTATGTTAGCTGATCGATCTATCATTTATCCAAAAGGAGTTATAGAAGATGTGCTTGTTAAAGTGGATAAGTTTATCTTTCCTGTGGACTTTATTATATTAGATATGGAGGAAGATAAAGTAATTCCAATTATTTTAGGGAGACCTTTCCTTGTTACTGGACAAGCTATGATAGATGTGCAAAAAGGAAAGTTGACTATGAATATTAATGACCAGGAAGTAACTTTTGATGTATTAAAGACTATGAAACATCCAGTCGAGAAAATTGATGATTGTTTTTGGATGGATGAAATTGATTATCTAAATAAAAACCATTTCCAAGAAAGTTTTGAGAGTAAGATAACAGATGAGGTAGGAATGGATTTTCATGATGATTCAAAAATGTTATTTAAACAAGACTGTATGTATGTTCAAGAGAGGTGTGAAATGATGGACGTCACCAAAAATAGTAAACTTTTATTTCCATCTGTTGAAAAATCTCATGAACTTAAGATGGATGTACCCCATACAATTTTAGAGCCTACCTATTTAGGGAATTCATCTACACAACCAGTCTTTATATCTTTGGATTCGACTCAATCACAAGAAAAACCTGAATTGAATGATGAACATGATAAAATTATTGAACTAAGACTTGGAAGAGAATTTGAGGATATATTTCAAAAGAACTTTGAGTTGAGAAAAGAGGATAAGGATATTGGAAGACCATTGGAAGAAATTCCTAAGAAATTAGAAAAACCTATTTCCTCAACTAAGATAGATCCTCCATTATTTAATAATTATAAAGGGGAAGAATTGGAAGATAATTTGAAACAGAAGAGTAATATAGAAGAATCTAATCCTGAATCTGAATTATCTAAAGGGAATCCGATCCAAAATTTGGGAGATATTGAAGTATCTTATAAAGATCCATTTCTTATAAATTTCAAGGATGATATTAATATGCAAATTGATAAAATCAATAGAAGAATATTGGATCTAAAAAGATATATGAGGAATAATGATATAAATCAAACTGAAAATGAAGAGCTAAGAGAAAAATTAAAATTTGAGGATTTTATAAGAATCCCTGGATCTGGAAATGAATGGCGATTGATTAAGGATTATTAAAATGGAATTTTGATCCAGGTGGAATCATTTTTCGGGCCCACGACGTTAAAACCAAGCGCTTTATGGGAGGCAACCCATAGTTATCAATGTGCTTTGATTTAGTGTGCTTGCAAGTCAAGATTGTTTATGTGTTTTTTTGTGTTTTCTTTAGTGCAAAATAGATTAGATTTGTGAGTTTATGCCTTGGTCTTGACTAAATTTGTATATGACTTCTGGTGGTAGTAGGCTGACGAGTCTGTTATAGTTCAGTTCTCAACTAGCGCTGAGCATTACCTTAAAGCATGTATAGTTTAGACTTGGACCACTCCATGTCAACTCTGTTACTTCCTTTAACTGACTTTGTTTTCACTGAGTAAGGTCACGAACTTATTTAGTAAACAAAATATAAGATGAACTGCACTACTTTTATTAATACACCCACGTTATTAGTGTAGTTTCTTCCGTTAGAAAATGGAAGTAAGGAGGGAAAATGTGAGTAGAAAGGAGATCAAATTAACCTCAATTGATATTTGTGTATGAATCTGCGAGTCTAGACATTTTAGTTTGTGTGTTTGTATTTGTGTTTGTGTTACAACAATTTAGAGATTTGAAGAACACTTAAATATATTCCCATGCCAATGTTTGTCTTGCTTGTTAGAACTTTCTTTAGTTTAATTTTATTCTAGCATGTTTAGTTCAGATTTACTTTCTATTGCTAATTGTTATGTCCTGATGAATATTTGTAGATGTTTTTTACAAACATTTATGGTAGATAGAATTTCTGAACTATTTTTCTTCCTGCTTATATTTTCTGTGCTGAATGCTATACATATTCAAATTCAAGTTTGGGGGTAGGAAGAAAAAATATATTTTAAATTTAGTATACTTTTTTTTAGTTTAATATTATTATACGCATGTTTTAGGCTAGATTTACCTTCTCCTCCAATCATTCTATCCTGATTATGCATGTATATTAATTTGATTGTAGTAGTTAGTAGATTTATCTTTTATTTTTCTTCCTCCTACATTTTATGAAATTAATTGCAAAATATATTAAAATTCAAGTTTGGGGGGGGAATGAAAAACAATTTTCAAAAACTTAAATTTTATTTGTCCTCAAAACTGCTATAAATGAATTTGATTTTGATTGAAAATAATTATGTGTATGAAGTTATATTAGGGAAATAAAATTTTGAATATAGAAATACGTAAGAGAATTTAGTTAAAATTTATAGTAGTGATGAAAAATTTAAAGTTAATTTTTCATAGTGAAGAAATGATAAATGTTGTGTAACCATCTTTAGTAAGAAAAGTTGTATTTTTAGAAAAATAGAAGGACTAGACTTTGTTTTCAATATTAAAATTTCTTTTATTGAAAAATAATTTTCAAAACTGTTATTATATTTCTAAGTAAAAGATATTTATCTAACTTATGCTTTAGGAAAGGAAGGGTGGAATTCAAAATTATTAAAAGGCCTATCCAGATATAGTAATCCTTGCCTTTAAAAAAAAAGGAAAAGAAAAAGAAAAAGAAAAAGAAAAGAAAAGAAAAGAAAAGAAAAGTATATTATGTGAAACAGGAAGGAGAAGCTTAAGGATTAAAAGGCCTAATCAAAAATTGGTTCCACACCTGAGCTTTTTCAAGTATAAGATTTGAGAAAATCTTAAGCTTTAAAATATAATATAGTTAGTATAATTATTTTTAATAAATCTTTTTAAGTAAAGAAAATAAAATGCCTAATCCCTATATTTTGAAAATATTGCAAGAATTTCTGAATTAGATAGCAACACATATTTTCATACTCTTTCATCTAAGAGATTTCTAAACTTTAAATTGGTCTCATTTACTAAAATATTTTTTTTCTAAATTGGACTACTATATTTCTAGAACAAAATTTTAGAAACTCCTAAAGAAACTCATACACATGATTTGCTTATGTGGTTTTCAATGATTATAGTGTTACTTGAGGACAATTAACATTTAAGTTTGGGGGATTTTGATCCATGAAGAAAAATTCATATTTTTTTGCCTTGATTTTTATCAATTTCTAAGGATATTATGCTTTAATGAAAGGTATTTTTGTGTTTTTGGATGTAGGTGATGTAAAAAGGTCTAGAAAAGGAAAAGGAGCAAAATTGGAGAAAAATACAAACAGAAGAAAAAAAAATATGGCATGGCGCCTAGACACCAGAAACTGGCGCATTAGCGCCAGACTCGATACAAAAACTGTCAAGTTTTTGACGACTTTTGGACGGTTATTTTGACTTAGTGAGCAGTTATTTGAAATTCTAGAAGACTGGCAGTTGTTCCTTGATAATAGGACATGTGATACATTGCATTTGGACACTCCAAAATGGTTTTAAACGCGAAGAGGTGCGAGCCAAAGTGAAGAGGTGCGAAGAACTGGACGCGGTGTCAGAGACACCTTCTAGAAGATTCATTGAATTTGGACACATTTTGAAGAGGTGCCTCAAGGCAATCCTTGGAGCCTATAAATAGGAGGCCACTCCTTCAGAGAAAATCGCACCCTATAGTCTCTCTCTTTCCCCTTAGTCATTTTAGTCATTTTAGAGTCATGAAGATGTATATTTCTATATCTTATGGAGAGATTGGTGAGGGATTTTGAGAAATTTATGTAAAGGATGTACGAGCGGCGCATGGATCGGTGGGAAACTTTGGTGGAGAGAATTTCTTCTTTCTTTAAGAGGAAAAAGCTAAGTATTACGTTCTTCATTTCTTTGTATTTGTTGTAAACATTTTCTAGTGGATTTTCTTTCTTTTAAGCCAAGTTTTCTGTCGTGAATTATCCATGTTGCGTAAGTGATTTCCTTTACTCTTTCTTTTAAATATGAAGTAGTGGCATGCGGAGGAAAATCATTTTTATAATAGAATTATCTATTAGATGCTTCTAGGTGACAAATAGTTGCATAAATATAATAGAATACTAATGAAATAAGTTCATTGTTGACACTTAATTTATTATATAGTTCTATCAATTCTTTTACTTCTTATGCCGTTATTTCCATTTACTTTTATTTTGTAATGAAATAGATGCATGTTTAAGAATTAAGATTTACTTAGATATTCTCTTATTAAATTATGGTGATGATATTCATACTCGATCTTCATTTACTTTACAAATCGATCACTTGTATCGTTAAAACTCCGTTGAAGAATTCCGAGACCTAGAAGGAGATGAATTCTTAACTAGTAGATATCACATGAATCCTTGGGTAGTTGAAGGCCTTGTGCGGGTTATTCATGGTAAAGTGCAAATAAATAGGGAGATATTGTTTATTGGGCGCAGAATTTATTAGTTTTTAGAGTGACAGACAAAATTCTAATAATTTGATCTATAGAAAGGGAACAGGTCACTCGTAGGGCCGACCATAGCCACCCTTGGACATCTAGTAGTGTGAGCCTAGATTCACCCATTCTACTAATAAAACATCCTGAACCGATCTATAAATTAGTCAATGTTCTTTATGTCTGGACCAAAGGGTAAAGAATAGGAATGCTTCTATTTGGCACTATTACATTAATTCTAAGCATATCGTTTTGACACATTATCTATGTAATTGCAAGAGAAAGGTAATTTTTAATATCTCGAATTTCTCCAAACCAATTTATCCATAAATTATCATTTTATTTAAGAATTTAATTTAGAATTAGTTATTATAAAACCCATTTTAATCAACATTCCAAATTTAGGTCTTATAGAAATAAGTCGGAATTAGCTTTAAAGGATTTCTTACCTCGCTTCTCTGTGGGATCGATACTGGGGTTTTAAAAGAAAACCCTATATTATTTGAAACGATACGTATACTTGCGTAGTACCCCTAGAGTGTAAAATATCTTCTAAAGTTTTAAAACAATTTAAATTTATACACTAGCCGATATTTATAAATTGGGTCAAGTTTTTGGGCATCTTTTGGAAGCAAATATTACTGCATTATTGCGGGTCGGGTCATTATACCCAGAGGAAGAGTAGTTATGATGCTGAGTATGATGAAGCGCTAGTCAGATTTCTGAAGCTTGAACATGATGTTATTTTCCCTACTTTTCCTAGTTTCACACCATTTGTTGATCCTAAGGACGTAGAATTTTCCTTTGATGAAGATGACGATGATGAGGCTACAGCTAGTGACTAGTATTTTATAAATCTTTATGATGAGCTACTATGTTAGTTTGTTTTGTTTAGATTGTTTGTTTAGTTTTATGTTTGATGTATGTTGATTTGTTTAAATATCTGTGTGGATTGATTAGTGTTAAGATTTTGTTGTTAAAATAGTTTAGTATATTGTGTTCAGACTGAAGTTAGAGTTAATTTATGATATGTTTGTTTTAGTCTACTGTTTAGTAATTAGTAATTTTGCTCTGCTTTTAATTTTGTTTCAAATTTAGTATAATCATAAAAATTAGCATGCTTACTTTCTATGCATGCTTCAATTTTATCTTTATTATTCATAAAAGCATGAGTAGAAGTTAATTTTTCTTTTTAAGATTGTTTTTTCATACTTATAAAAATTCTTATGATTTTCTTTCTCTCATACTTTCAAATTATCATATTATACCAAAACTTAAGTTTGGCGGAAGGGAAAATACATTCAAATTTAAATTTTCTTTGTCCTTAAAGAGCTAATATTTTCATAAAAATAAAAACTTTTTAACATAACTTAAGGAATGAACAATTTATTTGAGATCACTTTTATTTTTTAAATTATAAACAATTTAGTGAAATTAACCAAAATTTTAATAACTTTGATTGATTTTAAGAATAGAATTATTTAAATTAAAGAAGAATAAGATTAAGAAAATTTTCTATTCATGATAGAAATAACAAAATTATAGAAATATTAAGTAATAAAAAATTATCACTTGAAAAAGAAAAGATTGGAAATCTTTTTGAATTCTTATTCATGTTAAAATAATTAAGTAGAAATGTATAAGTTTTGAAAATATAAGTTAAGGATAGTGAAGTTCAAAACAATTAACAGGCTATCAATATATAGTAATCCTATATATATATATATATATATATATATATATAAAGAATAAAAAGAAAATAGAGGAGAAGCTTGAGGAAATGCCTAAAAAAAAAATTGGCTTCACTTGAATTATCCTAAAAGAAGAAAACTAGTTACATATTTTACTTAATTTTTATACATGAATATTTATTTAGGAAAGATTTTTCAAGAAGATCTTTTTCTTGTAAATAATCTATGAGATCTTAATATAATAGACTTCTATTATTTTCAAAATGGATGAAAAGTTTGAAATCTTATGATTTGGTAGTTAAATATTCTTTAAATTCTTAAAATTAAACCTAGTTAGTGAAATTGGGTTAATAATTTACTAAAAACTTTATAAAATCAAAAATTATAAGGAATCTTAAATATTTATCTTTTATTTCAAAGGTTATACATTTTATATAGTAGAAAGAGTTACTTGAGGACAAGTAACATTTATGTTTGGGGGATTTTGATCTATAAAAAAATACCTTTTTCTTTGTGTCTTAATTCTTATCAATTTCTAAGGATATTATGCATTATTGAAAGGTATTTTTTGTGTTTTTGGATGTAGGTGATGTAAAAAGGTCCAAAAAGGAAAAAGGAGCAAAAAGGAGCAAAAAGGAGCAAAAAGGAGCAAAAATGGAGCAAAATACAAAAAGTATAAAGAAAATGGCTTGGCGCCTAGGCGCCAGAAGTTGGCACCTAAGCGCCAGACTCGATACAGAAACTGTCAAGTTTTTGACAACGTTTGAAGGGTTATTTTGACAGAGTGAGCGGTTATTGGACATTCTAGAAGACTGGCAGTTGTTCCTTGATAATAGGGCATGTGATACATTGCATTTGGACGCTCCAAAACGGTTTTAATCGCAAAGAGGTGCAAGCCAAAGTGAAGAGGTGCGAAGAACTGGACGTGGTGTCCAGCTCCTAGGCTCCAGACAGACCTTCTAGAAGATTCATTGAATGTGGACATGTTTTGAAGAGGTGACAAACTTAGGAGTCCATTTCTTCAGAAAAACGTGCCCCCCATTGTAACCCCTTTCTCTTATCCACTTTAGGATCTCTCATCCTTAGAGAGAGAAATATAGAGACAAATTTAGGGCTACTTTTGTTAGTTTAGTGAGTTTATTTTCAAGTTGTTGCATCTGGAGTTCATTACACTGTGGAGTCAGTAGGAATCAGAAGATCTGTAGAAGGAATATTTGAGATAAGTATTTTTTATTTGATTCAAAGTTTATTTATTATGTTTTGTTGTTTATATTCAATGTGTTCTGAGTAGTTAGTTTACTTTCTTCCTTCAATTATGAAGAGATAAATAAGATAATAAAAGATTCGATGGAGAATTGAAATTCAAAATGTTTTCAAAACATTGTGATGACATTAATACCTGGTCTTACTTTACTTTTTAAATCGGTCATTTAAATTATTAAAATCTACTGAAGAGTTTTGAGACCTAAAATGAGAAAAACTCTTAACTTGTAAGTGTCACATGAATCCTTGGGTAGTCGAAGGCCATGTGCGGTCTATTTAAGGTGAAGTGCAAATAAATAGAAAAATAAGATTTAAAGGGCGTAGAATTGATAAGTTTTTAAAGTGACAGACTAAATTTTTATAATTTTATTTATAGATTAGGAAAGGCTCACTAGTAGTGCCGACCATAGCCAGCCTTGGACATCTTGTAGTGTGAGTCTAGATTAACCCATTCTAGTAATAATACATCCGGACCTGATCTATAAATTAGCCAATGTTCTTAGCGCCTGGATCAAAGGGTAAAGAATAGGAATGCTTCTATTTGGCACAATGCCATAAATCAAATTCCCCAACGAATATTAAATTATCTTAAAAATTCTTAGATTAATTGAAGAGAAGAATGTTGTTTATTTTATATAGTTTTCATAAAATCATTGTCTTATTATTATTTTTTTTATTTGCATCTAGTAAATTAATAGTAATTTATAGTTAGATTAAAATATAAAAAGATTTTTGAAATACAATATTTAGAAATTTATAACTATAATTTTTCCCCGTGGGATCGATACTGGGGTCTTTATTTCAAAGCCCTATATTACTTGAAACGATAAGTATACTTGCGTAGTACCCAAAAAGTATATAAAAAATTTTCTTTTTAAAATTATATTTTGTTATATAAACATATATTTAAAAAGTTTTATTTGGTACACATCTATATAGCAAGTTATTCCAAGTCAAGTGTCTTCACCAGAAATTAAATTTTCTAGCAGTGGTGACAAATTCTTGTATTTGGAAGTACAAAAATCGGGTCAAGTTTGCATGTGGTCATTTGTTCCGTTGCATGCATGTTCGCATGAGCACTTTGGGTTGATCGGCCGTCCAAGATCAACCCTCGATCCTCCTTTGGGTACGATCGACCGTTTTGGGCTAACTATCCATCATTTTGGGTCAGATCGATTACCTTAAACTTATCCACCCACTTCTTTGGTCCGACCTACCACCACAATCAGGTCGATTGAACTCTTGCATGTTTGTATGCTTCTGCATTTTATTGTATGTTTATTTGCATATGTATGTTGGCTCGATTGCATGTTGCACCATATCTAGTGTGTTTGCACTTGCACTAGCACTGCACATATGTGATTCTCCCCAGTGAGATTTATCATACCTCCGGATCACTGCCTTCTCGGCATACCAATTTGTTCGGGCCATTGCCATCACTGCATGCCACTTCCGGGTCACTTCCTTCTTAGCATACCCATCCTTTGGGGCGCTGCCTCCACAACATGCCAGCTCCTTTCTGAGTCGTTGCCTTCACGACATACTCCATCTTTACCTCTTTGGTGCACCTTTTTTGCCTATTGCATATTTTGCTTGTTTGCGTGTGTACACAGTGAGTGCCTCTCGGGTAAGGTGTAAACCCTTCTAATAGGTATCCTTTTACTCAATGCAAACTCATTTGTAGTTGGTGTCTGCTAGTTGCAGGGCACTCCGGGTCCCTGGGCAGGAGTAATTTCTTTTCATAGATAGGTTTTTTTCACCAGTACATCTCGTTAGTATGTGTCACATTGCATGTAGTTTCTTTGTATTCTGCATTATGTGTGTTCTCCCTTTTGCGCCTCGTTGTGATTATTTTGTACTTCGGTCGAGCATTCACAATGTAAGTTTCTTGCATGTTTGTTTGTTTACCCATTCTTTGATGGCTTGTCCTATTCGTTAAGAGAGTGACCCTGTGTCGGTCACGATGCCTTAACAAGCATTGCTTGCTGGGTTGATCACAACGAGCAATGCGAGTTAAGTCATCGGGATTGACACGAGTATGACTGTATTAAGGACCCAATGAATCTAACTCGTGTCACCCCCTTTGTGACACCCTTTAGATCCTTCAATCTTCAAGACGGGGCCGACATGGTGACCCCGTCAAAGTCATATAGTAGCTGGAGACTTACCCACTGCACTTAGGCACTAGGCTGTAACACTTTTTGTTAGATTGTGTGCTAGGCTTGTATTAGGTTGCTAGGTAGTCTTTTTGATGTCTAGCTATTGTTCTTTATTGGTCTGGTTGCCCTAGCTAGATGTCTTTCTCTTGCATTGTGCTTGTAGTTTGACTGCAAGCTTCATATATATGGTAGTGTGTTAAGGCACTTTTCTGCAGGGATTCATGCCTCTATGTGCACACGGGTACCACTACTGGGGGAGCATGTGATGATTTCTGACACTTTTGCTTGTGGGTGCTGTTATCTCCCAAACTTATAAAGCGTGGCCCATTATACGTTATATGCATCTGAGCTTTCTCTCTAAAATCTATTTCCATGGAGGATTGAGTCTTTTATTTGCCTTTGTACTTTTAGAGTCTAGGATAGTCCTATAGCATAAATAAGATACGGGCATGGGTTACGAGGCATTTTGCGAATGAACCATATGGAGGGGACTAGGAGCTGATGCTCGTGTCTTGTATCTTAATTCTGCATTTTTATATTCATGTATAGAATTAAGACTGGGCATGTATATGCAGAGTCCGGCCGTTTTTACTGCTTTTCCTGGGATAAGTTGCTGATCCAGCAGCATTTTGGCCTCTTTTATTTTATTATGGAGTGCTTTCTTTTCTGCCTTTATTACATACTTTCATGTCTGCATGTGTTTTCCTTGTTTATTTCTGTGATCTGGGATTTCAATATACAACTTAGGCTCTTTAAGGGCCCTAAAATTTTAAACTCTCTATGTTAAAAATACTAATAAAAAATTCAAGATAAATGAATTTTAGAATTAAAATATTCAAGATTTTAAAATTTATACCTTTACTTTCTTGCATGGCCCTCTGGTGAGGCCTCCACATTACTTAAGGACCGCTCTAAATATGTGCATTCATATTTGCATGTCCAGAGGAGAAATTCCCAAGCTTCTCCAACCTGACTGGCCCAGTGTTGACCTCATTTTTGATGAGGTCTTTTCTCTTCTCTCTCCTTAGTACTTAGGATCTAGTCTTAGGCTTTCCCTTTGACTATCTTAGAGGTCTAGAAATGGGACCCACCACTTAGAAATTTGAGCACCTCTTAACTCCCTGCAAACCTCATATGTTTGATTGTAAACCCCCAAGTCACTTGGAGGGTTAAGATCAAATGTGGAGGTTTAAAGGATGAGTTCCCTATAGGACTCTTTAGCCTTAGGACTAACCTGGGTGGCCTAGTCTGGTGAGGGCTAACTTGCACACACATTACACCTTCACACACATTCCAATTCTAAAACCATTCATGCCTAGCGTGACTTCTTGACTCATATAGGTAATTCATATCGATGAACCTTAACCCTTAGGCCCTTGGCTAAGAGGGTTAGGAACAACATAGTGAATGCCTCAAATGAGTCCTCTCATGGCTCTTATGGGCTTGATATGGCTTCATGGCCCAACTAAAGTGATTCCATTCTACTCAAACTTGATCAATCTTTATTTTCTCAAAATTTCAATTTTTGACCCCTGGGCCCCACACCCGCTAAACCTACCAAATATCCTTGAAATTATCCAAAATTTGCAAAATTGCCTAAATTATACAAAATTCCTCAAAATCAGTCCTAAACATTTTCCACTATTTAAATTGATCATCCTTAGCCAAATATACCAAAATTTCCAAAAATACCCCTCAATTCCCTCCAAATACCCAAAATGCCCTTCTTAACCAAAAATTCCATAAATTCCAAAAATTACTAGAAAATTTCAAAAAATCCCAAATATTCCCAATTTCATTTTGTTCAACTACACCATAGGATAATTTTGTCATTTTAACCCACTTTTACTAAAACCCCCAATTTGACCCATTCTTAACCCAAGTGGACCCAAAATGTCAAACCAAATCAACCCAATTGACCTCAACTTTGACCCAATTCAATTCAAAACTTCAATTCAATATTCCCAATAACAATTTAGACCAAATACAAGCCCAATTTGATTGAAATTTGGATCCAATTCCAATTTACAGCCTAAAGCCCAATTTTGGCCCATGACCTAAACTTAGCCAAAACCAACCAAATTCAATTCCAATTAGCCCCAAATCTTTTCCTAAACCTTCCTAACATCCCAAAAACAAAAAAATAACTTGAATTTCCCTAAATTTGAACCTAAACTCCACCCAAACCTAACCCAAAACCAAAATCTCCTTTTTTGGCCTAAACCCAAACCTAACCCAAATAGGCCCAAATCCCAAAATCAAAGCCCAACCAAAGTTGAAAACTCTTTGTAGCACCTGCATAAACATTTCTCAACATTAATTCTACATTAAATCAAACCATAGCCCAACCTTAGCCCAAGTTAGCCCAATTTGACCCTCTTTGGCCCCTTTACCAAAAAAGCCCAAATTAAATCCAATTCCACTCTAAATGACACCAAACCTTTTCTAAAATGTTCATGACACATCCCTAAACTAAAACCAACATTTTTTTAGCCCAATCCTTTACAAAATTTCCATCCACAAATTTGTTTTCAAACCTAAAGGCCCACTTTCTTAAACCATACTAAAAGCCCATTTTCACCAAATCCAAAAGCCCAAAATTAGGTCCAAAGCCCACATGACAATTTCTTCTCATCATACCTTTAATTGATATCATCCATAAGTTCTAAATCAATCATCAAATAAATCCAAATCAAGCCTCATGCCAATTTCCCTTAAACTCATCAAAAATCCCAAAACCCATTCCGATGAAAATATGCCAACCTTTTCCCAAGCCATGAGCAAGCCAAATGAAGCCATTTACAAGCCATATGAAGCCATGAGAGCTTTGACACCTCACCAAGCCATTAATGGCAAGAAGAGGGGGATCTTTCTTAAACCTTCATTAAGCATTTTTAACCTTATCCATGCTACACTCTAAACTAAAATTAGCCACATCACCTTGGATGGGGACTTCACCACCCCTTCCTAGCTGACCCAACTGATCCCCTTCAGCCCAAATCAGATCATGGGGGGTGAACCTAGCCCAAATACATGAGTTGAACCAAACCAAGGCAAAATGAGCCTTCACCAATTCCATTTAAATCAAACTCCTTTACACATGTCCATGGCCAATTGACTGCACTAAACCCCAGCCTTAACCTCCCTGACCTTGAGGGTGACCTGACCCTGGCCGGCCGGCCACCACAGTCACAGGAAAACACCAGGCCAAGAACACCCATTTGGTTCAAAAATTCAATTCTTCCTTGTTGAGCTGTCCCAACCCAATTAGACACCATGGCTGTTCTTCCCTTGACAAGAGCAGCTGATCCCAAGCCTCAACACCCCCTGGGAGGCCCTCCAGCCATGTCTATTTAGACCCACCACCCTCTCGGCCAAAGAAAGTGATGAACGAGAACTAAACAAAACTCTGCCAAAATTGCTCTAGGACCTTCTCCTCACCTAGAGCAATTGATCCCCACTGCTCTCCTGCCCTAAACCCCATTGATTGAGCTCAATTTTGGAGCTCAATTCTCAGCCCAGAATCAGGACATCTCTAAAACCTCCACCAAATCCAAATTAAACTCACCCACACCTACAGAGGACCAAGAGAAGGATTTCCCCAGTGAAAGCCTCCTCTCCAGGCCACCCAGTTGCTCTAGCCTCTAAGCTTTGAAATCAGCTGTGGACACTTTCATACCTAGACAATTCCCCAGAGCCAGAGACTTCATCTGGAGCTTCCTTGGGTGCAATTGAAGGTGACACAACCCTCTGATTGAAGCTACACTTCTCAGAGCAAAGGTATGGATCATTCCTTCCTCTCGAGCTGCAGTGATTCTCTATTTTGATTTACTTAATTGCTTAGCATGTAAACCATATGGATGTGTGTCTCTTCAAGACGAATCCATAGAGCATAAGAACACGAAAATCCGTTGAGAAATGAGAGAGTTCTCAGGGTTTTAGTGTGAACGGTCATGGGTGCAAACCAGTCGTAGAAGATGACCAGGGGCCGTCCGATTGAGCGTGTATCGAGTGGATGGTCCAGATTGCATCGGATCGAAGGACGTTACATAACCACGGGCCCCTGGAGCGCTGACTCAGATGGCGGTGTCGAATGGGAGCACGACGCGTGGGCTTTCGGAGATGCTGAGGATGAGTCGGCACCGCATGGATAAGTAGAAAAATATAGATTTTTTGATTTATTTAAATACCCAGAACTTAGATAATCTATATCTTTGTGTAGAAAAATCATAAAAATAAACTAAAAATACTCCCTTGCTCAGTGAATAGAGGAGAATAATATGGAAAAGAAATCAAGTTATTTTAATGAGTATTTTTTTAATTAATTATTTACTCATTTCAGTATTTTAATTCTTCATTTGCATAGACAATTCACCATGGCATGAGACCATAGGGCTTTTGAAGCCTCTGATCTTGAGAACATTCCCTGAATTTTTCAAGGTTCGAGGCCATCTCTATGGAAAGTTATGTATTTTTCAAGTTTATGTCACTGTTTTTGATATTTTAATTCCAATAATTAGCATATTGTTCAATAAATTTCAGAAAAATTTGGGGAAGTTTCTTAGGACTAGAGGACACTAGGATAATTATATCTTGAGTTAATTTATTAAGAATAACCCTTATTAGCCTAATTGCTCAAAACTAAACTTTAATTAATTAAGGTTAACCACACATTAAAATAACTTGAAATCAATTCTCTGTTGATCTTTAGGATACGAAAAACCTTGTATAAAAATTTGAAGTCAATTGGAAATGATTAGCCCTACTAAAAGAATTAATTAAGCCACATGATCAAAATTAACCTTTAAAAATTCATAACTCTAAAAATACATTTCAAAAATTCATCAAATTGCTTTTGTGGGCTTTCTGATATCAGAGAAGCCTATAAAAATTAAAATTAGAATTTTGTAAAATTTTTCATTTTTAATGATATATTTAATATTTTAATAAAAAATAATAAAAATCACAAAAATATTAAAAATAATAAAAATGTCAAATTTTAACTCCTAATCACTTAGGAACAAACAAAATATTTTTCCTAAGTATTTAAGTTAAGATATTGAATTTTAAATGCTTAAAACAAATTTTAATATTAAATATTTATTTTTTAACATTTTCACTAATTAATTCCAATAAATAAAAGAAAAATTATAAAATTTTAAAATTTGTTTTTCTGAACTCCTTGAGGTGAGAGAGACTTAAGAAAAATATAAAATCTATTTTTCAACTTTAATTTTATTTTATAATTAATTAAAACTCCAAAACTCAAAATAATTATAATAAATAAAATGTAATTTAAAAAATCACCAAAATTGGTCTAAGTGGTTCTCTGGTCATTAGAAATATCCCATAATTTTCTTAAGGATAGAAACCTTTCCTTGGTTATGTTGTTGAATTTCCATTGAAAATCCCTATTTTTCATTAAAAATAATTATATAAATAAATTAAATTCAGAAAAATCACATTTTCTCCTCTAATGTATTAATTGACATATGAGTGAAGTGACATAAAAATTTTAAGTTCATTTGAACTCAATTTAGTGAGTTATGAAATAAATAAGCCTAATAGGGCAAAAAGGTAATTAAAGAATTTAAACCCCTTTATTAAAATTTTAGGTTTAATTAAAGTGGAGGGTAAAATATTTGATTTTATGTTTCTTGGATGATTGAAACTTTGGGAAATTAAAAGGGTAGGAACCCATTAATCACTTTTAATAAACCAAAATGAAACTTTAATTATTTAAACAAATTTAAATTTTGGAAGATTAATGAAAATTTGAATTATTAAAAATAAGAATATAACTTGAGAGGATATTGATTCTTTTGTAAAAAAAATCCCTAAATAAATCACTTCAATAATATTTAACTCTTAATTAAGATTAAAATGATGATCCAAACTAAGTAAATTAAAATTAAAAAATTTATTAAAAATAAATAATAACCCTTAAATTAAAGGAAAGCTCAAAATATTAAGTTGTTTAACAATTAAATCAAATTAAATTTAAATTAAATTAAATTAAATTAAATTAAAATTAAACTAAATTTAAAATTAAATTAAATTAAATTAAATTAAGTTAAATTCAGTTAAATTAAATTAAATTAACATCACTCAATAATAAAAGTAAAACAAATTTAAAATATTAAGATCACTTAAAGTATAAAGATTTAAACCAAAAATAATTTGAACACTATTCCAAACTTAAAATTATTAATTAAAACCTCATAATTAAACAAAATCACTTTAAACCATTAACTTAAACTTCAATTAAGAATGGTTAAATTCTTTAACAAACCAACTTGCCCCTAAAGGCTTTAACTATTATAACTCTTAAACGGAGTATTAAGTGAGATGTCACCTTACTCATAAGGATAACCAAACATCCTAATACACTGAGCAAGAAACAAACTAAACTAAATTTCTGGATGATCAATTCACAAATACAATAAAACTCATTTGGACTCAAAATAATCCCAGAAGTATTGAAAAGATGTTTAGGATTCGTTCTAAGCACTTCCTCAATATGATGACATGTTTTACAAGAAAAATTGAATTTAATTGTTCTTTGATGAAGAAAGTCATCCAAGAAAAAAATAAAAGAACATAGACGTCATAGGAATTGACTAGCAATAGGATTAGGATTTTGGTAGACAACTAAAACCTTCCCTTAGCTTTACCTAGGTACTTTTTATAAATATTTAAATTCCTTAACATGTGTTTTAAGTGCAGCTTGGAATGACGAGAAGACCCTTCAGGTACGCTTTTATTTTCTTGCAATTTACTTTATTGTAGTTTACTTACATGCACTATGCTTTACTTTTCTTGCATGTTAAACAAGCTTGTTGCATGAAAACCAAAACCTTTAGGATAGTCCCTAAACTGAAACCCAAAACTAAATTAAAAGTCTCCACAAAATAAAATTCACCGCCACAACATTCAAAATATAAAATAACACAAAACTTAATCACAAACAGAACAACAAAACTGCAATTATAACTAAATTAAAATGACTCATTGGATGATCGGGAATACCTCGGATGATTTAACCCTCGTGTTACTAACGGGATTTTCCACGGTCTAAATGAAAGTGTGGAACTCATTCAGTTGAGTTTAGCAAATTCATTTGGGCTAAGTGAATCCGATGAAAATAACGGTGCTGGGATGACGGAACCGTGGGATCTTAATCGGTTCTGTTTAACCAACTTTAAGATTTGTTTTAATTAAAACATTAAATACATTTGGAATTTAAGATTTCTCTAAACCAAAACACTTCTCTCATCTCTTGATTATCATTTTCTAAAACTAAACCTCTACAACAACAAGGAGCTTGGAGCACAGTGGGCAGCACAACCATCTTAGTCAGCAAAACTCGGGTCTACATCAGCAAAAACCTTTCCTAGTTTTAAATAAACAAGCCATAGAATTTCTAGATAGTTTGCCTAGTGCGACATAAATCCTCAACTCTTTGTTAGGCATTTGCATAATCATATTATGCGAATTAAGCCATAACCGGTCTTGGACTCCGAGGTAGTTGTTTGGTACGACCATCACATCTTCGAGGCTATTTGTATGATTGTGTCATACGTATATAAGTCCTAGTTAATTAAAATTAGTAGGATTGAAACATTAAATATACTCTTAAATTGAAGCCAAACAATAGGATAGTTTGGGAAGTTGCCAAGATTATTCTTTGATCCTCAGCTTCTTCTAGTTCTCTTCCTTTGGACTCCTAAAATTAACTGTTCCAAATTTGATCCATTCCCTTTTAAAATTCCAAAATTCAAACCTTTGAAACCCTTAAACTTTGAAATTCTTGAGAGCAAAACCACTGATCATTATCGAGAGTTTTCTTAAATGATTCTTGCCATTTAAGATGTAATTAACTATAGGGGCTTGCCCTTATAGGGAATTTTAAGAACCCAGGTAATATAAACCTTGCTTAATTCATTTATATTAAACAGGGGAACTTGTCAGCTTATAAAATTGGTTCGCAGACCAAACAGATATCACAAATATTCTAGTTTATTTAATCGAGCCCCATCATCAAACAGTGTGTCTATTCCTCGGGATGGATACACGGTTTGTGATGTGGTGCTCGTTTATATAAACTATTTGGGATGTGAGATCGGTTTGATTTCATATCTTAAAAAATTTTCAAACATAAAATTATTTTCAAAATCAAAAGCTACTTTCTAAATTATATATATATTTAAACTAAATTTAAATCTAAAATTCGCCTACAATTTCTGTAGGTGACCCTCTTTTAAAACTCATAACCTAAAAATATGCCGACACCCAGCATACCATTATAGGTGGTTGTCAAGTGTGCCAAGGGTGTTAGAAGGCTCCCCGACCTAGACGGGGTGTAAGTCCTTTTATTTGGAAAGTTTGCAGCTCTGTAACTGAGCCTTCCTTTCTCTTCTTTCTTGAGGCATCCTTGCCACTTTGCTAGGTGTAAGACCCACCTCTTGGAGCTCCAGCTTATATTCATAGGATAGAGTTTCCTTCATTTGACCTTAGGGCTATTGATCCACTGAAGATTTTGTAGCTTTTTACTATTCATTTCATACAAGTTTTTGATGATATTGCATTTTAAAGGAAGGTATTTTTGATGATTTCATGCAGATACAATGATTTTAGGCCTTATGAGCAAAACAAAGCAAAAAGGAGAAAATTTGGAGAGAAAAAGGACAAAAGTGCATTTTATTGAACTAGCGTCAAACTGTGACCAGCACTAGACAGCGCCAGTTTCCAAAGAGTTACGACGTTTTGGCAGAATAATGAGCTGAACGGCGCTCCTACCAGCGTCGGACAGCACCATATCCCGATTTTGAACTAGATTCAATGTATTTTGCCGAATTTTGAAAGGTTGCTTGAGGAAACTCTTCAAAATTCAGTTTTGGCCGAATTTAAACACAGTTGGAGGCAAATTTCAATTGTACGAAGAAAGGAGAGAGGAGAGGAGAAGAGTTTAGAGTTTAGGGAGAGTTTTTTTCCACTTTGTGTAGGAAGTTAGGTTTTGTATTTTCTCTTCTTAGGAGTGTGAGAGAAGAGGGAAAGTGAGAGATTTCTTCTTCCTTACTATTCTAAAGAGAGAATTTTGTGTTCTTGTAAACAAAGAAGAGGAGTCAAAGGAATTCCTTGAGATTCGCTTGAGGAAGAGTTTGAGATAAGTAATCTTTACTTCACTCTGTTTGTGTGACTATGTTTTTATATATAAAATCCATATTTTGTCATCTTCTCCTCATGAGTCTTGAGTAGATTTCTTTGTCTTTCTCCTTTTCATCTGATGTATTGATGTTGTGAAATGGAAATGATGTGCCGATTTATTATCGAAGATTTGTGATCACTTTTTCACTTAGAACTTCATTTACTTTTTAATTTGGCCAATTGAATTGTTAAAACTTGTTGGGAATTTCCAAAAGGATTATGAGTTCCACAACAAAAGTGAAGGTCATATTCAATGTTCATGAATGAGAGATGAAGTTCATGGGGATTGAGTGCAAATAAATAGGGAAATAATCTTTGATGGGTGTAGAATTTGAGATTTCAGAGTGACAGGCTGAAATCCTCAAATTGGTCCTAATGTTTAAAAACTGAAGCGAGAGTTAGCGTTCAGGTGAAGGGAAGTGGGAGCTCTGGAGTGAGAGCCAGTATCCTCCCAGCCTAATCATAAATTTTGGGACTAAACTTAGGATTAGTTAATGTTTTTTATACGCTTAAATATGGGTAAATAATAGGAATTCTCCTATTTGGCACAATACATTTGTATCATTGATCTATATCACAATAATCATCACATTATGAATGGAAAGGAGGAAGACTCTTTCTTGCAACTAAAATTGGTTATAAATTTAGTGTTGTGTTAGTTTAACTTGGTAGAATTTAGAACATGCTTTGGTAGAAATAGTAACTTAATCTATTTGTTTTTACTTTAACAATCAAGTTACTTGCACTTGTACTGCGATTCGATAAGAGATTTCTGTGCTACGCCTTAAAAGTAAGCCTCCCTATGGGATCGATAACCAGGACTCCACTAGAGCCATATATTACTTGAGGGATACGTATACTTGCATTAATTGTATGACTCCTTATCATTTAAATCAATATATAAATCTAAATCTGAGTTCATTAATTTTTGCAAATTAAAAAAATTGCACCAAGTTTTTGGTGTTGTTGCTGGGAGGCAAGGTAAAATAAAAGTAAATGTTAAACTTTATTGTTGTAGTATTTGAAGTTATATATTTGAATTGCATGTTCTAGTTGTGTGTGTCT
The DNA here is from genome assembly GCA_022702705.1 of Papilionanthe hookeriana x Papilionanthe teres. NCBI lineage: Eukaryota > Viridiplantae > Streptophyta > Magnoliopsida > Asparagales > Orchidaceae > Papilionanthe > Papilionanthe hookeriana x Papilionanthe teres. Next base: position 80,315,047 of record CM040428.1, on the reverse strand, counting down.
GTTTATTTTTAGTGTGTGTTTATTGTGTTTGCATGCGTAGTATTGGATCTATTGGTTTAGTGTCTTACGATTCTGAATTAGAGCGTACAATTAGAAAAATTTGAAAACAACAAAAACAATTTGCAAATCCTCATAAAATGGTGAACAATTTAAACAATCAAAACGAAAATATACCAAGACCTTTAAGAGATTATGGTAATCCAACAGCAGATGAAATTCACTTAACTTTCCAAAATCCAGATGTTGCTGCTAATTCATTTGAGCTTAAGCCTGCTATTATCTAAATAGTACAGAATAATCAATTTGGAGGAACACCTAATTAAAATCCTAATTTACATTTCTCTAGCTTTCTAGAAATGTGTGCTACTTTTAAATATGATGGAGTGTCGAACGATGTTGTTAGGCTTAGACGTTTTCCTTTTTCACTTTAAGAATAAGGCTAAGGCATGGTTAAATTCATTAGCACCTGGATCTATTAGAACTTGGGGAGAGTTTTCACAAAAGTTTCTTTCAAAATATTTTCCTCCTTCCAAAACTGCTAAATTGAGAAATGACATCACATCTTTTAGTTAGTTTGATGAAGAATCCATATATGAAGCTTGGTAAAGATTTAAAGATCGTCTATGGAAATGTCCAAACCATGCTTTACCAGACTGGTTAATAATTCAAACCTTTCATAATGGATTAGTAGGATCATTGAGATCGATTATCGATGCTGCTGCTGGTGGATCATTAATGTCAAAACCTTTTGATGAAGCATATTTGTTAATTGAAGAGATGGCTACTAATAATTTTCAATGGCCCTCTGAGCAGGTAAATCCTAAGAGAGTAACAGTATTCATGATTCTGATGCGATAACTATGATAGTCTCTCAAATTGCTGCACTTTCTAAGAAAATAGATAAAAATGGAATTTTTATACCTATTTTTGATGATATTGCATCTTAATGGAAGGTATTTTGTGTTTTTTTTGCATGTATGATGAAAATGATTAATTATGATGAAAGGAGTGAAAAAAGATCAAATTTGGAGCAAAATTATGAAGTTTGAGAAATTTGGCCTCTGGTGCCTAAGCGTCAAAGTACCAGTGTTTAAGCGTTACAGTTAAAAATCAAATTTTAATCAAATTTGGTGCCATTTTCAAGGGGTGTTTGAAGCAACTTTTGGTGGCAACTTCCTTAACTTTTTTGGGCAGCATATGTGATTGAAGGGATGCATCTTTAGTGAATACATTGAATCTGGACATGATTTGAAGAGACACCATGGCACCTTTTGGAAAAATATAAAAATGAAGTCTCATAATTTGAAAGTTTGCTTTGAAAGTGTGTTAAGAGTTAGGGGTTTTGGAGTTCTTTTGTTTTTAGAGAGTTGTTTAGTGTCTTTTTGTTGTTGTTAGTAGAGAGTAGAGAGTAAGAAAGGAAAAACGGTTGGTGTGAAGCCTTCGTCTCACCAGTTTTCTTTCATCATTGCATATAGTTTTTATTGAAGACTAAAGTTTTTATTTGAGTCATTAGAGTTGGGCGCCAACCTCTGTAGAGTTGTATTGTGGAAGGAAAAATTTCAAAAGAACTTCCAAAGTCTTCTGGAGAGGATTTTTAGATAAGTATTTATCTTTGTTTTTACACTTTATTTTTAAGTATGATTTGTTGTGTTTTCATTATGGTTTATGCTTTCAAATCAAGTTTTGTTTGTGTTTTCTTCATTAAATTTGAGTAGTTTACTTTATATTTTTCTTTCTAAGAAGATGAATTAATTAACTTATTGAAATATGTTGTGGAAAGTATAAGTGTTTAATGCTGGAAGAAAATGTGATGATTCAATTCCTTGTACTTAATTCACTTCTTGATGTGGCTAATTAAGATGTTAACATTTGTTCTAAGATTATGTAAGATCAATATGGTATTGTCTCAATCAACAATTGGAAAGAATCACATGCAATTATATGGGTGAGAATTGTAGTCCATATGATTGAATGCAAATATATAGGGAGATATGCTTTATTGGGGAGTAAAATTAAAGGACTTTAGAGTGACAGGCTCAAGCCCCATAATTTGATTTGTTATTTTAAATTTTTTTATGAGATGTTATCCCCTAGGTGGTAGGAATAGAGTAAACTTTAGAGTGAGAGCTGGCATCTTCACTGCCTAACCCATCTACAAAATTTCAAAATTTTAAATTAACCAATTTTCTTTATAGAACCAAGTAAGGGTAAAGAATATAATTGCTCATATTTGGTACAATACATTTAAATACTTCCACAACATAAATATCCATAATTATTACTGATTCAATGATGAAGGAAAAAGATATTTGATTGTTATAGTTTTTATATCGTGTTTAGAGTATTGATAATTTTAATTTTCTGCTTAACTTTTTATTAAAAATATCAAAAATAACTTTTCAAAATTTTTAACTTAAAACATACTTACAAAAATCAATTGAAGAAGTAAAAGGTTATTTTTCTTATTTCTTTAAAGTTTTAGACATTTCTCTATGGCCTCGATATCTCGGGGCTTAATCAGAAATTTCTATATTACTTGATAAACGATACGCATACTTGTGTAGTATCCCATATTATAAATCATAAATTTATTATATAAATCGTAAGCATAAATATTCAGGAATCAAGTTTTTGGCACAGTTGCCGGGAAATAATTAAAATTTCATTTAAAGAAATTTAAGAAAAAATTAATTTTTTTTTACTTTTCTTTCCTTTTTCTAGTGTGTTTTTTTTTATTTTTTTTTAATTTTGTATGCATAGGTCAGGGTCTGAGGGACTTGTAACTTACGATTCTGAATTAGAAATAACCATCAGCAAAATTAAAAAAATAAAAAATTTTGAAAAGGATAAAAACATTCAAGAAATGACAAATCATCAAAATCAAAATGTTGACATCCATCAAGAATTTAGACCATTAAGAGAATATGCTAACCCTACAGTGATGAACTTCATGGTAGTATTCAATACCCTGCTGTAGCTGCTAATTTCTTTGAGCTTAAACCTGCTATTATCCAAATTGTGTCTATTAATCAGTTTGGAGGAGTGTCAATTGAAGATCCTAATTTACATCTTGCCAACTCTCTAGAGTTGTGTGCTACTTTTAAATACGATGGTGTTTTGGATTATGCTATTAGACTTAGATTTTTTCCTTTCTCACTAAGGGATAAAACTAAGATATAGTTAAATTCATTAGCACCTGGATCTATCAGAACATGGTGTGATTTAGCACAAAAATTCCTTGCTAAATATTTTCCACCATCAAAGACTGCAAAGCTTAGAAATGATATCACATCTTTTTGTCAATTTGAAGGTGAATGTATATATGAGGCATGGGAACGATTTAAAGATCTCCTCAGAAAATGTCCACATCATTCGATACTAGATTGGTTAATAATTCAAACCTTTTAATGCTTTAGTTGGATCACTTAGATCTATTATCGATGTTGTTGCAGCAGGATCACTGATGTCTAAACAGTTTGCTGATGCTTATGCTTTGATAGAAGACATGGCTACAAATAATTTTCAATGGCCTTTTGAAAGGTTAAATCCTAAAAGGGTAGCCAATATTCATGAAAATTATTCTTTTGCAATGTTAGCAAATCAAGTTGCTGCAATTTCAAGGAAGATAGACCAATTTGAGATGAATTTTTCTCAGCCAATTTCCATGATTGAAGAAAATTTATTAAGTCAAATAGTTGATTCTCATACTTCACCAGAAACTTTGAATGCTATAAGTTAGCCTAATAACCCTTATTCTAATTGTTATAACCCAGGTTGTAAGAACCATCTAAACTTTAACTAGAATACCAATAATCAGAAGAATGACATTTGGTTTATGTAATACCCTACTACATTTCAGAGATGTATGATGACTATTTTCTACAATTTAATTGAAAAAGGGATTAGAGTTTTTATAGATGACATTTAAGTGTTTTGAAGTTTATTTGAATCATGTTTAGAACATTTATCTAAAGTTCTAAAACACTGTGAAGAAACTAATTTGGTCCTTAATTGCAGAAAATGCTAATTTATGGTAGCAGGAGGAATTGTATTAGGACATAGAATATCAGAAAAAGGTTTGGAGGTAGATCCTGCAAAAATTCAAGTTATCTCTAATTTACCTTGTCCAACGAATGTAAAGGGAATTAGAAGTTTTCTGGGACATGCTGGATTCTATAAGCATTACATTAAAGACTTTTCAAAAATTTCAAAACCCTTATTCCGTTTATTAGAAAATGATGTAATTTTTTATTTTGATGATGAATACCTAAATACTTTTGAAAAATTAAAAGAAAAATTAATCACTGCACCTATTATAATTTCACCAAATTGGGAAAAATCTTTTGAATTAATGTGTGATGCCAGTGATTATGCTATTGGTGTTGTTTTGGGTAAAAAATATGATAAAATTTTCAAAGTAATTTACTATGCTAGTAAAACTCTCAATGAAGCTCAAATTAGCTATACCACTACTGAGAAAGAGTTATTAGCTATAGTATTTGCTTTTGATAAATTTCTATCATATTTAGTTGGAACTAAATGTGTAGTGCATACTGATCATTCTGCTATCAAATATTTAATGAAGAAGAAGGATACAAAAACTGAGATTGACTAGATGGATTCTTCTTCTATAAGAATTTAATTTTAATATAACAGATAGGAAGGGTGTTGATAATCAAATTTCTTATCATTTGTCTAGGCTTGAAACTGAAAAATCTCTTAGTGATACTGAAGAAATTAATGAACATTTTCAAGATGAAAAATTTTTCACTAGTAATGAGTGGCATATTTTGTGGTATGCCGACATTGTAAACCTTATTGTCAGTGATATTTTACCATATAGTTTGACATACCAAGAGAGGAAGAAATTTTTATCTGATGTTAAAACTTATTTTTGGGATGACCCATTTTTATATAAACAAAGAAAGGATCTGATCATTCGAAGATGTGTGCCTTTAGAAGAAACTTATGAAATTATTCAAAAAAGTCATAATTTTAATTATGAGGGACATTTTGGAGTTGATAGAACTACTTATAGAATTTTAAAATTTGGATTTTATAGGCCTACAATTTTTAAAGATGTTAATGCATATATTAAAAATTGTGATTGATGTCGACGTTTAGGCAATATTTCTAGAAGAAATGAGATGCCCCTCAATTATATGTTGGAAGTTGGAATATTTGATATTTGAGGATTAGATTTCATGGGACAATTTATACCAACTTTCGGAAAGATTTATATTTTAATAGCAGTTGATTTTGTATCCAAATGGATTGAAGCTGTTGCTTTATCATAATGTGATGCTCAAAGTGTTGTAAAGTTTTTAAGAAATAATATATTTTGTAGATTTGGAATACCAAGAGTAATCATAACAGATTGGGGAAGTCATTTTAGAATCCGATTATGGAGAAGTTAGTAAATATATATCATATTACCATCACATTGCTACTGATTATCTTCTGCAGACAAGTGATTTGGTTGAATTCCAATCATTAAATTAAAAGAATATTGGAAAATATTGTTAATCCAAATAGAAAAGATTGGTCAATCCAACTGGATTATGCTTTGTGGGCCTATAAGACTGCTTATAGAACTCCTATAAGGATGTCCCTATATAGGTTAATATTTGGAAAAACTTGTCATTTACCTATTGAACTTGAACATAAAGCATATTGGTCTATAAAAGAGTTCAATTATAATTTGAAGGATGTTGTTGAGAAGAGATTATTACAATTAAATGATCTTGAAGAGATAATGAATGAATCTTATGAAAATGCTAGACTAATAAAGAGAAGATGAAGTTATGGCATGATCAAAAGATTCTTACTTAAAATCTTGAGCCAGGACAAAAAGTTTTGTTTTATAATGTCAAGTTGCAAATTTTTGATGCAAAACTTAAGTCCAAATGGATGGGTCTATTTATTGTGATAAAATTTTATTCTTATGGAGCTGTGGATATTCAAGATCATAAGATTGGAAAATATTCAAAGTTAACGGTCATATACTTAAACCTTTTTTTCAGTCGATCAACTTAAACCTAATGAGAATCTGATGTTGAGTCACTCAGAATAAGTTCTGGGTATGTCAGTCTGAAGATACTAAACCAAGCATTTTGTGAGAGGCAACCTATAGTTATCGGTGTGCTTTGTTTTATAGTTGCTTTGTGTGCTTTGTTTGATTTGTTTTTATAATTATGTGATAGTATTTTGGAGAGATTGGATATAGTGGTGTTTATTTGACAATAATTGATGACTTAAAAGAGTCAAAATGAAAATTTTGGACATTTGGCAGACCTGTGCAAAAATGAGCACTGGCAGCTAAGCGCCGCCTAGTTGGCGCTTAAGCGTCCCAGTTATGAAAACGTGATAAATGAATTTCTAGAAGCCAAAATTGTGGGGAAGTGGTTTTGAAAGTTATTTTGGAGTTTTAAAATGCCTAGGGTTAGTTTTAGTATTTCCCATATCTATAATAAGGCCTTGATTTAAGAAAAACACTTGCCTCAGTCCCTATTTTCATTCCTGAGTCTTAAGAAGAGTATTTTGAGTGCAATAATGTCTTCTTGGGAGAGTGAAATTAAGAACAATAAGGAATCCAACAAGAAGAAATTTATTATTGAAAGTGCGCAAGAGTTATTCAGCGGATTCCTAGTAGTTAGTATTTAAGGTATTGCAGAAAAGATTGCGAAGATTGAAGCAAACATGGAATCAATTGACAAAGGTAAATGAAACTAACGCTTATTTAGCGCATATGGGATGACAACATAAAATGCAATCCAGTCATACAAGTCATGTGGAAGAAGCGAATAAGGCGATGTTTCTAAAAAACAAAGGGTTTAAAGAAGAAGATGTGAGAGTTTTCAACCATCGGTCGTTTTATCATATTTATATTCCAGATGGTTCAAATGGAACTAATGGTGGTTCTGGATATATTCCACCTAATGGAAATTGGAATTAATTTGAGTATAGTTTAGTGTTGTAGTTTTTATGTGTTAAGTGTTTTGTGTCTAGTATTTTATGTTTGTGTTTTGTTAAACTTTAATGTGTGTTAGTTACATCATAATGATGTAAATTTATCTTTTATTTTATGTAAATGAATCTTTGTGTATTGGGAAATCTCATCCAAAATGTTTGGATAGAAATTTTTAGTTTGTATTAAGTGTGGTTGTTTTAATTAAATGAAAGTTTGTGTTTGTGTGAAATTTTTTTGGAATTGATGGAAATTTAACTTTCTTTGGAGTATTAGAAAAGTTTATGGGGGAGAAATGATTATTTGAAGTGATTTAGGGTGATTAACCAAAAGGTTTAGTACACTTTTAAATTAATTGTGAAAATCAGGTTATTGGTGCCTAAGTGCCAGAACTTCGGCGCATAAACACCAGATTTCGCGGTTAAGGGTCGTATGCCTCATGCATAGGCACCGGTTAGCGAAAACCGGTTTTATGCAGTTAAAAACCCATATATTGAAATTTTTAACACCTCCCGTCACCCTCAACCTCTCAAAATCGCAAAAAATGGATTTAGGTCATCTTTAGGTTGGATCAATTAAGAGCCGATTTCAATAAGATTTGTCAGATTTGAATTCCTTGAGGTATGAGCACTACTCCTAAGTAAAAAAAATTTATTTTCACCATATATTTTGAGTACATTATTAAAAAATCTTAAAATCATTATTTATGGTGAAATTTGAGGAAAAGAATGAGAAATTGCTTGGATTTAGTGGAAATTACTTTTGGAAGTTAAATTAGCAAGTTTAGTTTGATTTTGGAATTTATGGTGAATTTTTGTGATTTTATTAGAGATGGATCCAAAGTAAAAGCGTTCGAAAGAGAAGGCAAAATTTGATTCCAACAAGTTTGTTAGTGGGAGAGCAGAGGATCATTATGTTGATGCACTATCGTCACGAAAGATGATTCCTAAACGTGTGTTTAGTAAACCAGGAGAAGTTATTGAAGTGATGATTACTAGAAGGAATTGGGAGAAATACTGTTACTTATCCACTGTCGCTGTTGTTTTTGTGGTCAGAGAGTTTTATGCAAACTTACCTGTAGTAGAAGAGAATTTAGTGATGTTCAAAGGTGAATAAATGCATTTTTCACCTGCAGCAATCAATGTCTTCTACCACTTGCCTCCTGCATTGTTTTTTTTATGCTAATTATCATCCTACTGAAGGAGAATTAGATGAGATAATATCTTTTCTGAATGATGGAAGAGGTTTGTGGAAGATAATAAATGAAAGGAGAGTAAATTTTCAGGCATCTAAGTTGAATGCCATTTCAAAGGCATGACATTATTTTATCTTATCTAAACTGTTGCCTTCAAGTCATATTAGTGAAGTTACGAGGGAGAGAGTTGTTCTAAACCATTGTATTCAGCAAGGAAAGCCTATTGACATAAGGGCTTTTATTTTAGATTATGTGATGAGTTGTGCCAGATCTGCTACTACTACAGGTATGGAATTTCCTTCCTTAATTCATTCAATTTGTGAGTTCTCTGTTGTGAAGTTTGAAACATAGGAGGAAGTTCTTCTGCCATTGAGACCTATTACTAGTGTAAATGTTGGCGCTTACACTGTACATTCAGAGTTTGGCTGGAGAGGAGGATTTAGAGCTTCCACTGCTTCTACTTCTACTGCTTCTACTTTACATGCCACTAATTTTAGAGCATTGATGCGGGCTGGACTTTAATATTGCAAGAATTTATGAACTCAAATTTATATATATTTATAATGCTTTTCTAAATTTCACGCATTCAACATAAGTATACGTATCATATCGAGTAATACATGGCTCTAATGGAGTCCTGGTTATCGATCCCACAAGGAAGGATAGAATCTTACTATAGATAATGTAATACTGAATTCCAATACACAATTTGCAATTATGGTTTAATGTTTACATCTACTATCAAGATGCAGAAAATAGTAACAATTAATCAAACTACAATTACTTCTAATATCGTTAAAACAGAATTAAATAACAGATACACACTAAGCTATAGATTTGAAAGATTTTGATATATAAGAAAAGCATCTTTCCTCTTGTAACGAGAATATGATGTGTGGATTATATGGAATGATTATCTATGGTGTTGTGCCAAATAGGAGCATAATCTTTTCTTTAGCCTCAAAAGAGTACCCCCTCTTCCAAACATGAAAAGAACATTGACTTATCATAAGTTTAGTTACTAAATCTTGGGCTAGGCTGGGAGGATACCGGTTGTCACTACAGAGATCCTACTCACCCTTCACGTGAAGGATAACCTTTGAGGCGAACATTAGTTACTAATCTTAGGACCAAATTGGGGATCTCAGCCAGTCACCCTGAAACCTCCAATTTGACGTCCATCAAAACACATTTCCCTATTTATTTACACTCAATTCCCATGAACTACTCAATTCATCCATGGAAATTGAATGGGTTCTTCATTGTTGTTGTAAAACACTAAATCCTTTTAGAGTAAATGTTTAACAATATATTTTAACAATCCAATTGGCTAGATAGAAAAGTAAATTAAGTTTGAAATGAAAAATCATCACAATTTCTTCAATACTTTAAAAACACTTCAAATCCACATCAACACATCATCACATCTCTATGCAAGAAGAAAGACGAAGGAGACTACTCAAAATTCATAGAGAAGACACAATAAAATATGGATTTTATATATAAAAGAAAAGTCATACAAACCACAAAAGAAAATACAACTTATGTCTTTTTCTTTCCCAATGCAATTCCTTTGAAGTTCCTTTAATTCCTTTTCTCTCTTCTTTGCAATGCTCAATTCCCTCTTTAGAATGGAAATGAAGATTTAATCTCTCACTTTACTCCTTATCCTTCATTCCTTAGAGAAGAATCCTTCTCATATTCTCACTTCTACACTCTTCTCTCCTAAGCCCTAACACTCAAAACACACTAGACTCTATAGAATACACAAGACACACACTGAACTCCACTTAAAACCACACCATTTTCGTCTAAAAATAGTTACTTATAAGTTAGAAATGAAATCCCAAGAGTTTCCATAGGCATACCTTCAAAAAGTCGCCATAACTCTTCAAATTTGAAGTCCACCGACATTGGGCACCAGCGGACCTGAGAGGGCACCGGCGGCGCTCTATCGTCCAAATAATTGCAGAGCTCTTGGGAAAATGGTGTCGGCGGCGCCCATTCTGGCGCCGACGGTGCCAGAAACTATTTTGCTCCTTTTTGCTCCTTTTTGCTTTGAATTCGTTCCTTCTCACTTCATTTCGCTCCAATCACCTAAAATCATCATACCTACAACAAAAATATGAAAAATACCTTTCTTTAAAGTGCAATATCACCAAAAATAGGTAAAATTATATAGTAAAACAACATATATTTTTGTTGCATCAAAATCCCCCAAAATTAACTATTACTTGTCCTCAAGTAATCCTTTTAGTACATAAAAATATAACTCTAGAAAATTCACTTTTCACCTGTAAGACACTACGATTTTCAATTCGGAAGAATAAATTGATTAGACTTTTAGAAAGAATTTTAGTGACTCGGGTCAACACTACAGATATAAGAATATTCAGCAATCAAGTCTAAGGGTTCTGGTCTTCTATTTTTTTCAAGATAAACCATAATTTGTCACATTAAAAGTGCCTTGATAGATTAGGTGAAATAGGAGTTCATGCAAACTTCATCAGAATGTAGGCCAATACATTAAATAAAAATTCAAAAATGAAATCATGTTCTCCCTTTAGGGTGATTCAAGTGAAGCCAATTTTTGATTAGACATCTCCTCAAGCTTCTCCTCATAAATATTTTTCTTTCTTTATCTTTTTCTTTTCTTTTTTGGGATTTTTTTTCAATCCTTCTTTTCTTTTCTTTTTCTTTCTTTTTTTTTAATGATGATTAGTATATCTGGATAGCCTGGAATGATTTTGAGCTTCACTCTCCTCTTTCTAAAGTTCAAAATTGAAATACCTTCTTACTTTATAATTAGGTATGAGCTTTATTATTAATCATAAAGTCACAATCTCTTCCTGGTACATAATACTTTAAGTCTCTTAACATTTCAAAAATATAATTTTCTTTACTTTAAATAATTAACTATAATCAAATCCTTTCATACCAAATATCTTACATCTATAAAATTAACCTTTATTACTAAAAACTTTCATCTAATCCTTCCACAATATTCAACTAAAATAAAAGGTTTTAGTTACCTACAGCGAGGTTCAACTTCTAGAAGTTATGCTAATAATTTTTCAAAATATAATTATTGAGAACAAATACGAGTAAATATTTTTCTACCCTCCCCCAAACTTAAATTTTTCAATAAATTTGAAACAGTAGAGAGTAAAAGAAACTAACATTTTTGTGCTGGGATCTTGAAAATTTCAACAGCTATCTGGTATTAGTCAAAATTTACATCTAGCAAACGTGAAACAGCTAGTAATAGTGATATATAAATATTTCAAACATTTGTATGGGTAAAGAAAAATTAACTTTAGACATCAAAACAACCAACAAAACACCACAATATTAAACAACTATCACATCACTACATAGTTCATTTAATAATTTTAAAATAACAGTACATCAACAAGTTTACACATCACATGAAAAGCAAATAATTACTACATCACAAAAATACAACACAACACACAGCAAGAAAAAAAAACATAAAAAAAACAAACTACCGATCTTCATCACCAGGTTCATCAGCAGGGTCAACACGATCAGGTTTATATGGTGTATAGCTTGGGCAGGTAGGAAATACCACATCAGTCTCCCCCTTCATTAATACGGTGTATACCTGAGCATCATGATAGGCAATATCGAACTCAACTCTTCTTCTCATATTATTTTCATTCACATCACTTCTGGCCTCAAACACATCCATCCTACTATGGAGTCTATCCACACTAGCACTTTGTAATCTCAGCTGCTCCATAATACCAGATAAAGTAGGGGGCTCAGATGTAGATGTAATCTCATAACTCGTAGTTGAAACATCAATACTCCTACTCTCATCTCGGACTCCTACATGAGATTCATAAATACAAATAATAGTCTTTGTAATCAGTCTCAGCGGAATAGCTATCTCCTCAGAACTGCTGAACTCTAATCCAGACTGAACACTGAAGGCATAAACTAGGGTAAGATGTCCTAATCCTCCAGTAGTCTCACCTCTAGTAATAGTCTGAATGTTCTTAAAGACAATAGCTCCAATATCAAACTTCTTCATCTTCTGAGTACAATAGTTCAGAATTGCTCTATCCCTTGTAACTTCACTGTGGTGATAAGAAGGTAATAGTCCTGCAGAGATGAAATAGTGCCAAATTTTTAATGTAACATTCAACTTGGACGCAGGGAAATTAATCATCTATTTTTTACTTATTTTCCATTCCCCTCTCCATCAGTCAGAAAAGCAATCACTTCCTTCATATTTGTCTCTCGAGTTTCAAAGTTTTCATATTCACAAATAAATGGTTCCCAAGTCTGATAAAAGGCATTGATACGCTGAGGGGTAAATTCAACCATTTTTCCTCTAACTAACACATACTCAGTTTCAGTCCAGGGCACATTTGAATAGAGCTCTCTAACAACTCCCATAACAGCATTTGCAGTAAAATAACAAAATTGTTCTCAGTTCCGCTCGGCAATTAACTGTTCTGCAGATCCACCAGGATTATCAAAAGCTCGATCCTGAATACACTTCTTATTGTAAAGGTAAGAGTTAAAGTGAAATTGCGCTTTAACATTAACAAATATTTCTTCATCAAAATCCAATTTTCTCTTCCCTTTACTCAACCTTGGAGCCATGTGAATTTCTACAAATTGCAATAAAATTCCAATAAATTCCAAATTGACAATGTAACAAACTCCAAATACTATTCTAAACAAGTAAGAGAAAATTTCATCATAAGAAATCTCAAAATTTCGTAAAAAATCAAAAAATTCCAATCTAAGCAATATGAGAGATTCCCATGGTGAAAATAAAAAAATTTTAACTTAAAGTGAAGCTCTTACCAAGAGAAGTGTAGATCCGATCTCGAAAAGCTTTGAAATCACTTCAAATCTAACATCTAGCAAGCCCTAGGTCTTTAAAATCGAGAAAATGGAGGAGGAAGACGATGGCAGTGGAAAAAACTACGAGTCTCGAAGTCAAAATCGCGAAATAAAGGGTTTTCGGCCTTTTACTGAATCCGGGCACTAGCGGCGCTCTATTTATTTAAAATGCCAAAACTCTCTGAATTTGGGCATCAGCGGCGCCAGTCTAAATATTTTTCTAGGTCTGAAAGTATTCTCGTAATTTCAATCATTTCGACCTCCACAATGACATTTAACATTTCATTAAGAATTTATTTCATCACACAAGTAATAACTAACACAGTTCTTACACATACAATACAAAACATACTTCTATATATAAAATCCACGTTACATCATAAACACTAAATATGTTCATCAAATTAAACCAACAACTCTTTAGATTTTTAGTGTTGCAAGTACATTATGATAAGCAAAAACTAAAACCAAAGCACGCATAATGAAATTAAGCATAACAAATCCAAATTCAAATTACAAAGAAAAGCAAAGTAAATACTAAACACACTAAAAAGAATCAAGCAAAGTAAACTAAACACACATCAAACATAAGTAGAATCCAATAATCCCTCCACACCAGATTCAGAACATTCTTCCTTTCTAATATCTTCAATAGATTGCTGATGTACGAACAAATTGTAGAAGGGATGGATTGGGAATTCATCAGATGAATCCTCAGCAATCACGACGTTCTTCTTCATCAGATTAATCAAACTGATCTCAATCCGACCAGTATGATCAAATTTTTCTTTCATCCTCCAATCTATATGATCAAATAAATCATAATTCTTATTGATTGCATTCATAATATTCTTTACCTCTTTCTCAAAATTTTTTATCCTCTTTAGTATCATTCTGGAACTTTCAAGAAAAGAGGGCTGAATTGATATAGAAGTCTGAGTTGGTTGATCAGCAAGCAGATTCATATCATCCTCATCTCCTACTGTTTGGTAGTCATAAAGATTAGTTGGATCAATAGGCCTCCAGAAAGAAGAAACTTTTCCCAACTCTCATATGGAACTTGTGATTGACTATACAACAGAAATATGCTGGACCAGTGTTCAAGCCCATATTCAGATCCACGAACAATTAATCCCAAAACTGATTTCACAATTATATTACCAATGTCAATTGGCCTCCCAGTTTAAATATAGAAATTCAAAATGGTACTTTCCTTAGTTACATTGCTAATCTTCAAATTTGGAAATAACTTTGTCAAAATAAAGTAATGCCACTGCTTTGACACCAGATTTAAAGATGCAGAAGGGAAACTAATATATCCATTTTCTCTAACCTCCCAATCTTCATTCTCGTCTGCCAAATAACAATACACATCATTCATATTATCACTTGTGGCATTGAAACTAGCATAGTGGCAAATAGTTAAACTTTCAATCTTATAAAGATCATTAATTCTTGCAGGAGTGAATTGCACAAACCTACCTCGCACAAGGACGAATCCTTGGTTGATCCCATGCATATTTGCACAGAATTCTTTCACAACCGGAATAACTACGGCAGCGGTAGTGTAGCAAAGCACTTCTCAACGTCTTTCCTTAATTATCTCTTCAATTCTCGTAGTAGGATTATCCATACCTTGATGTATAAAGCCGCTTTCCTTGATAATCCTCCTCTTCATCATCACTTTGTTGAACAATAGCTGCTCCTCGAAACTTATAAATTTCCTTCAGTTGAAAATGCGAGATCGAAGGGTTTCTATAGAGTAGGAATCCATGGCACGTGAATTGGGAATGATTGTTTTCGTTGTTCTGGAGTTTGGAAGTCTAAAATGGAGTTTAGGGAGTTATAAGGACGAAGATCCCGCTCAAAATTTCCAAAACTAGCATTTTGAATCTCAAAAGACCATCAATAGGTTTTGGGGGCTGGCGGCGCTCAAACCCGAAGTTCAGCCATTCTCTCTGTTGTTGGGCGTCGGCAGCGCTAGTGGTAAAAAATCTCACCGAACTTTGTTTGGCCCAAAATATTCCTATATCTCAATTCGATCCAATATTTATCAAATTTAAAAGTATTTAGGAGTGATTAGGATTCACAAATAACTATTTAAAAAGCACAACTACAATAAACAAGCAAACACACCACAAAGATAAATATGGGTTGCCTCCCATAAAGCGCTTCGTTTAACAACGTCAGTCTGACAAACTATTCAGTTAATTGAGATGACTCAGCATTAAAACCTCTTTGATGTCAGGTTGAAACCCGTCAAAGTAATGCTTCAATCGATGCTCATTAAACTTGAAAATCTTTTCAGTATCAGGATCTTTAATATCAACAGCTCCAAAAGAATGAACATTTACAACTGTAAAAGGTCCTAACCATCTAGACTTGAGCTTTCCAGAAAATAACTTTAATCTTGTGTTGTATAACAAAAACTTTTGTCCAAATTTTTATTTCTTTTTCAATTTCTTCCGATCATGCCACAATTTCATTCTCTCTTTATAGATCCTGACATTATGATAAGATGCATTTCTAATTTTTTCCAATTCATTTAATCGTATAAATCTCTTCTCTCCAGCATTTTTCAAATTAAAATTCAACTCTTTTATCACCCAATATGCTTTATGCTCCAATTCAACCGGTAAATGGCAAGTCTTACCAAACACTAGTCTATAAGGAGACATTCCAATAGGGGTTTTAATAGCAGTCATATAAGCCCATAATGCAGTATCTAATCTACCAGACCAATCTAATTTATGATTATCCACAGTTTTCTCCAAAATTCTTTTAATTTCATAATTAGACACTTCTTCTAAACCCCCAGTCTGGGGATGATAAGCAGTAGAGATTCTATGAATAATATTATATTCTCAATTAATCTCTTAATTTGATTATTCCTAAAATGAGATTCACCATCAGTTATAATCACTCTCAGCATTCCATATCTCATAAATATATTTTTCTTTAAAAATTTTGAAACGCTTCGAGCATCAAATTTAGGTAAAGCAATAGCTCCAATACATTTCGAGACATAATCAACTGCAACTAGTATATATAAATTCCCAAATGATGGTGTAAATGATCTCGTAAAATCTAATCCACATACATCAAAATTTTCAACTTCCAAATTATAATTTAGAGGCATTTCATTTCTTCTAGAGATATTACCTACTCTCTGACATCGATCACATGATTTAATATATTTATAAACATCCTTAAAAAGAGTAAGCCAACAAAATCCAGATTGTAAAATCTTAAAACTAGTTTTATCAACTCCAAAATGACCTCCATATTTAGAATCATGACATCGTTGAATAATTAAATTTGTTTCTTCTTGTGGTACACATCTCCTAATCATCAGATTCTTACAATATTTTTATAAATATTTTAAACATTTGTATGGGTAAAGAAAAGTTAACTTTAGACATCAAAACAACCAACAAAACAACACAATACTAAACAACTATCACATCACTACTTAGTTCATTTAATAATTTTAACATAAAAGTACATCAACAAGTTTACACATCACATGAAAAAGCAAATAACTACTACATCACAAAATTACAACACAACACACAACAAGAAATAAAAAAACAAAGACAAACAAACTACCAATCTTCATCACCAGGTTCATCAGCAGGGTCAGCACGATCAGGTCTATACGGTGTATAGCTGCGGCAGGTAGGAAACACCACATCAGTCTCCCCCTTCATTAATACGGTGTATACCTGAGAGTCATGATAGGCATTATCGAACTCAACTCTTCTTCTCATATAATTTTCATTCACATCACTTCTAGCCTCAAACACATCCATCCTACTATGGTGTCTATCCACACTCGCATTATGTAATCTTAGCTTCTCCATAATACCAGATATAGTAGGGGGCTCAGATGTAGATGGAATGTCATAACTCATAGTAAAAACATCAATACTCCTACTCTCATCTCAGGCTCCTACATGAGACTCATAAATAGGAATAATAGTCTTTGTAATCAGTATCAGCGAAATAGCTATATCCTCAGAACTGCTGAACTTTAATCCAGACTGAACACACAAGGCATAAACTAGGGCAGGATGTCCTAATCCTCCAGTGATCTCGCCTCTAGTAATAGTCTGAATGTTCTTAAAGACAATAGCTCCAATATCAATCTTCTTCATCTTCTGAATACAATGGTTAAGAATTGCTCTATCCCTTGTAACATCACTGTGGTGATAAGAAGGTAACAGTCCTGTAGAGATAAAATAGTGCCAAACTTTTAATGCAACATTCAACTTGGAAACGGGGAAATTAATCATCTATTTTTTACTTATTTTCCATTCCCTCTCTTCCAACAATCAGAAAAGCAATCACCTCCTTCATATTTGCCTCTCGAGTATCAAAGTTTTCATATTCACAAAAAAATGGTTCACAAGTCTGATAAAAGGCATTGATACGCTGAGGGGTAAATTCAACCATTTTTTCTCTAACTAACACATACTCAGTTTCAGTTCAGGGCACATTTGAACAAAACTCTCTTACAACTCCCATAACAGCATTTGAAGTAAAATAATAAAATTGTTCCCAGTTCCGCTCGGTAATTAATTGTTCTACAGATCCACCAGGATTATCAAAACTGAATACACTTCTTATTGTAAATGTAAGAGTTAAAGAGAAATTGTGCTTTAACATTAACAAATTTTTCTTCATCAAAATCCAATTTTCTCTTCCCTTTACTCAACCTTGGAGCCATGTGAATTTCTAAAAATTACAATAAAATTCCAATAAATTCCAAATCGACAATGTAAGAAACTCAAAATACTATTCTAAACAAGTAAGAGCAAATTTCATAATAAGAAATCTCAAAATTTCTTCAAAAATCAAAAAATTCCAATCTAAGCAATATGAGAGATTCCCATGGTGAAAATAAAAAAGTTTTAACTTAAAGTGAAGATCTTACCAAGAGAAGTGTAGATCCGGTCTCGAAAAGCTTTGAAACCACTTCAAATCTGAGATCTAGGAAGCCCTAGGTCTTTAAAGTCGCGAAAATGGAGGAGGAAGACAATGGCAGTGGAAAAAACCGTGGGTCTCAGAGTTAAAATCGCGAAATAAAAGATTTTCAGCCTTTTACTATATTCGGGTGCCGGCGGCGCTCTATTTATTTAAAATGCCAAAACTCTCTGAATTTGGGCATCAGAGACGTGAGTTCAAATATTTTTCTGGGTCTGAAAATTTTTTCGTAATTTCAATCATTTTGACCTCCACAATGACATTTAACATTTCATTAAGAATCTATTTCATTACACAAGCAATAAATAACACAGTTCTTACACAAACAATACAAAACATACTTCTATATATAAAATCCACGTTACATCATAAACACTAAATATGTTCATCAAATTAAACCAACAACTCTTTAGATTTTTAGTGTTGCAAGTACATTATGATAAGCAAAAACTGAAACCTAAGCACGCATAATGAAATTAAGCATAAAAAATACAAATTCAAATTACAAAGAAAAGCAAAGTAAATACTAAACACACTAAAAAGAATCAAGCAAAGTAAACTAAACACACATCATAAGTAGAATCCAATAATCACTCCACATCGGTTTCAGAACTTTCTTCCTCTCTAATATCTCTAATAGATTGTTGATGTACGAACAAATTGTAGAAGGGACGGAATGGGAATTCATCCGATGAATCCTCAGCAATCACGTCGTTCTTCTTCATCAGATTAATCAAACCCATCTCAATCCGACCAGTATGATCAAATTGTTCTTTCATCCTCCAATCTATATGATAAAATAAATCATAAATCTTATTGATTGCATTCTTAATATTCTTTACCTCTTTCTCCAAATTTTTATCCTCTTTAGCATCATTCCAAATTTTTTATCCTCTCCGTTGAATTGATTGTGAAGTCTGAGTTGGTTGATCAGCAAGCAGATTCATTCATCCTCATCTCCTACTGTTTGGTAATCATAAAGATTAGTTGGATCAATAGGCCTCCAGGGAAGAAGAACCATTTCTCAACTCTCATATGGAACTAGTGATTGACTACACAACAGAAATATGGTGAAAGGGTGTTCAAGTTCATATTCAGATCCATGAACAATTAATCCCAAAACTGATTTCAGAATTATATTACCAATATCAATTGGCCTCCTAGTTTGAATATAGAAATTCAAAATGGTACTTTCCTTAGTTACATTGCTAATCTTCAAAGTTGGAAACAACTTTGATGAAATAAAGTAATGCCACTGCTTTGACACCGGATTTAAAGATGCAGAAGAGAAACTAATATTTTCATTTTCTCTAACTTCCCAATCTTCATTCTCGTCTACCAAATAACAATAAACATCATTCATATTATCACTTGTGGCCTTGAAACTAGCATAGTGGGAAATAGGTACACTTTCAATCATAAAAAGATCATTAATTCTTGCAAGAGTGAATTGCACAAACCTACCTCGCACAAAGACGAATCCTTGGTTGATCTCATACAAATTTGCATAGAATTCCTTCACAACTGGAACAACTACGGCAGCGGTAGTGTAGCAAAGCACTCCTCAACGTCTTTCCTTAATTATCTCTTCAATTCTCGTAGTAGCATTATCCATACCTCGATTTATAAAGCCTCTTTCCTTGATAATCCTCCTCTTCATCATCACTTTGTTGAACAATCGCTGCTCCTCGAAACTTATAAATTTCTTTCAGTTGAAAATGCGAGATCGAGAGGTTTCTATAGAGTAGGAATCCATGGGACACGAATTGGGAATGGTAGTTTTCATTTTTCTGGAGTTTGGAAGTCTAAAATGGAGTTTAGGGAGTTATAAGGACAAAGATCCCGCTCAAAACTGCCAAAACACGCATTTTGAAACAAAAAAAACCATCAATAGTTTTTTGGCGCCGGCGGTGCTCAAACCCGAAGTTCAGCCATTCTCTCTGCAATTGGGTGTCGGCGGCGCCAGTGGTAAAAAATCTCACCGAAGTTTGTTTGGCTCAAAATTTTCCTATATCTCAATTCGATCCAATATTTATCAAATTTAAAAGTATTTAGGAGCGATTAGGATTCACAAATAACTATTTAAAAAGCACAACTACAACAAACAAGCAAACACACCACAAAGATACATATGGGTTACCTCTCATAAAGCACTTAGTTTAATGTCATTAGTCCAACAAACGATTCAGTTAATCGAGATGACTCAGCATTGAAACCTCTTTGAAGTCAGGTTGAAACCCGTCTAAGTAAGGCTTCAATCGATACTCATTAAACTTGAAAATCTTTTCAGTATCAGGATCTTTAATATCAACAGCTCAAAAATAATGAACATTTATAACTGTAAAAGGTCCCAACCATCTAGACTTGAGCTTTCCAGGAAATAACTTTAATCTTTTGTTTTATACCAAAACTTTTTGTACAAATTTTAATTTCTTTTTCAATATCTTACAATCATGCCATAATTTCATTCTCTCTTTATAGATCCTGTCATTGTGATAAGATGCATTTCTAATTTCTTCCAATTCATTTAATCGCATAAATCTCTTCTCTCCAGCATTTTTCAAATTAAAATTCAACTCTTTTATCACCCAATATGCTTTATGCTCCAATTCAACCGGTAAATGGCAAGTCTTACCAAACACTAGTCTATAAGGAGACATTCCAATAGGGGTTTTAAAAGCAGTCTTATAAGCCCATAATGCAGTATCTAATCGAGCAGACCAATCTAATTTATGATTATCCACAGTTTTCTCCAAAATTCTTTTAATTTCATAATTAGACACTTCTTCTAAACCCCCAGTCTGGGGATGATAAGTAGTAGAGATTCTATGAATAATATTATATTTCTCAATTATTCTCTTAATTTGATTATTCCTGAAATGAGATTCACCATCAGTTATAATCACTCTTGACATTCCATATCTCATAAATATATTTTTCTTTAAAAATTTTGAAACACTCCGAGCATCAATTTTAGGTAAATCAATAGCTTCAATCCATTTCGAGACATAATCAACTGTAACTAGTATATATAAATTCCAAAGTGTTGGGGTAAATGGTCCCATAAAATCTAATCCCCATACATTAAAAATTTTCAACATTCAAATTATAATTTAGAGGCATTTCATTTCTTCTAGAGATATTACCTACTCTTTGACATCGATCACATGATTTAATATATTTATAAACATCCTTAAAAAGAGTAGGCCAACAAAATC
Organism: Papilionanthe hookeriana x Papilionanthe teres; assembly: GCA_022702705.1. Classification (NCBI taxonomy): domain Eukaryota; kingdom Viridiplantae; phylum Streptophyta; class Magnoliopsida; order Asparagales; family Orchidaceae; genus Papilionanthe; species Papilionanthe hookeriana x Papilionanthe teres. Next base: position 80,293,800 of record CM040428.1, on the reverse strand, counting down.
CAAATTGTAAAATCTTAAAACCAGTTTTATCAACTCTAAAATGACCTCTAAATTCAGAATCATGACATCATTGAATAATTAAATTGTTTCTTCTTGTGGTACACATCTCCTAATAATCAGATCCTTACACTATTTATATAGATAGGGCTTATCTTAAAAATAAAATCTTACATCATATTTAAATTTCTTTTGTTGTTGCCTTGTTAAATCAGGTGGTACAATATCACTCACAATATAATTCGCAATATCAGCATACCAAGACATATTTCTTCCTATAACAGTATAAAGTTGTTCATCAGGGAAAGTTTCTGTCACTTCCTTCTCAAATTCATATAATTTATCATACTATAATCTCGACAAATGAAAAGCTATTTGGTTATCGGATCCCTTCCTATCAACTATTACAAAAACAATTTCTTGTAGAAGAAGTATACATCTAATTTGTCTAGGATTTGCATCCTTCTTTTGCATTAAATATTTGATAGCTGGATGGTCTGTATGCTCAATACTTTTAGCTCCAATTAAATAAGGTCTAAACTTTTCAAAACCAAATACTATAGCTAATAACACTTTTTCAATAGTGGTATAATTAATTTGAGCTTCATTAAGAGTTTTACTAGCATAGTAAATGACATTGAAAACTTTATCATGCCTTTGCCCCAATGCTACTCCGATCGCATAATCACTAGCATCACACATGAGTTCAAATGGTTCTCCCAATTTGGTGCAACAATTATAGGTGCAATGATTAATTTCTCTTTCAATAATTCGAAAGCACTTAAACATTCATCATTAAATTCAAATTTTCAGTCATTTTCTAAAAGTTGGCACAAAGATTTAGTAATTTTAGAGAAATTTTCATAAGGGCTAGTAAATGTTGTCTTTTCTTGATCCTTAGGAGCAATAGGTATTTGATGGTAACCAATATATCCATCCAGAAATAAGCAGTACTTGTGTCCAGCAAGCCTATCCAGCATTTGATCGAGAAATGGTAGAGGAAAATGATCATTTCGTGTGGTGGCATTTAATTTCCTATAGTCAATACAAATTCGCCATCCATTAATTTGTCTTATGGGTATAATTTCATTACATTCATTCACTTCAACAATCACTCCTCCCTTTTTTGGTACACAATGTATTGGACTCACCCAAGCACTATCCAAAATAGGATAAATAATTCCAGCATCAAGCCATTTTAAAATCTCCTTCTTAACTACTTCTTTCATTATTGGATTCAATCTCCTCTGCGGTTCAACTCTCGGTTTATGTTCTTCATCTAATAAAATTCTGTACATACAAATCAAAGGAATGACTCCTTTAATATCTACTAAATTCTATCCAAAAGATTTCTTGCATCTTTTTAAAATTTCCAACAACTTCTGTTCTTGATCATCGTTTAACACCGAAGATACAATAACTGGCAGGGTAGATGATTCTCCTAAAAACATATACTTCAATTGATTAGGGAGAATTTTCATCTCAAGTTTAGGAGGTTTTATTATAGATGGAATTAAGCCTTTATTTCCACCTTCCATAGTGTCTAATACTTCAAATCTCTCCTGAACATACTCCAAACCTTCATTCTTCTTATTATCTGAATTTTCTTCATTTTCAATTTCTTCTCCAAGCATATTTTCATACTCTACTTATTTTTCAAATATATTTTCAAATGATCGTTTCTCAAATATTCACAGACCTCCATCCTAAAACATTCATTACCTTTTTCATTGAGGGATACTTCATATATTTCAAAATATTAAATGCTACCTTTTGATCATTAACTCTCAAAGTTAACTCTCCTTTTTGAACATCAATAACTACTCTCCCAGTAGCAAGGAATGGTCTTCCTAAAATGATTGGAATTTCTTTTTCTTCCTCCATATGAAGTACAGTAAAATCAATAGGAAAGATAAATTTATCCACTTTCACTAACACATCTTCCACCACTCCTTTAGGGTAAGTAATGGAACGATCAGCAAACTAAAGAGTCATAGATGTAGGAGAGATTTCTCCTATTCTCAACATTTTGAAAGTTTATAAAGGCATAAGATTAATACTAGCTCCCAGATCACATAAGGATCTTCCGAAAAATTTTTCTTTTATAGCACACCAGATAGTGAAACTACCAGGATCTTTAAGTTTTTCAAGAAGCTTCTTCTGAATAATTGCACTACACTATCCGCTGAGTGCAACATTTTTATGATCTATAAACTTTCTTTTCTTTTTGAGAATATCCTTCATAAACTTAGCATAATCAGGCATCTGCTCTAATGCTTCAACAAAAGGAATATTTATCATTAATTTCTTAAGGATCTCCAAAAAATTTCCAAATATATTATCCCCTTTTTTGTTGCTTCAATCTTTGAGGAAATGGAGGTGGTGGTTTTTCAACAGTAATCTTCATTAGTTCAAGAGGATAATCCAAATCTGGATAAATCTTGTTTGAACCTTTTTCAATATTCACCTTCTCCTTTTCTATTTCAACTTCTTTTTTCACTCTTGTTTCCAAATCCTTTCCACTCCTTAATTGAATAGCCTTAAGTTGCTCCTTGTTTTGATCTTTTGGTTTGATCTCAACATTACTCGGAAGCGTTCGAGAAGGTCTATTATTAAGTGTAGTGAAAATATGCCCCAATTGATTTTCAATATTTTTCATCGCAACACTTTGAGCTTGTAATTGATTTTTCATATTCATAAGCATTTCTTCAATAAACAACTTTTTATCCTTAAATTGTGGGTTACTATTAAATCCAGGAGGATAAGATGGTCTAAAATTGGTATTTCCTTGATTATTCGAATTTTCAACTGGATTTATAGAACTGTTCCCCCAATGTGGGTTAACATTGGCATTGTTATTATTCCAGTTGAAGTTTGGGTGGTTCTTCCAACCAGGATTATAATAATTTGAATAAGGATTGTTAGATCTATTAATAGCATTCAAAGTCTCATAAGGTGTTTGATGTTCTGTTATTTATCCAAATGAATTTTTCTCTAACACTTGAGGTGGTTGAGAATAATTCATTCCATATTGATCTATTTTCTTAGAAAGGCTGCAATTTGAGAAACTATCATAGTCATCATTTCTGAATCATGAACACTAGTTACTCTTTTAGGATTTACCCGTTCAGAGGGCCAGTGAAAATTATTAGTGGCCATTTCTTTAATTAATGTGTGTGCTTCATTAAAAGGTTTTGATATTAACGATCCACCAGCAGCAACATCTATAATCGATCTCAATGATTCCACTAATCCAATATAAAATATTTGAGTTATTAACCAATCTGGTAAAGCATGATGTGGGCACTTCCTAAGAAGATCTTTAAATCTCTCTCAAGCTTCATATATTGATTCCCCTTCAAACTAACCAAAAGATGTGATTTCATTTCATAGCTTAGCAGTCTGATAGAAACTTTTGAGACAATTCTCCCCAACTTCTAATAGATCCAGGTGCTAATGAATTTAACCACGCCTTAGCTTTATCCCTTAATGAAAAATAAAAAAGTCTAAGTCTGACAGCATCACTAGACACTCCGTCATATTTAAAAGTAGCACACAGTTTTAGAAAACTAGCGAGATGTAAATTTGGATCCTCAATAGGTGTTCCTCCAAATTAATTGTTTTGTATCATTTGGATAATGGCAGGTTTAAGTTCAAATGAATTAGCAACAACATCAGGATTTTGAAGAGTTATATGAATTTCATCTGTTATTGGATTAGCATAATCTCATAAAGATCTTGGCAAATTTCCACTATCATTTCTCTAATTATCTTGATTATTTGCCATTTCGGAAGGATTTTTATTTTGTTTTTGTTATTTTCTAATTTTTTAACAGTACACTCTAACTCCGAATTGTAAGTTACTAAACCTATAGATCCACTACTACACATATAAAATCACACAAATACTTTAAAAAGTAAACACACACAATTACACACTACAAAGTAAAGGTTTTCAGTTATTATAGTACTAGTAGATATTGTTTATATTTTCTTTCTTTGATTCCTTCGTTCGATTCCTTCCTTCCCTGGCAACGGCACCAAAAATCTGATGCGGGCCGGACTTTAATATTGCAAGAACTTATGAACTCAAATTTATATATATTTATAATGATTTTATAAATTTCGCGCATTCAACGCAAGTATACGTATCATATCAAGTAATACAGGGCTCTAATAGAGTCCTGGTTATCGATCCCACAGGGAACGATAAAATCTTACTAAATATAATGTAATACTAAATTCCAATACGCAATTTGCAATTATGGTTTAATGTTTACTTCTACTACCAAGATGCAGAAAATAGTAACAATAAAGCAAAAATACAATTACTTCTAATATCTTTAAAACAAAATTAACTAACACACACACACATTAAGCTATAGACTTGAAAGGTTTTGATATATAAAAAAGCATCTTTCCTATTACAAAAAGAATATGATGTGTGGATGATATGGAATGATTATCCATGGTATTGTGCCAAATAGGAGCATAATTTTTTCTTCACCCTAAAAAAAGTACCCCCTCTTCAAACCATGGAAAGAACATTGATATATCCTAAGTTTAGTTACTAAATCTAGGGCTAGGCTGGGAGGATACCGGCTGTCACTATGGAGCTCCCACTCACCCTTCACCTGAAGGCTAACCTTCGGGTTTAGTTACTAATCTTAGGACCAATTTGGGGATCTCAGCCTGTCACCCTGAAACCTCCAATTTAAGGTCCATTAAAACACATTTCCCTATTTATTTGCACTCAATTCCCATGAACTATGCAATTCATCTATGGAAATTGAATGGGTTCTTCATTGTTGTTATAAAACACTAAATCCTTTTAGAGTTAATGTTCAACAAAATATTTTAACAATCCAATTGGCCAGATCGAAAAGTAAATTAAGTTCGAAATGAAAAACCATCACAATTTCTTCAATACTTTAAAAACACTTCAAATCCATATCAACACATTAACACATCTCTATGCAAGAAGAAAGACAAAGGAGACTACTCAAAATTCATAGAGAAGACAAAATAAAACATGGATTTTATAAATAAAAGCAAAGTCATACAAACCATAAAAGAAAAAAAAACTTATCTCTTTCTCTTTCCCAATGCTCCTTCACTCCTTAGAGAAGTTATAGAAGAATCCCTCTCAAATTCTCACTTCTACACTCTTCTCTCCTAAGCCCTAACACTCAAAACACACTAGACTCTATAGAATACACAAGACACACACTGAACTCAACTTAAAACCACACCATTTTTGTCCAAAAATAGTTACTTATAAGTTAGAAATGAAATCTCAAGAGTTTCCATAGGCACCCCCTTCAAAAAGTTGCCAAAACTCTTCATATTTGAAGCCCACCGACATTGGGCGCCGGAGCCTCTCTATCATTTAAATAATTGCAGAGCTCTCAGGAAAATGGCGTGGGCAGCGCCCATTCTGGTGCCTGTGACGCCAGAAACTGTTTTCCTCCTTTTTGCTCCTTTTTTCTCTGAAATCATTCCTTTTCGCTTCTTTTTGCTCTAATCACCTAAAATCATCATACTTGTAACAAAACATAAAAAATACCTTTCTTTAAAGTGTAATAACACTAAAAATAGGTAAACTTTTATAGCAAAAATAACATATATTTTTGGTGCATGAAGCATCGTCATCTAGTAATTCACAAACTGGATTATTAAAGAAGATTTTGAAGAATGTGAGTCTTACCCGAGAGCATGTTAGAGATATGGATGATAAGATTAAAAATATTGAAAGGTATATTGTTAAACATTATGAATATGAGGAGAATTATCTGCAGTATATGGATAGAGTGATTAGAGGTAATCACAGTGCTGAGATGCCCCCTCATCCGTAATATATACCTTATGTGCCATCGAGAGACTGGAATGAAGAAAATGATGATAAGGATTATGATTAGGATTATTGTGTTGAGTTTGTTTTGTTTTGTGATTTCTTATGTGTTGATATGTTTTATTTGATGTTTTTATATGTTATGTGATGTTTAATTGTTGTGTAATGTATTTATGATATGAACTCTGATATTGTATAGAGCATAGTTAGATAATTTCTTTTTATGCACATTCAGATGCTTATGTGATAAATTAATGTTAAATGTTGTAGCTTGTGATATGTGGAGTAGTAAAATTTTTAATGTGTATCTAGTGTTTGAATTTTAATTAGAGTGTAAATTAATTCCAAATTTGTTAGGAAATGTAGAACACTATTAAAAACCACTATTTGAAAATTGCATTTTACAAATTTTCAAAGTCTACTTCCGGTTATTATCTGGTATTGTTGTGATTTTAGTTATGTTAAGTTGGTGTGTATGTGCTTACAAAACCTCCACTACTATAGAAGTCTTTTTAAATTTTTATTTTATGAAAAATTGAATTTAGTTTCTTTTTACTCCTATTTTTCTTTAAAACTGTTATACTTGCATATTTAGGATATTGAAATTCCTGCAAGCAAGTTATTTTAGTTTTTATTCCCAATAATGTATCATTTCTTATGCTTACATGTTTTTATCATGACTAAAAATTAAAGTTTTGGAGGAATTTAAAAAACTAAATTTTTCAAAAAAAAAACCTAAAATTTTATTTTTTCTCAAGAATATTTAAAACAAATTTGGTTTTTGATTGAAAATAATTATGTATATGAAGTTATATTAGAAAAAACAAATTTTGAATATAGAAATGAATAAAAGAATTTAGTTAAAATTTTTAATAATAATGAAAAATTTAAAGTTAAAATTTTCTTAATAAAGAAACATTAAATATAGTTAAACTATCTTTAGTAAGAAATGTTGTATTTTTGGATGAATAGACGATTTGACTTTTATTTTTTAAAGCATAAATTTCTTTTATTGAAAAATAATTTTCAACACTATTATTATGATTTTTAAGTGAAAGATACATATCAGACCTTTATTTTAAATGGAATGGTGGGATACAAATTCATTAAAGGCCTATCAAGATACAGTGATCCTACCCTTATAAAAAAAATTAAAGAGAACTAAAAAGTAAAAAATAAGAAAAGAAAAGAAAAGAAAAGAAAAAGAAAAGAGAGAAAAATGAAAAAAAGTATGTGAAAAGGAAGGAGAAGCTTGAAGATTTAAGGGTCTGATCAAAAATTGGTTCCACGCCCAAAGTTTAAAATATAAGTTTTGAGAAAAATCTAAAACTTAAGTTTATAATAAAGTAAGTAAAAATATTCTCAATTAAAATTTTTTAAGTGAGAAAATAAAATGTTTGAATCATATATTTTGAAAAATCTATAAGTATTTCTGAATTAGATAGAAACTTATATTTTCATTATTCTTTACTTAAGAACTTTCTAAACTTTAAGTTAGTCTTATTTACTAAAATTATTTCTAAATTGGATTATTTCATTTCTAGAACAAAATTTTGAAACCTTCATAAGAAACTCATTTACATAATTTGCATGTTAAAATTTTTATAGTCATTTGAGGACAAGCAACATTTTAAGTTTGGGGGATTTTGATACACCTAAAATATTTAGTATTTTATTCACGTTTTTATACCTATTTTTGATTATATTGCACTTTAATGGAAGGTATTTTGTGTTTTTCTTGCAGGTATGAAGAAAATGATTAATTATGATGAAAGGAATGAAAAAGGATCAAATTTTGAAAAAAATTATGATTGAGAAATTTGGCCTATGGTGCCTAAGCGCCAAAATACCAGCGCTTAAGTGCCACAGTTAAAAATCAAATTTTAATCAACTTTAGCGCCATTTTCAAGGGGTGTTTGAAGCAACTTTTGGTGGCAACTTCCTTAACTTCCTTTGGGTGGCAAATGTGATTGAAGGGATGCATCTTTTGGTAGATACGTTGAATCTGGACATGATTTGAAGAGACACCAAGGTACCTTTTGGAAAAATATAAAAATGAAGCCTCATAATTCGAAAGTGTGTGTTGAAAGTGTGTTAAGAGTTAGGGGTTTTGGAGTTCTTCTATTTGTAGAAAGTTTCTTAGTGTTGTTCTACATTTGTTAGTAGAGAGTAGAAAGTAAGAAAGGAAAAAGGGTTGGGGTTGGTGTGAAGCCTTCTTTTCACCAATTTTCTTTCATCCTTGTATCTTATTTTTATTGAAGTCTGAAGTTTTTATTTGAGTCATCAGAGTCGGGTACCAACCTCTGTAGAGTTGTATTGTGGAAAGAAAAATTTCAAAGGAACTTCCAAAGTTTTATGGAGAGGATTTTCATATAAGTATTTATCTTTGTTTTAACACTTTGTTTTTAAGTAATATTTGTTGTGTTTTCACTATGGTTTATACTTTCAAATCAAGTTGTGCTTGTGTTTTCTTCATGAAATCTTAGTAGTTTACTTTATATTTTTCTTTCCTTGGTGATGAAGTAATTAAATTATGGAAGTATGTTGTGGAAAGTATAAGTGTTTAATGCTGAAAGAAATTGTGATGATTCAATTCCTTGTACTTAATTTACTTCTTAATGTGGCCAATTAAGATGTTAAAATTTGTTGTGAGATTATGTAAGATCCAATGCAGTATTGTCTCAATCAATAATTGGAAAGAATCACATGCAATTATATGGGTGAGAATTGTAGTTCATATGATTGAATGCAAATATATAAGGAGATATGCTTTATTGGGGAGTAAAATTAGAGGACTTTAGAGTGACAAACTAAATCCCCATAATTTGGTTTGTTATTTTAAATTTTGTTATGAGATGTTAGCCCCCAGGTGGAGGGAATAGGGGGAACTCTAGAGTCAGAGCTGGTATCTTTCAAATTTTCAAATAAACAAATTTTCTTTATAGAACCAAGTAAGGGTAAAGAATATAATTACTCCTATTTGGCACAATACATTTAAATAATTCCACAACATAAATATCCATAATTATTACTGATTCGTTGAAGGAGGAAAAAGATATTTGATCCTTATACCTTTTATATTGTGTTTTGAATATTGATAACTTTAATTTCCTGCTTAACTTTTTACTAAAAATATTAAAAACAATTTTTCAAAATTTGTATTTTAAGACATACTTACAAAAATCAATTAAAGAATTACAAAGTTATTTATTTCTTATTTCTTTAAAGTTTTAGACATTTCCCTGTGGGTTTGATATCTCGTGGCTTAATCTGAAAGTCTTATATTACTTGATAAACGATACGTATACTTGCGTAGTATCCCATCTTATAAATCATTAATTACTATCTAAACCGTAAGCATAAATATTCGAGGATCAACGAGCTCAAAATATGCAGAGGATAATTAAAATAATTATAATATTATTATAATATTTTTATATAATTTATATATTATATTTATCCTATAAAAAATATCCTCACACCTCTCTCCCTATCCATCACAACACAGCAACAGCCAACCCCATTTTTGTGAAATTCTCTTGCTCTAGACCATCTCCTCACGCTCGAGCCTCGCTGACTGACGTTCCTCATAGGTGAACTTGTCACCGCTTCATCCTGACAGGGTGACTCTTTGGTCGAGCCCCTGTTCGTGAACCCTATCGCGTCGTAACTACTCCCGCTCGGATTTCCCATCTCGCGCATCCAAAACTCACCACCAGCTCCTTCTTGCAAGTGAACGGAGCCTCACTGAACCTTCCTCACTCACTGGAGCCCCCTTCCAGCCTTCGATCGCGTCCATTCGCCACCCCTCTCCTCTAAGATAGCTGTGCACCGAGCCATTTTGCCTCACCGGTGGCATCCCGATGACCTCCATTTATGTCAGCCTCGACCTCTCTCCAACCCCAGCTCCTTCCTACGCAGAGATATGGACTTTGTGCTTCCCTCTAGGCTTTGCAACTGCAGCCCTTCTCCTAAGCTTCCTCTCTCGCTGGCTAGCTATTTTCCTACTAGCGAGGTGCGGACCACGCCTCGCTAACTTCCCTATTTGGGAACCTCGTTATCTCCTCATCATCGTTGGGGTGGAGATGACGTTACGACATATAGAAGTCCGTCCAACCTCTTATCAGGGTGGCAACTTCCTACTCGTTTACATATTTTGTTGTGAGGTATGCTATTGCACAGATCAGACACCGGTTGTTCGCCAGAAATGTGGGCTTTCCTTCAGCATAAAGAGAATGCTTCTTCAACTGTTACGGTGGTGAGATTTCCTTACCACTTAGCCGACCCTATGTTTAGTCTGGTCTAGGCACGTGGGTTCGATCGCCCATGTGGGGTGTAAGTGCAGGGCGACATGTGTCGACCGGCCAAGCCTCCTATGTGTTGGGTCGTTGATTTCCAGGAGGGAGCTGTAGGTTAAGATTTCTGTGTGTTGGCCAATTCCTATTCATAGTCGAGTGACTCCTTCTGTTGTGAGCTTTAGATCTTAATATTGCAAGGTCAGAATTCTAATTTCTTACGATTTTGGCACTCCTAATCTCCTTTAGAGGGATTAGATGAGTTCAATCTTAGAGGATGGAAAAAGCTTTGTAGCTAGTTCGTCCTATAAGATTTCAGGCATTCATAGATCGGGGAAAGCTTTTGTAGCTAGTTCAACCGACCAACGGTGGAGATTTTCCCCTACGAGAAATCGAAGGAGGAAGCTCTCCACATAGTCACCCCAAAGCTGGAGCGACGTCGCAGATCAGAGTGTGTCAGGCTTAGGTTACCTATGTGAGGCCGTTTGGATGAGTTTGACATGTCGTCGACCATTGGGGTTGTGTTGCATGTGCATGGACCACTTGTTGCATTTTGCATGTGGCCATTTGTTCCATTGTACGCATGTTAGTATAAGCACTTCGGGTTGATCGGCCGCCCTGGACCGACCCTCGATCCTCCTTTAGGTATGATCAGCCGTCTCGGGCTGACTATCCATCATTTTGGGATAAATAGATTACCTCAAACTGATCCTCCCACTTCTTTGGTCTGACCTATTACCACGATCCGGTCGATCAAACACTTGCTTGTTTGTATGATTCTGAATTTTATTTTATGCTTACATGCATATGTATGTTGGCTCAATTGAATTTTGCACCTTATCCTGTGTGTTTGCATTTTCATTAGCACTGCACTTATGTGATTCTTCCCAGTGAGAATTATCATACCTCCGGGTTACTGCCTCCTCAGCATACCAATTTGCTCGGGCCACTGTCGTTAAGACATGCTCACCTCCGGGTCACTGCCTTCTCGACATACCCATCATATGGCCTGTTGCCTCCACGGCATGCCCGTTCCTTTTTGAGTCACTACCTTCACGACATACTCCACCTTCACCACTATGGTTCACCCTCTTTGCCTGTTCCATATTTTGCTTATTTGCATGTGTGCAAAATGAGTGCCTCTCGGGTAATGTGTAAACCCTCCTCATAGTATCCTCTTATTCGATGCAAAATTATTTGTAGTCGGTGTCTGCTAGTTGCACGGCACCTCAAGTCCCCGAGCAGGTGTATTTCCTCTACATATGTAGCATGTTTTCACCGATACATCCCGTTATAGTGTGTCATGTTGCATGTATCATGCTTGTATTCTGCATGATGTGTGTTCGCCCTTTTGGGTGCTCATTGTGATTGTTTCGTACTTCAGTCGAGCAGTCAAAATGTAGTATTGTAGCATGTCTGTTTGTTTGCCCATTCCTCGATGGCTTGTCTTACTCGTTAAGAGAGTGACCAGGTGCGGTCACAATGCATTAAAGATCATTGCTTGTTGGGTTGATCCCGAAGAGCAATGTGAGTTAAGTCATCAAGAATGACATGAGTATGACTGTGCTAAGGACCCAATAAATCTAACTCGTGTAACCCCCATTGTGACGCCCTATAGATCCTTCGAATATTCAGGACGGTGCCAGCATTGTGACCCTGTCAAAGTCATATTGTAGCTGGAGACATACCCCCTGCACTTAGGCACCAAGCTTTAACACTTTTTGTTAGATGGTGTGTTAGGCTAGGATTAGGTTGCTAGGTAGTCTTTTTTATGTCTGGCTATTGTCTTTGTTGGATTGGTTGCCTAGCCAAGTATTTTTCTCTTGCATTGTGCTTGTGGTGTGACTGCATGCTTCATCTATATGGTAGTGTGTTAGTGCACTTTTCTATAAGGAGCCATGCCTCTATGTGCACACAGGTACCACTATGCTGGAAGCATGTAATGATTTATGACACATTTGCTTGCAGGTGCTATTAGCTCCCGCACTTATAAGGTGTGGTTCATTATACATTATATGCATGTGAGGTTTCCCGGTAACATCTATTTCAATGCAGGATTGAGCCTTTTCATTTTCTTTGTAATTTTAGAGTCTAGGGGAGACCTGTAGCAAAAATAAGATAGGGCACAGGTTCCAAGGCATTTTGTGCAAGAATCACATGGAGGGTAACAGGAGCCTTGTATCTTAATTCTGTATTTTTATATTCACGTATAAAATTAGGAGCAGTCATTTATATGCGAAGTTCGACAGGTTTTATTGCTTTTACTGGTAGATGTTGCCGATCCAGTGACATTTTGACCTCTTTTATTTTATTATGGAGTGTTTTCCCTTTTTCCTATATTGCATACTTGCATGTGTGCATGTGTTTTCCTTTTTTCTTTATGTAATATGGGATTCACGATACAACTTAGGCTTTTTAAGGGCCATAAAATTGTAAAATCTCTATGTTTAAAATCCTAATAAAATATTCAAGATAAATAAATTATCGGATTAAAATATTCAAAATTTCAAAATCTGCACCTTTACTTTCTTGTATGGCCCTCAGGCCGGATTTTAAATGGGTTACATTGCATGGATATCACCCAAGTCATACTAATAAGGCCTCCACATTACTTAAGAACCGCTCTAGATAACCGCTTTCATATTTGCATGTCGGGAGGAGACGTCCCCATGTTTCTCCAACTTGACTAGCCTAGAATACCTTTATAGTTGGTTGTCTAGTGCATCTAGGGTTTTAGAAGGCTCCCAGACCCAGACGGACTGTAAATCCTTTTGTTTAAAGCATTTGCAGCTTTGTAGCTGAGCCTCCCTTTCTCTTCTTTTCTGAGGCATCCTAGCCACTTTGGCAGGTGTATGACCCACCTGTTGGAGCTCCAGTTTATAGTCATAGGATAGAGTTTCCTTCCTTTGACCTTAGGGCTATCGAGGTCCCCGTGGAAGATGCAATTCTTAAATTTCTGACATGGGATCTTAGGACGTGTTGGGTCGACAACCTTCACGACAAGGAAGACTTAAGGTCCTTCTGGGTTGGGATGGCGGGTCCATGGTACCCCTACTTGGCTACCTCTACCCCTATAGGATCAATCTTATCTTCCTTAGATTACCCCTGTCAAGCCCTTTCGCTCCTTAACTTCGTTGATATCATTTTGACGGCCTGATGTCGATAAGTTATCGCTCATTTAGGATATGAGAATTTGTCCTCTGCCCTTTTGGCTCATACGTGCTTTGACATGTTGGGATACCCCCATCAAGATGATTTAGGTTATTCCATGGGCTCCATATGCCGACGAGCCGCTACCTGACCCACGCTAAATATATGCGTACTAAAAATTCAATCCCCGGCAACGGTGCCATAAACTTGACCCGCAATCCTTTGATGACAAATATAATAATTAATCCTTTCAAATATATGTAATAGAAAATAATAGTGGCTAGTGTATATAAATATAATTTTATCAAAAATATTTTACACACTAGGGGTACTACGCAAGTATATGTATCGTATCAAGTAATATAGGGCTTTGAACAAAGACCCCAGTATCGATCCTACGAGGAGTGAGTTATGGATTTTTAAATATTTTAATTTTATTTTAAAGTATTTTTTTTATAGTTATAAATATGATATTTTTAATTTACTAGATGCAATAATAAAGCAGTAATGAAATGATTGATGTAAATAGCAATAAAAAAGCAACTTTCTTCCTTTCAATTAATCCAAGATTTTCTAAGATAATGATAATAATCGTGGAGAATATAAATTTATGGTATTGTGCTAAATAGAAGCATTCATATTCTTTACCCTTTGATCCAGGTGTAAAGAACATTAGCTAATTTATAGATCGAGTTTGGATGTATTGTTAGTAGAATAAGTTAATCTAGGCTCACACTACTAGATGTCCAAGGGTGGCTATGGTCGGCCCTACTAGTGACCCTTTCCTTCTCTATAAACCAAATCAGAAGAATTTAGTCTGTTACTCTAAAAACTTATTAATTCTACGCCCATTATATAATATCTTCCTATTTATTTGCACTTCACCTTGAATAACCTGCACAAGGCCTTCGACTACCCAAGGATTCTTGTGATATCTACTAGTTAAGAATTCATCTCCTTCTAGGTATCAAACTCTTCATTAGATTTTAACAATTTAAATGGCCAATTTAAATAGTAAATTAAGATCCGGTATTAATATCATCACAATGTTTTATAATATAAATAGTTTTTAATTCTCCAACGAATTTTATATTATCTTATTTATCTTTTCATAATTGAAAGGAGAAAGTAAACTAACTACTCAGAACACACTAAATTTAAACAACAAAACATGATAATGAAACTTTTAATAAAATTACAAATACTTATCTCAAGTGTTTCTCCTACTAAACCTCTGAACTCTTCTGACTCCAAGGCAAAAAAACTTCAAAAGCACCAACTCTTTAAACTCTCAATACAAACTCTAAATAAAATAACTAACTAATTTATGAAGGATAGTAAAATGTGGCCCTAAAGTATCTCTTTAATTCTCTCTCTAGATGGGGCTCTAGATAGGGGAACGATTTTTTCTAAAGGAGTACCCTCCTATTTATAGGCTTCAAAGGTTGCCTCAAGGCACCTTTTCAAAATGTGTCTACATTCAATGAATCTTCTAGAAGATGTGTCTAGCACCTAGGCGCCGGAATCTGGCGCCTAGGCTCCGGAATCTGGTGCCTAGGCACCGGACTCTGCGTCAAGTTCTTCACACCTCTTCACTTTGGATAGCACATCTTCGCGATTAAAACCATTTCCAAGCGTCCAAATACATTGTATCACATGTCCTATAAACCAGGAACAACTGTCAGTCTTCTAGAAGGTCCAATAACCGCTAACACCATCAAAAAAATAGTCCAAAGGTCATCAAAAATCCTTACATATCCTGTATCGACCTGGCGCTTAGGCGCCGAATTCTGGCGCCTAGGCGCCAGACCAATAATTTTGACAATTTTGCATTTTGGCTCCATTTTTGCTCCTTTCTGCTCCTTTTTCACTTCTTTCTTTATTGAACATTTTTCCATCACCTATATCCAAAAACACAAAAATACCTTTCATTAAAGCATAATATCCTTAAAAATTTGATAAAAGCAAGGCATAAAAATGGGTATTTTTTTCATGGATCAAAATCCCCCAAACTTAAATGTTACTTGTCCTCAAATAACCCTTTTTACTATTTAAAATGTATAACATTTGGAATGAAAGATAAATATTTAAGAATCCTTGTAATTTTTGATCTTATAAAGGTTTTAGTAAATCATTAACCAAATTTCAGTAACTAAGTTTAATTTTAAGAATTTAAAGAATATTCAACTACCAAATCATAAGACTTCAAAAATTTTTCATTCATTTCAAAAATAATACAAGTTTATTATATTAAGATCACAAAGATTATTTAAAAGAAAATGATTTTCATCAAAAGTCTTTCCTAAATAAAAGATTCATGCATAAAAATTAAGTAAAGTATGTAACTAGTTTTCTTCATATAAGATAATTCAAGTGAAGCCAATTTTTGATTAGGCATATCCTCAAGCTTCTCCTCTTTTTTTCTTTTCTTCTTTTTTTTTTCACTTTGAGGATTACTGTATCTGGATAGCCTGTTAATGACTTTGAACTTCACTATCCTTAACTTATATTTTCAAACTTTTACATTTTTACTTAATTATTATAACATGAATAGAATTTCAAAAAGACTTTCAATCTTTTCTTTTTCAAGTTATAATTTTTTATTTCTTAATACTTCTAAAATTCAATTATTTTTTTTATGAATAGAAAAATTTCTTAATCTTATTCTTCTTTAAGTTAAATAATTCTATTCTTAAAATCAATCAAAGTTATTAAAATTTTGGTTAAGTCCACTAAATTATTTATAATTTCAAAAATTTAAGTGATCTTAAATAGATTCTTCGTTCCTTTTGTTATGTAAAGATTTTTTTTAGAAAATATTAGTTTCTTAAGGACAAATAAAATTTAAATTTGAATGTATTTTCCCTTCCCCCAAACATAAGTTTTTGTATATCATAAAAAAAAGTATGAGAGAAAGAAAAGTATAATTTAAAAAGGAATTTTAAAAGCATGTAAAAAAAATTCTAGAAAGAAATATAATTTACTTCTACACATGCTTTTTATGAATATTACAGAAATAATGAAGCATAATACTCAAAAAAAAAAGAAATATAATTCTAATCACTTTCTGTTGCCTCGTCATCGTCATCACCAAAAAAAAAAACTCCACATCCTTAGGATCAACATATGGTGAAAATCTAAGACAGGTGGGAAAATGAATATCATGCTCACCCTTCAAGAATCTAACTAAAGACTCTGAATACTCAGCATCATACTCACTCTTTCTCTGGATGTAATCTGATAGGTGATCAATTTTCTTATCCATAGTATCAACTCAGCAGTGAGTTAGAAATAACTCATTCTGTCGCTCCGTAAATTGATCATGCATCGATTCCCAAAAACTAGACGGTGGCTCAGCGAGTAGAAGTAGAAGGTCCGGAAGTGGAAGCTCTACCGGAGTAGGTGCGAAGTAGAAGGGGCCGTAGATCTCTTCCCAAGAAGACGATCATAGATACTAACACTCTCCCGCCCAATTGGCTTGGTAGACTTCGACTTCTCCTCGAAATATCGCGAGATGACTCCATTGTTCACACATAAAGTATAAATCGAGATGGGAATCCTAGTCCTACAAAAGTATCGGATCTAGTAGTTGACTCACGTGAATCATAAATAATACCGCCGACATCTATCGGCTTCCTCTGCTGAATGCAGTAGTTTAAGATAGCTCGATCTCTAGTCACTTCGCTCAGGTGGTTGGAAGGTATAAGTCTTACAGAAATAAAGTAAAGCCATGCTTTTGAAATACCATTTAACTTAGAAGATTTGAAATTTACCCTTTTATCGTTCCGGATCTTCCAAGCTCCAGTGTTGTTAGTCAAATAAGCAATAATCATCTCAAGATCTCCCTCAGATGGAGATAAACCTGAATAGTAGAACTCGATGGAAGGTGCAGTCCATAAAAAACATTGATCCTTTCTAGAGTAAATCCTACTCCAACACCTCTGAGGAAGACTTCATAGTCTTCGCATCCAAAAAGTTAGCATAAAATTAGTGCACGACTAGAATAACAACAACAACGGTGAAATAACGTAATCGTTGCCGGTTGTTTGCAACGATCGTGTTCTCGATCATTTCACCGGGATTGTAAAAGCTTCGCTCTGAGATAAATTTTCTGGACGTCGTAAATTCATGATATCGAAAATGCACTGCGCAGTCGCGAACTTGCTACTGTCAAAATTTTCTCGTGTCTTGCCTCGCTTAGATTTTAGTGCCATCTAAATGTGAAAGAAAACACAAATAAATTAAGGAATCAAAGATTTAAACTATTTTTAAGCTTAAGAAACTTAAAAAGAGTTTAAAAATTAATGGAGAAATATTAAAAATCAAAATTTTTCTTAAAATTTTGGTTTTTAGGCAAAAATAGGAAAAACTATAGTGAAAATAAAAAATAAATGGATTAGAGTGTAGATCTGACCTTGAGATGAAGAAATCAAGTGATTTCGGGCTCAAAATATTGATGTTTTGACCTCAAAATGGATTTAGAAGGTGGGTTTTCGTGAAAAAGAGGAAGGGGATGAAGCTTAGGCATCAAAAATGGCTAATGGGGGTTTAAATTGTGATTTTCTGGTAAGCATGCCGAACTGGCGCCTAGGCGCCGAATTCTGGCACCTAGGCGCCAGACTCGGCTTTCCAAAAAAATTACTTTAAAAATTTTATTTTCCACCAAAATTCATAAATTAAACTTCTAATTACTAATATAAGAGTATTTCTTCGGCTTCACCTTCCAAAATAGTTTTCAAAAATTTTTAAAAATTAAAAATTAAATCCACCAATTAAATACAATTTTAAATCAAACTCTTGTAATTTCATTCATGATTTTCAATTTCGGGCTCAATACAATTCAGATAAGTATCATAACATGATTCAAGTTCTAACAACAATCAAACAACACAAATTTGAAAGCAAATACAACACACATTGAACATGAAAGCAAACACACAAACAAACACAATGGATTCACTAAATCAATACAACGACACACTAGATAAACCACAATCTCACCACATCACTATCTAATTCACATTATCTTCACAATGAATATTGCTTAGCCTACTGGGGAAGAATACTAACGCTCTCGGAAAATCCTTAGCTGTTTTCTCGTCGATCCAATTGTTCTTCGCATACATCTCCACTCGAGCATCTTGATAAGCTGCTAGATGATCAAATTGAAGTTTTGCTTGCCATTCCAGATGTTCAATTTGATGAAACATCTCATGAAGGCGATCTCCAATGCTTTTAAATTCTGCTTCAAACTTATCAAGATGACTAGAAATTTTCTTCAAACTTACAGTGATGAAACTATTGAATTAGGGTTGAGGATCCTTTGAGACCTTGTCTCTTGCCTCTTCTCCAAGATTTCTCCTCTCTATTTCTTCAAAAATCCTCTCTAATCTCTCAAGAATGGAGTGTATGGGTCGAAATAATGATTACATAGGGATTGGGGATGAAGATAGGGTAATTTATAAGAGAAAATCATGTGAAAAACTGAAGATTTTTGGTTTTGACACGATCCAGTAACTGTGTCACTTAGGCGCCAAATCTGGCACCTAGGCACCGGACCCATCGACACATAGTTTACTCTGGCGCTTAGGCGCCAAATCTGGCGCCTAGGCGCAGGAACCATGTTCGACTCTGTTTCACCTAACGTCAAATTTCAAAGTTTCGTTCTCCAAAATAGGTAATTTAGAATGGTAAGATCAATATAGACTCTGTCACAAAAATTATAAGCAATCATAATGAAGGTTAACTTGATCTCCTTTTTACTCATATATGAAATAGAGTGATCCAATGTCTAAGCTTTATATATTTCGAGATAATTTTCAGCTTAAGTTAATAAAGACTTATTAGCATCAAATTTTCTAAAGTAATATAAAATTAAACAAGACCGAGGCATAACCTTACATTAAAAATGTAAAAACACACAAAACAACGAATAACTATGGGTTGCCTCCCACAAAGCGCTTGGTTTAACGTCGTCAGCCCGACCTAATTAAGTTTTTAATCAGGTAGACTCAACTCATAAGCCTCTTTATAAATCTTTTAAAATCTCCCAAACAAGGCTTCAGTCTTAATCCATTAACTTAAAAAAAATTTCCCGTTTTGGGATCTTTAATATCCACAGCTCCATAATGGTATACTTTTTCAATTATATACGGTCATATCCATTTTGATCTTAATTTTCCAGGAAAAAGTCTTAAATTAGTATTAAATAATAATACTTCTTGTCCAGGCTCAAATATTTTTTCTGAAATCTTTTTATCATGTAATATTTTCATTTTCTCTTTATAAATCCTTGCATTTTAATATGATTCATTTCTTATTTCATCCATCTCATTTAATTGCAATAATCATTTTTCTCCTGCAGTATCCAAATCAAAATTAAACTCCTTTATCGCCCAATAAGCTTTATGTTCAAGTTCAACAGGTAAGTGACAATGTTTACCATAAACTAATCGGTAAGGTGACATTCTGATTGGTGTCTTATAAGCTGTTCTATAAGCCCATAATGCAGAATCAAGTCTATCAAACTAATCAGTTCTTTTAGGACTAACAGTCTTCTCTAAAATTCTTTTAATTTCTTTGTTTGATACTTCAGCCATTCCATTTGTTTTTCGGTGATATGCAGTAGCAATTCTGTGTTTGATTCCAAATTTTTCCAATAATGATTGAATTCATATATTTCTAAAATGACTTCCACCATCTGTGATAATTACCTTAGGCATTCCAAATCTTGAAAAAATCATATTCTTTAAAAATTTGAAACACATTTGGAATCACTGCAAGGTAAAGCTACAGCTTCAATCCACTTTGAAACGTAATCAACCGCTAATAAAATATAAATTTTTCCAGATGATGGTACAAATGGTCCCATAAAGTCTAAACCCCACATATCGAAAATTTCAACTTTCAATATATAGTATAAAGGCATTTCATCTTTCTTGGATATATTTCCCATCCTTTGACATCGATTACATGTTTTCACATAATGTCTCACATCTTTAAATAAGGTAGGCCAATAAAATTCTGAATTTAAAATTTTAAATGCAGTTTTATCTACTCCAAAGTGTCCTCCAAATTTGGAATCATGACATTTTTGAATAATAGCATAAGTTTCTTCATAAGGTACACATCTACGAATTACAGAATCTCTTCCTATTTTAAATAAATGATCAGTATGAACTATGCATTTGGTACCAAGAAGATAAGGTCTAAATTTATCAAAGGCATATATTATAGCTAAAAGCTCTTTCTCAGTAGTACTGTAATTTCTTTGAGTTGCAGTAAGAGTTTTACTAGCATAGTATATAACTTTGAAAATTTTCTCATATTTTTGTCCTAATACAGCTCCAATTGCAAAATCACTTGCATCGTACATTAATTCAAAAGGTTTATTCCAATTAGGTGCAATAATTATAGGTGCAGTTATTAATTTTTCTTTTAAAATATTGAAAGCATTAACACAGTCTTCACTAAATTCAAATTTAGCTTCTTTTTCCAATAAATGACAAAGAGGTTTAGCAATTTTAGAAAATCCTTTATATATCTTCTATAAAATCCAGCATGACCCAAAAAATTTCTCACATTAGTAACAGTAGTAGGGGGTTGTAGTTCAGCAATAATTTTTACTTTTGCTTGATCAACTTCCATTCCTTTTTGTGAAAGTTTATGACCAAGTACAATGCCTTCTGTGACCATAAATTGACATTTTTTCCAGTTAAGAACTAAATTTGTTTCTTCACATCTTTTCAGAACTTTGGAAATATTTTCCAAACAAGACTTAAAAGAAGTTCCAAAAATTGAAAAATCATCCATGAATACTTCAATTCCTTTATCAATCAAATCACAAAATATTGACATCATACATCTTTAAAAAGTTACAGGTGCATTACATAAACCAAAAGGCATTCTTCTAAAGGCAAATGTTCCATAAGGACTTGTAAATGTTGTTTTCTCTTGGTCCTCAGGAGTGATAAGTAATTGATGATAATCAGAATATCCATCCGTAAAACGTAAATATGAGTGTCCAACTAATTTGTCAAGCATTTGATCCAAGAAAGGTAAAGAAAAATGATCCTTTCTAGTGGCGTCATTTAACTTCCGATAATCAATGCAAATTCGCCATCCAAGAATCTTGTCTTGTAGGAATTAATTCATTTTTATCATCGATAATGATGATTACTCCTCCTTTCTTCGGAACACAATGAATAGGACTTAACCATTAGCTATCCGAAATAGGATAAATAATTCCAGCATCTAACCATTTTAAAATTTCTTTTTTAACAACCTCTTTGATGATATGATTTAATCTTCTTTGTGGTTCAATAGTAGGTTTAAAATTTTCTTCCATTAAAATTCTATGCATACAAATGGAAGGGCTTATTCCTCTTATCTCAGCAATAGTCCAACCAAAAGCTTTCTTATAATTCTTTAACACTCCTATTAATTTTTCTTCTTGATCTAAACTTAGCTCAGAAGAAATAATAACAGGTAAAGTTAATGAATTTCCAAGAAATGCATACTTTAAATGTGAAGGTAACAATTTTATTTCCAGTTCTTGGGCTTTTTTTATTGAGGGTAAAAGTATATCATTTTGAGTTATGTCTAAAGTTTCCCAGCTATCTTTACTATAATGAGTTTCTTTAAGTAATTCTTCTTCTTTTAGTTCTTCATTTTCATCAGTTAAAAATTCAATTTCTTCTTCAGGAATGATTTTACATTTTTCTTGATAGTGTTTTTCAATTATAAAATCAAAAATATCTATTCGATAGCATTTTTCTTTGTTAGGGTACTTCATCGATTTAAGAACATTGAATTTAATCTCTTGATCATTAACTCTCATAGTTAATTCTCCTTTTTGCCCATCAATCATAGCTCGTCCGGTAGCTAGAAAAGGTCTCCCTAAAATAATTGGTATTTCTTTATCTTCTTCCACATCAAGTACAATGAAATCCACAGGGAAGATAAATTTATCTACTTTAACAAGTACATCCTCTATAACTCCTTTAGGGTAAGTGATAGATCTATCAGCTAACTGAAGGGTTACAGTGGTGGGAGTAATCTCTCATAAATTCAACCTTCGATAAATAGAAAATGGCATAAGATTAATACTAGCTCCTAAATCACATAAAGCTTTTCCACAAAATTTTTCTCCAATAGCACAAGTTATAGTAAAACTTCCAGGATCTTTAAGTTTTTGAGGTAATTTCTTTTGAATTATTGCACTACATTCTTCACTTAATGCAACAGTTTTAAAGGCTTCAAATTTTCGTTTCTTACTTAATATATCCTTCATAAAGTTTGCATAAGTTGGCATCTGTTCCAAAGCTTCAGCAAAAGGTATGTTTATAGTAAGTTTCTTAAAATTTTCAAAGAACTTAGAAAATTGATGATCATGCTTCTGCTATTTTAATCTTTGAGGAAAACGTGGTGGTGGTTTTTCAACTTCCACATTAATAGAAATATTAGTTTGATCTTGATTAGGAGAAGGAGTTTTTTTAGGTTTTTAAATCTCTTCAACCTCAATCTCTTTTTTCAATTTCATTTTGCATTCTTTCTTTTAATTCCTTTCCACTTCTAAGTCGTACAGCTTTAACATGTTCATGTTCTTTTCCAGTTTCTTTTGGATTAATTTCAACATTACTAAGAAGTGTTCCTGGAGGTCTGTAATTAATTAAATTAGCGATTTGTCCCATTTGATTCTCAATATTACGAATAACAGTATTTTGATTTTGTAATTGATTACTCATTTGTAAAATTAATTCTTCTATTGATAACTTTTTCTGTTAATTATTAAATCCAGGCGGTTTATAATTTGAATTTACTTGATTATTCCAATTTCCAGTTAGATGGGATTGATTATTACACTATTGTTGTTGTTGATTATTCCAGTTAAAATTAGTGTGATTTTTCCATCCAGGATTATAATAATTTGAATACGGATTATTTTTACTAGCAATAGCTTGTAAAGTTTCAATAGTTTGAGAATCTTCAATATTAGATGAGTTGTTATGTGATATGTTGATGGCAAAATTATCTATTTTTTTAGATATTGCAGCTACTTGTGAAGCTAAGATAGAAAAGGCTTCGTTATCTTGAATACTTGACATTCTTTTAGGATTAATCCTTTCAGAAAGCCATTGAAAATTATTGTTAGCCATTTCTTCAATTAAAGATAAGCTTCTTAAAATGATTTACACATTAAAGAACCTCCAGCAGCAGCATCAATAATTGATTTTAGTGATCCAATTAAACCATTATAAAATGTTTGAATAATTAAACAATCAGGTAAAGCATGATGAGGACATTTTCTTAATAGTTCTTTAAATATTTCCCAAGTTTCATAAATTGTCTTCCCATCAAATTGACTAAATGAAGTAATATCATTTCTTAATTTAGCAGTTTTAGAAGGAGGAAAATATTTAGCAAGGAATATTTGTATCATTTCAGCCCATATTTTAATAGAACCTGTTGCTAATGAGTTCAACCACATCTTTGTTTTATCTCTTAAAGAAAAAGGAAAGAGTCTAAGTCTAATAGCTTCATCAGAAACATTGTTATATTTAAAGGTAGCATAAAGTTCTAACAAACTAGCAAGGTGTAAATTTGGATCCTCATTTGGTGTTCCTCCAAATTGATTATTCTGCACCATTTGAATGATAGATGGTTTAAGCCCAAAAGAATTACCATCTACAGTCGGTATTTGAATACTACTATGAATTTCATCAACTGTAGGGTTAGCATAATCCCTTAATGGTTTGTAAACATTTTGTTCATTAATTTCAATTGGATTTTGTAAATTGTTATGTAAATTAGCCATCTCTTGGATTTTTTTGAGTTTGTTTTCCTTTTTTTAATTCTTTTTAACAGTTCTTTCTAATTCAGAATCTAAAGGTAATAATCCTTCAGATCCAACACTAAGCATAAAAAGTAAATTAACAAGAACTAAAATCTCTACTTATTAGTAAAAAAAATTATTTTATATATATTTTTTATTATTATTATTTTTTTATTTTATATTTTTGACAATAAAATAAAATGAATAAAATAAAATAAAATAAAAATATTTAAAATCTAAAAAATTGCCTCCGCTCCTCCCCAGGCAACGGCGCCAAAAACTTGACCCACGCTAAATATATCCGTACTAAAAATTCAATCCCTGGCAACGGTGCTAAAAACTTGACCTGTAATCCGCTGATTACAAATATAATAATTAATGCTTTCAAATATATGTAATAGAAAATAATAGCGGCTAGTGTATATAAATATAATTTTATCAAAAATATTTTACACACTAGGGGTACTACGCAAGTATACGTATCGTATCAAGTAATATAGGGCTTTGAAACAAAGACCCCAGTATCGATCCCACGAGGAGTGAGTTATGGATTTTTAAATATTTTAATTTTATTTTTAAGTATTTCTTTTATAGTTATAAATTTGATATTTTTAATTTAGTAGATGCAATAATAAAGCAGTAATGAAATGATTGATGTAAATAGCAATAAAAAAACAACTTTCTTCCTTTCAATTAATCCAAGATTTTCTAAGATAATGATAATATTTGTGGAGAATATAAATTTATGTATTGTGCCAAATAGAAGCATTCATATTCTTTACCCTTTCGATCCGGTGTAAAGAACATTGGCTAGCCTATAGATCAGGTCCGGATGTATTGTTAGTAGAATGGGTTAATTTAGGCTCACACTACTAGATGTCCAAGGGTGGCTATGGTCGGCCCTACTAGTGACCCTTTCCTTCTCTATAAACCAAATCACAAGAATTTAGTCTGTCACTCTAAAAACTTATCAATTCTACGCCCATTATATAATATCTTCCTATTTATTTGCTCTTTACCTTGAATAACCCACACAAGGCCTTCGAATACCCAAGGATTCGTGTGATATCTACTAGTTAAGAATTCATCTCCTTCTAGGTATCAAAACTCTTCAACAGATTTTAACAATTTAAATGGCCAATTTAAATAGTAAATTAAGATTCGGTATTAATATCATCACAATGTTTTAAAATATAAATAGTTTTTAATTCTCCAACGAATTTTATATTATCTTATTTATCTTTTCATAATTGAAAGGAAAAAGTAAACTAACTACTCAGAACACATTAAATTTAAACAACAAAACATAATAATGAAACTTTGAATAAAATTACAAATACTTATCTCAAGTGTTTCTTCTACTGAACCTCTGAATTCTTCTGACTCCAAGGCAAATAAACTTCAAAAGCACCAAATCTTTAAACTCACAATACAAACTCTAAATAAAATAACTAACTAATTTATGAAGGATAGTAAAATGTGGCCCTAAAGTATCTCTCTAATTCTCTCTCTAGATGGGGCTCTAGATAGGGGGGCGACTTTTTCTGAAGGAGTACCCTCCTATTTATAGGCTTCAAGGGTTGCCTCAAGGCACCTCTTCAAAATATGTCTAAATTCAATGAATATTCTAGAAGGTGTGTCTGGCGCCTAGGCGCAGAACTCTACGTCCAGTTCTTCTTATCTCTTCACTTTGGATCGCAGCTCTTCCCGATTAAAACTGTTTCCAAGCGTCCAAATACATTGTATCACATGTCCTATAAACCAGGAACAACTGCCAGTCTTCTAGAAGGTCCAATAACCGCTAACACCGTCAAAATAACCGTCCAAAAGTCGTCAAAAATCTTGACAGATCTCGTATCTACCTGGCGTCTAGGGGCCGGATTCTGGCGCCTAGGTGCCAGACCAATAATTTTGACAATTTTGCATTTTGGCTCCATTTTTGCTCCTTTTTGCTCCTTTTTCACTTTTTTCCTTCTTGAACATTTTTCCATCACCTATATCCAAAAACACAAAAATATCTTTCATTAAAGCATAATATCCTTAAAAATTTAATAAAAATCAAGGCATAAAATTGGGTATTTTTTTCATGGATCACTACCCCATTCGGGATGTGAGAGATTAACTCTCTGCCTGATGGCTTAGCATGAGCTTTAAAGCATCGGGACTTTCCCACATGAAACAACCTTCCTTTGATGGCCTATACCCCAGGTCTATGATAATATGAAGCAAAACTCCTTTTATCGAGAGTATTTTTAGGTATCCCCCATGATGTTATTAACCAGTAGGAATAATTTCCTTTGGGAGTTTTCTTGACCCCCGAACAGGTACATACACCTGACTCTCTGGTTATGGGTAGTCTACATAGATACTTATTTCGCAGATAATTTTCAAAGGTGCCTCCACCCAATCTTGTTTGGGCAGACATGCTTTATCTATCCTTATGAGGTTCATCGCACGTAGACTGTCCATATTTTTATTTTCTCTTGTTTGTCATTTTGTCGTATGTCCCTTCTTATTTGGTTCCTCTCCTCTTCAAATCACTTATTTGATTCGGGAGGGAGATTTATTCGAATAAGGGAAGTATACAATGACGGACAAGCTGGCGACTCCTTTTAAAATAAAAAAGAGAAAAGAATACGAAAAACAATAACACCATGAATAAAACCTTCGTGAATATAAGAAATACCTATATTATATAAAATTTTTGTGCACATTTCTATACCTATTTTTGATGATATTGCACTTTAATAGAAGGTATTTGTGTATTTTTCTTTCAGGTACACTTAAATGGACCAAATTTGTCAAAAAAAGTGAAAATGAATCAAATTTGGAGTAAAAATGAAGAATGTGTTAAAATGAACTGGGGCGCCTAAGCGCCCAGATCTGATGCCTAAATGCCAACAGACAAAGAAGGCCGCACCTAAGCGCTTAAGGGCCAGGTAGTTACTTTACAATTTTAATAAATTTTTGGCAAATTTTGAAGAGATGTTTGAGGCATCCTTTGGTACAAACATGGATAACTGATCAAGGGCGCCAAAAGACATTCAAATTTCACTTGAAAGGATGCATCTATTGGGTAGATTCATTGAATGTGGACTCATTTTGAAGAGACACCAAGACATATTTTAATAAAGTATAAAAGAAAGGAGTTTTTAGAGTAAAAAGAGGTTGTTAGGGAGGAAGTAAAAAAAAGATTTAGTGTATTTTTAGTGAGTAGTTAAATAGAGAATTTTAAGGATTCTTACTTAGGGTTTCTTCACACTTTTCTTATTCATAGTGAAAAAGAAGGTGAGTAGGGATTCCTAAGTAAAAATTCATTAATGTAGAGAGATTTAAAACCTCTTGGGTTGGGCGACTAGTCTAAGGGATTCTTGAAAGAAAAAGGAAGAGATTCAAAGGACTTCAAGAGTTTAGGGGAGAGGAACTTGAGATAAGTTTTATCTTTGTAATTTGGTTTTAATTAAGACTTCTAGTGTTTTCTACATGGTTTTTACTTTTAATACTACTTTTTTTTCTCCATAGATTCTGAGTAGACTTCTTAATCTTTTTCCTTAAAATTAAAATTAATTAAGTGTTGGATGAAAGTTGTGGAAGTATTGATCTTTAATGTTAGAATAAGTTGTGATTGATTTAATCCTTGGACTTCATTTACTTCTTGATTTGGGCAAGGAAGATGTTAACATTTGTTGTGAGAACATGTAAGATCCTAGTAGATATTGTCTCAGTCAACAATAGATAGAATATACATGAGATTTTATGGATGAGAAAGTAATTTATATAATTTTGTGACAATAAATAATGAAATATACTTTGATGGGTGTAGAGTTAGAGACTTTAGGGGCTAAAGCCCCTAATTTGGTTTATTTTTTAGGCTTTGATGCGAGATGTTAACCCCCAGGTGGAGGGAAAGGAGAGAACTTCAGAGTGACAGCTATTATCTTCCCTACCTAACCCGTCTTCAAAACTATTCAAACGTTAAACTAGCCAATGTTCTTTATATCATCTTTAGTAGGTGTAAAGAATAATATTGGTCATATTTGAAACAACACATTTTGAATATTTCAACAACAAAAATCTGGTGCGTTTTACTCATTCATGATAAGGAAAAAGATATTTTCATTTATACCTCTTTAATCTTACAAAAATCTCGTTACTGTTAGTAAATTGTTTACTTTATTTTACAATTTAAGAAAATATAAAAAAGCTTTGTATTTTAAAGTTTTTTGTTATCTGAAACTGTTTAAGCAAGTGTCTTTTTTTAAATAGAATTTGTGATCTAAAAACGTTTTTATCTTTTAATATCGAAATTTTTTTCCCTGTAGGATCGATATTTCGGGACTTAATCAGAGTGTACTATATTACTTGATAATGATACATATACTTACATAGAATCCCTAAATTTAAATATCACTATTGCATTCTTATTTACATCAGAATCAAGTTTTTGGTGTCGTTGTAAAGAATGAAGTTTTATATTAAAATATAAGTATAATTTGATTACCACAAGTATAAATATAACAATATTTGTATGGTAGTAAATAGAATCGACATATTTACAACACCAAAACAACCATGAATAACACTACTAAAATGTGGGACTAGCACAATACACCACTTTAACAACAAAAGATTAGCGAATAAAGAGGAATATTCCAGAAATACACCAATAAAATAGATAATAAAACCACCAAAAACCAGGAAACATACTAGAAGATAAAGGGAGAAGAGTAAGACCAACTAAACAACCTAAAAATAGAAAGAAAACACTCAGAAGAACCAGATAAAACCAACAACACCTCTACCTTAGAGAACCTCTAATATAGGGAAGGTTAATATTATCATCGTTAAGCAATAAATAATAGATGAATAATTAGAGTAATATCTAACATAATACATTCAGAATTCCTAACAGGTTCGGCTAAATAGTCTGCAGAACTATTAGTCTCCCTTGGAGTGTGAGCTCCAATAGTAACAACCACTTTTGTTAACTCTCTAATTCTGAACATTTCATCAACCAAAAACCAAGAAATTTTTTTTCCATTAAATATATATAAATAAAGTTGATGAATTCACCTTAATATTAATAAATCTCATTTTAGTTTAACATTAATGTACAGGGCGGTCAAAACTGCATAAGCTTCAGAAGCCTAAGCACAAATAACAAAACAAGGAAAAATAACATAAAAGAGCACTAGAGGATGATCTAAACCCTCCCCCCCAACCTTAGCAATATAGCTTTAAGAATTCCATCGGTATTAACCTTAATCCATGGAAAAGTAGGTTTTTTCTACAACAAGTGAGAGATTTAAAGACTAGTAGATATTGGAATATTCTACCAAGTTTCCCAATCAGCAGAAAAATTATGCCCCAGCTTTAGGAATTTCCTAATTTTATAACTATATGCCAATATGTTAGATAACAGATTATCAAACGTAATAAATACATCCTCGTGTTTTTAGGAATTACTAGCAGCCCATATAAACCACATAATAGTAGATGGAACATAGTTAAATATGTGATTTATATAACCTGAATGTTTCTAATTTTCCTTACAGTGTAATAGGTTCACCCAACGGCTAGTAGGTGTAACAGTAAGTGCTTTATCCCTGAATTCCTACTAAATAAATAATGTATAAGTGCACCCAATGAAAACATGATTAAGCTTGTCCTCCTCAACTTTACACAGTAAGCATTAAGATGGTAATCTTAACCCTCTTAATTTGATAATGTCATCCATTGGAATAAAACAATGCAAAACTCTCCAAATAAAGAAGCTCATGGAGTGGTGAGATATTTATGCCAGATTTTATCCCCCAATGCACAACAGTCCAGTTATAAAGTTTATAATAGGTAGTTTTAGAAAAAGAAGAATTTTGATTTTGCTTTATAACAATATTTTCATCGAAAATTCTATCAAAAGGGATCTTAGAGATAGAGGTAACAATGTTTGAATCAAAAGGAGAGTTTAACAGATTCAGGTTCCATTTGTCTTCCACATAAAGTCTGATACATGTAATTCTTTATTGCTTTTGGAGAAAAAAAGGGTTAAAATTTTTATTCCATTTATCTAACTAAAAGGACAATTCACCTTTCCCCAACATCCAATGAATAAAATTCTTAGCCACCTCCCGAATTTCAACCATACTCCAACTTCTAGTGTCTCCCACTTTAGATTGAACCTGTAATGGATGTGTGGACATATAGTACGTGCTTATAATGAAGGATGCCCACAGAGAATTTGTATTTCAAAAACCATAGAAGAATAAAGTTAGCCTCAGATATATGTCTCAACTATTTAAACCCAAGACCTCTAGCATGAATAGGCTTACAAACCAACTTCCATGAAGCCCAGATCTTTTGTTTATGATGACCACCCCATAAAAATTTATTGAAAAAACATTCAAGTAAGGATTGAGTAGAAGACTCAATCTTAAGTACCTCAAGAGCAAAAGTGAAATATATGCTAAAATACTCTTCAACAACATTATTTTACCGCCAAATGACAGGAATCAATTAGTCCATTCACTAAGCCTATTTTAAATTTTCTCCACCTTTGTCTCAAAGTGCATCTGCTTCCTTCTCCCCATTAATAGATTGAACCCAAGATATTTAAGAGGTAACTCAACCACAATAAAAACATTAAAGTATTTGGCCCAAGAAGCATCTTGAAAGGAAATTCAAATTTAATATATTTTCCTTAAGTTCCATTTAGATGTATTAGAAAATATAATGACATCATTAAAATAGACCAGATGTGATATCCCCGGTTTAGCCTTATTTTTATGATGAATACCTTGATGATTAATGTTAGCACTGTCAACATTTTTGATAGATGGTCAAAAACCATAAAAATAATAAGAAAAAGTGGGCCCCCATGTATAATACCTCTACCTGAAGTGAAATAAACATCAGTCTGCCCATTAATAATGACCTGATAGAAATTCCCAACCAACGAAGACTTGATGAATTTGAGAAATGGTTTCTGAATAACCCCTAACCCTGAGGTCCTTCAAGATAAAATCTCAGCTAATAGTATCATAAGCTTTTTTGAGGTCTAGTTTAATAATGAGATTGCCACCTCTAGCTTTAGCATCCATATCATATAATAGCTCCTATGCTAACGCTTGGTTCACCACATAATGGTTATTGGAAACCTATAGTTATGGAGCAAAGACCATCTTTTTGTTATCATTGTAGGATGTTTGGGCATTCAAATAAAGTTTTCTATAGGTTACAACTTAATCTCAAACCTGATAAGGTTAGAAATGTCAGTTCTTCTCAAATTATTAAAGATTGACCATTGGCTGTAGGAACTCAGAATTTGAATTATGTTGGACTTGTTGATTTTGATCCTGTTATGAATATTAACAATTCAATTCGAAATATTACCACTAAACTACCTCTACCTTGATTAAAAGTCGATTGAATCTTAGTAATTGGTGTAGGTAAATGAGCTTCCAATATGCTAAAAATCACTTTGCTAATAAGTTTTGATTTGGTGGAGGCTAAACATATCAGCCTGTAATATGCCCATTTTCTTTTATCATTACTTTTTGGTATTAAAACTATAAAAGAAGTAGCAAAATATTGCACATAGAAAGCCCTTTAAAGAAACATTGATGGCCGTTATTGCATCCTCACCAACCACGTCCCAATATTTTAGGTAAAATGTGTGTTGAATCCATAAAGACCAATAGTTTTATTCCCATCCATAGTTTTTAATGATTCCAACATTTCAAACTAATTAGGGACATCTACTGAATTTAATATTTCAGCATACTCCACAGTATCATCAAAAAGCTCTGGTCTAATTGATGGATTTATTTCAACGTTTTTAAAAAGATTCTTAAAAAAGTAAATTTTGTAAGCTATTATGTCTTTCTGATTGGTGAGCCAAGTGGCATCACTGGATTGAATTTTCAAATAGATTGATTATCCATTTATTTTTTATACATGCATGGAAGAATTTTGTGTTTCTATCAGCCTCCAAGAAGTGTATTTTCCAATCTTTTGCCTAATATAATCTGCTTCACATTTAATAGAAAAATTTAAATTTTTATAAGCATCAGTCGAATATTCAGAAAAGGAGTTGTTGGAAATTTCTAAATATTCCAATCATATAATTTGCTCTTTAGCCTTTTTAATTTTACTCTTAAAATCTCCAAAATTACTCCAATTCCATTACTTCAATTTCGTAGCCAACTTCTTATGAAGCGACCATAGCCTTTCCCAAGGAGAACCACTCATATCCATATTCTGATATTCTTCAAAAAGATCAAAAAAATTATAATGATTAGTCTACATATTAAGAAAATGGAATTGTGTGGAACTATGTTTCTGAGTTAATTTGACATTTAAGAGAATTGGCCTATGGTCGAAACCCATAATAGATAGATGATGTACTCTAGTAGTAGGGTAATTATTCAACCAAAGTTGACAACCAAAAAGCTTATCTAATCTTTCAAATTTCCTACCCCTCCACCATGTAGACATGGGTTCCGTAAAACCTAAGCCAAAAAGCGGAGAATCCATCAAAGTATCATTAAATTTATTCATTAAACTAAACATGGTTTCTTCCCCCCCTATTTTTTAGGTAATTTTGTTATCATATAAAAAAACCCTTCTACAATCCAGTTTCCTAACATAAGTGAACCCAAAACTTTAAATTTATCCCATATGTCCAGTCTCAATTGATGGTAACAACTAGCTTACACAACAGTGGCCCAGCCCTTACTAGTGGTAATGTCAAAATAGAAATGCAGAAACTGTGGATCATTAATATTTATATTGATATTTAATTCTTTCCTTGTAAAGAAACATATTTTATTAGTGCAATTTAATATGAAATTGTAGTTGTTGAATTTCCTGCTAAAACTGATCATATTGTTGCTCATTAATGGTTCCATAATAGCAGAAAATCATAATTTATAAGTTCTGAACAAATGCTTTAGTCTATCAAGGGAATTATGTTCATCAATCCCCGTGATATTTCATACCATAATATTAAGCGTCACAAGAATGATAACTCCTTATAGTTAATCTAGCAGGAGTGACATTATGATCCTCATCAGAGTAAGAGGTAATTTTATGTAATATGTTACCTTGTTCTATGCTCTTAAGCTCTAGTTTCCCTTTCCTTTTCTTCCTTGATTTTTTCACTATCCATTCTTCCTCCATAAACTGATAATCTTGAAAAATATCCTCAATACGAGAGGGGTAAGGAGCCCTACCTGTAATTAATTTTGGATGCTTGTTATTATCGGAATTATCATCATTATTTATATTATGAATGGAAGTTTGCCCCCCTTCGACACATTAGTCTTACTATGAATATTAGCATTAGCCTCACTAGCAATAACAGTATCTGTAGCAATATCACCAACCACCTCTAAACCATCAATAGAAGGATAATCCACCATGTTATTTTGATCAAGAAATATCCCCCTAGATGGTTCCCCTACATTAATATTCCCACTATCTCCCATTAAGGTCTTCCCCCTAACATGATCAACAACATACTCACAAGTTTCTTTAATCATAAGATTAGACTCCTCTCACTACATGCCATATACAAAAAGGGGTGCCTCAACAGCTTTATAATCCAGTTGATATACTAAAGTAGTTCAAGGAATAAATTTCCTTATTTCCAAATGCACATGATAGAAGAGTTCATAAAAGTAAACAAACATCTTACAACTAGTGCAATATTTTGGGGTATTTTTCAATTATAACCTTCTTACAGTAACCTTTATGGTATGATCATATCTGAATCTTATTAGGAATATGACTAGTAATATTCTTTTCAACAAGTACCTTGGCAGCAGAAGGCCATGAGAAGGTAACTATTAGAGAATCCATCTTTCAAGGTCTACCAAATAAGTCTGCTATCGAGAAAGTGCTTCCTGCTTAAATAAATGAAGTTTCAAAATCAATAGTTTGATTCAGATCACTTTAATAACTTCATAGTGTTATTTTTCGATTTTAACTATCCTCCTAACAAATAGACGTGCATAGTCCCCTTCGACAGTTATTTGTATCAAAATGTGTCTCCGATTTAGGCAATCGATTTTTTACACACCCTCTAATTTCATAATATCAAATTCCTTTTGAATCGAATCTAGTGTAGGAAGATTGTAAAGGGAATAACCAACTAGAGCCAGGTTACACGAGGAAGCAAAACTAAATTTTCATCCTCCGATAGAAATATCACAGGCTTACCATTTTTTCGTCCCTGCCTTCTTAATAAAGTTAAGATCACCACCCAGCGAGAGAGATTCATGAAAAGCTTGCGGAAAAGGTAGATTGCTTGTATTCACTGAGCTCCGACAACACATTCACATAATATGTCGCCATAACTGAAGAGAATATTAGATAATACATGCGATGGACGGTGATCCAAGCGAAAATCAGAGCATACTTTCGTGGCCATGAAATCACCGCTAATGGGCAGCTGCAACTTATTGAATAATCTGTTGATCAGTTGATTAAAAATAATCTGCTGATAAGCTAGGTGCGGTAGCTATTACAAATTTTTATTTTTTAGAAAAGTCAGACCGCAGATAGAAAGCTCCCACCACACCTAGGTAGGTGTTGTGTGAAAACGCTGTTTTCAACGTTTTGAAAATGCATAAACTGTCAAAACGCAGTTTACCTAAATAGGCTAGGTGCGTTTTCAAAATGCTACCGCACCAACTAAGCTGCTCCAAACGGACCCCAAATCCAAACCCTAGCATAGCTAACCTCCACCATCATGTGTGTGTGTGTGTGTGCGTGCGTGCGCGTGCGTGTGTCTTCAATGTGGATCCTTATGCATGTGTAGGTTTTGTATTTTATTTCTTTTAGTAGGAACTACTTTATAATGATGTAACCTAATTTTTGATAGCGATAAAATTACCACGAGTTTAAACACACACACACACACACACACACACATATTTATATATATATATATATATATATATATGATACGCCACCAACAAATTTTCATCTCCCAAAGACAAATATTGAGGCATGACACGAATCTCGATACAATCTTTTGAATAAGAAACATTCAAATCTTGATAAAAAGACATCCAGAGCTTCAATTTCAGCAAACTTATAGTCAAACTGACCAGCTCGATGAGACGAACCTAATGATATAAAAACTAGTCTAATCCGAGTCAAATCAAGCTCAGATCAAGTCATTAACCCATTCTTAGAGGATTTCTAGACACATTTGGAAGCTCAAACAAATGACGACACTAGCAAGCCTATACTCGAATCGAGCGTCTTGACAAGACAAATCCAACGAGCCCAAGATCGTTCAATTCCGACATCATTAAGACCATCAAATGCCCCGAAGACATTGTTTGATTGAGGGAAACCCTCTGGACCGTCCAATCAAAATGGCTGCATTAATTGCACCAAAAAAACTATAAATAGACCCCCAATCCTCACATGAGAGGGAGTTGAAGCCTAGAGAGAGTCTGAACCCTTGAGGACAATCTCCTACTTGACACCACCACCGACCGTCGTCGACTACAGTCAACCTCCGTCGACTATTGTCGACCTTCGTCGACCTCCGACATCGTCGACCTCTGACATTGTAGACCTCCGTCACCATCGACATCCATCATCCTCGACCTCCATTACCTTCGACCTCTGTCACCGTGGACCTCCTCCAATCATCGTCAATCAACACCAACCAAACACCGTCTGTTGACGTTGTAATGTGAAAAATATAGATACCCTTTTCCTGTCTGTGGGACAAGGGATTTCTGTAATCATTAATAAATAGTGGATTTCCTTAAGTGGGCCATGCCCCGTAGTTTTTCCCTTTACAGGTTTTCCATGTAAATACTTCTAGAGTCGTCATCGTTTACTTATTTTTCATCTGTGTGTGTGATGAATTCTCGTACATCACTAAGACAATAATCATTTACTCTACCACCGCGTATTTTCTAGTACACATCAGTTTGGCGCCATCTGTAGGAAACTCTTAATCCCACTACTGAAGTACTTGTTCAATTTCCTACATAGCAAACAAGCAGAATATTCGGGAAAATGGAGCACCTCACTCCAACACCTATCATTCCAGGGAGCAGTCACGAAGCACGCTATCCTGCCAACGAGTGGGTTTCAGGTCCTTCTATGGAGGAACGCATGCGAAGAATGGAGGAGTCTCAACTGCAGATCATATGACTCCTCCATGAAACCCAACAACCACCGAAGAACGAAACTTATTTACCATTAAATCCACGACATACGAGAAACATGCCCGAAGGAACTTGTACCGACCCCCCTCCCCAAGAAGGAACACTTCCCGTGCTAGGTCATGATGTTGAGCTCCTAGACACTACAAATTCCACTCATCCATCTCAGGCAACTCACCTGGCACCACCACATCTTGCTACCATACCAAATGATGTCATCCGTAACGAATTACATCGCCTCGTCCGGGAAGAATTTCCTTTAGAGAAAAAGGATCACTTCCACACTCACCATGATATCAATGAATCCTCTCCCTTAGCGAATACGGTCTTCCAATACCCCATCTCAACTGGCTTCAATCTGTCGAACATTGATGCATATGAAGGAATAACTGACCCCTATGAACATATAAATCATTATCGAACAATCATGCACATTTAACGTGCCTTTGATGTGCATCTGTGTCAGGTGTTCCCTGCCACTCTTGAGGGACAAACTCGAACATGGTTCTGCTCTCTGCCGGGGGGCACTATAAACACCTTGAACGAGCTGGCCAGACTATTTGTGGAGGATTTCATAGCAAATCAACGAATCATCAAGGTATCATCCCATCTGTCAGGAATTCTTCAAAGTGAAGGAGAGCCTCTCAAAGACTACTTCTGCAGGTTTTCTGTTGAAGCTCGTCAAATTCCAGGAGTGGATCCAGAGTTACTAAGGGGAGTCTTCCTTGGGGGCTTCGCCCAGGACCCTTCTACTCATCACGGATGTGGGAAACAGTTCGTTCGCTGACCTTATCCACCGTATTGAGGCCCAAATCACTGCAGATGAAGCCATCAATGCACATAGGGAGCAATTTGAGAGATTTGGGGGAATGCACAAGGTTAACTCTAGAGAAAATAATCAATCTTCGCAACGGAGAAAGTTCAAACAACCAAAAAATCATGACCTTCTTCTTCAACCTGCAAGCCAATGAATTGAATATCGACCCAAGAAAGAATATACACCCCTCAACGCGTCGCGTGCTAACATGTTGATGGCCATTAAAGATGAGCAAAATATTAAGTGGCCTCACCCTCTATGACCTAACTCGGGGACTCAGGAGCAATACTATCATTTTCATAGAAGTTGCGGCCACACCACTGAGCATGCAAACCTCTCAGGGTAGAGATTGAACGGTTGACTCAACAAGGATATCTTGGTCGATTTATACAAAACAAGATGACTTGTATTTATAATGCTCTCATTGAGGGGCAACAAATACAAAGGCAACAACATGGGGGTCACCCAGTTGTGGGCGAAATTCAAACAATTGTGGGAGGCCCATTGCTAACTAATCAAATTCTTATCACTACTTCTAGTGAACCAACACAAAAGAAATTGCGCCTTGAAGCTATCACTTTTGATGATTCTGAGTTAGAAGGAGTTTGAGTACCTCACCAAGACCCTCTCGTCATTAGCGTAGGAATTGACGAACCCTGCTACAACATAAAAAGGATCCTAATCGAAAATGGTAGCTCTGTTGATATTTTGTTCTACTCCACTTTTCTTAGTATGGGACTGACAAGAGAAAAACTTCAACCTGATTCTTTGTCATTATATGGTTTTGATAATCGATCAGTAAGGGTCAAAGGAACAATAAATCTTTCTGTTGTCTAGGGAGATTTTCCTCGACAGGTAACCCGCTCAGTCCAATTCATCTTTGTCAAATCAGAAACAGCATACAATGCCATCATTGGGAGACCCCTGCAATCCATCTTTTGAATCATGACTTCTGTTCTACACTTGAAGTTCAAGTTTCAACCCCAGCAGGGATCAGCATTGTCTGAGGAGATCAACAGATAACACAATCATGCTACCTTAGGTAAGCTCAGCCACGCCCGTCAGTGACACTTAGCATCGAAAACTTTGATCTCCGAGATGAAGATGTATCTCAACGAGCTTCTCCCACGGAAGATTTGGTTCATGTTCCACTCTCAAATGAATACCCATCAAGAACAGTGCATCTTGGTTCCTTACTCTCCCAAGATCAAAGGTCAGAATATGTAGAACTCCTCTAGAGGAACCAAGACATTTTTGCATGGACCCCAGCAGACTTGCCTGAAGTTGACCCTGAAATAATCATGCACTCTTTAAAGGTAGATCCAACCTTTAAACCTGTCATCCAGAAGAAGCGCAATTTTGCTCTAGATCACTTACAAGCTATTGAACAAGAAGTCAACAGGCTTCTTGAAGCAAAATTCATACGGGAAGTACAATACCCTACATGGTTGGCCAATGTCGTCATGGTGAAAATAGCTAATGGGTCATGGAGAATGTGTGTCGATAATACAGATCTCAATAAAGCCTGTCCGAAGGATAGTTTTCCCCTCCTGCGCATAGATCAACTCGTTGATGCCACTTCTGAACATCAGATGCTCAGCTTTATGGATGCATACTCAGTGTACAATCAAATAAGGCTGAACCCAGTAGATGAGGAGGCCACCTCTTTTCAAACAGATAAAGGCTTATATTATTATTAGGTTATGCCATTCGGATAAAAAAATGCTGGTGCAACTTATCGACGTCTCATGAACAATGTCTTCAGAAACCTTCTCGGGCGTACAATGGAGGTTTACGTTGATGAAATGCTAGTAAAAAGCTTGGAATCATCTCAACACATTTCTCATCTTAAGGAGTGTTTTGAAGTCCTTCGTCAATACGATTTACTACTTATCCCGACTAAATGTGCTTTCGGGGTCACATCGGAGAAGTTTCTAGAATTCATGGCTACTCATCGTGAAATTGAGGCAAACCCAGAAAAAATCAAGGCGTTGAGAGATATGGTACCCCCAAGGAACATTAAGGAGGTACAATGCTTGAATGGTCGTATAGCCGCCCTATCCCGGTTCTTAGCTCGTTCTGGGGATAAGTATCTTCCGTTCTTCAAAATAATTAAGGGTGCTCGAAACATTGGCTTTCATTGGACAGATGACTGTCACATCGCCTTTGAACAACTTAAGGCATACCTTGCTTCACCACCCTTCCTCTCAAACCCCGTCCAAGGGGAAGTATTATATATCTACTTGGCTATTTCACCTCATGCAATAAGCTCAGTCCTTATCAGGATAGAAAACACAGTTGAGAAACCAATGTATTACGTCAGCAAGATTCTCTCTATCCAATGGCAGATAAGACTGCATTGGCCCTAGTATTCTCAGCAAGGAGACTTTGTTCGTACTTTCAAACTCACACTATCGGTGTCTACACACAACTCCCTTTGAAGGCTATCCTACAAAAACCAGAAGCATCAGAAAGATTAGTTAAGTGGTCGGTAGAATTGGGAGAATTTGATATTCATCATCTACCACGACCAAACATCAAATCACAAGTTTTAGCTGATTTTGTGGTAGAATGTACAGCGCCTGCCTTTAAGGAACCATCTTTTTCTCCTTCACGGTCACCCCAGTGGATGCTATATCTAGACAAAGCATCCAAAAACTCAGGAGCTGGTGCAGGATTACTACTCATCTCCTCGAATCAAGACATTTTGGAATACGGACTTAGCTTGAAATTTCCAGCCACTAATAACGTTGCTGAATATGAAGCACTTGTTGCTGGATTAAAACTTGTCATAGACTGTGAAGTACGAAACATGATTATCTACACTGATTCTCAACTCATCGCATCCCAAGTAGAGGGAGAATTTGACACTCATAACTCACAATAGGTGCAGTATCTCAGTTTAGTAAAAACACTTCTCATCCAAATTGAAACATATCAGCTCATTCACATACTTCGAGAGCACAACACCAAAGCTGATGCCCTCTTGAAGCTCGCAACTTCAACAACTGGAGATCTCTATATAAGGTGCATTGAGGAGATGCATTTTCCAAGTATCCAAGGCCCATGGGTGATACTGTCTATAGATGATCCAGAGGAACCATCTTGGATGGATCCCATCATCTCATTCCTTCATGACGGAACATTGACAGATGATGTTACTACATCAATTCGCCTCTGACGCATGGCTGCCAACTTCATACTTATTGGGGATGAACTGTATAAGAAGGCATTTGTAGGACCATACCTCAAGTGTCTTCCTCCATCTGAAGCTGATTATGCGTTAAAAGAGGTTCATTCCGGGATATGTGGGGAGCACCTTGGAGACAGGGCTCTTGCTCTGAAAATAATGAGACAAGGCTTCTATTGGCCCATGATCAAACAAGACGCATTAGAGTTTGTGCAAAAATGCAAAAATTGCCAACTACACTCCATTTTTATGCAC
This sequence comes from Papilionanthe hookeriana x Papilionanthe teres, assembly GCA_022702705.1. Lineage (NCBI taxonomy): Eukaryota > Viridiplantae > Streptophyta > Magnoliopsida > Asparagales > Orchidaceae > Papilionanthe > Papilionanthe hookeriana x Papilionanthe teres. The sequence continues at coordinate 80,253,220 of CM040428.1, read as the reverse complement.
GAACCGCCAATATAACTCACATCTTTTCTGAGTCCTTCGACTTTTGCCCAATGGGGGGTAGATATCATGGGTCATTTCCGATAGCTGCTGGACAACGAAAATTCATCATCTTAGTTGTCGATTACTTCACCAAATGGGTAGAAGCAAAGCCTCTTAACAAGATCACTGAGGCAAATGCCAATCTGTTTGTTTGGAAAAACATCATCTATCGCTTTGGGCTTCCTGCGAAAATTATCATTGATAATGGAACTCAATTAACTGGAAGGGTCTTCACATCATTCTGTAAGAATCTTCACATTCAGTTGGTGCATACTGTTGTGACACATCCCCAAACAAACAGAGGTGAAAAATCGAACAATGCTCAAGGGGTTAAAAACTCAACTTGAGAAAGCTGGGGGGGCAGTGGATAGAAGAGCTACATAACGTCCTATGGGCCTATCGCACCACCGCAAGAACTCCTACCTATGAAACTCCATATAACTTGTGTTTTGGCACTGAGGCTATCATCCCCATTGATATTGGAGTTCCAAACCCACGAGTTAAGTCGTTCAACTCGGATATCAATGAAAAAAGCTCCCACAACAGTTAGATCTTCTCCTGGAAATATACGATGTGGCCCACGTCAGAGCTGCTTCCTACCGCCAAAAAGTTGCTCAGCACTTCAACCGAAGAGTCAAGCCTCGACATATCTCCATCGGTGACCTGGTCTACGTAGTATAGAAGCCGTCGGTCATGGTCCCCAGTGCAATAAATTATCCCCTCTCTGGGAAGACCCATATATCGTGGCTGCCATGATCAAGCCTGGAACCTTCAAACTCAAAGATTCAGATGGGAAAATCCTGCCCCGGACTTGGAATGCTGAAAATCTTCGCAAATACTACCAGTAACACACCATTCATATAATCTATGTTCGTTAGTGTCGTCTTGCGTACAATATCAGTGTATCCCAGACTTAATAATTATTTACTTATTTCTTTTACAAAAAAGAATATCTTTAAAAAGTGTAATGGCTCATTCATGAGTCATTTTATGCTCTCGACCCGAGAAATGCACAACTCCTGTTATATCTTAGTCAGAGCATGATCAATCCCAAGGGGATTTGATCTAACCTTTTCCATGTGGGTTAACATCGTCAAGTTTTTACTTCGATAAACAACCCAGGAAAGTTTAATAGTCCTTGGTAGGCTACACCTGGTCCCTTCCACACAAGTTCGCAAGTGAGCAATGCTCTAATAAACAACCTTGGATGGGTTAATAAGTCTTCAACAGACTTCCATCAGCTCCTCCCATATAGGTTAACATCATTGAATAATACACTGATGCATAACATTAGCCAAGTCAAAGGTCACAAGTGATTTATCCCTACAATAACTTTTTCATGTATTAGAACTTTTAAGATATATTGTATCCACTATGAAATAAAAGGAAAACATGTTTCAACATTATCAATAAAAAAAATAATACAGGACGATTTCTTCTTCAATAAACCAATTTTACTATTCATCGGGTACACGATCATGAACTTCTTAGACATTAGCAAAGCGTCACTGCAATGCATCGCACCGCCGCAACTTGTCGCCACGCTGCATCACCGTGATACACCGCTGCAATACGACACTCAGCGGCAAGGCGTCGCAACAAAGGCTCGCCGCAACGCACCACAATGCCCCATCACGACGTGCCGCAACGACGTGTCGCCGCAACGCATCGCCGCATTGCGCCACTGCAACGCGCCACTGCAACCCTCTGCCGCAATGCACCAGGATGACGCTCTGCCACGACGCGCCACAGCGACGTGTCGCCGCAACACATTGCGCTACCACGACGCGTCGCCGCAAAACTCCGCCGCAATGCGCCACAAGAACGCTCCGCCACGACGTGTCTCCTCAACACATTGCGCCACTGCAACGCGCCGCCGCAAAACTCTGCCGTGATGCACGACGACGACACTCTGCCACGACGCGCCGCAACGACATGTTGCCGCAACGCATTGCGCCACTGCAACGCGCCACCGCAACACTCTACCGCGACGCACCACCACGATGCACCAAATCGATGTGTCGCCGCAACGCATTGCGCCAGCGCAACGCGTCGCCGCAACACTCTGTCGCGTTGCACGACGACGACGCTCCGCGCGACGAGCCAGAACGACGTGTCGCCACAAAGCATTGCGCCACCGCAACACGTCGCCGCAACACTCCGCCGCGACGCGCCCCAACGACGTATCGTCACTGCATTGCGCCACCGCGACGCGCCGCTAGGCCGCGGAGAGCAGCAACGACGAGACGCCACGTTACGCCGCGCCGCCCCTCCACGACAGCGCGTCATAAGTACCGCGGCAATTCTACCCCCCCCTCCTTTTGGGGTATTTATAGGCTTAAGAAGAGCCTAGTCATTAAATGCCCATTATTAAATAAACTAAAAAGGAGTGCAAGCATTGATTAAAAAAAACTTTTCAAATTCTCCTTTAAAAAAAAGAATAATAAAAAAAAAGTAAGTAAATAAAAAAACAAAAACTTTTCAAATTTTTCTTTTTGGCATTTCCTTTTGAGCTAAAAAAAGAAAAAATGAGATGCCTTGAATGTTATTATTTTTGGACAATAAAATCGATCTCACCCAAAAATGGCGGGGCAACTGATACGCCACCAACAAATTTTCATCGCCCAGCACAAATAATGAGGCATGACACGAATCTCGGTGCAATCTTTTGAATAAGAAACATTGAAATCTTGATAAAAAGACATCCAGAGCTTCGATTTCAGCAAACTTATAGCCAAACTGACCAACTCGATGAGACGAACCTAATGATATAAAAACTAGTCCAATCCGAGTCAAATCAAGCTCAGGTCAAGTCATTAACCCATTCTTAGAGAATTTCCAAACACATTTGGAAGCGCAAACAAATGACGACACTAGCAAGTTTATACTCAAATCGAGCGTCTCGACAAGACGAATCCAACGAGCCGAAGGTCGCGCAATTCTGACATCGTTAAGACCATCAAATGTTCCAAAGACATTTTATAATTGGGGGAAACCATCTGGATTGTCCGATCAAAATGCCTGCATTAATTGCACTAAAAATACTATAAATAGACCCCAACTGTCACATGAGAGAGAGTTAAAGCCTAGAGAAAGTCTGAAGCCTTGAGGAGAATCTCTTGCTTGACACCACTGCCGACCGCCGTCGACTACCGTCAACCTCCGTCACCGTCGACATCCGTCGCCGTCGACCTCAGTGACCGTCGACCTCTGTCACCGTGGATCTCCCCCAATCATCGTCAATCACCACCAACCAAACACCGTCTGTTGACATTGTAATCTGAAAAATATAGCTACCCTTTTCCGTCTGTGAGACAAGGAATTTTTGTAATCATTAATCAATAGTGGATTTCCGCAACTGGGTCAGGCCTCGTGGTTTTTCTCTTTATGGGTTTTTCACGTAAAAATATCTGGAGTCGTCATCGCTTACTTGCTTTCATTTGTGTGTGTGTTGAATTCTCGTACAACGCTAAGACGATAATCATTTACTCTACCGCCGTGAATTTTCTAGCACATATCAAAAATATATATATATATATATATATATATATATATATATATATATATATATATATATATATATATAGATATATATATATATAGATATAGATATATATATCTGACGAGCTTGCACTTAAATATATATATGTATCTGACGGTGTTGCACTTAAATCATTTAATGCCGTTTCAACTAGTGAGCTGTAGCTATTTTGAATAATAAACGACAAGAAATTGGCCTTCAATTCTGTGTTTCATAAATACAGCATGTGCAGAAGGTCCTAAGATAAATATTCTTTTAATTTCACCACTTTTATTGATCCTTTCCATCTGTTCGGTCGAATACGTCATACCGAAATAATTTCCTATTTGAAGTACTTTAAATGGAGCTTTTATTGATTTCTACAAACTGACAATATCATAATAGAGATAAAACAGTTACAGATAATTTAGAAAATAAATAATAAATCGCTTTTCGGATCTGGTTCATTAATCTGCCAGTTTGGATTAATTATGACGGTTTCCGGTGTCCGGTGTCCGGTGTCCGGTGTCCGGTGTCCGGCGAATTTGAAAAGAGCCAGACATTATTAAGAAGGTGGTATGCGTCAAGTACCTAACACATTGCTTATATTGTCATGAAACTTGAATACAAAAGAAAGAAGGGTTTCAACCTTCTCTCATTAGATTACTTTTTTTTTCGGCTAAAATATTTAGGAATTTTTTCGGACATAGCACAGAAAATATTGATATTGATATATTCGGTACAGTAACAGTTTATTTTACAGTCGTACTCTGTGAGCATTTTGTAAGCACTCAAAAATTTTCGCTGCCTGCGCAAAATATTGTGCTCCAGTATTGCTTCCTTCATGAATGTCACGCCCAACTCCACACTCTGGTCCTAATTCATGATAAGCCGAAGGTCGTGCGGGCAATCTCATCTCCTTGCCCTGTTCTGTGCACCGGTCCTCCTCCATTGACAAGAAACCAAAAGCTCAACTGACCTTCTCTTTCCTTGCCTGCATTGTCGGAGTCCATTTGTTTGTACCTACTTCCCCTCCTCTCTCTCTCTCTCTCTCTCTCTCTCTCTCTCTCTCTCTCTCTCTCTCTCTCTCTCTCTCTCTCTCTCTCTCTCTCTGACGTTAACATTTGTGCATTTCTCATTAACCTTTGAATGACTGACGTGCCAAAACTTACTGGGTCGTAAGTTGACCATATAACGCAATTGAATGTGTCAAGTAGTAATGCGGTTCAACATTACCACATATTGATCCCACAAGGAAAGTCTAATATCTGTTTACACAAAAAAAAAATTCTAGTTTGTTAATTTAGTTATCCTTTCTTAGCATTTATCTGAAAAAAGATTTGAGTCCTAAAGTCCTAGCATAACAAAGTACTTGGCAATAAAAAAAGCAAAAAATTGCAAGGAATGTTCGTGAGCTCCTTCAAGAAAGATGAAATTTATGGCTATGTGATTTTGGGATCATGGCGGTGATGATATTTTCTAAATGTTCTCATACGTGATTGTTGTCACATAATACTCATTATGCCTACGCCTAGGTTAAGAGAAGCCTAAAATCTATGAAGTTGAGACATCCTCAATCCCCATGGCATTACGAATGACTCTTTTGATCCCCATGAAAGATTGCACAATTTCTCTGTAGTATGTCTATCCTCTCGGAATTTTGTGCTTAACCCTTCATTTCCACAACACAAGGGTTAGAGGTTGTAGTTTCATGAAACATTTTAACATCTTAGTTGGCCAGACTAGAAGTAAATTAAGTTTGGAGGTTAACCAACAACAAGGCCATGTGAAACTTGAAATAAATTCTTAAAAGAAAAAAATTACGAAAAAATAACTATGATAAATCCACTACTCCCTAGATCATGAAGACAAAGAAAAGTTTAGCCGCTCATTACGAAAGAAAACCACAGATAAAAACAGCATGAAGAAATCCATTGCAAGTAACAATGATATAAAAACCTTACAAGGATTTTTTTCTCTCTGCAAAGCATCACATTTCCCACTCATAAAAACTTTTTCACAACTCACAAAGCAAATAAAAACACTTCTTATTAGGCTTTCACCAAAGGGGGGAAGACAACCTTTAAGAGAGCCCTCAAAATCTCTCCCAAACTCTTTTTTTCAACTGCTAAGCCCTAGTTGATGCAGAACTCCTTGTTCAAGCCTCCAAGTGGCCAAGAAGACCTCTCATGACACAAATACATATTTATATTCAAGTGTTATATTAGGAATCCAAAATGGGCATCCAAGCTCATGAAATTTTTCAATAGCTCAAAAATCAGCAAGAAATCCCGCAATTACAAGTTCTGGATGTCTGACAGCATGGTCATGCCAGATCCTAGTGTGGTCATGCCTGAAACTGGCATGGTCATGTCCAGACCAGGCATGGTCATGCTAGACAGTGCTATATGACGTGTTTTGACCCTAATATTACAGCTCGATGCCTAACCTGCACAACATTTTTTTTTAAGTGTACATTTATGATAAATAAGTGAAAACAATATGTAAAATATACGGGAAAATAAAGGTAAAGTAACATTAAATTGACGCATGTCATTACCCCTAACTTACCACATTTCATGCTTTGAAGTAATCACATGGCTTAGTTTAGATTATTACGAATTGTATCTTACTCGTATAGCTTTCTAGCTATTCAACATGATTATCAAGACTAAATAAAGGTGCTTAAATGTAGTTAAGATCAATTATTTGTAATGGTTATTAACTTGACATTTCCTTAATTTCCTCCATTTGTTAAGAAGATTACATAGATCCTTAAGTTGGTCTGATTTAAGTTCTCTTTTTTTAATCTCAGTTTCCTTAATTCAGTTTCAATGGATTTTAGCCAACTCAATGTTCACTTAACTTTTTCTCATGAAAATAATATTTAATTGTGTTTAAGAATCAAGGAAAAATTTATCACTTAAATCTCACTAGGCCATCTTCTAATTTTCTTTTTTTTATTATTTGTTGTGCTAACCTCAAGCTCCATCTCAAGGATTATTCATATCTTTTACTTTTTTTTTTTCTTCATTTTCTTTTATTTTTCTTTTTCTCCTTTGATATAATATATCCGGTTGGCAGCTTTTCTTTTTAACTTTTTAAATGTCAAGAAGGGCAGTGTTTCTTAGGCAATAAACTAATACTTGATTTTTTTCAATTTTACACCTCCGAGTAATCTTTTCCAGTTAAGACTTATGTCACATTGATTTGATTCAAATGAACTAAAAAGGGTTAAAGATATTTTTGGTTTGCTACTTAATATCTAAATCACAACTATTTAATAATTTATTTGTTCTTTGAACTAAAATATGAAGTTGTTAAATTATGAAACTTAACTCACTGAAGTTAATAGTTTCTAAATTACATTTCTAAATTACATTTATCTACTTTTAATAAATTATGAGAAGTAGTTTGAATTAATAAAAAATTCTAGCATGAATTACAAAATATAATGTAAATCTATTTATGAGTTACCTGACAACCTTTTAAGTTTATAATGAGGTAAAGTTTTATCCCCTAACTTATGTTCTTATAAAACATGTATAGCAGAAAAGTAACAATATAGATAAAAAGTAGGTAAGTGTAGAAAAGAAGGTAAATGCACAGACAGATGAATCTCAGTAGATGCACATGTTAGAAAGTAAGTAAGAAAGCAGTGCAGTACAAATCTCACTATAAAAGGAAAGTGACTCCATAGAAAAACAACTCTCAGAACTTCATCTTAAAAAAAAATTAAAACAGAAATTTCAAAACAAAATTTCAAACCAAATCTCAAAGAAAATTTTAAAAGAAATTTAAAAAAAATACTAAAAGTAAAACATGCTTCAACACAACAAATAATATTTGAGTTGCCTCTCAAAACAGCGCTTGGTTTAACATTCTCATCCTAACGAAAAAGGCTTCCTCTGAAATCAAATTTTCAATTTAGTAATCCTCGATCAATCAACCAATATTTTGTTGATAATCCTCATATTCAATTTTTCTTGTTACTCAGTTCTAAATATCATTCGTGGGTCTATAGGGGATTTTATTCCTAAAGGATCATTCTAAACAAAAATCTCTCTATTATTTCTTATATTTTCATATCAGTATCTCTTTTATAAGTTAAAGGAAATGAACCCTAATAGATACTTCAAGGTCTCCTTAATTTTCAGTTGGGTTCTCCCTAAGTTTTTTGATTTTGGATCAAATTCTAATGAGTTACTCTCCTGCCTAAGGAAATTGATCCGCCTTAAAATTAAAAAGAATTTTATATAAAATTTTTATTAAAATTTTAGGGATATTACTTTTTAATGAAAGTATTTCTTATGTTTTGGTTACAGGTATAACAAAATGAGTTTATGAAGAAAAAGAGTTAAAAAGGAGCAAAAATGAGTCAAAAAGAGCAAAGAAGCTGATTATTGCGCCTAGGCGCCAAATCTAGCGCCTAGGCGCTAGACATAGCAGATTAATTTTAGAGATTTCTTGATGGTTATTGGATGGTTATTGACGATTTCAAACCAATCTAGAAGCCTATGGACATTTTCAGACATTTTATAAACTAAATGCAATGAAAATAGACACCGGAGAGCAGTTATTAAACGAAGATGTGCGACGAAAATATGAAGGGGTGCATCCATTCGCGCAGTGATCCTGGCGCCTAGGCGCCACCGTTAGATTCTAGAACATTCAATGATTGTGGACGAATTTTAAAGAGGTGTCTTAAGCAACTCTTGGCAATTTCTGGAGATCTATAAATAAAGGACCATTTCTACAGTAAGGTGTGTGTGAGTGTGCAAAAGTGTGTTAGAGTGAGAGAGTAGTGTGTGAGGGAGAATTTATTAAGAGTGTTAAGTGTCTTCTTCTTTATTTTAGTCAGTGTTTAGTGTGAATTGAAGAGTCAAAGTCTTGTTAGAGTCTGTGGAGTCAGAGAAACTTCAAAGGACTACTTTGATTACATTCCAGATAAGTATTTATATCTTGTTTCTTAAGTTTAGTGCTTTGGATTTAAGTTTTATGAATATGATTTGTGGTGTTATTTCTATGCTTTCTGAGTAGTCTTCTTTTCTTTCTCCCTACGAATATGAAATGATTTTATAAAAAATTTAAATCAGATTTGATAACTTAATTTCTTATTTTTCTAAAAATTTGTGATGATAATGTACCTAATCTTAAATTACTTTACAAATTAGCCTCTTGTATTGTTAAAAAATGTGGAGAATTCTTAAGATCTGACCGTGGGCTAAACAATTCTTAACTCGTATGTATCGCATTTCTCTTAAAGGGGAGGTGAAAATAAATAGGGATATAATCTTTAATGGGCATAGTATTTATTATGTTTTTAGTGTGACAGGCTAAATTCAATCAATTTAGTTTTACAAAAGAGGTGACGGGTGATGCACCAAAAATATATACCGTTTTTGCTATATAATTTTACCTATTTTTGGTGATATTGAACTTTAAATAAAGGTATTTTTCATGATTTGTTGCAGGTATGATGACTTTAGGTGATTGGAGCGAAAAGAAGCGAAAAGGAACAAATTCAGAGTGAAAAGGAGCAAAATAGAGGAAAACTGTTTCTTGCGCCGCCGGTGTCATTTTCCCGAGAGCCCAGAAAATATTTGGATGATAGAGCGCCGGCCTCGGTGCAATTCAAATTTGAAGAGTTTTGGCGACTTTTTGAAGGGATGCTTAAGGAAGCTTTTGGAATTTCTTTTCTAACTTATAAGTAACTGTTTTTGGATGAAAATGGTGTGTTCTAGTGAGGTTCTATGAGAGTTTTAGAGAGGGAGAGTGTGTGTTGAGTGTTAGGGTTTAGAAGAGAAGAGTGTAGAAGTGAGAATTTGAGAGGGATTCTTCTCTAAGGAGTGAAGGAGAAGGAGTAAATTGAGAGATTGCTTCTTCCTTTCCATTCTAAAGAGGGAATTGAGTGTTGCAAACAAGAGAAAAGGATTCAAAGGAACTTTGAGGGATTTGCATTGGGGAAGAGAAAGAGATAAGTTGTATTTTCTTTTGTGGTTTGTATGACTTTTCTTTTATATATAAAATCCATGTTTTATTATGTCTTCTCTATGAATTCTGAGTAGTATCCTTTATCTTTCTTCTTGTATAGAGATGTGATGATGTGATGATGTGGATTTGAAGTGCTTTTAAAGTATTGAAGAAATTGTGATAGTTTTTCATTTCAACCTTAATTTAATTTTCGATCTGGCCAATTAAATTATTAAAATCTATTGTAGAACATGAACTCTGAAAGGATTTAGTGTCCTACAACAATAATGAAGAATTCATTCAATGTCCATGGATGAATTGCGTAGTTTATGGGAATTGAGTGCAATTAAATAGGGAAATGTGTTTTGATGGACTTCAAATTGGAGGTTTCAGGGGTACAGGCTGAGATCCCCAATTTGGTCCTAAGATTAGTAACTAAACTTGAAGGTTAGCTTTCAGGTGAAGGGTGAGTGGGAGCTCCGTAGTAGCAGCCGGTATCCTCCCAGCCTAGCCTTAGATTTAGTGACTGAACTTAGGATATGCCAATGTTCTTTTCATGCTTGGAAGAGGGGGTACTCTTTTGAGGGTAAAGAAAAATTTATGCTCATATTTGGCACAATACAATGAATAATTATTCCATATCATTCACACATCATACACTCGTTGCAAGAGGAAATATACTTTTCTTATATATCAAAACCTTTCAAATACATAGCTTAGTGTGTGTATGTTAATTAATTCTATTTTAAAGATATTAGAAGTAACTGTAGTTTGCTTAATTTTTACTATTTTTTGCATCTTTTTAGTAGAAGTAAACACTAAACTTTAATTGTAAATTGAGTATTGGATTTCAGTATTACGTTATCTATTGTAAAAATCATGCCCTCCCTATGAGATCGATAACCAAGACTCCATTAGAGCCCTGTATTACTTGATATGATACGTATACTTGCGTTGAATGTTTGGACTTTACAAAATCATTAAAAATATATATAAATTTGAGTTCATAAGTTCTTACAATATTAAAAGTTAGCATCAACGTGTCACTAGTAGGCCAGAACATAGTTCTTGTAACCTAGTAGTGAGAGTCTATAAATTTGTCCCTTTTTACTAATAAGACATTCTAATCTAATCTTTAAAAACTAGCTAATGTTCTTTATGAGCTGGACCAAAGGGTAAAGGATATATATGCTCCTATTTGTCACAAAACCACATTTTCAAATTCTCAACTAATTTTATCTACTTATTAATCATGGAATATTTTGTATGGGGAAAGAATCTTTGCTTATTGTTTTATCACTAGATAATTTTCATATTATGCTTATTTTAATTAATTTTAAATTAAAAGATTTTAAATATTAGTTTACTTTCTTTTAACTAAATTAATTCTCGTGGGATCGATATCTGGGATTTTAAAAGAAAACTCTATATTACTTGAAACGATACGTATACTTGCGTAGTACCCCTAGTGTGTGATTTATTTTTTTATTATCAAAACTTTAATATTTAATTATCATACATTAGCTGCTTAATCATATTTAGGGTCAAGTTTGGCCATAAGTCAATAAGCTAATTTACTTACGTAATTGTTGTCGGGTCGAGTCTTTTGCGCCTTTGTCGGGGATTACAACTAATTAAAAAAAACTTAATTATTATATATATAAAATAATAATAATAATAAATAAACGAACAAAATAATAAAGAAATATATCTTTCTTCTATTTTTATACAAAGATCAGGAACTGAAGGATTAATACCTTATAATTCTGAATTAGAGCATACTATAAGAAAAATTAGAAAGCAGAATAGATTTCGTAATTTGCAAGAAATGGCTAATGTACCTTAAAATATTGATCAGAATGTTGAAAATGAAAATTAAAATCAGCAAAAACCTTTAAGAAAATATGTTAACCCTACAGCTGATGAAAGTCATTTAAGCATTCAATTACCTGTTGTAGCTGCAAATTCTTTTGAATTAAAACCTGCAATTATACAAATGATTCAAAATAATCAGTTTGGAGGGTCTCCTACGGAAGATCCTAATTTACAACTAGCTAGTTTTCTAGAACTTTATACTACCTTTAAATGTGATCGTGTTTCTGATGATGCTATTAGACTTAGGCTTTTTCCTTTTTCTTTAAGGGATAAGACTAAGATTTGGTTAAATTCATTAGCAACAGGATCTATTAAAATTTGGGGAGAAATAGATCAAAAATTTTTAGCTAAATATTTTCTATCATCAAAAACTGCAAAACTTAGAAATGATATAACTTCATTTACTCAACTTAATGAAGAAACTATTTATAAAGCTCGAGAACAATTCAAAGAACTTCTTAGAAAATGCCCACATCACTCTTTACCAGTCTGGTTAATTAAACAAACAGTTTATAATGGTTTAATAGGTTTTCTTAAATCTATTATTGATGCTGCTGCTGGTGGTTCTTTAATGTCTAAATTATTTGATGAAGCTTATTTTTTAATTAAAGAAATGATAACTAATAATTTCCAATGGCCTTCTGATAGGATTAATCCTAAAAGAGTGGCTAGTATACAATAAAATGAAGCCTTTTTTATTTTAGTTTCTCAAGTGGCTGTTATATCAAAGAAATGAGATAACTTGTCTCATTTATCACACTTGAATGATAATTCAGGAAATACTGAAGAATATCAAACTTTAGAATTATTGCAAGCTATTGTTAGCAAAACTAATAATCCATATTCTAATTATTATAATCCAGGTTGGAAGAATCACCCTAATTTTAATTGGAATAATGCAAATCCTCAATGGGGTAACAACCAACCTATCACAACTGGAAACTTGAATAATCAAAATAATTCTAATTATCGACCTTCTTATCCTCCTGGATTTAATAATCAACAATTTAAATAAAAGAAATTGTCGATAGAAGAATTAATTTTACAAATAAGAAGTCAATTGCAAAGTCAAAATGTTGCAATAAGAAATATTGAAAACCAAATGGGGCAAATTGCAAATGTTATAAATAATAGACCACAAATCCAAGAGAAAATGGAAAAGATCCTGAGCAAATTAAAGCTGTGTTACTTAGAAGTGGAAAAGAACTAAAAGATGGAAAGAGAGTAAGATTCAGAAAGAAACTGAAGTGGAAGAAGTTGATAGACCTAAAGAATAAGTATCTGAAACAGAGAATTAACTACCATCTCAAGATGAATATGAAAAATTTCCACCTCCATTTCCACAACGACCTAGCAGCAAAAATTGGATCAACAATTTTCTAAGTTTTTTGAGGTATTCAAAAAGCTTACTATTAATATCCCAGTTGCTGAAGCTTTGGAACAAATGCCTAAGTATGCAATGTTTATGAAAGATATTCTTAAAAAGAAAAGAAAATTTGAAGCTTTTGAAACTATAACACTAAGTGAAGAATGCAGTGCAATTATTCAGAGAAAACTTCCACAAAAACTAAAAGATCCTGGAAGTTTTACAATAGCTTGTGCTATAGTAGATAAATTTCAAGGAAAAGCCTTATGTGATTTAGGAGCGAGTATTAATCTCATGCCTTTATCTATCTATAGGAGATTAGATCTAGGAGAAATTTCTCCTACAACTGTAACCTTGCAATTAGCAGACCAATCTATTACTCACCCTAGAGGAGTAATAGAAGATGTTTTGGTAAAAGTGGATAAATTTATTTTCCTTATTGACTTTATAATTCTGGATATGGAAGAAGATAAAGAGATTCCTATTATACTAAGAAGACATTTTCTTGCTACCAGACGAGCTATGATTGATGTGCAAAAAGGGGAGTTAACCATGATAGTTAATGATCAAGAAGTAACAATTAATGTTCTTAAATTAATGAGGTATCCTAAGAATGAAAAGTGTTATAGAATGGACATTTTGGATTACATTATTGAACAACATTTTCAAGAAAAATGTCAGATTCATTTTAAAGAAGAAGAATTTATAGACCCAAAAATTTAAGTGATGGATGCAATTCTGAAGAAATAGAATTAAGAGAAATTCATTACATTAATGAAAATTAGGAAATATTAGATACTTCTGAAAGTAGTGAATTCAAATCATCTATTGAAAAAGCTCCTGAATTAGAATTAAAAGAATTACCCTCTCATTTGAAACCTGCTTTTTTAGGGAATTTTTTAACTTTACATGTTATTATATCTTCTGAATTGACTGCTAATCAAGAAGTAAAACTGCTTAAAGTATTAAAAGAATATAAAAGAGCTATAGCAGATATTAAAGGAATCAATCCTTCAATTTGTATGCACAGAATATTACTAGAAGCTTACAGTAAACCCAGAATTGATACTCAAAGAAAGATTAAATCCAATTATGAATGAAGTTGTTAAGAAAGAAATGCTTAAATGGCTGGATGCTGGTATTATATATTCAATATCAGATAGTCCTTAGGTAAATCCTATTCAATGTGTTCCAAAGAAAGGAAGAGTAACTATTGTTAAAAATGAGAATAATGAATTAATACCTACTAGACAAGTTACTGGTTGACGGATTTGTATTGATTATAGAAAATTAAATGATGCCACCAGGAAAGATCATTTTCCTCTTCCATTCTTAGATCAAATGTTGGATAGATTAGCTGGACATTTTTATTTTTATTTTTCAGATGGATATTTTGGATATCATCAAATACATATTGCTCCTGAAGATCAAGAAAAGACTACATTTACAAGTTCGTATGGAACTTTTGCTTTCCGAAGAATGCCTTTTGGATTATGCAATGCACCTGTCACTTTTCAATGATGTATGATGGCTACTTTTTGTGACTTAATTGAAATTGGAATTGAAATTTTTATGGATTATTTCTTGGTATTTGGAACTTCTTTTGATTCTTGCCTATATAATTTATTAAAAATATTAAAACGTTATCAAGAAACAAATTTAGTTCAGAACTGGGAGAAGTACCAATTTATGGTTGCAGAAGGAATTGTACTAGGTCATAAGGTTTGTAAAAATGGTATGGAAATTGATCAAGAAAAAATTCAAGTTATTGCTGCATTACAACCCCCAACTTATGTTATTGGTATAAGAAGTTTTCTTGGGCATGCTGGATTTTATAGGAGATATATTAAAGATTTTTCCAAGATTACAAAACTTCAATGCCATCTTTTAGAAAAAGATATTAAATTTGAATTTAATGAAATTTTCCTAAAAGCCTTTAATTTGTTAAAAGAGAAATTAATTACAGCTCCTATCATTATTGCACCTAATTGGGAAAAACTATTTGAATTAATGTGTGATGCAAGTTATTATGCTGGGCTACATTAGGACAACGATATGATAAGATGTTAAAAGTTATATATTATGCCAGTAAAACTCTTAATGAAGCTCAAATTAATTATACTACTACTAAGAAAGAGCTATTGGCTATAGTATATGCTTTTTGACAAACTTCATAAATATTTACTTAGAAATAAATGTATAGTGCATACAGATCACTCTGTTATTAAATATCTTATGACTAAAAAAGAAGCTAAACCAAGATTGATTAGATGGATTCTTCTGTTGCAAAAATTTAACTTCCAAATACTCCATAGAAAAGGGCCTGATAATCAAATTGCCGATCATTTATCTAGAATTAAAAATAATGAAATGAATGATAAGGATGAAGTAAACAAATATTTTTCTGATGAACAACTTTATGTTGTTTCTGCCAGATTAATCCCATGGCATGCTGATATAGTTAATTATTTAGCTAGTAACATTATGCCGTATGGATTAGATCAGTATCAGAAAAAGAAATTCTTACATGATGTTAAATTTTATTTTTGGGATAATCCCTATCTATTTAAACAATGTAAGGATTCTATTATACGAAGATGTGTTCCTTATGAGGAAACTTATGAGATTTTTCAAAAATGCCACAACTCTGAATTTGGTGGACATTTTGGAATTGATAAAACTGTTTTCAAAATTTTACAATCTGGATTTTATTGGCATAAATTATTCAGGGATGTTAAAAATTTTGTTAATTCCTATGATCGATGTCACCGCATAGGCGATATTTCTAGAAGAAACGAAATGCCAGTAAATTTCACTCTGGAAGTGGAAATTTTCGATGTCTAGGGTTTAGATTTCATGGGACCGTTTGTGCCTTCTTCAGCAAAAATATATATTATATTAGCTGTTGATTATGTTTTGAAATGGATTAAAGCAATTGGTTTACCTCAATGTGATGCTAAAAGTGTGCAAAAATTTTTAACTAAAAATATTTTCACTAGATTTGGAATACCATGGATAATCATCATGGATGGGGGAAGTCACTTTAAGAATTTTCTAATTCAGAGATTAGTGAGCAAATTTGGAATCATACATAAAATTTCAACAACCTACCATCTTCAAACAAGTGTATTAGCAGAAATATCAAATCAAGAGATTAAAAGAATTTTAGAAAAAAACGGTTAATCCAAAGCAAACTAATTGGGCTGATATACTTGATGATGCGTTATGGGCTTATAGGACAGCTTTTAAAACTCATATTGGAATGTCACCTTATAGGCTCATTTATAGAACCTTGTTATTTACCTGTTGAGCTGGAACATAAAACTTATTGAGCAATTAAAGAGTTTAATTATAATTTAAGAGATGCTGGAGATAAAAGATTATTACAATTGAATGAACTGGATGAGATGAGAAATGATTCTTATGAAAGTACTCGAATTTATAAAGAGAAAATGAAGATTATGCACGATAAAAGAATATTAAGAAAGAATTTTGAGCCTGGACAACAAATTTTACTATACAATTCAAGATTAAAATTGTTTCCAGGAAAATTAAAATCCAAATGGATAGGGTTGTATGTGGTTGAGAAAGTTTACCCTTATGGAGCTGTGAACATTACAAATTTAAAAACAGATTCAGTAATTAAGGTAAACAGACATTGAACGAGGCCCTACTATGAATAAAGAGTGTCATCTTTTAAAGATGTGCTATTTTTAACCCAATCGGAGTAAAATGGAAAATATATCGAGTTGATGACGTTAAACCAAGCGCTTTATAGGAGGCAACCCATAATATGATTTTATATCAAGTTTGATTGTGTGTTGTATGTGACTACACTTAGTTACATATCTTAGATATACCTTTTTAAACCTTAATTGAGTATAGAACTTTTGAGAATTCAATAAATGACGAACCTGTGATTTTTAAGATTATAACGCCTAGACGCTAGAACTAAAACGATACATATACTTGTGTAGTACCCCTAGTGTGCGATTTATATTTTATTATAAAAAAAATTAATCTTCAATTATCATACATTAGCCACTTAATCAGATTTGGGGTCAAGTTTAGCCGTAATTTAATAAGCTAATTTACTTACGTAATTGTGGTTGGGTCAAAATCTTCCAATTCCTCTTCTTAAGACACTTCTGTGGATGATACTACAGACTCAACTATCTCCCTTATAGTGTAAGGTGATGTATTAAAGGTAATGTAGATGCTTCCTCATTCATCTTCCAATAAAAATCATCCAACTCAACATGCTCTTCAGGGATCAACTCTTTAGATTAATCATTATGACCCTCTACTACCCCTAGCATTCGTTGTGTTTCTATGCTAACTAAATGCTCCATTTGGATTTTAAGCCTTTTAATGGTGTAGTTTTGCTTTGTAATTGATTTAGTAGGTTTATTGTGAATTTATTCAAATGCTCATTTTATTCAGGGTAATCACTATCTTGATTATTCCAAATTTCTACATGAGTAACTTCGGTGCTCTCCCATTACTAATTATAGACACTAGTTATAATTATTCCAATTGAATTTTGGATGAATTTACCAACGTTGTATTTAAGTGTTGGATTCATTCCTCAAATTTACTATCAATTCTTCTAACGACAGTTTATCATCTCTAAATTTGGGTTTCGAGGTAATTTCCCAAGTTTGTATATGACAAATGTGACCCATGTTATAATTTTTCTAATTTTTTACACGGTTGGCTTGAGTTATTCCCCAAACTTGGTCATCGATACTAACGCTACTAATGTTCCCATTAGATTTTGGGTAAGTAGTCCAGTTGGTGTTGTAGGTATGGGAAGAGGGGTGATCAAAACTAGCTAATATGTTAGGCTATTCAAAATTCATGTGACTGCTAGCCATCTATAGGTTGGTATACTCCTACGAGGGTTTTTTTTCTAAGTGGCACGTATTCTGAAATGATGAAACATTTTATTTTCAAAAAAAAAAAATTAAACACAAGAAAAATTAAAATTGTAAAAAAAGAAGATAAAAATAACAAAATGTTTTTTGCCTTTCCTAAGAAAATAAAATAAATTTTAGCAACAAAGTATTTTTGGCTTTATAATAATTTTCGCGGCTTTCTAATTTTTAGCAACCAGAAATAAATACAACCACAATACAGATAAAATAATAAAATATAAAACACAAATGAAAAGTAAAAAATATAATGTTTCAAACTTACTCCCAAAAATTTTCAGATAAAGTCTTCTTAAAAACATAAATGATTATTAACCATTTCTTTGGTAACAACACCAAAAACTTGACATGCCAAAACTTACCGGAACATAAGTTGGTCATATAATGTAAGTGCATGTGTCAAGTAGTAATGCGGTCCAAGAGTGACGCATATCGATCCCACAAGAAAAGTGTAATATTTGTTTCCACAATAAAGCCCTAGATTAATAATTTAGTTAACATAGCATGGTGTTTATTTGAAATAAGATTTTAAGTCCTAAGGTCCAAGCAAAATAGAGTATTTGGAAATGAAAGAAAGCACAAAAAAGTTGGAATTTTCATGAGTTCCTTCAAGACTGATATGCTCATGCCTCTGTGATTTAAAGATCATGACGATTATGATATTTCTTAAATGTTCTTTTATGTGATTGTTTTCAATCAGGGATATAGTACTTCTTATGCCAATGTCCAGGTCAAGAGAAACATAGAATCCATTAAGTTGAGGCATCCCCAATCCCCATGACATTCTGCATGAATTTTTATGATTCTCTACAAAGATTCAATAATTCCCTTGAAATATGTCTATTCTCTCAGAATTTTATTGTTAACTCTCTATTTCTACTATGCAACAGTTAGAGGTTGTGATTTCACAAAATATTTTAACATCCTAGTTACTCAGACTAGAAGTAAAGTAATTTGGAGTTTAACCAACAACAAGGCCATGAAAATCTCGAAGAAAATGCTTAACAAAAGAAAATTACGAAAAAATCATGATAAATCCACTACTCTCTACATCACAAAGACACGAAGAAAAGTTTAGCCGCTCATTAATAAAAAAAACATAGCAAAAAATGCCATGTAGAAATCCATTGCAAGCAACAAAAATATAAAAAACTTACAAGAAATAGTTTTCTCTGTGAGGTCAGCACTTTCCCCTCTCCTACAAACTTTCTCACACTCGCAAAGCAAAGAAAAATCTTTCTATAGGGTTATAAACAAAGAAGGAAGACAACCTTCAAATGGGCACTCAAAATCTCTCTCAAACTTTCTTCTTTCAACCTCCAAGCACTCTTTAAAGTAGAATTTTTTAACCAAGCCTCTGAGTGTCCAAAAAGACCTTTATCATGACATAAATCCATTTTTATATTTAGGTTTTACATTTATGGATCCAAAATAGGCAACCAAGCTCTCCAAATGCAACAATAGATGAAAAAATCAGCAAAAAATCTAGCAAAATACGAGTTATGGATGTCTTATGGTGTCGTCACGTTAAATTACAACGTGCTCACGCCATACGTCAGCATAGTCACACCAAAAACTGGCATGGTCATGGCAGTTCTAGCACTGTCACACCCATATTTAGCATGGTCATGTCCTTATCAGGCGTGGTCATGCCAAATAACACTATATGGAATTTTTTGACTCCATTTTGCATATTCGACACTATAACCTACACAACATCAATAAAAACCAATGTAAATCTATGATAAATAAATAAAAATTTCAATATAATATAGAAAAAATTGTCACATTAATCACCAAGGTAAATTTATGTAAAATTGATGCTTATCAATGACCCTAATTTTGTTAAAAACAATCATCCTACGCTGATACATTCGTTTGACACATTAATCACCAAGGGAATTTGCTTGGTAGAATCAATGATTACTTTATCATGAAAGTATCTTTTGTGGAATTTCTGCTTTCTTTCTCAATGTTTTGCATTGGTTTCCTGAGAAAACTTTTATTAACCGTTAAGATGTAGCAACCTTTGGATGAAGATCTCAATATCTTGATGAACCTTATAGGTAATCAATATCTTGCTAACACTTTTTGTTACTTCACTTGACCATTTAATCTTGAAGCGCTATTTTGAGTCCTTTGCAGCTTCTAGGCTTTTACTCCATTATATTTTTTAGGTCATTTATATTTATAAAGCTATACTTTAAAATTATTTCATATGTGTCTATACTGCACTTAATCAGTTTACTGAGTTGGGCTCCCCTTATACCAAACTAAATTCTATTTGATCTTTTATTTATTCCAATTTCTTAAAGTGATGTGTTTATTGTGGCACATTGTTTGATTTGTTCACGTAGATTATGACTACAATTAAGAAAATGCTATTTTAATTTTCAAGTAGGATTTATTTGCATAATGTATCATGACCCTTAAATAATTATAATAAGCTTAAAATGTAGAACTAAAAAAAAGAGAATTTTTTCAAACACATCTTTTAAATAACACAAAAGAAAAAAAAATTAGATTAAATGAACCATGCTATCTTCATATAGTTTTTGAATTTATTATCTGCAATGATTTTTAAGATGTACTTGGAGAATCAAAAGAAAAAGTTTCTATAAATAAAAATAGTCGGTGGTGGAATAATAATGTGCAAGAAAAGATAAAATATAAGAAATTATGTTATAAAAATTGGTTTAAATGTAAAAACGTAGAGAACCAAGAAAAATATAAAACGACCTCGTGGAGTGTAAAAGAATAATCCGTGACGCTAAAAATTCGCTTTTAGTGATCTTTATAACATGTTAGATACTAAGGAAGGTGAAAAATATATGTATAAACTAGCCAAACAAAGAGAAAAGAAAATTAAAGATTTAACTCAAGTAAAGTGTATTAAAGATGAAAATCAAAAAGTGCTTTTCTTAGAAAAAGATATTCAACATAGGTGGGTGAGTTATTTTGATAAATTTTTTAATGATGTTGCTGAAAGTACGATTGACCTTAGTGATCTTAATATCGTTAATAATAATAAAACTTTTCATTTTTACCGCCGCATTAGTAAAAAAGAAGTTGATGAGGCTTTAAAGAAAACCAAGGGGGGAAAGTCTGTAGGACCTGATGATATTCCAATTGAAGTGTGGAAATGTTTTGGTGATTTGGGGGTTTCCTGGCTTACTAAACTTTTTAATATTATTTTAAAAACTAAAAAGATGCCTGAGGAGTGGAGAAAGAGCATTTTGGTCCCCATTTTTAAGAATAAAGGAGATGCACAAGAGTGTGCAAATTATAGAGGAATTAAATTGATGTGTCATACTTTAAAATTATGGGAGAGGGTAATTGAACATAGGTTAAGACGTATTACGAAGATTTCTCATAATCAATTTGGATTTATGCCGGCAGTGTCTACCATGGAAGCTATTCATTTATTGAGAGGTTTGATGGAGAAGTACAGAGATAATAAGGAGGATCTACATTTGATTTTTATCGATTTAGAAAAAGCTTACGATAAGGTTCCTAGAGATGTTCTTTGGAGAGTCCTTGAGAAGAAAGGTGTTGATATGACTTATATTCAAGTCATTAAAGATATGTATGCTAGAACCGTTACATGTGTTCGAACGTAAGGAGGATTGACCAAGTATTTTATTATTTCGTTGGTTTACATCAAGGATCGGCTTTAAGCCCATATCTTTTTGCTTTATTTATGGATGGTCTTACTGGCCATTTACAAGAGGATGTACCTTGGTGTATGCTTTTTGCTGATGATATCCTCCTTGTGGATAAGACAGGAGAAAAAGTCCAGGAAAAACTTAAATTATGGAGGTCTACATTGGAGTCTAAAGGTCTTCTTTTGAGTAGAACTAAAACTGAATACATGGAATGTAATTTTAGTAATAGTAGGTCTAGTGACAGAAGTGTAACTTTGGGTGATCAAATTATTAAAAGGTGTGAACGATTTAGATATCTCGGGTCCATTGTTCAAAGCGATGGTGATATTGATGGGGATGTTAATAGTAGAATTCAGGTTGGTTGGTTGAAGTGGAGGAATGCGTCCGGCCTTTTGTGTGATAAAAAGTACCGCTTAGACTCGAAAGGAAAATTTTACAAGATGGTGGTGAGACCTTCAATGCTCTATGGTGCCGAATGCCGGCCTTTAAAAGAGAAACATAATGTTAAGTTAAGTGTTGTCGAGATGAGAATGATTAGGTGGATGAGTGGCTTTACACTTAGAGACAAAATGCGAAATGAATATATCCGTAATAGGGTTGGAGTTGCACCAGTGACGGATAAAATTAGAGAGAGTCGCCTTAGATGGTTTGGTCACATTAAACGTCGACCACCTGATGATCTGATTAAGAGAGTAGATGTTTTAAATACAACTTATGTTAAGAAAGGCAGAGGCGGACCTAGGAAAATTTGGGCTTATTGCATAAAAAATGATCTTAATTTATTAGAATTAAACGAAAATTTGACACTAAATAGGATGCAATGGAGAAAAAGGATTCATGTAGCCGACCCCACTTAGTGGGATTAAGGCTTTGTTGTTGTTGTTGTTGTTGTTGATTTTTAAGTGACCCTATTTTTTCTTTGTGTTGAAATATTTTTTAATAGAGAAAATTTTACCTTATTTTTTTTATATTTTTGGAGAATCAATACGCTGGATTGAATTTCAAGCAAACTTGCTAATCGAATTGCTAGAATGACTTCAATGGTAGATGAGAACACAGATTTGTTAATCGTGTTTAAATGTGGCAGATATTTGAGTCAAGCTAAAAATCAAGTGAGAGAAAGAAATGAGAGTGGTAAACAGAGAATGAATACAATTCAAAAATATACTATGACGTAGCATTTGTTGAAGGAAAAAAGATTGAGAAAATTTATCATTGTCTTAGAGGCCAAAAACTTGAGTTACATTATCACAAATGTGGTACATCACCAAATAAGTATGTGACTATCTCTTATGACATGGAAGTGATGATAATTAACCAATCTAATAGAAATAGGCGAGTTGAGGTGGTGATCATAACAAAAGATGATATACAAACTGCTAAGTGAACTTATAGTTGAGAAATTGGATAAAGAAGTAACACAATAGATGTGTATCACTCAATATCTAATAGTATTCAAAATATTTACACTACTCTAGATGTTCGTAGTGAGGAGCTTGTAATAAGAGAAGATAGGGAAGATAAAGATTTATTGGTTGGAACCCATTATCACAACTCACAAAGTTTCAAATAAGTTGTCAAATCTAATGCCATCGAGACAAACATTGGAATGATGATATGACATAGTAATCAACTCGTGTTGTTGCCGCATATTCCTATCAAGGGTGTCCTTGGCAGGTATGAGCTGCATTATGTGGAGATGGTGAATGTTTTAAGATGCAACACTTAGAATCAACACATTCATGTCTATGTGTGAGCAAAGCAGGCAATAAACTAGCAACAACCTCATGGGTAGCAAAGGAATTGAGGAAATTATTAAAAAATCCTGACATTACTCTAAAGCAGATTAAGAACAACTTAATAACACATATGGTTTATCATTTCCCAATATGAGATTATGAAGGTCATGGGAACTAGCACAGGATAATATTTTTGAGTCAGTCAATGAAAATTATATATGGGTACCAGTGCTAGGTGAGGAGCATATTAGAAGGAATTCGAGATCACATATTACATATACTTTTCCTAGATATGTTTCATCCTTCTAAAGATTTTATGTGAGCTTTAAGGTTGATATTGATGGTTTTCTAATAGTTTGGCCTTGATGCTTGCCATCTAAAGTCAAAATTTTTGGGTATTATATTATTTGCAAATTCACTGGATGGCAGCAACGATTTATTTACAGTAACATTTGTAGTAGCGAAATCTGAGTCGAAGAACACTTGGAAATGGTTCTAAGAGATTTTGGTAGAATCAATTGGCACTAACTTACATAACTTCGCATTTAAATCAGATATGGAGAAAAGCCTTGAAGATGCAATCACATAAGTATTTCCATATGCAGATCATAGAATGTGTTTAGACATCTATGGAAGAACTTGAAGAAATTTTTCCATTGTAATGACAGTCGATGGATTAAAAGTTTGGTATGGACAGCTACTAATGCCTATAAAAAACACAAATTTGAATGCAAGATGGATGAGCTATGCAATATATGTCCACAAATTTACTCTTACTTATTAGGCTTACCTTACAAGTGGTCAAGGATTACTTATGTGGTAAGGGAATTTTTTGAAATAAATTGTAGAATAAAAAAAAAGTAATAGGATTTGATTTGGTTGAAATAATTTCATTAATTTATATTGTATGTTGTAAATGATGTTTTTCTCATATTCGGAGAATAAATAGATACAATGTAGTATATACAAATTTTAAAAATAGCTTTTATAGTACAAAGATGAGTTTTGAGGCTTTGGAATTATCATCAATCATTAATTACTTGGATCATGTTTTTTATAAGAAGGAAATATCACGGAGGCAAATATCAAACTTAGTAGACATGATAGCCATGAACATTGGTTTTGACAAGGTACATCGGTTTTGTTAACAACGATAATCATTTTTGTCGAACTCACTACTGATAGTGAGGATTAATAGGCAACATTTTTATTGTTGCGTTTGAAATCAGTGCTATCATTGATGGTTGGCAACGTCTTTATTGGTGTTCACAAGTGTCGCATTAGTGTTAATGATGAACAACAATCTTGTTGGTGCCAATGGGTTTTGGCAATGTTGCTGAAAGTGAGTAATGAATTCATTAAGGTGGTGGACATCAGCAATGTGTATTCATAGTGTGCATCCTCTTTATTGACGGTAACTGATGCCAATATCCTTAGTGAAATTGAGTGACAATCTTGTTAGCTTTAGTGAGTGCCGACATTAGAATCAATGTCATTTGTGTACATTGGTTTCAGAATCAATTGTTAATCTTTTTTTCATCATTGGGCCACAGTCTCGTTAGCAGTGGTTATAAACTAGAGTTGGTGTCAATGAAATACATCAACTTTGTTGGCAATATCAAGCATTGACTTTGTACTTAATATTAGTATTGACATTGGTTACCTTATTGATGGTGTTTGATTTGAAAGCAGTTAGATTTGGTGCTGTTATTATGGCAATCCAATGAAAATATTTATTCTAATTAGAAGTATATTCAAATCTTAGTTTGGATAATTAATAAAAAGTTAATAAATAAATTGGTACAAGTATGTTAAGATTAATACTTAATTTATGATGTTTTATTACCACTAATTATTTTATTATGAAATTTTGAGAGCATGATGTCAATTTTTTGAACTAAATATTCAGCTAAAGAAGAAATTATTTTTCGCTGATGATGAACACTAAAAAACATCTCTTGTCCTAATAAGAAGAAGGCGGGTGACGTGATTTTCACAAGAAAATAATAATAATAATAATAATAATACATGAAGGACTCTGAGAATCTACATCGTTAAATAAATGTAATATTTTCTGATGTGAAGCACAACGTTGGTGATGCTTAATTTTTTTCTCTAATCAACCTCTCTTTTAGTGGATGATAAATGTATCATTATATAGTTCCCCAAATATTAGTTGTACCTTTGCAGGCATTAGAGAAATCCATGATAATATCAGAAAAAGCTTTTAAAGTAATATTCACTTTATTTGTTGAGTACTGTTTCAAGCACCAGGAATTTGACTGACTGATACATAGGAACGGCTCGACTGTTCATTCCCACCATTGGGAGCCTGACATTCTTTTTGAGGTGCTCGTCTCTTAGCCAAAGCCATTTTTTGTCTTCAAATAGCACAAAAGGCATTTAATGTTCCTGATCTATTGTTGTATTAACTCCTTATCATGCTTTGGTTTAGAGACTTTGAGATACATTTCTCCTCATTGGTGTCTATTTCTTTCTTGTTGGTAACATGTTTCAAGCTCATCGTACCTTTTATGATGTTGAATCCAAATTTATCCTGTGAGGCATGCCCAAAAATTGGAGTGGTTTGAACCTTTAAGAAGAAGAAGAGAGAGAGAGGAGAAACAAATAAAAGAGTGCCCATAGATTTTCCCCGTAGTTCAAAACTGGGATATTCTCAAGCTTTGTAACCAATTTTATTTATTGGAACTAGGGGGTTACAAGAGAAAAAAAGAGAGATATCTCCTTACCAAGTATGTGTCTGGCGAGGAGTAAAAAGAACTTAATACATGCAATGGACTCCCTAGTTATAAACGATAGATGACCAAAAAGATGAAAAACTACATATATGCACCAACTTTAATAGAGGTGTTTCAGTACATTATTTACTTTTTTCATGCATTTTTGTATTTACAACTGATTTTAGCATCCTTTAATAAGGCTAGACTTTTTTCGTCAGAAGCTATTCAAGTTTGTCGACCAAGCTAGTGCCAGTCAGTTATTTTGCTTGGATGTCTGTTGGCCTTTGGAGAAGTTGTCGGTTTATGATGGTCGGCCGATCTACTTGTTCTTTGGTTATTTTTGATATTTAGGGATTTTTACGACATTCTTGGGATGGATGTATATTTCTTACTGGTTGGTCACCAACATTTGGTCGACTAGTAGTTGGTCGGCTAACTACTTTTTAGCCAGTCATCATTTTGAGCACATTCAGCTTTTCATCAACGGTAAGTTTTCGATTTGTCTTTTTAATATTGACCATCAAGTTTTCTCAAGATATGTATAGATCATTTTTTAGCGTACGTTTGCATAATTCATAGTTTGTTAAAAAAATTCCAACATGTATATGATGATAAATGCTTAATTTTTTATGTTTTATCACCACTAATTATTAACATTATGAAACTTTGAGGGCATCAGCTCAATTTACTGAACTTAGAAATTCAGCCTAAGAATAAATTATTTAACGTAGTTGATGAGCGCTAAAAGGCATCTCTCATCCTAATAGGAAGCACAAGAGTGATGATGCTAAAACACTGTTATTTCCCAATCAACCACTCTTTTGCCTCTCTTTTAGTGGATGATGGAGTATCGCTATATCGCGATAATTTCACAAGCTTTACGTAAAATAAAAGTGGTGCAGTCCATCGCATTGAAGGAGGGATGCACCCAACAAATCAAAAATTGTACTGAGAATCAGGTAATTAAGGCTGCACAGAGCAAGCGAAATAAAGAGGATTGCAGTCAAACAACTCAATTACAAATAAAAAGTACATGAAAAATGTGTATCAGTACAAAAAATTCAAAACAGGTCTGAGGATTCAAATATAGCTGTGATCGTAAACTCATAAGGGTATTACCAGAGATTCAACGGGAAATCCTAAGATCCCCGCACGTACGAAGATATTATTATTAATGTAAATAATTGGTAATTGAGTTTGGAAAATAATGTTATCAATAATAAAATATTTTCTTAATGACAATCACTGCCGAACTTTGATCAAAAGTAGGAAACGAAAATAATTTAGGAGCTCGTCATTCTGACACATATGTCATGCGAAAGAAAAAAAATTCATGTAAAATAATAATAATAATAATAAATAAAACTACATCAACAAACCTTTGTTAAGAAAATCTATTAAAATCTGTCGGGCGATCGGAAAAACTGAGAGTGGATAATGATAAAGAAGAAGAATATACCTAGTGAAGCAAAGAAGTAGATAGAGAGAGAGAATGATGAGTAACACAAGTCTTTTCATAGAATGAATTCAGCAGTTCTTTGATGTTGAAATGACTCCCCTTATATGTAGATTTCAAGGACATCTAGCATAAAATAACATATGTCCCTATTTTAATATTGGATCTTGCAAGTATTATGACACCTTTTCAATAATATATACACGACTTTCAAAATAAATAATTATTAATAATCATATATTGTTCTTGTTCGGATTGAGACTTAGCTAGCTGATGTTTCTCCTATTTTTTGCAGAGAAATATCGGGACAGAGGCTGATTTTCTCTTCTGGAAAAGGGATCAATCGCATACTTCATGAAAAAACGTTAGCATAGGGCGTCGTCGTAGACTTTGACCTGGACTTCAAGCAGGTCAAAATTGACTACGAAGAACCCTTGCTGAACATGGTCAGTTCGAAGGATAAAGAAGGTATGAAAATAGTGCTTAAATTCAAGAGTAAAAGAGACACTACTACCAAGAAGAAGAGAAAAATTGAGAATAATGGAATGAAGCTCCAAGAAGTAGCAGTTTGACAGAAGGCCCGACAGATACAGTCCATGGCCCTAACTTCATAAGGCAAGCTCGTAAGTGCTTCGTTAGAGGGAGTTCCACCAAGTCTACCTAGGAGGGCAGCATTGTCTCGCATGCATCGTCGTAACATGAACCTTTGCAAGCACCGAATGCTCGATCGATTGGAAAGAAGAATGAGTGCAAAACCAGCTTCAACAGATGTTTCAAAGGTGCATGAGAAAGACCAGATTCTAGATCAGCAGTGCGGGATATTATTCCCTGATCTCCAGTGAGACAGATGGAGATGGTTCCAACTTTAGAGCCCTTCTTCCCAAAGTATATGCCAACAGAGCTTTGCGAGTGTTGCAGGGATTGTGATGCTCTTCCAAAAGAATGCATTGTGATACCCATGAAATAGAAACTCGAGGATCACCATGATTTACAACCATATGTTCCGCAATTCGTATAGAAGAGACGGTTACAGATCATATCACAGGAAGAGTTGAAAAGATTTCACGATGTCCACCAAAAGAGTTTTTAAAACATTTTGAGCTGATACAAGGAAAGTATGTCAATACTCTTAAAGGATTGGAATTTTGCACTAATGTCTTTTTGGAACACGAGTGAAGAAGGATAGTAGACTGTGTGTTTTACTTTAAGGACTTGGTTCGTCCAGGCAGCTTGAGGAGGAAATCATATTCTGAGCCACAAAAATGGATGTGAGGAAAGGAACAAGTCACTATTTAGTGTGGTTGTTGCTATAACTTTACCATTGACAATTAAGAGAATCCCTCAAGCATCCTAAGACGTGATGAGGTGGATCTGATGCCTTCCGTGATAAAGATAATCAAAAGAATGGTTTTCTGGCTCATCCTACCAGTTGGACTGTGTACCCAACAGATGCATCATCAACATTTAAGAGGAGGAGGATTGCATTACACCCCATATTAACCACCATAATTTTCTTAGACCTTTTTGCACAGTATCCTTCATCAGTAAATGCAACATAATGTTTGGACAGGAACTGGATATTGTTAGACAAAGTGAATTCTGAGGACCAGTGGAGATTTTCTTGCCCGTAGGGCCTGTTCTAGTACTTAAAGGGAATGGAGCTGACTTGGCAAGGCATTGCATTCCAGATGTGTCACAAAGAAGGGTGTCTTTTACTTTTAGGGGAATGGACGATAGCAAGGTGCCATAAGTATACTGTCCTAACCCAGATCTCAAAGGATGACAACCTTTAGAGTTGTGAGACAACACACCTCCAAGTGTGTATGAAATGACATTTGTCGTGGAGTATGCAATAGAAGGAGGGTTAGTCTTCACAAATCCAAATAGCCAGGGTGGACATGACAGGTTACTTGGAGACAAAAATAGCTCTTCAAAAGAAGATGTTATTTTTACACCATACAACAATATTAGATTGTACTTTTGATGTATCTAATTTTCTGAAGAGTAACAAAGTTTGCTTTTGCCAACATGTATGATTGATCCAACGCCGTTGGACTAACTTTTGGATTTGGTCCTACAAATACTAACGAATAAGGAACGAAATCAAAAAATATATATACAAAATTATATATATATATATATATATATATATATGATAATAATGAAAGTCACACATATTACAAAACTTGAAGCACTTTCCAGAAGTCGACAGTCTCAACAGCAATACTCACAAAATCTATACATGCACAAGATCCCTACACCCACAAATGTCCTCACAAATTTGCACCTTTTCCCGATCAACATAGGTTTTCACAAATTCACAAATCCCCACAACTCTAACACTTCACCATATTCTGTCGCCCTCAACACCACCTAAGTTGGGATACCAAGTCATCCGGAACCTCCCTTCTTAATGTACAATTCTTCACCTCTTAGGTTAGGGTACCAAGTCCTTCTGGACCTCCCTTCCTAATGTACAATTATTCACCTCTTACATTGGGATACCAAGTCCTCTGGAACCTCTCTTTCTAATGTGTAATTCTCTACCACTTAGGTTGGGATACCAAGTCCTCCGTAACCTCCCATCTTAATGGCCAATTATCCACCTCTTAGGTTGAGATACCAAGTCCTCTGGGACCTCCCTTCCTAATGTGCAATTCACCACTTCTTAGGTTTGGATACCAAGTCCTCCGAGACATCTCTTCCTAATGTGCAATTCTCCACCTCGTAGGTTGTGATACAAAGTGCCTAGGGACCTTCCTTCCTAATGTCCAATTCATCACTTCTTAGGTTAAGAAATCCAGTCCTCCAAGACCTCCCTTCCTAATATGCAATTCTTCACCTCTTAGGTTAGGATACCAATCCCTCCAGGACCTCCCATCCTAATGTGCAATCCTTTACCTCTTAGGTTGGGATACCAAGTCCTCCAGAACCTCGCTTTCTAATGTGCAGTCTTCACCTCTTAGCTTGGATTACCAAGTCCTACAGGACCTCCCTTCCTAATATGCAATTCTTCACCTCTTAGGTTGAGATACCCAGTCTGTTGAGACCTCCCTTCCTAATGTGCAATTCTTCATCTCTTAGGTTGGGAAACTAAGTCCTCCACCTCACTTCTTAAAGTGTAATTCTTCACCTCTTAGGTTGGGATTCCAAGTAGTCAAGGACTTCCCTTTCCAATGTGCAATTCTACACCTAAGCCAAGTCCTCCGGGACCTCCCATCGTTATGTGCAATTCTCCACCTCTTAGGTTGGGATACTAAGTCCTCTGAGACCTCCCTTCCTAATTCAATTCTCCACTTATTTGTTTAGGATACTAAGTCCTCTGGAATGTAGGGGGGATAAGAAGTCCTCCGGGACATCCCTTCCTAATGTGTAATTCTCCACCTCTTAGGTTGGGATACCAAGTCCTCCACCTCACTTCTTAAAGTAAACTTCTTCACCTCTCAGTTTGGGATTCTAAGTTGTATGAGACCTCCCTTCCTTATGTGCAATTCTCCTCCAAAGCCAAGTCCTCCAGGACCTCCCATCCTAATGTGCAATACTCCACCTCTTACGTTGGGATACCAAGTCCTCCAGGACTTCCCTTCCTAATGTGCAATTCTTCACCTCCTTGGTTGAGATACTAAGTCCTCAGGGAGCTCCATTCTTGAAGTGCAATTCTCCACCTCTTAGGTTGGGATGCCAAGTCCTATGGGACCTCCCTTCCTAATGTGCAACTCTCCACCTCTTAGGCATGGATACCAACTCCTCCGGGACCTCCCTTTCTAATGTTGAATTATCTACCTCTTAGGTTAGGATACCTAGTCCTCTGGGTCCTCCCTTCTTAATGTGAGACTCCTCGTTTTCTTAGGTTGGAATACAAGTCTCCGGACCTTCCTTCTCAACATAGTGCTCATGAGTTGGATGTAAGTCTCGGTGCTTTCCTTCTCAGTCTCTCCTTCTCATCTCACTTAAATTCAAAAACCACAAAGTCAAGCCAAAAGCAAAGAAAACAACAAATGAAATCAAGACAAAGAAAAAATTAAATCAACATTCAGATTTGAAAGCCTGAATTCATAGTTACAGTTTAAAAAATACACATGTTGATTCCCCAGTGGGAACATTCTAATGTCTTCAATTTTAGCCCAGTTTGCTCAAGTACGAAGTCTCATTCGTTTATTTGCACCATTCTGGGTATGTTGAATAAGACAGTTATGTTGGTTTTGTTGATCACTTCGGTCAACACCAATACGTACGGTGTGTTTGCCTAGCACACTGCTCAATACCAATACGTACGGTGTGCTTGCCTAGCACACTGCATCTATTCATACATATTTAACCACATATATAGGTTTGCCTTACTTAGATGAAGGTGTAGGAACAAACCGCGAGTGATTTGTTTGTGTATCGAGCGAGATAATAGGATTAGAACACTGATGGTTCTTGGGTTAGGACAATCTGGGATGATGAACAGAGTTTCCAAGTTGACTGTACTTTCCCAAGAAAGAAAAGGGCAAAGCATGTCAACGAAAGAAAAATGTAATTTGGAACATGAGGGACATGGACATATTACCGATGTATGAAAGAAAAGCCTCCTGATCATAAAGAAGAGAAAAACCAGTCCCTAGTGGAGTAGCCGGAATTTGTCGGTCGTTAAAATTTGATTTTTTTTTAGGTTTTCGGTGGCCAAGATAGATACCCCATCACCCGGTTTAAAATATTTTATAATATATATATATATATATATATAGTTTTGAAAAGTAATATTTTAATATAGGCCCAACCACAGCTCGATGTAGCAATTGGCGGAGGTTCTTGGACTCAAAGCGATCGTCTCCAACCACCTCAATTGAGGCCTCACCACTTGGGCAAGGGTATAACCCAAAATCCGTAATTTTATGCTTGGTTTGGACCTTTGTGAAGAGAACTTGCTTTTACATACATATTTAACCGCATAGATAGCTTCGCTTTAATTAGATGAAGGTGTATGAACAAACCATGTGTGATTTGGTTGAGAATCGAAAGAAATAATAAGATTAGAACACGGATGTTTTTTGGGTTAGGACGATCGGGGATGATGAATGGAGTTTCCGCGTGTATCGAACGAACAGTTGAGATGGCGTTGGACAGACAAATGGTACGTGAACCATGGGCCGAGTCAGCAGTTAGCATAGAATGCACACCCTATTGAAGTGCGTTGCGTGGTCTTTAGAGCTGCCAAGGTTTGACGTGGCGTCGACTCGAATAAGTAAAAAAATACATTATTTTTAAATTTAAATAATTATAGAAACTTTAAAAATTCATATGTTGGTGTAAAAAATTCATAAAAATAACATAAAAATACCTCTGCACTCAGTGAGTAGAGGAGAGTATATTAAACCAAAAAAAGGGAAAAAAAATTGTTTAGTATTTAATTTAAACTTAATTAAACACTCGAGATAGTAATTAAATCATAACTAATTAAATAATTATCTAAATTAAATGAAATTTTGAGGGCTTGTTCTTGATGACATTAGGGGCCTTCTTTGGTATTTCCAAGGTCAGAAAGCACTTGTATAATCAAAAGCCCTAATTTTTAGGATTTTTGGCACTAAATTAATTTAAAAAATTTTAAAAAAGTAAAAATAAAGGCCAAAAAATTATAAAATCGGCTTAGGTAAGTTTAATACACCACTACTAAATCTTGACTTGGATAATGATGATTAATTTAGGGATATAATAAGCACAAATGAACTTGAAATGACCGAGAATATTTTAAAAGTTGATTTGGGTTATGCCCGAACACTTTTAGTTTATTTACGATGATTTCATTTTATAGTCACTTTACCTCACCATACATGCTTTACTAGTTATACCTGCAAAAAAAAAATGTACACATTCAAAACTAATAAAACACTTTCAAAACCTTAAAACAAACATAATTAACTCCTTTCGGATATACGTAATCCCTCGGATGAGGTAACCTAAAGTTTCTAATGAGAATTCTCCGGTCTAAATGAGTTTAGCCACTTATCTAGACGAAGTAAATTCAAAAGAAAATAGTGATGTCTGGATGATGGAACCATGGGATCTTGACCGGTGTCACTTAACTTAAATTAAAATTCCCCAAAATACCTAAACAACAACATCAACAAACAAAACCAAAAAATGACTCATAAACTGTAAAACCATTACACACAAACCTTGGAGCTACTACTTAAACGAGGAGCATTGAAGCAAAGTCACAGCAAACACAGGATGACAATCTATAATAGCAAAATAAGTCTACATCATCTAAACAAGTCTACTATTTAGTTCCTACTAGGAATTTAAACAGTGCTTAAAGTCCTACAAGTTATCCTATAATTTATATAGCAAGTAAAATTTCAAATCCTCTACAACTAATTATACTTATTTGGGTTAAATTGATGAAGATCGTGTTCTAAAGTTACCTTCCCTTGTAATGTTGTAAGTGGAGTATAAGGATTGTACAAGTTATATATGTAGCTACTAAAAAATAGGAACAACTCTCTTCTTTATTCTCTCTCCCGAATGCATAAAGAAGATTAGTTCAAATGGCTTTAATTCTGAAAAGCTCATTTTTAACCCATCACATAATATGTCACTAACATTTGCATCCCCTTATGAAGTACTTGCATCATACTCCATAGCTCAATGTGAGTAACCTAGTTGATTCTACCATAGCTCTCTCGAGTCATTATGGTTCACAACACATTTTAACATTTAACTTAGCTAGAATGAAAAAAAAATAAAGATCTGAAGGTTATTCATCACATTAAGTAAATAACAAAAAATTTCACAGCACATGACTTTCTTACACATCCTACTTAATCATATTCCATTATTGGAGAAAATGAAGAGTCTTGAAGAGTAAATTCAATATTCCTTTGTTGGAGAAATGACTCCCTATTTATAGATTTTAGAAGTAAATAGCATAAAGCTACATGTATCCCCCTTTTTAAATTGGGACATTACAGGTTATTATGACACCCTTTCACCTGCATAACTTATATTAGGTCCATTTTGTATTCATAACTGTTTAAAGAGTGGCTTCTATTGATTTGGTAATCTTGTCATTCGGTTGGTTAGTAGCCTTTGGTCAACCAACAGACATTCCGTCAGATGAAAGTTCGTCAGTCAGCCCTTTCAATGGAATTATAATTAGAGGCCCTTCTATTGTTAGGGTGAGCTTGGACTTTCGGGTTGAGGGTGTATCCTTGTAATGATGAGCAACTCTCCTTGGATAAGGGGCTTTCTCAAATGAACAAAAAGTTGGGGTGCCCTTTCGCCACCTTTGTGAGGAGTTCTAGATTCGGCTGAGAGAGCTGATCATGAATAACTGTCCCCCTGGTTGGGTGCTTTCTAGCTTTTCGTTCAAATGTGCTTCCATTCGATCGGGTCGGAGTTCCGACCGAAGGAAACGTCTCTTAGTATTTTTCATCTTTTGACCATCACGATAAGCCATCCTTTGGCTTTTATAAGAGATCGGTTGAATTTCCTTAAGATTCGTGTAGGCATATTTTTGAGGTGCAAATATAATGATGATTGTGATACATAAAGATGATGATAACGAGAATAATTACTGAGTTTGGGTTTTGTTTATTAAATATTTATAGTGTAAGTGGTTGTTTTAATTTTCGATTTCAATCCTAAATAATGGATTTTAAGTTGTTTATAATGAAATATTTTGACATATTGTGTAAGATATAGTTGATTCATAATATTGAATACTTTTGGTTATGTTGAAGCTTTATTGGCATTACAGTTTGATGTTAATGTGACCAATGTATATTTTAGGATATGGATTTAAGTTGTTCGTTGTATCTCATTAATGATATATGTAATGTTCGCATTTATTGTTTTATTGCAAGCAGTATATATGCATCCATGACTTTCTATTAGTATTCATAACTTTCTGTTAGTATTCATTTTGTGTGTAGTTGTGACAATATCAACTGTAAAAACGAATTGTTATTCAGATTTGCAACTAATAGCAATCACAAATCAGCGTCTACAAACACCCTTTAAGATCAATAATGGATGCAAAACACCTTCAAAAGAATGTCAGTGAGGATTATATCACATATTTGCGACAAGATGATGATCATTGATTGGTACTGTTTGCAATCCAGTGAAAAGTTCATTGGCGGTTGCAATTTTCATTTGTGCTATGATTTCGTTTGGGATAGCTTTTTGGTTGCTTATGCCATAGAAAATATATAATCAGCCACAAATATGGTTTGTTTGAAAGCCAATCTTTTCATAGATTTTCTTATATTACGTTTAGAAAAATATTTGTGAGAAAACATATTTAAAAACTGTGGATGAAAAGTAGTCATTTAATGCCTAAAGCAGAAAGCTAAATTTGTGTTAAACGAAGCCAAGGTGTTTGGGACTATCATTCAGTCAGCTTGTAGTCACAAATTGGTGCATTCGTTTTCGATTTGGTTGCGTTACTCTAGTTTTAGATGTTGGAAATTGTAATTTTTTTTTTAATGTAACTTAGTCTTGAAATAATATTATTTCATGACAATTGATGAGAGCATAATATTTTTTTTTAAAATTAAATCAATTCATGAATGTAATAAATATAAAATAATATTATAACAAGATTATGAAATCTTGTTCCAATTTAAAACTTAGATCATAACTTTTGAAGGTACTGAATCTATCTTTATTATTAGTATATGCCAACTTGAAGAATATGTTGATCACCGATAGTGTTTGATTTGTTTTCAGCGGTCATTGGCTGTTTGCTAATAGAAAGTTTATTTTAAAAAGATAAATTTAAGAGGATTATTTTGTTATCGAATGTAGTTATAAATCAATTTTTTTTTTAATTTTTAAAATTACATTAGAAAAAATGAAATATGATTGATACGTTAAGTTGTCAGCTCTTTCAGGTCTAAGTTGTCGGCAATCGGCCGAATCTTTGAGTGATTGGCCTTTCTTGATCGAACGACTTATGTTGTATGTTTATCGTCTTCTGACACTGCCTCGAAGGAACTGACCTGATGGACGCTCCTGACTTATGTGATGTGCACTTTAATCATTGGTGGGTCTCTTTTGACC
The DNA here is from genome assembly GCA_022702705.1 of Papilionanthe hookeriana x Papilionanthe teres. Taxonomy (NCBI): domain Eukaryota; kingdom Viridiplantae; phylum Streptophyta; class Magnoliopsida; order Asparagales; family Orchidaceae; genus Papilionanthe; species Papilionanthe hookeriana x Papilionanthe teres. The sequence goes on along the minus strand of CM040428.1, from coordinate 80,216,861 downwards.
ACACTTCCTTTGACCTGTCAGATTCCATCAAGATTTTTGATGTTGTGTTTTTAGTTTACATATTTAGTTCTCCAATTCTCTTGCTTCTCGACGGTTTTGTTGTGATAATAACCAAAGAATTTAATATATATGAAGAGACAATATTTATTAAACTTAATGATGCAATAGTTGAGTATCCCTTGAATTATGTGTCTGTAATTTCTTTAAATATGGGTCGAAGAACACATCTCTTCTCATTCATCTCTAATCTCTCCGGTCAACTTGCTAGAGTTCTATCTGCCATGATGATTAATGAATTGACATCCAAGGATGAAATTTTGGGCAAACTTCTTGTCAGATGGCCTTTTAGGTTCTGAAGCAAGGGATTGACCAGAAGGGGGGCGGAGGTGGTGGCAAGAAAATGGCTGAGGCTTGACTCGAAGGATCAGTTTGGAGCTTGGATTTGCCCCTCGAAAGTCCTAGAGGGAAATTGCGGGCGGAAGAATCCCACCTGCAAAAGGTAGACATAAGGTGAAGATTTTCCTAGAAGCAGCTCCTAAGGTGGAAGGAAGTGTTCATTCGCTAAGTTAGTCATAAGGTGAAGATTTCAGGACAATTTATGAGATCATAATATGTTTTAAAAATTAAATCAATTCATGGTTTTAATAAATACAAAATAATATTATAACAAGATTATGAAATCTTGTTCCTATTGAAAACTTAGATCATAACTTTTGAAGGTACTGAATCTATAATTATTAGTATATGCCAACTTGAAGAATATGTTGATCACTAAAAGTGTTTGATTTGCTTTCAGCGGTCAGTGGTTGTTTGATGATAGAAAGTTTACTTTAAAAAATTAAATTTAAGAGGATTATTATGTTATCGAACGTAGTTATAAATAAATAAATAAATATATATATATATATATATATATATATATATATATATATATATATATATATATATATATATATTTAATACATTTAAGAAAATGAAATATAATTGATATGTTATTTAAAATTAACATATTCAATCAAGAATCTTCATGCAATTTTTAGATTTTAAAGTGCACAATTATTTGAACCAAAAACTTATTGAATCAAATTCAAAATCACTCAACTTATTTTAAATACACTTTCAATCAAAAAAAGATGACCAAAATGATACTAAATGTTCCTTGACCAAATTCTAATTTAACTTATATCATATATATAATTAGAAGTTTCTATAAAAACTTCAAAATTTTGAATCAGCCTTGTGGATTACACCCAATGAATAAAGCGCAAAACAAGAGAGAGAGAGAGAGAGAGAGAGAGAGAGAGAGAGAGAGAGAGAGAGAGAGAGAGAGAGAGAGAGAGAGAGAGAGAGTAGACAAAATCTTTTCAAGTCTGTTACCTATTATTCATTAGCCTTTTACAATAGAGAAATGACCCCCAATTAATAGGCAAAAGGGGGATACCAAAGCCATAATTACCTTGCTTGCCTTTACTTTAAAAGGGGCGCTACAGGATAATTTAGTAAAGGTAAATAAATGAAGATATAAATGCACGTGTTAATCGATAAATAAATAAATATGTATTTGGCTTAGCCTTCTTGTTGATCGACAATTTGTGGTTCCAAAACTTTAGGTAGGTGAGAGACCACTTAGTTGGTTCTTTCAATTCTAAGTTTTTGGCCGCCTGAATTATACTTGTCGATCGACAGAATCTTTGATCGGTCGGCCTTTTATGTGCGATCGGCTTATGTTGGCTGTTGATAGATGCCTCGAGGGAACTGAGCCGATAGATGCTCCTCTCTTATGTTATGTGCACTTTAATCGTTAGTAGATCTCTTTTGACCACGCTTCCTTTGACCTGTCAGATTTCTTCAAAATTTGTAATGTTGTGTTTTTAATTTACTTATTTAGTTCTCTGATTATTTTGTCTCTCGACGGTTGCATTGTGATAAAAAGCATAAAATTTAATATTTATGAAAGGACAACTTATTTTATCTTAACGATGCAATAGTTGAGTTTCCCTCAAATTATGTGCAAATGATTTCCATAAATATGGGGTGAAGAGCACATTTCTTCTCATCCTTCTCTAATTTCCCTACTCAACGAGTCAGAACTCTATATGCCATTATGATTAAGGAACCGACGCGCAAGGATGGAAAGTTTGGAAACACTCCTTATCAGATGGCCTTTTAGGATCCGAAGCGAGGGACTGGCTCCCTACTAGAAGGGGAGCAGAGTTAGAAGGTGGTGGCAGGAAAATGGTTGGGGCTTCAATCAAAGGGTCAATTTGTAAGCTTGGATTTGCCCAGCGAAAGTTCTAGAGAGGAAGTGTCGATGGAAGAATCCTGCCCGTGAGAAGCTACTCATAAGGAGGAGATTTGCCTAAACCCGACTTCTAAGGTGGAAGAAAGTGTCATTTCACTGAAAAATTTGATCGATTCATTGCCTACAATTTGTCCCTCGGCAGTTGGGGCGATGTAGACTGTAGTGGGAATTGTTTAAGGGGTTTTTTATATTCACTAACATCTGATGTGTAGAGTATTACGGACCTTCCTCTGTCAACCGAAGGGCGACTGACTATTGAGGAAGGATTCTCTTTTATTGCCTTCAAGTGGGAATAAATTTTAGTAATGGAGGATGCATGTCAGACGAATTTAACTTTTTTTGAATTTTTCCTTACATTATTTTTTTTATGTAGATGATTAAATTGACAAAGAGGCGATCATTAGTTCTTCCACGATGATGGATGTCGATGTGTTCACCAAAGTGGCAGTGAACCAGGGCTCTACTAAGGGCACCTTGCATTAGGTCGAATTTGAATATTGATCCCAAAATGTTCAAGGAGAAGTTCAAGCTAGTGGATGTAGTTGCAAGGTCAATGCCTTCTGGTTTGAAGGGACATCATGTCTATGGGATAATGGATTCCTTCCTCTAGAATGATAGATTTTCCCATGCTAAGGAGAAGCCTTGCGATCCAACCAATTTAACTGGCTAGTTTTCCCCCATCAAGATTTATTAAATTTTTTCAAGCTCAATTCGCCTTAGGCATCATTTGCTTGTGATTCCCCAATGGAAAACCCAACTCAGCTTAAATCCAACTCACTGCAACTCCAACTCAAATTTAATCTTTCAGCTCATCCTATGTATTATTATTCGGACATCTTTTGGATATTGTTGGCTGGTTCGTTCAATACCAATATGTGTGGTACACTTATTTAGTACACCACACTTATCCAACGTCCATTTGTTGATCTCATTTTGAATGAAGCCTATCCCGTCCTACATTTCTCTAGAGCTTAGGATCTAATCATAGAATTTACTTAGAGGCTCTCATAGAAGCATAGTGATAAGACCAACACTAGATAGAACTTCAATACTTCTCTTAACTCATTGTGGCTTTATACACTAGACTTCAAATCCTTAGCATGAGATTGAGTTGCTTAAAGCCAAGTCATTAGATGTGAGACTCGCCTTGAGACAGATAGAGTTTATCGCCTAATATAAGGAAAAGATGAAATAATAACGATGAATTGAAACTAAAATTATATAAAATTAAAATCACATCATTAAGATATTAAAATCAAGCCCCACAAAATAAAAAAAATGATTAAAATTAAATTTTAAATCATAAAATTAAACAAAAATAAATTAAAAGTGGAATTAAAACTATTATCCCACAATTACCCTGGTCATTAAATTCCTTAAAATTTTTAAACTAAAATTTAACTAAAATAATTAAAATCAAACAATATTAATTAACAAAATTCACTAAGATTAAAATTTAGCAAAATTACAGTAATTCACCAAGATTCATCAGGGGCAGAATGATCATTTATTCAAAAACAGCTGCAAATCAGAAGTTTTCCAAACACACAAACCAAACAACCGGGTAGTTTATCCAGATCAGTTGTTGATTAGTTGTTTATAAGGATAAGCTAGATAAGATGTGACAGACCCAAACAGATCCTAAATTTCTTAAGATTTTCAAACCAAAATTGACCGTAAATAATTAAAATCAACAAATATCAATTAAAAAAATCCACTATGATTAAAATTTAGCAAAATTACTATAATCCAACAAAATCCATCAATTGATTAAAACATAATTCAATATCATAAAACTCAAATTCAAAATCAAAGTTAAAATCACTTAGAATTAAATTCAATTTAATACATTGAAAATAAAATATGAAATTTTAATATAATGAAAACAAACCAAAATTAAATTCCCTAAATTAATATTCAACCAACCAGCATAATGCATTCATAAAATCAAAAGCCCAAGCCCAAAAGCCTAACGTAAATTTATAGAAACTAAAATCAAAAGCCCAACCTAAAAGCCCTCGTTCACTTCATAAACTATAATCCAAATTATTAAATGATTAAAAAACACTAAATGACAAATTATTTTAATTAGTTTAAAATTCGAAACCCCTCTCATGATAAATTATCAAAAACATTTATAAATAATAATAATAATAATAATAATAATAATAATAATAATATAATAATAATAATAAAAATAAATAAAATTATAATATATTATACAAACTAATAAAAAATCTTCTAAAAATTAAATAGATAAGGGTGGCCATGGTTTTAGGAGTCTTTTTGATTCTATTAGGCTTAATTATATGAAATTATGGTTTCATTTTCGTAAGAATGATTCCATTTGGGCCACTCTTATGCATGCTAAATATTGTGTTGGCAAGCATCCTTTATCTGTTCTGTTATGCGTTCTGACTTTTTTATATGGCGAAGTATGCTTAAAGTTGCTCGTAAGGCTGAAGAGCTTATTTTTTGAGATTTTGGTGAAGGAAATTGTTCCTTCTGGTATGATGACTGGCTTGGAAAATGTTCTTTAGCTGATTTCTATAGTGGCCCTCGTGATATTAATTTTCAGATCAAAGATTGTTGGACTGATAATCTTTCGAATATCAGTGAACTTTTGTTGTTGGTTGACAAAGATGATGCTACTTACATTGCTAATGTTCCTATTACAAGTGATAAGAGGAATTTGCCTAAGATTAAGGGTTGCATGGGGGATTCTATCAGCAAAAGTTTTGCTAAACATTCTTTTAATGAGAATGGTTTGGATCTTCATTGGTTATGGAATCCTTGGTTAAAACCTTCTGTCTTTCTTCAATTGGTGTCTTATGCATAGTTTTCCTCCTACTGACGATCATCTTAAGCTTAAGGGTTTAAGAATTCCTTCTTGTTGTCTTCTTTTTTAGCAACAGGAGGAAACTTTGCATCATCTTTTTATTAATTGCTCCTTTATTAATGGGGTTTGGACCAGACTCCTAAGGCTTTTAAAGATTGATGGTGGTCTTGGTCTTTGGTCTAGTATATCTGCTGCTTTCGATTATTGGAAGAATATGGGTAATATTTTTTTTGTGGCTATTCCTGCTACTATTTTTTGGTTTATTTGGCTTTCCAGGAATGCTGCTAAGCATCTTAATTCTTTTTCTTCCCTTCTGAATACTGTTTGATAGATTTATTGTTTTTTACTTTAAGGGTATTAAGCATCTGTCTCCTATTATGAATTTGCGTGGGAATTTAGCAAAGTTTCTTCTTTCTTTTGACTGTGTTGATATTTCTAATCATAGCAATGCTATCTCTACTATTCATTAGATTTGGCCTTCTGAGCATTTTTTAAAGATTAATGTGGATGGGTGTTGGAAGCTTAATTGTGCTAGTATTGGAGGGCTTTGCAGGAATAGTGTTGGTTCGGTTTTATGCTGATTTTCTCCTGGCACCTGCGCTTTGAATCCGTTAGTTGCTGAGGCTAACACTCTTATTTTGGGTCTCTTGATTGCAAAACTTAATGGTTGGCGGTTTATTATTTGTGAGACTGATTCTTTACTTTTATGGAGATCTTGTGTTTTAAAGGTGGATATACATTGGAGCATATCTTATCAGGTTAAGAAGGTTGCTATTTTAGCTAAGGATTTGGTTGTTTAGTGGTCGCATACCAAGCGTAGTGGAAATTTAGCGGCTAAAGTTGGATTGTCTCGGCCTTCTATTTAGATCTCTTCAGTTGTTCCTGCTGATTTGCTTTTGATTGTTCACAATGATTTATGTCTTTGATGATTTTGAGTTTTGTTTTTTCTTTTTTTTGGAGGATGGAGGTCCATTAGATTTTTTATTTTTTGTGTGAGTTGTATTGTGGGGTTTAGTGGGACTTCCTCCTCCTTGGGTCTGAGTTCCTTTAGGTTTTTTCTTCTTGTGTGTGTTGTATGGGGTGTGTAGCAGGAACTCTTCCCCTCTTTGTATTCTCCCTTTTGATTTAACGCGTAAGGAGCATTCCGCTGCTCTTTTAACTAAAAAAATATATTCTCTCTCCCTCTCTCCCTCTCTCCCTCTCAAAAAATTCTCCCTCACCACCTCCCCTCTGTAGTTGTCTCTCATCAACTCAAGTCATGAGCACCTCACGCCTACTCACTCTCCTTTCCACCACCCAACATCACATAGGACGTTATGTTAGGGGTGTCAAAAATTGACCACACATGCCAACACTACCCTAAATCTACACAAAAATATTAAGGTTCGGTTTGACCCGAATACAGTTTTAATCTGCTTCGATTCAGAGAATTAGATTCGTTTATTATTTAGGTCGGGTTCACGTTGCCCCGATTCAGGTCTGGTCATTTTAAGGTCTGACTCGAACCCTACCAGCCAACCCAAATTGGCCCTTACTTTATATTCAAAAGAGATAAATTTTTATATTACTTTAAAAAATTAAATATATTTTGAGGCATGAAAATCAAATAAAATATTTAAGCATGCTTAGCATGAAATAAATAGTATTTATATGCTATATTTAAAAAATTACACCGTTTTGTGTGGAAAATAATAAAATAATTTTTTTTACGTGTTATATTTAAAATTTAAGTATTCTTGGTATGAAAAATAAATTTTAAATGTGTGTGTTTCATTAATGCGATATTTAAATTCTAAATATTTTAAAAGTAAGTTTTAAGAATTTTACCTAAGATAAAATTTTTAAATTTAAAGAATAATAAAAATTGGAATCTTTTTTCTAGTAAAAAAATGAATATTTAAAATATTAGTTATGAAAACAAGTAAGAATTGTATGGTGTGTATGTAAATTCACTAAAAAAAGGTCTAATAGAAAATACAAATGTCCAAAAAAGATATATATATATATATATATATATATATATATATATATATATATATATATATATATATATATATATATATATATATATATAACCTTGCAAAATATATAATCTTCCAAAGCAAAAAAAAAATTAAATAAAATAAAATAAAATAAATAAATGGCTTCACTATATTCTTCCAAAATCTTCATCAAATACTCACTAAAATCCTCAATGACTCAAATCTTACTAAAATACTTACCCAATACATCCATATAACTCCCATCAAAATCCATATCTAAACCCACATAAAATTCCACCAAAACTCCATCAAAACTCTCATCAAAACCAACCAAAAAGTGCAAAAAATCTCCCCATAAATCTCATCAAATCTTCATTAGACATTACTTCCAAAATCCCTCAAAATTTATCAATCATCATCAACAAAGAAAATATATTTTTCATAAAACTTAAGCTTAATTGAAAAATTAAAAGACAAAAATAGAATTGAAATGATAAACTTAAGTAATAAAACAAAAAATTAGAACCCTAAATGAATCTAATGAACTAATTAAGTGGAATAACAAAATTCCTAAATTTAAAAATCAAAAGCATATGTAAGTACTACATTATAATTATCCAAAGTTATGAGAATTCACACTTCATAAATATTGGCAACCAAAATCCACATGAATTAGAAAAATAAATGATAAAGTCATTATTTAAGATACTCCAAATGAAATTGGTAGGCTTAAATAAACAAACCAAAGATATTTCAATAAAAACTAGGTAAAATTAGAAAATTACAATCATAACCTTAAGAGAAATTTGAACATTCTGGAACACCAAAATCTTTTGAAACCCAATTTAAACTCATTAAGGAAACATAAGACAATCAAGATATGATCAAATTCGTGATTAAGGAAAGGTGAGAAAGGTTACATTTGTAACTTTCCTAAGAATAACAAATTTACATTTCCATACCCTTTATTCATCAATTCAAACATTAGTGAATCTTCAAAGTCATAAAATATAAATTTAAATGACTCTTAACTAATAAAAAATAAAAACCAAGTTACAAAAAATGTTCAATCAATCAAAAAGTAATTGAAGGTTTAATAGAAACTCCCTCAAATTACAAAAATGACCTCAATTGCATTTTAACCCTTAAAATAAAACTTATAAACTTAAACTTAAAATTAAGAACTTAGAATCATTAGCAGGAAGTCAATTAATAATAAAATCCTAAAATTTATGTGTTTGAGAATTGGGGAATGTTGATAATTCTCCCAAAATTACAAGCACTCCTCTCATAATCAAACTTAATAAACATAGTTTAATGGACTTGAAACTATTAACAAATCACATAAAATTATTGATTAACAAATATTAAAACACATTAATTATTGATCACTTCTAGATGGAGTAGCTTAGGTCAAGAACAATGAATTTACAAATATACCCTCATGAACTAAAAGCTATTCACTAAGAAATTCTAAATCCAACATTACTCTCACTAATGAATCAAACAAGCTATGATGAACTTAATATAATATAAAATTGGACATTGAAAAAACTCTAATAACATATCAAGGGATCTTAAATAAAAGCTAACTAGAAGCCTTATACTAAACCATAATATTTATTAAAACTTAAACTTGAACATAATTAAACAAATCCCAGTTTGCGAGGGAACCTTGGAAGATGTAAACCATGGTTTCTATTAATGTCTCTAATTAATTTGTAATCGCGAAAACCACAAATACTAACAACCCTGTGAGGACGAAACAATAGGATCTTATCTAAGGTCATCATAAAGATAGCTCTATTAAAAGTTAAGTTAAAAAAAAAATTTACCATTAAAAAATGAAATAATTAAAAGTAGAAAATTGTCAAATAAGATATGTTATCATAAGTTAATAACATTTGAAAGATATTAAAATGTAAAATAAATTCCTAATGAGCAAAGAGAACCAAATGCAACATGAATAAATTATAACTAACCTCTAGGTTTATGAAGATTTCTTAGGTGATGCAACCCATAGTTGCAGACAAAAATCATCCGGGCAGATTATGCAGACTATCTTTTATTAATAAGTAGATCTAAAACACCAACAACTCTGAGATGATGGAACCATGAGATCTTGACGGGGGTCATCATAAATAAAATTCGATTAATTTTCTCACTTCCTATTTACCCGCCTTTAAATGTCATAAGAAACTAACCCTTTATGCATTATTGGAGTAGATAGTTTGGTTTCTTTGCTCACTAGATGCTTACTAGACAAGTAGATGATTCTTTGTTGCATATGTTCCTATAGATATCATTTACATGCTACAATTAGGTCATAGTAAAATTAGAATGTGTAACACTATTTTATAGAGCTGATGTAGTAAAAATGGTTAGTTTGCTATATTAACCTATGGTTTAATTTTTTGTAGTATCTTTTTCTTTCTAGAGTCAGGGTGTGCTTTAGTTTGTTGACTATCAATGTCTAAACCATCCGAAGGGAATGAATAATGAAGCGAAAGGATGAACCTCAACTAAACTAGTAATGATGCTTTGGATGATGTCAACCAACGATTCAGACATTGGTCTAAGAATGGCACCCATTTGGTTGGCTTGTCATTGTGCTTGCTCAATAGGTCTACCCACATATAGGTCAGTGATGTGTTTGTGCCTTTTTCCATTATTGGTAGGTTCATTTAAGGACCAAATAAAAAAATTGAACTTTCAACCCAAAGTAAAATAAATAATTTTAACCTAATTATTCCAAAATTGAATAGAACATGTAACCAAAATAAATTTGTATAAACTTTGCACTCACAACCTTAGAAAAATCATGTATTTAAATTAACCAAATTAGCATTAATATAAGGGAGTAGTAATCTGTCTATGATTTAGTAAAAACCATGAAAACATCACCATCAACTTCTGCATAATCACATTGCTTCTCTCTGTTGACCTCACTTTTATGAGGGTCACTCATCAGACACATTAAAAAGGAAGTCTACCTACATTGACCTCTGATACACCAAAAATATATAGTATTTTTATGCACATTTTTATACCTATTTTTGATGATATTGCACTTTAATGGAAGATATTTTGTGTTTTTCTTGCAGGTATGATGAAAATGAGTGATTATGGCAAAAGGAGAAAAATTGGATCAAATTTGGAGCGAAAAAATGAAAAAAAATGAAAACTTGGACTTTTGCGAGAAAGCGCCACTTGGTCGGCGCTTAAGCGCCACAGTTAAATAATGAATTTTCTTCATTTTTGGCGCAAATTTCAATGGGCGTTTAAAGAAACTTTTGGTGGTGACTTTCTTAACTTCCCATGGGCGGCAAATTTGAATGAAGGGATGCATCTTTTGGTGGATACGTTGAATTTGGACAAGATTTGAAGAGACACCAAGGCACCTTTTGGAAAATTATATCATGAAGACTTTGAATTAGTTTAAGTGTGTGTGCTCTTTTAGTGTTCTTTTAGAGTGTGTCACCTTTTAGTTAAGTCTTTTTATAGTTTCATGAGTTCTTTTCTACTTTTACTTTTAGTCTTTTATTGTTTAAAGTCTTTTAGAGTTAGTTAGTTTTGGAGAAAGGGTTGGTGTGAAACTTTCTTTCCACCAATTTTCTTCCATCCATTTTATTGAAGTCTGAAGTCAGTTTCCAAGTCAACAGAGTTGGGCGCCAACCTCTGTAGTGTTGTCCTACGGAAAGTCAAGTTTCAAAGGAACTTCCAGAGTCTTGTGGAGAGGATTTTTAGATAAGTGTTTACTTCTGTTTTTATATTTAGTTTTTAATTAAAGCTTGTTGTGTTTTCTTTATGACTTCTATTTTCAAATCAATTTGTGCTTGTGTTTTCTCAATGAAATCTGAGTAGTTTTCTTTATCTTTTTCTTTCTTAAATGAAGAAGTAATTAAATTATGTAGGATTGTTGTGGAATGTATAAGTGTTTAAAGTTGGAATACGTTGTGAAAATTTAATTCCATGAACTTAATTTACTTCTTAATTTGGCCTGTTAAGATGTTAAAACTTGTTGTGAGATTATGTAAGGTCCAATGCGGTATTGTTTCAAACAAAAATTGGTAAAAATCACATGCAATTATATGGGTGAGAATTGTAGTTCATATAATTGAATGCAAATATATTAGGAGATATGTTTTTAATGGGGAGTAAAATTAGAGAACTTTAGAGTGACAGGCTAAAGTTCCCTAATTTTGTTTGATATTTTAAATATTGTTATGAGAAGTTAGCCCCCAGGTAGAGGGAATCGAGGGAAGTCTAGAGTGAGGGCTAGCATCTTCCCTCCCTAACCATTTTCAAAATTTTAAAATTTCAAATTAACCAATATTCTTTAAAGAACCAAGTAAGGGTAAAGAATAAATCTGCTCCTATTTGTCACAACATATTTAAATACTTCCACAACAATACTTTTATAATTATTACTACTTTATAAGAGAAAGAAAAATAATTTTCCTAGTGTTTTATATTGTTATTTAGTTCTCATAATTTTCATTTCCTACTTAGCTTTTTATTAAAAATACCAAAAACAACTTTCAAACTTTACAAATCAAAAAATACTTTCAAAAGTCATTTAAAATGTAAAAATATAATTTTCTTATTTCTTTAAAAAGTTTTTACATTTCCCTGTGGGTTCGATATCTCAGGGCTTAATCAGAAAATCCTATATTACTTTATAAACGATATGTATACTTGCGTAGTATTCCATATTATAAAATCATAATTTTCATATCTAAAACGTAAGCATAAATATTCGGGGATCAAGTTTTGGAGCCGTTGCAGGGGAAATTAATTAAAACTGCATTTTTAAAGAAAATTAAGAAAAATTTAAATTTTTAACTTTTCTTTGTTTTTGCTAGTGTTTTTGTCGTTTGTTTTATTTTATTGTCGTATGAGTAGTTCAGGTTTTGAGGGACTTGTGTTTTACGGTTTTGAATTAGAAAGAAATATTAGAAAAATCAAAAAAATTAAAAATTCTAAAAAAGATAAAAATATTCAAGAAATGGCAAATCATCAAAATCAAAATGTTGGCATCCATCAAGAATTCAGACCTTTAAGAGATTATGCTAACCCTACAGTGAATGAACTTCATGGTAGTATTTAACACCCTACTCTAGCTGCTAATTCCTTTAAGCTTAAACCAGCTATTATCCAAATGGTGTCTAATAATCAGCTTGGCGGAGCAAAAACTGAAGATCCTAAATTGCATCTTGTTAATTTTCTAGAGTTATGTGCTACTTTTAAATATAATGGTGTTTCTAATGATGCTATTAAACTCGGACTTTTTCCTTTCTCACTAAGGGATAAAGCTAAGATATGGTTAAATTCGTTAGCACCTGGATCTATAAGAACTTGGGGTGATTTAGCACAGAAATTGCTTGCTAAATATTTTCCGTCATCGAAGACTAAGAAGTTGAGAAATGATACTACATCTTTTTTTCGGTTTGAAGGTGAATCAATATATGAACCATGGGAAAGATTTAAAGATCTCCTCGAGAAATGTCCACATCATTCGATACCAGATTGGTTAATAATTCAAACATTTTACAATAGATTAGTTGGATCTCTTAGATCAATTATCGATGCTGCTGGTGGTGGATCATTAATGTCTAAACTATTTTCTAATGCTTATGCTTTAATTGAAGAAATGCTACTAACAATTTTCAATGGCCTTCTGAAAGGTTAAATCCTAACAAGGTAGCCTGTGTTCATGAAAATGATGCTTTTGCAATGTTAGCAAATAAAATTGTTGCAATTTCAAGGAAGATAGACGAATTTAGGATGAATTTTTCTCAGTCAAATTACATGATTGAAGAAAATTCATTAAGCCAAATGGTTGATTCTTATTCTTCACCAGAAACTTTGAATGCTATAAGCAAGCCTTATAACCCATATTACAATTATTATAAATTAGGTTGAAAGAATCATCCAAACTTTAACTGGAATTCCAATAATCAGGGAGGTATTAAACAACAATGGGCGAAGCACCAAGTAAACCCATTGGAGAACTAGAACAACCAAGGAAATAATAATTATAGACTAACCTACCCTCCAAGTTTTAAAAATGCTTTACAATTAAAGGAGAAGAAGTTATCCATTGAAGAAGTGGTGTCACATATAGAAAATCAATTGCAAATTCAAGGAGCAACCATCAGAAATATTGAAAATCAATTGGGGCAAATTGCAAATTCATTAAGTAATAGATCCCAAGGAATGCTTCCAAGTAATACTGAAGTTAATCCAAGAGATAAGAATAAAGAGCATGTAAAAGCAATTCAACTGAGAAGTGGAAGAGAGTTAGAAGGTAGAGTTCAGAATGAAACTGAAGTAGAGAAAGAAGAAATTGAAGAACCAAAAGAGGACGCTCCGAAATATTTCGAACGACCAATTTCTCCACCTAACGTTGATTTAGAAAAGCCACCATCTCCATTTCCTCGGAGACTTCTTCAACAAAAGTTGGATAAGAAATTTTCAAAATTCTTGGAGATATTTAAGAAGCTTACCATTAATATTCCATTTGCTGAAGCCTTAGAACAAATGTCAAGCTATGTAAAATTTATGAAGGATATTTGCCCCGATCCGCAATAACGCAGTAATTTTTGCTTCCAAAAGATGGCCAAAAACTTGACCCAATTTATAAATAGCGGCTAGTGTATAAAATTAAAATGTTGTAAAATTCTATAAAATATTTTACACACTAGGGGTACTACGCAAGTATACATATCGTTCCAACTAATATAGGGTTTTAGAAAATTCTTTAGGATAATTCCAGTATATTTCTATAAGGTTTATATTTTGAATGTCGATTAAAATGAGTTTTATAATAACTAATCATAAATAAATTTCTTAAATAAAAAGATAACTTATGGATAAATTGGTTTGGAGAATTTTGAGATATTAAAAACTACCTTTCTCTTGTAATTACATAGATAATGTGTAGGAAAGAGATGCTTAGAATTTTATGTAGTAGTGTCAAATAGAAGCAATCATATTCTTTACCCTTTGGTCCAGGTGTAAAGAACATTGGCTAATCTATAGATCGGTTCAAGATGTTTTATTAGTAGAATGGGTTAATCTAGGCTCACACTTCTAGATGTCTAAGGGTGGTTATGGTCGGCTCTACCAGTGAATCATTCCCTTTATATAAACCAAATTATTAGAATTTAGTTTGTCACTCTAAAAACTAATTAATTCTATGCCCAATAAATCATATCTTCCTATTTATTTGCACTTCACTTTAAATAACCCGCATAAAGCCTTTGATTACCTAAGGATTTATGTGTTTTCTACTAGTTAAGAACTCATCTCTGGTTAGGTCTCAAAATTCTTCAACAGATTTTAACAATACAAGTGATCAATTTGTAAAGTAAATGAAGATCCGGTATGAATATCATCACCATAATTTAATAAGAGAGTATCTAAGCAAATCTTAATTCCTAAACATGCATCTATTTCATTACAAAATAAAAGTAATTGAAAATAATGGCATAAGAAGTAAAAGGGTTGATAGAATTATGTAATAATTTAAGTGCCAACAAGGAACTTATTTCATTAGTATTTTATTTTATTTATGCAACTATCTGTCACCTATAAACATTTAATAGAAAATTCTACCGTAAAAATAATTTTCCTACACATGCCACTACTTCATATTAAAAGAAAGAGTAAAGTCACTTACGAAGCATGAATAAATCACAACAGAAAACTCGATTTAAAATAAAGTAAATCCACTAGAAAGTATTTACAACAATTACAAGAGAATGAAGAACACAATACTTAGTTTTTTCCCTCTGAAAGAAAGAAGAACATCTTTCCACCAAACTGTACCACAGATCCATGCGCCGCTTGTACATCCCTTACATAAATATTTCAAAATCCCTCACCAATCTCTCCATAAAATGTAGAAATCTACATCTTCATGACTCTAAAATGACTAAAATGACTAAGGGAGAAGAAAGAGAGAGAGAGAGAGAGAGAGAGAGAGAGAGAGGCCGAAGAGAGAGAGAGAGGCACTTTTTCCTGTATAAATATCTCTTATTTATAGAGCTCTGAAAATGGCCAAGGGTTGCTTAAGGCACCTCTTCAAAAGTAGTCCACATTCATTGAATCTTCTAGAAACTGACTCTGATGCCTAGGCACTGGGATCTGGCGCCTAGGCGCCAGACTCTTGTGACCAAGTCTTCGCACCCCTTCACTTTGGGTCGCACCTCTTCGCGATTAAAACCGTTCCAATGTGTCCAGATACATTGTATCACATGTCCTATATATTAGGAGTAACTTCCAGTCTTCTAGAAGGTCTAGAAACTACTTAACACCATCAAAATAACTCCCAAAGTTGTCAAAAATCCGTTCAATAACCGTTTTTGGATGATTCTGGCGCCTAGGCCTTGATTCTGGCGCCTAGGCGCCACCCTATGCGCAGCTCCACTGGTTTGCTCCGTTTGGCTCCATTTCAACTCCGTTGTAACCCATTTCAGTTGCGTTACGTTCCTAACATCTTCACCTACAAGATAGACATAAAAATAATCTTTCTCAAAAGTATAATTTCATTCAAAAACATGTGAGAAATATAAAAGATATTAAGCATATAAAGACATATTAATATGTGCTAAGTTAGAATTTTCTTCCTTGTTTATTTTGGCTCAAAATTGCATTGTTTTTGCTTGATTTTCTCTAAAATCATATTTTTTATACTTGAAGGAAAAAATATGCAAAATTCCTTCCTTTAAAGTGTAATATCTTTAAAATTTGCATAAAGTTAGCATGAAATCTACACTAAAAATAGGTAATTTTTAAAGTGGATCAATATTCTCAACAAAAAGAGGAATTTTGAAGATAATGAGACAGTTGCACTTAGTGAGGATTGCAGTGCAATAATTCAGAAGAAGCTTCTTGAAAAGCTTAAAGATCCTAGTATTTTCACAATTCTATGTGCAATCGGAGACAGATTCTATGGAAAAGCTTTATGTGATTTGGGTGCAAGCAATAACCTTATGCCTCTATCAATATTCAAAAGACTGGGATTAGGAGAAATAACCCCAACTACTGTAACTCTGCAATTAGCAGATCGTTCGATCACATATCCAAAGATTTATAGAAGATATTTTGGTTAAAGTGGATCAATTTGTCTTTCCTGTTGATTTCATTGTGCTTGATATGGAAAAAGATAAAGAGATACCCATCATTTTGGGAAGACATTTCCTAACCATAGGCAAAGCAATGATAGATGTGCAAAAAAGAAGAATTAACGATCAGGGTTAGTGATCAAACTGTTACATTCAATATTTCGAAATCGATGAAATATCTTGCAATAAGTAAAGATGATGAATGTTATAGGATGGATGTTATCACATATTTGAGTGAATGTCATTTCAAGTCAACTTATGAAGCAAAACCTGAAAGAGAACAATTGAAACATAAGCAAGAAGAGAGTTACATCATCCTAAATATTTTCAAGAGGAAGAATTAAATTATGTTCATGAAAATTTTGAATTGTTGGATATGACTGAAAAAGATTAATCTTATGGTCCATCAATTGAAAAACCTCCTGAACTTGAGTTAAAAATGCTTCCTGATCTTTTGAAGTATGTTTTTCTGGGTTAGTCCTTAACCTTGCCTGTTATAATTTCATCTTAATTGACTGAAAAAGAAGAAGAGAGTTTGCTTGAAATTTTGAAGAAGTACAAGAAAGCCTTTGGATGGATAATTGCTGATATTAAAGGAATCAGTCTTTCAATTTGTATGCACGAAATTCTTATGGAAGATAATTGCAAACCTCGGACTGATCCCCAAAGAAGATTAAATCCTATCATGAAATATGTTGCTAAAAAAGAAATTTTGAAGTGGTTGGATGCTGGAATAATCCACCTTATTTCAGATAGTGCATGAGTTAGTCCTATTCACTGTGTTCCTAAGAAAGGAGGAGTAACTACGACAATTAATGAAAAGAATGAAATGATTCTAACAAGACAAGTTAAAGGGTGGTGAATATGCATTGATTATAGAAAATCAAATCTTGCCACAAGGAAAGATCATTTTCTACTCCCACTTCTGGACCAGATACTAGATAGATTGGCTAGGCATAAATACTTTTGTTTTATGGATGGATATGTTGGTTACCACCAAACTAAAATTGCTCCTGAGGATCAAGAGAAAACTACGTTTACCAGTCCTTATGGTACCTTTGTTTTTAGAAGAATGTCCTTTGGTTTATGTAATGCCCCTGCTACATTTTAGGGATGTATGATGGCTATTTTCTGTAATTTAATTGAAAAAGGGATTGAAGTTTTCATGAATGACTTTTTAGTGTTTAGAATTTCATTTGAAGCATGTTTAGAACATTTGTCAATTAATTTAGTCCTTAACTGGGAAAAAATGCCAATTTATGGTAGCAGGAGGAATTTTATTGAGACATAGGATTTCAGAAAAAGGTTCGGAGGTAAATCCTGCAAAAATTCAAGTTATCTCTAATTTACCTTGCCTGACCAATGCATGAGGAATTAGAAGTTTTCTGGGACATGTTGAATTCTACAGGCGTTACATTAAAGACTTTTCAAAGATTACAAAACTTTTATGTCGTTTACTGGAAAAGGATGAAATTTTTTTATTTTGATGGTGATTGCCTAAAAGCTTTTGAAATATCAAAAAAAAAATAATCACTGCACCTATTATAATTTCACCAAATTAGGAAAAACCTTTTGAACTAATGTGTGATGTTAGTGATTATGCTATTGGTGTTGTTTTGGGTCAGAAATATGATAAGGAATTCAAAGTTATTTATTATGCTTGTACAACTCTTAATGATGATCAAATTAATTATACCACTACTGAGAAAGAGTTATTAGCTATAGTATTTTCCTTTCATAAATTTCGATCATATTTAACTGGAACTAAATGTGTGGTGCATACTGATCATTCTGCTATCAAATATTTAATGAAGAGGAAGGATGTGAAGCTGAGATTGATTAGATGGATTCTTCTTTTGTAAGAATTTTATTTTGAGATAGTAGATTGGAAGGATTTTGATAATCAAATTGCTGATCATTTGTCCAGGCTTGAAAATGAAAAATCTCTCTGTGATGCTGAATAAATTAATGAACATTTTCCTAATGAAAATTTATTCACTGTTAATAAGTGGCATGTTCCGTGGTATGCCGACATAGTAAACATTAATGTTAGTAATATTATACCCTATGGTTTGACATACCATGAAGAGAAAAAATTGCTGTCTGATGCTAAGATTTACTTTTGGGATGACCCATTTTTATATAAATAAGGAAAGGATCTTATAATTCTAACATGTATACCTTTAGAAGAGACTTATGAAATTATTCAAAAATGTCATGATTCTGATTATGGGGGACATTTTGGAGTTGATAAAACTGCATATAAAATCTTACAATTTGGATTTTATTAGCCTACAATTTTTAAGGATGTAAATGCTTATATTAAAAATTGTGATAGATGTCAGCATGTAGGCAATATTTCTAGAATAAATGAGATGCCCTTCAATTATATGTTGGAAGTTGAAATATTTGATGTTTGGGGATTAGATTTCATGGGTTCATTTACACCATCTTTTGGAAATGTTTATATTTTAATAATAGTAGACTATGTTTCCAAATGGATTGAAGCTATTGCTTTACCTCAATGTGATGCTCAAAGTGTTTCAAAGTTTTTAAGAAATTATATATTTCGTAGATTTAGAATACCAATAGTAATCATAACTGATGGGAGAAGTCATTTTAAAAATGTGATTATTAAGAAGTTAGCAGAGAAATATCATATAAATCATCGCATTGCTATAGCTTATCATCCGCAAGAGAAGTGGTTTGGTTGAATTATGCAATTGTGAAATTAAAAGAATATTGGAAAAAATTGTTAATCCAAACAGAAAGGATTGGTCAATCAAACTATATTATGCTTTGTGGGCCTATAGGACTGCCTACAGAACCCCTATAAGAATTTCCCCATATAGGCTGATTTTTGGAAAAGTTTGTCATTTTCCTATTGAACTTAAGCATAAAGAATATTAGGCTGTTAAATAGTTCTATTATAATTTGAAATATGCTGCTGAGAATAGATTATTGCAATTAAATGAGCTTGAAGAGATAAGGAATGAATCTAATGAAAATGCTAAGATTTAAGACTTAAACCTTATTGTTGACCTCATTTTTGATGAGGTCTTCTCTTCTTCTTTTTAGTGCTTAGGATCTAGCCTTAGGCTTTTCCTTTGACTATCTTAGAGGACTAGAATTGGGACCCACCTTTTAGAAATTCAAACCACTTCTAAACTCCCTGCAAACTCCACAAACTTGACTCGTAGACCCCTAATCACCTAGAGGGTTGAAATCAAATGTGGAGGTTTAAAGGATGAGTTCCTATAGGACTCTTTGGCCTTAGGACTGCCCTGAGTGGCCTGGTCTGGTGAAGGGGCTGACTTACACAAACACTACACTTATACACTACACCTACAGAATACACTTCCACACACCTCCTAAAACCACACCCATACCCAACTTGACCTCCCGACTCATGTAGGTGATTCACATGGATGGTCCTTAACCCCTAAGCCCTTGGCTAAGAGGGTTAGGAACAACATAGTGGATGCCTCAAATGAGTCCCTTCATGGCTCATGTGAGCTTGATGTGACTTCATGGCTCAACCAAAATGAATTCATTCCACTCAAATTCACCCAATCTTTAATTTTCCAAATTTTCAATTTTTGACCCCCGGGACCCTACACCCGTCTAGCCTACCCAAAACCCTTAAAACTACCCAAAATTTGCAAAATCACCTAAATTGCTCAAAATTCTCCAAAATCAATCCCAAACATTTCCCTCCACTCAAATTGATCATCCATACCCAAAAATACCAAAAATTCCAAAAATACCTCCCAATACCCTCCAAATACCCAAAATACCCCCCTTGACCCAAAAAATCCAAAAATTCAGAAAATTCCCAGAAAATTCCAGAAAATCCCAAATATTCCCAATTTCATTTTGTTCAACTACAACATGGGCCAATTTTGTTAATTTACCCCACTTTTGTCAAAACCCCCAATTTGACCCATTTTAACCCAAAATGAACTCAATGTCAAACCAAACCTACCCAATTGACCCAAATTCTGGTCCAATTCAATTCTAAACTTCAATTAAACATTCCCAATACCAATCTAGACCAAATCCTAGTCCAATTTGATTGACATTTGGATCCAATTTCACTTTTGGCCTTAAGGCCCAATTTGGACCCATGACCCAAACCTAACCCAAACTCACCTAATTCAACTCCAATTAACCCCAAATCTTTTCTAAACCTTCCTTAACATTCCCACAAACAAAACACTAACATGATTTGCCCAACATTTAGACCCAAACCCTACTCAACTTCAACCCAAAGCTAAAAAGCCCAATTTTGACCTAAACTCAAACCTAACCCAAATGAGCCCAAACCCCAAAATCAAAACCCAACCAAAGTCAAAACCTCTTTGAAACACTCCCATAAACATTTCCCAACATTCATTTTACATCAATTTCAACCCTAGCCCAACATTGGCCCAAGTTAGCCCAATTTGACCTATATGGGCCCATTCACCAAAGGAGCCCAAATTCAACCCAATTCAAACCCAAATCACACCCAATTTGCTCCAAGTCACTCATGACACATCTATGAGCTAAACCCAACAATTATTTGGCCCAAGCCTTTACCAAAATTTCATCCTAAAATCCATTTTAAAATCCAAAAGCCCACTTCCCTAAACCATTTTAAAAGCCCATCTAAAACCATTTCAAAGAGCCCAAAATCTACCCTAAAGCCCACATGACATTTCCATTTGCCATCCACTTAATCAAAGCCATTCCCTAAGTTCTAATCCCATCATCAGATAATTCCAAATCAAGCCTCATGCCAAATCACCCCTAAATACCAAATTTTTTCTTAAATCCATTTCCATGAAATTGACTCAACTTTTCCCAAGCCAAAGGTGAGCCATGCAAGCCATGGACAAGCCACATGGAGCCATGGAAGGTTTGACATGTGATCAAGCCATTAATGGAAAAAGGAGGGCCCCCTTTCCTAATCCTTCTTAAACCCTTTTTTACCTTAAGCATGTCACACACTAAACCATGCTTAGCCACCTCATCATGGATGGAGACCACACCATTTTCTCTTGGTCGACCCAAGTGATCCTTTTCACCCAAAACCAGGCCTTGGGTGGTGAACCTAGCCCAAAATCATGGGTTGACTCATTTGAACCCAAAATGGCCTTCCCCCATTCCATTTCAATCCAAGCTCTTTACACATGGCATTGGCCGATCGATCGCACTAAGCTCCAGCCCGACCTCCCCGATGACAACAGAGTGACTCGACCCTGGCCGGCCAGCCACCACAGCCGCCGGAAACCACCAGGCCGAGAGCTCACATGTGAGCCCAAACTTGGAATTCTCACCTGCTGAGCTGCCCCATCCCTAGTGGCCATTGTAGTTGTTCTTCTCTTGCCAAGAGCAGCTGATCCCAAGCCCTAACTCTCCCTGGGAGGCCCTCCACCCTCTCCTATTTAAACACCACCCCTCTCGGCCATGAGAGGTGTTGAACCAGACCTTACTGAAACTCTGCCAAAATTGCTCCAGATCACTCTCCATACTTAGAGCAGTTGATCCCTAGTGCCAATTTGCCCTAATCCCCACCAACGAACCCAATTTCTCGGCCAAAATTCCACCCAAAACTAGGACACTTCTCCACATTGGATCAATCCTCAAATTGATTGGTCCTACACCTTCACCAGACCAAGGGAAGAAGTCCACCAGCAAAAGCCCCCTCTTCAGGCCACCTAGTTGCTCCAGCCTCCAAGCTTTGTGATCGACCGTGGTCGAAATCCTACCTGAGCAATTCACCGGACCGGAGACTTCATCCGGAGCTTGCCGGGATCCAATCAAAGGTGACACAACCCTCGGATTGAAGCCACACTTCTCGAGCAAAGGTATGAGCTAATTCTTCATCCCAAGCTTCGGATATTCTCCATTTCAAATGCTTTAATTTCAATGCATGATCACCGTATAGATGTGTTCGTCTCTTCAAGACGAATCCATAGAACATAAGAACATGAAAATCCATTGAGTATCGAGTGAGATATTAGGGATTTAGTGTGGACGGCTCTCGGGTGAGGACACTTGGGGACAATGAACGGATGCCGTCCATCCAATACACGTGCGGACGGACGGTCAGGATCGCGTCGGATCAGAAGACGGAACGATACAGCGGGCCCCGGGAGCACTGAGTCAAATGGCGGTGTCGAATGGGAGCGCGCCACGCGGCGTTTCGGAGCTGCAGAGGTTGACGCGGCGCCGCGTGGATAAATAGAAAATTAGGGTTTTTTCTGATTTATTTAATTCCCTAAACTTCAAAAATTCATAACTTTGTGTAGAAAAATCAGAAAAATAAAATAAAAATACCCTCTTGCTCAGATGAACGGAGGAGAATAATGTGGAAAAGAAATCATTTAATTTTATCAAGTATTTTATTTTTAATAATTTATTTACTCTCTGCATATTTTTAATTCTCCATGCATTTATACAATTCACCATGGCATGAGACCATAAGGCTTTTGAAGCCTCTGAATTTGGGAACATTCCCCGAATTTTCCAAAGTCAGAGGCCATCCCTATGAAAAGTTATTGATTTTTCAAATTCATGTTACTGTTTTGAGTATTTTAATTCCAATAAATAGCATGTTGTGAAATAAATTATAGGAAAATTTGGTGATGTTCCTTATGACCAGAGGACCCTAGGAAAAATAGGTTTTGAGTTAGTTCATTTAAGACAACCCTAATTGGCTTAAACACCCAAAATAGATCTCTAATTAATTAGAGCTAACCATACATCAAATTGACTTGAAATCAATTCTCCAGTAACCTTCAAGATTAGAGGAACCCACCATAAAAATTTGAGGTCAATTGGACTTGTTTAGCCCTACTAATTGGGTTGATTAAGCCATTTAGTCATTTTAAACTTTAAAAATTCATAACTTTCAAAATATCTTTCAAAAATTCACCAAATTAGTTTTGGAGCCTCTCTGATATTAGGAGAATTTAAGAAAATTAAAATTTCAATTTTCTAAAAAAGTTGATTTTTAATATTATTTTAATATTTTTAATAATTAAAAAATAATAAAAATCACAAAAATAATAAAATTCACCAAAATGTCATATTTTGAATTTTAATCACTTAGGAACAAACCCCATATTTTTCTTAGGTCTATTTAGTGAGATATTAAATTTTAAAGCTCTAGGGTAATTTTAAAATTAAAAAAAATGTATTTTCTAGCATTTTCACTAAAATAATTATAATAAATCATAAAAATATCAGA
The DNA here is from genome assembly GCA_022702705.1 of Papilionanthe hookeriana x Papilionanthe teres. Taxonomy (NCBI): domain Eukaryota; kingdom Viridiplantae; phylum Streptophyta; class Magnoliopsida; order Asparagales; family Orchidaceae; genus Papilionanthe; species Papilionanthe hookeriana x Papilionanthe teres. The sequence continues at coordinate 80,193,370 of CM040428.1, read as the reverse complement.
AAATTACAAAATTTGCTTCTCTGATTTCCCTGATATTAGAGAGATTTTCGAAAAATATAAAATTCATTTTTCAACATTTATTTTATTTTTAAATTAATTAACACTCCAAAACTTAAAATAATTATAATAAAAATAATATAATTCAAAAAATCACCAAAATTGGTCCAAGTGGTCCTCTGGTCATTAGGAATGTCCCCTAATTTTCTTAAGGACCGAAACTTTCCCTTGGTCATGTTATTAAATTTTCCTTGGAAATCTCTATTTTCTACCAAAAATAATTATATAAATAAATTAAATATAGAAAAATCACATTTTCTCCTCTCATGTCTTTATTGACATATGAGTGAAGTCACATAAAAAATTTCAAGTTCATTTGAGTTCAATTTAGTGAGTTATGAAATTATTAAGCTTAAAGGGTAAAGTGGTAATTAAAATTTTAACCATTAATTAAAACTTTAGGTTTAATAAAAAAATTAACAAGTAAAATATTTGATCCTAATCTGATTTGGATGATTGAAATTTAAATAATTAAAGGGTAGAAATCCATTAAACAATTTAAAATGATTAAACCTTAATTAAATAATTGATTAAATTTGGAGGAATAATAAAATTGGAATTATTAAAATAGGGATATTATTAGGAAGATATTTATTCTTTAATTTAAAAATCCCTAAATTAATTACCTCATTAATATTCAATTCTTAATTAAAATGATAACTCAAATTCAAAATATTAAGAGACTTAATCATTAAACTAAAATTAAATTATTAAACTCTTTCAAAAATTTCAATTAAAATTAAAAATTAAATTAAATTAAAAATTAAATTAAATTAAGTAAATTAAATTGGATTAAATTAAATTAACTTAAATTAAAATTAAAAGTTGAATTAAATTAAATTAAATAATCAAATTAAATTAAATTAAATTAAATTAAATAAATAAAACCAAATTAAATTAAGTTAAACCAAATTAAAAATTAAATTAAAATTAAAATTAAATTAAATTAAATTAAATTAAATTAAATTAAATCAAATTAAACTAAAATTAAATCAAATCAAATTAATTTAATGTGACATCAAATCAAACTAAATTGAACTGAATTGAATTAAATAAATTAAAAACTCAATTAAATTAAATTAAATTAAATTAAGTTGAATTAAATATAACATCACCAAAGACATAAAGAATTCAAAATAAATCTAAAATAACTTGAACACTATTCCAAATTTAAACCCATTAACTTAAATTAAATCATTTGAACACCAATTTGCCCTCGAAAGCTTTGGTTATTATGACTCCTAAACAGAACATTAAATGAAATGTTACTTCACATATAGGATATTCAAATGTCCTAGTCCACTGAGCAAGACAACAAAATTTGAATCCCCGGACGATTAATTCATTTATATAATTAAATTCATTTGGACTTAAAACAATCCTAGAAATATTGAAAAGATGTTTAAGGTTTGTCTTAAGCACTTCCTCGATATGATAGGATGTTTATAAGAACAACTAAATTTAATTATTCTTTGATGAAGAAAATCGTCCTCAAACCAAAACACAAGAACCTAGACGTCATAGGAAATGACTAGCTATAGGATTAGGAATTTGGTAGAAAACCATAACCCTTACCTTAGCTTTACCTAGGAACTTGCTTAAATATTCTAATTGTGTTTCAAGTGCGACTTGGAGTGACGGGAAGACCCTCCAGTGTATGCTTTTATTTTATTGCGATTTACTTTCTTGCAATTTACATTATTGCAATTCCATTAATCGCATCGCACTTAATTTTCTTGCATGATAAACAATCGTTGCATGAAAACCCACACCTTTAGGATAGTCCCTAAAACTGAAACCAAAACTAAGTTAAAAGTCATTGCAAGATAAAATTCACCGCCACAACATTTCAAAATATAAAACAACTCAAAATTTAATCACAAACAGAACACAAAACTACAATTACAACTAAATCAAAACGTTCGTTGGATGATCGGGAATACCTCGGATGATGTAACCTACGTGTTGCTAACGGGATTTCCCACGGTCTAAATGAAAGTGTGGAACTCATTCAGTTGAGTTTAGCAAATTCATCCGGACTAAGTGAATCCGATAAAAATAATGATGCCGGAAGGATGGAACCGTGGGATCTTAACCGGTGTCGTTATAATCAACTTTAAGATTTGTTTTAATTAAAATATTGAAAACACTTGGAAATTAAGATTTTCTCTAAACCAAAACACTTTTCTCACCCTCTGATTTATGACTTCTAAAACTAAAACCTCTGCAACAACAAGGAGCTTGGAGCATGGTGGGCAGCACGGCCATCGTCGTCGCGAAAACTTGAATCTACATCGACAAAACTTTCTTAGAATTAAACAACCAAGCCATAGGATTTCGAGGTAGTTTGCCTAGTGCAACATAAATCCTCAACCTTTTGTAAGGCATTTGCACTGCAAATTAAGCCCTAACTGGTTTTAGGATTCCGAGGTAGTCGTCCGATATGACATAAACCCTCACATCTTCGAGGCTATTTGTATGATTGTGTCATACGAATATAAGTCCTAATTAATTAAAATTGGCAAGATCAAAACATCAAATAAACATTAGGACTTTCCTAAACTCAAGCCAAATAATAGGATAGTCGGGAGATTACCGAAGTTCACTCCGAATCTGTGATTTCTCCTACTTTTTTTCCTTTGAATTCCCAAAACAAAATGTTCCAAATTTGATCCATTCCCTATTGAAATTCCAAACTTCAATCCTTTGAGAACTTAAACTTTGAAATTCTTGAGAGCGGAACTATTGATTATTATCGAGAGTTTTCTTAGGTGATTCTCGTCACTTAAGATGTAATTAACTATAGGGGCTTGCCCTTATAGGGAATTTTAAAGAACCCGAGATAATATAAACCCCGTTTAATATTTTCATATTAAGCGGGGAATTTGTCGACTTATAAAATTGGTTCGCGAGACCAAACGGATGTCACAAATCTTCTAGTTTATTTAATCGAGCCCCACCATTAAGCAGTGTGTCTATCCTTAGGGATAGATACACGGTTTGTGGTGCGGTGCTCGTTTATATAAACTATTTAGGATGTGAGATCGGTTTGATTTCATATCTTAAAATTTTCAAATTTAAAATGATTTTCAAGATCAAATACTACTTTCTAAATTATATTTATATTTAAATTAAATTTAAAATTTAAATTCGCCTACAACTTCTGTTAGGCGACCTTTTTTCAAAATACAACATTCAACCTAAAAATATGCCGACACTTATTTTTCAGTCGATCAACTTAAATCTGATGAGAATCTGATGTTGGGTCACTCAGAATGAGTTCTGGATATGTCAAGCCAAAGACGTTAAACCAAGCACTTTGTGGGAGGCAACTCATAGTTATTTGTGTGCTTTGCTTTATGTTTGTTTTGTGTTCTTTGTTTGGTTTTTTTTTATATTTTGGTAGTAGTATCTTGGAGTTTTTATGTTATAGTAGTGTTTATTTGACCTTATTTTATGACTTAGAGGGGTTGCAATGAAATTTTGGACATTTGGCGGACCTGTGCTAAATTGAGCACGGGCGACTAAGCGCCTCCTAGTTGGTGCTTAGGCACCGGAGTTACAAAACATGTGATAAATGAGGTTCTAGAAGTCTAGTTTGTGGGAAAGTGGTTTTAGAAGTTATTTTGGAGTTTTAAAACGTGTAAGGGTGGTTTATGCACTTCTAAAGTCTATTAAAAGGCCTTAGATTAAGAGAAACACTTGCCCCGAGTTCTATTTACATTCTTGAGTCTTAAGAAGAGTGTTTTGTGTGCATCATGTCTTCCTAGGAGAATGAGATCAAGAAGAAAGAGGATTCTGACAAGAGAAATTTATTAGTGATAGTGCTAAAGAGTTATTCAATGGATTTCTCGCCATTAGTATTCAAGAAATTGCAGAAAATATTGCAAAGATTGACGCCCGACTGACTTCAATCGAAGCAAAGATTAATGAAACTAAGTCACATTTGGACCATATGGGATGGCAACTCAAGATGCAATTTAGTCAAACAAGTCAAGTGGAAGAAGTGGATAAGGCGGTGTTCCTGAAGAACAAGTGGTTAGAAGAAGAAGATGTAAGAGTGTTCAATCATTGCCCGTTCTATCAGATTTATATTCCAGAAGGGTCAAATAGAAATAATAGTGGTTCTGGATATATTCCGCCTACTGGAGAGTAGAATTAAATGTTAGTTTGATATTGTGGTTTGTGTTGTGTATCTTATGTTTTATGTGTTTGATGTTTTAAGTGTTTAATGTTTTATGTTTGTGTTATGTTGCACTTTAATGTGTGATTATTACATCTTAATGATGTAATGCTATCTTAATGATTATTGAGTCCTTTTGTATATAGGGATTTTCATCCAAAGTATTTGGATAGAAATTTTTAGTTTGTATTAAGTGTGGTTTGTTTTTAATGAATATAAATTTGTGTTTGTGTTAAACTTGATTAGAATCGATGGATATTAAAATTTGAAATTGGAGTATTTGGAGATTTATGGGAAGAGACAATTATTTTAAGAAGATTAAGGGTGATTAATTAAGTGGTTTAATGCATTTTCTTAATTGTGAAAATCTAGGCACTGGCGATTAATCACCAGAATGCCGGCGCTTAAGCTCCAGATTTCGCGACAAAGCGCCGAAAGCCTCACGCTTAGGCGTCTGTTCGCAAAAATTGCTTTCCAGCAGTTAAATCCCAAAGATCGCCATTTTACTCCCCCTATCGTCTTCAACCTCGAATTTTCACGAAAAAAAAGCCTAGGGCATCAAAATATTGGATCATTTAAAAGATGATTTCAACAAAAATTGTTAGATTTGGATTCCTTGAGGCAAGAGCACTACTCTTAAGTAAAAATTTTTTATTTTTACCATGTATTTTAAGTAAATTTTGGAAGATTCTAAAATCACTATCCATGAGGAAAAGGGTGAAAAATTTCTTGGATTTAGTGGAAATTACTTTCAGAAGTTAATTTTGCAAGTTTAGTTTGATTTTGGAATTTATGGTGATTTTTTCGTGAAATTTTTGGAGATGGATCCAAATGTCAAAGCACGCAAGAGAAAAGACAAGGTTTGATTCTAACAAGTTTGCTAGTATAAGGGCTGAAGAACGATACGTTGACACACTACAGTCACGTAAATTGATTCCTGAGCGTATTTTCAGTAAGCTAGGAGAAGGTATTGAAGAGATGATTTCTAAAAGAAATTGGGAGAATTACTGTTGCTTCTCCACTGTTGTTATTGTTTCTGTGGTCAGAGTTTTATGCAAATTTATCTGCAGGAGAAGAGAACTTGGTGATGGTGAGGAGGAAATAAGTTTATCTTACATCTGCGATAATCAATACTTTTTATCAACTACTTCCTGATATGTTTTATTTTTATTCTAACTATCATCCTACTGAGGGAGAGTTAGATGAGATAATGACATTTCTTACTGATGGATGAGGATTATGGAAGATATCAAATCGTAGAAGAGTCAATTTTCAGGCCTCTAAGTTAAATGTCATTTCACAAGCATGTCATTATTTTATCTCATCTAAGCTGTTGCCTTTAAGTCATACTAGTGAAGTTACAAGGGAGAGAGATGTGTTGAACTATTGTATCTAGCAAGAGAAGCCTATAGATATTGGAGAAATCATTTATGATTACATTTTGAATTGTGTCATGTTGACCTCAATTTGGGTGAGGTATTTTGCTTCTCTCTTTAGTACTTAGGATCTAGCCTTAGGCTTTTCCTTTGACTAATCTTAGAGGACTAGAAATGGAACCCACCATTTAGAAATTCAAACTACTTCTTAACTCTCTGCAAACCCTACAAGCTTGATTGTAGACCCCTAATCTCCTAGAGGGTTGAAATCAAATATGGAGGTTTAAAGGATGAGTTCCCCATAGGACTTTTTGGCCTTAAGAATACCCTGGATAGCCTGGTCGGTGAGGGTTGACTTGCACATACACTACACTCTCACACACATTTCAAGTCCTAAAACCATTCATACGTTGCTTGACTCCCTGACTCATGTAGGTAATTCATATGGATGGTCCTTAACCCCTAAGCCCCTGGCTAAGAGGGTTAGGAACAACATAGTGAATGCCTCAAATGAGTCCTCTCATGGCTCATATGGGCTTAATATGGCTTCTTGGTTCAACCAAATTGATTCCATTCTACTCAAACTTGATCAATCTTTATTTTTCCAAAATTTCAATTTTTGACCCCCGGCGCCCCGGACCCACCAAACCTACCAAATGCCCTTAAAACTACCCAAAATTTGCAAAATCGTCTAAATTACCCAAAATTTCTCAAAATCAATCCTAAACATTTCCCCCCACTCAAATTGACCATCTTTGGCCAAAAATGCCAAAATTTCCAAAAATACCCTTAACCCCCCCCCCCAAATTACCAAAATACCCTTTTACCCCAAAAATCCAAAAAATTCTAAAAATTCCTAGAAAATTTCAAAAAATCCCAAATATTCTCAATTTCATTTTGTTCAACTACACCATGGGCTAATTTTGCCAATTTACCCCACTTTTACCAAAACCCCCAATTTGACCCATTTTTTAACCCAAGTGAACCCAATGTCAAACCAAACCACCCCAATTGACCTCAATTTTGGTCTAATTCAATTATAAAATTCAATTCAATATCCCCAATATCAATTTAGACCAAATCCAAGTCCAATTTGATTGACATTTGGGCCCAATTCCAATTTGGGGCTTAACGCCCAATTTTGACCCATGACCTAAACCTAGCCCAATTCAACTCCAATTGGCCCCCAAATATTTTCTAAAGCCTTAATAACATCCCCATAAACAAAACACTAACTTTATTTGCCCAAAATTTGAACCTAAACTCCACCCAAACCTAACCCAAAACCAAAATTCCTTAAATTGACCTAAGCCCAAACCTAACCCAAATGGGCCCAAATCCCAAAATTAGAGCCCAACCAAAGTTGAAAACTCTTTGTAACACTCCCATAAATATTTTTCAACATTAATTTTACACCAAATTCAAACTTAGCCCAACCTTAGCCCAAGTTAGCCCAATTTGGCCCACCTTGGCCCCTTTACCAAAAAAGCCCAAATTCAACCCAATCCTACTCCAAATCACACCAAATTGATTTCAAACCATTCATGAAACATCACTAAACTAAACCTAACATTTATTTGGCATGGTCTTTCACAAAATTCTTCATCCAAAAGTCCATTTTGAAATATAAAGGCCCGCCCATTTAAGCCTTTTAAAAAGCTCACTTCCACAAACCCAAAAGACCAAAAATTCATCCAAAGCCCACATGACAATTCATTCTCATCATCCACTTGATGAAATCATTCCCTAAAGTTTGAAACCTATAATTAAATTATTCTAAATTAGGCTTTATCCAAATTCCCATCAAAATGCCAAAATTCCTAAAATCCATTCCCATGAAATTGACCAAGCCATTTCCCAAGCCAAATGTGAGCCAAGAAGCCATGCACAAGCCACATGGGAGCCATGAAAGCCTTGGACTCCTCACAAATCCAATAATGGTGAGAGAGGGGAACCCTTTCTTAACCAATGATTAAGCCTTTTTAACCCTTTCCATGATTCCCCCTAACCCAAAATTAATCTAAATGATCTTGATGGAGACTTATCCACTCCAATTCAGCTGAGCCATATGATTCTTTTCAGCCCAAATCAGGCCTTGGTGGGTGCACCAAGCCCATTTCTATGGGTTGACCAAACCAATTCCAAAAGAGCTCTTCCCCCATTCCATTTAAATCAAAACCCTTTACACATGGCAACAGTCAATTTAGCTCACAAACCTCAAGCCTTGACCTTCCTGACCATGAGGGTGACCTGACCCTGCCGGCCAGCCGCCTGGGTCGCCGGAAAACGCCATGCCCGAGAGTTCCATGTGAGCCAAAAAATTCAAAACTCACCTGCTGAGCTGTCCTACCCCAATGGCCACTGGAGCTCTTCATCTCCTCCCCTCAGCTGATCCCAGCCTTCAAACCCCCCTGGGAAGCCCTCTAGCCATTCCTATTTAAACACCACCTCCTCTCGGCCAAAAGAGGAGTTGATCCAAACCTTACCAAAACTCTACCAAAATAACTCCAGATCCCTCTCCAGACATAGAGAACTCGATCCCCACTGAAATCCAGCCCTAAATCCCTCTCTGTGAGTCCAATTTTGGAGTTGAAATTCAAGCCCAAAACCAGGACACTTCACCACAGTGAGCTAATCTTCAAATTGATTGACTCTACACCTTCACCAGACCAAGAGGAGAAGTTCCCCAGCAAAAGCCCCCTCACCAGGCCAGCCATTGCTTCCAGCCTCCAAGCTTTGTGATTGGCCTTCGTCACTTTTGTACCTAGGCATTTCCCCAGAGCAGGAGACTTCATCTGGAGCTTGTTTGGACTCAATCAAAGGTGACACAACCCTCAGATCTAAGCTTCACTTCTCTGAGCAAAGGTATGAACTCAGTCTTCCTCCCGAGCTCCTGGAGATTCTCCATTTAGTTTAAGTTGATTTCAATGCATCTTAACCTTATAGATGTGTTTGTCTCTTCAAGACGAATCGATAGAGTATAAGAATACAAAAATCCATGGAGAATCGAGTGAGATCTTAAGGTTTTAGTGTGTACGGTCACGGGTGCACACCAGTCGAAGACGATGGCCAGGAGCCGTTGGATCGTGCGTGTATTGAGCGGACGGTCAAGATCAAGCCGGACAGCGCAATGGTATGTGAATGGCGGGCTTTTGATCCGGACGAGGATGACGCGGCACCGAGTCGGATAAGTAGAAAATTAGGATTTTTTTTGGATTTATTTAAATACCAGAACTTCAAAAACTCATATCTTTGCATAAATAAATCACAAAAATAAAATAAAAATACCCTCTTGCTCAGTGAACAGAGGAGAATAATGTGGAAAAGAAATCAAGTTAATTGGATGAGTATTTTATTTTTAATAATTTATTTACTATTTCTAATGTTTTGATTCTCCATTTTCATAGACAATTCACCATGGCATGAGACCATAGGGCTTTTGAAGCCTCTGATCTTGGGAACATTCCCTGAATTTTTCAACGTCAGAGCCCATCTCTGTGAAAAGTTATTGATTTTTCAAGTTCATGTCACTGTATTAGGTATTCTAATTCCAATAATTAGCATGTTGTAAAATAAATTCTAGGAAAATTTAGTGATGTTTCTTAGGACCAGGAGACCCTATGAAAATATATTTTGAGTTAATTCATTCATAATAACCCTAATTGGCCTAAACTCCCAAAATTGAATTTGAATTAATTAGGGTTAACCACACACCAAATTGACTTGAAAATAATTCTCCATTGCTCTTTAGGGTCAGAGGAACCTTACATAAAATTTTGAAATCAATTGGACTTGATTAACCCCACAAAATGGATTCATTAAGCCTCATAAGCAAAATGGAACTTTAAAAAAATCATAACTCCAAAAATACTTTTGAAAAATTCAGAAAAATAGTTTTGGAGCTTCTCTGATATCAGGGGAGTTCAAGAAAATTAAAATTGGAATTTTCTAAAAAAGTTGATTTTTCACAATATTTTAATATTTTAATAATTAAAAAATAATAATAAATCACAAAAATATTAAAAATCATAAAAATGTCACATTTTGACTACTAATCACTTATGAACAAACCAAATATTTTTTCCTAAGTCCCTAGGATAAGATATTGAATTATAAAGGCTTAATGTAATTTTTAATATTAAAAAATGAATTTTCAAACTTTTTCACTAAAATAATTCTAATAAATCAAAGAAAAATCAGAAAATTATAAAATTTGTTTCTCTGGACTCCTTGAGATCAGAGAAATTTAGGAAAAATATAAAATCTATTTTTCAATTTTTATTTTATTTTTCAATTTTTATTTTATTTTAAAATTAATTAATACTCTAAAATTCAAAATAATTATAATAAATAAAATATAATTCAAAAAATCACCAAAATTGGTCCAACTGGTCCTCTAGTCATTAGAAACATCCCAAACTTTTCTTAGGTACAGAAACGTTTCCTTGGTCATGTTGTTGAATTTCCATTGAAAACACTTATTTTTCACTAAAAATAGTTATATAAATAAATTAAATTCAGAAAAATCACATTTTCTCCTCTAATGTCTTAATTGACATGTGAGTGAGGTGAAATAACAATTTCAAATCCATTTGAGCTCAATTTAGTGAGTTATGAAATAAATAAGCCTAAAAGGGCATAAATGTAATTAAAGAATTTTAACTCTTAATTAAAACTTTAGGTTTAATCAAAATGGAGGGTAAAATATTTGATTTTAATTTTTCTCTTTGATGATTGAAACTTAGGGAAATTAAAAGGGTAGAAATCCATTAAACACTTTGAAAATATCAAAATGAAACTCTAATTAATTAAATAATTTCAATTTTGGAAATAATATATTTAAAATTTGGATTATTAAAATAGGGATATTATTAAGAGGATATTTGTTCTTTAATTTAAAAAATCCCTAAATAAGTCACTTCAATAATATTTAGTTCTTAATTAAAAATTAAAATAATAATCCAAACTAAATAAATTAAAAATTAAAAGAAGATAACCCTTAAATAAATTAAAGCTTAAAATGTTAAATGGTCCAATTATTAAAATCAATTTTAAAATCTTGGAGTTAAATTAAATTAAATTAAATTAAGTCAAGTCAAAGTTTAAATTAAATTAAATTAACAACTTAATAATTAAATTAAATTAAATTTAAAATATTGAAACTAAAATTAAATTAAATTAAAATTAAATTAAATTAAAATTAAATTAAATTAAATTAAATTAACATCACTTAGCAACAAACCTAAATGAAATCATTAAGAGTTAAATCAAAATATATGAAAGATTTCAACACCTTTTTCAATATAAGTAAATCTAAAACATAAAAAGTTAATTTGAACTATAATATCACTTTAAGTGTAAAGATTTAAATTAAATCTAAAAATAATTTGAACCCTATTCCAAACTTAATAATCATTAATTAATTTTTATGATTAAATCAAATCAAATTAAATCATTAAAGTATTTATTACTTTGCCCTTAAAAGGCTTTTATTGTTATAACTCTTAAATGAAGCATCAAGTAAAGTGTCACTTCACACATAAGATATTCAAATGTCCTATGTTCACTGAGCAAGAAACAAAACAAAATTAAAATCCTTTGATGATTAATTCACCAATACTAATAAAATTCATTTGAACTCAAAATAATCCCGAAGTATTGAAAAGATGTTTAAGAATCGTCTTAAACACTTCCTCGATACGATGGGGTGTTTTAGAAGAATAATTGAACTTAATTGTTCTTTGGTGAAGAAAATCATCCTTAAACCAAACCAACAACCTAGACATCATAGGAAACGACTAGCAAAAGGATTAGGATTCTGGTAGACAACCGAAACCCTTTTCCTTAGCTTTACCTAGGTATTTCTTGTTGAAATATGTTTAAATGCTCTAACATGTGTTTTAAGTGTAGCTTGGGATGACGGGAAGACCCTCCAGGTACGCTTTTATTTTATTGCAATTTACTTACATGCACTGCACTTTACTTTTTCTTGCATGTTAAACAACTATTGCATGAAAACCAAAACCTATAGGATAGACACAAAACTGAAACCAAAACTAAATTAAAAGTCATCACAAGATAAAATTCACCACCACAACATTCCAAAATATAAAAGAACTTAAAATTTAATCACAAATAGAATAACAAATCTATAATTGCAACTAAATTAAAACGTCTCATTGAATGATCGGGAATATCTCGGATGATGTAACCCACGTGTTGCTAACAGGATTTCCCACGGTCTAAATGAAAGTGTGGAACTCATTCAGTTATGTTTAGTAAATTCATCTGGACTAAGTAAATTCGATGAAAATAACGGTGCCGAGATGACAGAACCGTGGGATCTGAATCGGTTCTATTTAAACAACTTTAAGATTTGTTTTAATTAAAAATTAAAAACACTTTGATTTTAAGATTTTCTCTAAACCAAGACACTTTTCTCATCCCCTGATTTTCACCTTCTAAAAATAAACCTCTGCAACAACAAGGAGCTTGGAGCATGGTGGGCAGCACAGACATTGTCATCAGCAAAACTTGAATCTACTTCAGCAAAACCTTTCCTAGTTTTAAACAACAAAGCCATAGGATTTTGAGGTAGTTTGCCTAGTGCAACATAAATCCTCAACACTTCGTTAGGCATTTGTATAATCATTTTATGCAAATTACGCCCTAACCGGTCTTAGGTCTCTGAGGTGGTTGTTTGGTATGACATAAACCCTCACATCTTCGAGGCTATTTGTGTGATTATGTCATACAAAAATAAGACCTAAATAAATAAAATTAGCAGGATTGCAAAATTAAATAAACTCCCAGATTGAAGCCAAACAATAGGATAGTTTGGGAAGTTGCCAAGATTCTTCTTGGATCCACAGCTTCTCCTACTTCTCTTCCATTAGACTCTTAAGATGAACTGTTCTGAATTCGAGCTAATCTCTTTTGAAATTTCCAAAATCCAATCCTTTAAAACCTTAAACTTTGAAATTCTTGAGAGCAAAACCACTGATCATTATCGAGAGTTTTCTTAAATGATTCCTGTCATTTAAGATGTAATTAACTATAGGGGCTTGCCCTTATAGGGAACTTTAAGAACCCGAGTAATATAAACCCCGCTTAATCCCTTCATATTAAGCAGGGGAACTTGTCGGCTTATAAAATTGGTTCGCAGACCAAACGGATGTCACAAATCTTCTAGTTTATTTAACGAGCCCCATCATCAAGTGTGCCTATTCTTCGGGATAGATATATGGTTTGTGGTGCGGTGCTCGTTTATATAAACTATTTGGGATGTGAGATCGGTTTAATTTCATATCTTAAAATTTTCAAACATAAAATTATTTTCAAAATTAAATGCTACTTTAAAATTATATATATATTTAAATTCAATTTAAAATCTAAAATTCGTTAACAACTTCTGTAGGCGACCCCAAAAAAAAACACACAACCCAAAAATAAGCCGCACATGCCAGTTATACCACTACTGCAGGTATGAGATTTCCATCCTTGATTCATTCATTATGTGAGCGGTCTGGTGTGAAATTTGAAACTTGGGAAGAGGTTCTTCAGCCTATGAAACCTATTACTAGTGTAAACGTTCGAGCATACACTGTACATTCAGAGTTTGGCTGGAGAAGAGGATTTGGTAGGGCTTCTACTACTTCTACTTCTGCTTCTGCTACTTCTACTTCCCGTGCTACTACTTCGAGAGCTTCATCATCTAGTGATTCACAGACTGGTTTATTAAGAAAGATTTTGAAGAAGGTGAGTCTTACTCGTGAGCATGTTAGAGACATGGATGGTAAGATGGATAATATAGAAAGATATATTGTAAAACATGATGAATATGAGGAGAATTATCAGCATTATTTGGATAAATTGATTAAAGGTGATCAGAGTGCTGAGATGCCACCTCATCCATTCTATATACCTTATGTGACATCCAGAGATTAGAATAAGAAAGATGACGATGATGTTGATGATGGGGATGATTAGTAGATTTGTTTTATTTTTATGTGTTGCTGAGTTTCTATTGATGTACTGTTTTTGTTATGTCTTATGTTTTATTTTGATGTTGTGTTTGTGGTGTAAACTCTGGTAGTATGCTGATTATAGTTAAACTAATTTTTATGCATATTCAGATGTATCTTTGTTGGATTGATATTCTATATGTTGTTTTGTGTGATGTATGTGTAGTAATAAATGTTTTAATGTGTATGTTGTGTCAGAGTTTTTATAGTGTGTACTTTAATTCCAAAACTTTTAGGAGAATATGGAACATTATTAAAACTATTATTAAAAAAAACTGCATGTTTTAAACCTTTCAAAATCTACTACTACCATTTGTTATCTTGTATTGGTGTGATTTCAATTATTTTCAGTTGGTGTGTATTTGCTTTGAAAACCACCACTATTGTACAAGTCCTTTGAAATTTTGAAATTTCTATCTATTGAAAAACTGAAAAAATTTTGAATTTGATTTTTTTTTACTCATGTTTTTAAATTGTTATACTTGCATATTTAGGATATTAAGATTCCTGCAATCCAAGTTATATTAGTTTTTAATTTTCACCCATGTATCATTTCTTATGTTTAAATGTTTTATCCTAACTAAAATTTAAAGTTTGGCTAGAATTTTAAAAAAAAAATTTCAAAAGAAAAAAACCTAAAATTTTATTTGTTCTCAAGAATACTTAAAATTAATTTGATTTTTGATTGAAAATAATTATGTATATGAAGTTATATTTGGGGAAAAAAATTTTGAATATATAAATGAATAAGAGAATTTAGTTAAAATTTAGAGTAATAATGAAAAATTTAAAGTTAAAATTTTCTTAGTAAAGAAGTGTTTAATATAGTTCAACTATCTTTTGTAAGAAATGTTGCATTTTTGGATAAATAGAAGATTTGGCTTTTATTCTTCAAAGCTTAAATTTGTTTTATTGAGGAGTAATTTTCAAATACTATTATTATATTTTTTTAAGTGAAAGAAGTATATCAGACCTTTATTTTAAATGGAAGGGTGGAATTCAAAATCATTAAAGGCCTATCTAGATACAGTAATCCATGCCTTATAAAAAAATATTAAAAAAAAAGAGAGAAGAGAAAAAGAAAAGAAAAGAAAAAAGAAAAAAAAAAGAAAAAGTGAAAAAAGTATGTGAAAAAGAAGGAGAAGCTTGAGGATTTAAGAGTCTAATCAAAAATTGGTTCCATACCTAAAGTATAAGATATAAGTTCTGAGAAAATCTAAAGCTTAAGATTATAATATAGTAAGTAAAATTATTTTTAAATAAAGATTTTTTTAGGTGAGAAAAATAAATGTGTGAATTCTATATTTTGAAGAAGCTACAAGTATTTTTGAATTAGATAGAAACCTATATTTTGCATTATCATTTACCTAAGAACATTCTAAACTTTAAGTTGGTCTTAATTAGTGAAAATTTTTCAAAATTAGACTATTCCATTTCTAGAAAAAATTTTTGTTATCTTTCTAAGAAACTCATTACATAATTTGCATGCTAAAATTTTCTGTGTTTAAGAGTCACTTGAGGATAAGTAAAATTTTAAGTTTGGGGGATTTTCATACACCTAAAATATATAGTGTTTTTATGCATATTTTTATACCTATTTTTGATGATATTTCAATTTAATGGAAGGTATTTTGTGTTTTTCTTCCAGGTATAATGAAAATGAGTGATTATGTTGAAAGGAGCAAAATTGGATCAAATTTGGAGCAAAAATATGAAAAAAATGAAAAATTGGACTTTGGCGGTTAAGTGTCGTCTGGTCGGCGCTTAGGCGCCACAGTTAAAAAGCGATTTTTCTTCATTTTTGGTGCAAATTTTAAGGGGTGTTTAAAGAAACTTTTGGTGGCGACTTCCTTAACTTCCCATGGGCGACAAGTTTGAATTAAGGGATGCATCTTTTGGTGGATACGTTGAAGTTGGATAAGATTTCAAGAGAGACCAATGCACCTTTTGGAAAATTATATCATGAAGATTTTGAATTAGTTTAAGTGTGTGTGCTCTTTTAGTGTTCTTTTAGAGTGTGTTATCTTTTAGTTAAGTCTTCCTCTAGTTTCAAGAGTTCTTTTTTACTTTTACTTTTAGTCTTTTATTGTTTAAAGTCTTTTAGAGTTAGTTAGTTTAAGGAGAAAGAGTTGGTGTGAAACTTTCTTTCCACCAATTTTCTTCCATAAATTTATCTAGTTTTTATTGAAGTCTGAAGTCAGTTTCCAAGTCAACAGAGTTGGGCGCCAACCTCTGTAGTGTTGTCCTGTGGAAAGTCAAGTTTCAAAGGAACTTCCAGAGTCTTGTGGAGAGGATTTTTAGATAAGTGTTTACTTCTATTTTTATATTTAGTTTTTATATAAAGCTTGTTGTGTTTTCGTTATGATTTCTATTTTCAAATTAATGTGTGCTTATGTTTTCTCAATGAAATCTAAGTAGTTTTCTTTATCTTTTTTGTCTTAAATGAATAAGTAATTAAATTATGTAGGATTGTTGTGGAATGTATAAGTGTTTAAAGTTGGAATAAGTTGTGAAGATTTAATTCCATGAACTTAATTTACTTCTTAATTTGACTAGTTAAGATGTTAAAATTTGTTGTGAGATTATGTAAGATCAAATGCGGTATTGTTGTCTCAAATAACAATTGGTAAAAATCACTTGCAATTATATGGGTGAGAATTGTAGTTTATATAATTGAATGCAAATATATTATGAGATATATTTTTAATGGGGAGTAAAATTAGAGAACTTTAGAGTTACAGACTAAAGTTCCCTAATTTGGTATTATATTTTAAATTTTGTTATGAGAAGTTAGCCCCCGGGTGGAGGGAATCGAGGGAACTCTAGAGTGAGAGCTGGTGTCTTCCGTACCTAACCATTTTTAAAATTTTAAAATTTCAAATTAACCAATGTTCTTTATAGAACCAAGTAAGGGTAAAGAATAAATCTACTCCTATTTGTCACAACACATTTAAATACTTTCACAACAATACCTTCAGAATTATTACTGCTTTATAAGAGAAAGAAAAAGATATTTTATTTTCCTAGTGTTTTATATCGTTATTTAGTTCTGATAATTTTCATTTCCTGTTTAGCTTTTTATTAAAAATACCAAAAACAACTTTCAAACTTTACAAATCAAAACATACTTTCAAAAGTCATTTAAAAAGTAAAAATATAATTTTCTTATTTCTTTAAAAAGTTTTTACATTTCCTTGTGGGTTCGATATCTCGAGGCTTAATCAGAAAGTCCTATATTACTTGATAAACGATATGTATACTTGCGTAGTATCCCATATTATAAAATCATAATTTTCATATAAAAAACGTAAGCATGAATATTCGGGGATCAACCTCCTAAGCCCTGACAAAAGACAACAAATCCTAAGACCTAGAATGAAGCCTTGATAAAGTCTTTTTTACTTAAATTTTAATAACAAATTAAATTAATCAAATTAGTAATGACAAACTCTTTAATGATTAATTTTCTTATTCTAAATAAAGAAGTTTAATTAACCTGGTTAATTTCAACTTAAAAGGCCAAAAGTTGGATATGAAAGTCAATTTCTGATATAATGAACTTCATATTGACTCATAAGACCCAGTCAACCATCAAAACATCTCAAACATTAAACTGATTAAATATGACACATTTGATCAATTGACAATACCAAATCAATTTGACATTACCAACCCTATTCAAATCTAGGTATGGTGATAAAAAACAATGACTTTATGATCATGTTAACCATGACAAGGTTAAAAAAATCATCTAAGGTTAACTTTGAACCTAAATTAATCAATTATGATAGGTCAACAATGACAAATCTTTGACATAAACAAGACAGAAATGGTCAACATATGACCTAAACACCACTACATTGACTCATTGGTCACCTATGACCTAAAAAGACAAATTAGGTCAAAATTATTAAATCATGACCTAAAGAAAATTGTATTAACTTTATTAATCAGTTTTTGACTAAAAATTTTTAAATTTAGCCAAAATTGACATAAAGACAATTACATTAACCCCATTGGTCAATTCATGGCCTAAAAAGGTTAAAAATGGTCAAAATGGATGATCTATGTTATCCTTGACCACAAAATTGACTCCAAAGATAAATATTGACATGATCAACTTAACATTGATAAAAACAAACAAAAATTTAATTCAAAAGTCACCACATTGACCTTTGGTTGACCAAAACCCTAAATTTGGTCAACATGGCAAATTTAGACCCCAAAATGACCAAACCACTAATTTTGTGACCAAATCAACCATGACAATGTTGAGAAAGTCACATTGAATATCCTTAGACTAGAATTGATCAACCCAAGTCAACGTAGGTCAACCTGGGTCAATATTGGTCAATCCTAGTCAACATTCATTAAATTTGGGCAAAATACTCAATTTTGAACCAAAAATAATATAAATTAATCAAATAATTATTTCATATTTTTTTATTAATTAATTGGCTAATAATATAATTTTCAATATTTTAATTAATTAAATAATTAATTAAAATGAAAATATAATTAAAGGCTATGAAATAAGATAAAATTTAATTTTAAACCAAAAAATAAAATTAATTAAATAATTAATTTAAAATTATTTTGATTAATTAATTCATTAATAAAAAAATTTCCAACATTTTAATTAATGACATAATTAATTAAAATGGAAATTAAATTAAAAAGGGCATAAATGGAATTTTGACCCATGACACCAATTATGACATAATAATTGGTTTTTAAAAATTCCAAACTCTTTATGACATCATTGATGATCTCATATAGGTTAGACACAACCCATATGACTCATCAAAAATAAGTTAACCCATTAGTGATTTATAATTTAATATTTTTAACCACGGTTAAACTCATGATGATATTTTAATCATGAGAAGAAATGATGTGTCATTCCTTCCCAAACCCTAGCTATGACTCATCCATTTTAATGGGGTGAGTTGGCTAACCAAGAACAAAAGGATTGGGATAATTTAAAGGATTCTCTAATGATAAAATACATCATTTAAAATCATCATTCACCTTGGTTAAAAATCATCATAACCATGATGAGATGACCAACTTAAGTATAATAATTATCTTCATTCACACAAAGGAATGAATGAGTGAGTCACCAAGCACCTCTCCTTTCATCCAATAATAAAAAAGGTTTAACAAAAGCATCCCTTAAAACCATGGTATAGTTTATCACAACATAATATAAACATATCAAAAAGATTTAACCATGGGTAAACCTTCCAAATATTTAATTTTAAATTGCTTTAATAGCCACCATTCTATCCTAAAACATTAATGACATAGTTGAAAACCCCACCAAATGATTCCTACCTTAGTCATGACCTTGCCATGGCTATAAAAAGGGTGAACCCAAATACAAAATGGAAAGGAAGAAGTGATCCATAACTAGCTAACCTATGCCCAAATCTTCTAGCTTCCAACAACAAAAACTTTACTTAGGACCTTTTTGACCTCATTTTTGATGAGGTCGTTTCTCTTCTCTCTCCTTAGTACTTAGGATCTAGCCTTAGGCTTTCCCTTTGACTATCTTAGAGGAATAAAAATGGAACCCACCACTTAGAAATTTAAACACCTCTTAAACTCCCTGCAAACCCCATAAGTTTGATTGTAAACCCCTAAGTCACTTGGAGGGTTAAGATCAAATGTTGAGGTTTAAAGGATGAGTTCCCTGTTGGACTCTTTGGCCTTAGGACTACCACAGGTGGCCCGGTGCAGTGAGGGTTGACTTGCACACACATTACACTTTCACACACATTCCAAATCCTAAAACCATTCATACCTAGCTTGACTTCCTGACTCGTGTAGGTAATCCATATGGATGGACCTTAACCCCTAGGCCCTTGGCTTAGAGGGTTAGGAACAACATAGTTAATGCCTCAAATGAGTCCTCTCATGGCTCGTATGATCTTGATACGGCTTCATGGCTTAACCAAAGTGATTCCATTCTACTCACATTCAATCAATCATCATTTTCCAAAATTTCAATTTTTTGACCCCGGGGCCCTACACCCACTAAACCCACCAAATGTTCTTGAAACTACCCAAAATTTACAAAATTGCCTAAATTATCCAAAATTCCTCAAAATCAGTCCTAAACATTTCCCACCATTCAAATTGATCATCCTTAACCAAATATACCAAAGTTTCAAAAAATACCCCCCAATACCCTCCAAATACAAAAAATGCCCTTCTTAACCAAAAATTCCATAAATTCCAAAAATTCCCAGAAAATTCTAGAAAATCTCAAATAATCCCAATTTTATTTTGTTCAACTATACCATAGGCCAATTTTGTCAATTTAACCCACTTTTACCAAAACCCCCAATTTAACTCATTCTTAAACCAAGTAAGCCCAAAGTCAAACCAAATCAACCCAATTGACCTCAAATTTGATCCAATTCAATTCTAAACTACAATTCAATATCCCCAATATCAATCTAGACCAAATCTAATCCCAATTTTATTAACATTTTGATCCAACTTCAATTTGATGCATAAGGCCCAATTTTGGCCTGTGACCTAAACCTAGCCCAAACCAACCCAATTCAACTCCAATTAACCCCAAATCTTTTCCTAAACCTTCCTAATATCCCCACAAACAAAAAAATAACAAGATTTACCCCAAATTTGAACCTAAACTCCACCCAAACCTAACCCAAAACAAAAATCTCCATTTTTGGCCTAAACCCAAACCTAACTCAAATGCGCCTAAATCCCAAAATCAAAGCCCAACCAAAGTTGAAAACTCTTTTTAACACCCCCATAAATATTTCTCAACATTAATTTTACATCAAATCCAACATTAGCCCAACATTAAACCAAGTTGGCCCAATTTGACCCACTTTGGCCCCTTTACCAAAAAATCCCAAATTAAACCCAATTCAACTCCAAATTATTTCAAACCTATTCTAGATCACTCATGATACATCCCTAAACTAAACCCAACATTTGTTTGGCCCAATCTTTTACAAAACATCCATTCACCAATTTGTTTTCAAACCTAAAAGCCCACCTCCTTAAACCTTTCTAAAGGCTCATCTAAAATAAATCCAAAAGCCCAAAATCTGTCATAAAGCCCACATGAAATTTCCCCTCATCATCCCCTTTGATTTAAATCACTCCCTAAGTTTCAAATTTATCATTAAACTTTTCTAAACTAAGCCATGTGCCAAATTACCCCAAAATATCCTAAATCCTTAAAACCCACTTTCATGAAACCAAGCCAAGCCATCCCTAAGCCATATGGAGCCATGGAGCCATGCATAAGCCATATGCAAGCCTTGGGAGCACCTTTCCACCTCACCAAGCCATTAATGGCAGAAAGAGGGGCCCCTTTCTTAAGCCTTCCTTAAGCACTTTTAACCCCATTCATGCTACACACTAAACCAAGTTTAGCCACCTCACCATGGATGGAGACCACACCATTTTCTCTTGGCTGACCCAAGTGATTCATTTCAGCCCAAAACCAGGCCTTGGGTGGTGAACCTAGCCCAAAACCATGGGTTGACCCATTTGGACCCAAAATAGCCTTCCCCTCATTCCATTTCAATTCAACTCCTTCACAGATGTCCATGGACAATCGACTGCACTAAACCTCAGCCCTGACCTCCCTGACCTTGAGAGTGACCTGACCCTGGCCGGCTAGCCACCACAGCCGCCGGAAACCACCAGGCCGAGAGCACCCATGTGAGCCAATTTTTGAATTCTTCCTTGCTGACTTGTCCCATGCCTAATGGCCACCATGGCTGTTCTTCTCCTCATCAGAGCAGTTGTTCCAAGCCATTAAACCCCGTGGGAAGCCCTCCAGCCACCTCTATTTAAACCACACCACCTCTCGGCCGAAGAGGTGCTGAACAAAATCCTACTGAAACTCTGTCAAAATTTTTCTAGACCACTCTCCACACATAGAGCACTTGATCCCCATTGGATTCCAGCCCCAATTTCCCCCAGCTGAGCTCAATTTCTGAGTTCAAATTCAAGCCCAAAACCAGGACATCTCCCAAACCTCCACCAAATCCAAATTGAACTCACCCACACCTACACAAGACCAAGAGAAGGAGTTCCCCAGTGAAAGCCCCCTCTCCAGGCCACCCACTCGCTCTAGCCTCCAAGCTTTGAAATCGGTTGTGGACACTTTCATACCTAGACAATTCCTCAGAGCCAGAGACTTCATCTGGAGCTTCCTTGGGTGCAATCGAAGGTGACACAACTTTTTGATTGAAGCTACACTTCTCAGAGCAAAGGTATGGATCATTCCATCCTCCCGAGCTTCCAGCAATTCTCCATTTCATTCCAGTTAATTTCATGGCATGTAAACCATATGGATGTGTTCGCCTCCTCAAAACAAATCCATAGAGCATAAGAACACGAAAATCTGTTGAGAAATGAGAGAGTTCTTAGGGTTTTAGTGTGGACGGTCACGAGTGCACACCAGTCATAGACGATGACCAAGCGCCGTCCGATCACGCGTCTATCGGTTAAACGGCTCAGATTGCGTCGAATCAGAGGAAGGAGCGAGACAGCGGGACGCATGGTTGCTGACTCAGATGGCGGCGTAGAATAGGAGCACGTCGCGTGGTCTTTCGATCTGCCGTAGGTTGACGCGGTGCTGAGTCGGATAAGTAGATAAATAGGATTTTTTTTCTATTTATTTAAAAACCCAGAACTTCAAAAATCCATATCTTTGTGTAGAAAAATTATAAAAATAAACTAAAAATACCCTCTTGCTCAGTGAAGAGGAGAATAATGTGGAAAAGAAATCAAGTTATTTAGATGAGTATTTTATTTTTAATTAATTATTTACTCATTTCAGTATTTTGATTCTCCATTTGCATAGACACTTCACCATGGAATGAGACCATAGGGCTTTTGAAGCCTCTGATCTTGGGAACATTCCCTGAATTTTTGAAGGTCAGAGGTCATCTCTATGCAAAGTTATGTATTTTTCAAGTTTATGTCACTGTTTTGGTATTTTAATTCCAATAATTAGCATATTGCTTAATAAATTCTAGAAAAATTTGGGGAAGTTTCTTAGGACTAGAGGACCCTAGTATAATTATATTTTGAGTTGATTCATTAAGAATAACCCTAATTGCCCTAATTACTCAAAACTGAACTTTAATTAATTAGGGTTAACCACACATTAAAATAACTTGAAATTAATTCTCCATTGATCTTTAAGACACAGAGAACCTTGACTAAAAATTTGAAGTCAATTGAAAATGATTAGCCCCACTAAATGAATTAATTAAGCCATATGATCAAAATTAAACTTTAAAAATTCATAACTCCAAAAATACATTTCAAAAATTCACCAAATTAGTTTTGTGGGCTCTCTGATATGAGAGGAGTCTATAAAAATTTAAATCAAAATTTTCTAAAATTTTTCATTTTTAATGATATTTTTATATTTAAATAATTAAAAATTAATAAAAATCATAAAAATATTAAAAATCATAAAAATGTCATATATTGACTCCTAATCACTTAGGAACAAACCAAATATTTTTCACAAGTCTCAAAGTAAAGATATTGAATTTTAAATGCTTAAAACAATTTTTTAATTAAAAAATGAATTTTCCAACATTTTCATTAAATTAATTCCAATAAATCAAAAAAAAAATTAGAAAATTATAAAATTTGTTTCTTTGAACTCCTTGAGATTAGAGAGATTTAAGAAAAATATAAAATCCATTTTTCAACTTTAATTTTGTTTTATAATTAATTAACACTCCAAAACTCAAAATAATTATAATAAATATAATATAATTTAAAAATCACCAAAATTGGTCCAAGTGGTCCTCTCATCATCAGGAACATCCCATAATTTTCTTAAGAATAGAAACTTTTCCTTGGTCATGTTGTTAAATTTTCATTGAAATCCCTTATTTTTCACTAAAAATAATTATATAAATAAATTAAATTCAGAAAAATCATATTTTCTCCTCTAATGTCTTAATTGACATGTGAATGAGGTGACATAAAAATTTCAAGTTCATTTAAACTCAATTTAGTGAGTTATGAAATAAATAAGCCTAAAAGGACATAAAGGTAATTAAAGAATTTAAACCCTTTTATTAAAATTTTAGGTTTAATTAAAATGGAGGGTAAAATATTTGATTTTATCTTTCTTGGATGATTGAAACTTTGGGAATTTAAAACGGTGGGAACCCATTAATCACTTTCAATAAACCAAAAATGAAATTTTAATTATTTAAACAATTTAAATTTTGGAAGATTAATGAAATTTTGAATTATTAAAAATAGGGATATAACTTGAGAGGATATTAATTCTTTAATAAAAAAATCCCTAAATAAATCACTTTAATAATATTTAACTCTTAATTATGATTAAAATGATAATCCAAACTAAGTAAATTAAAAATTAAAAATGATAACCCTTAAATTAAAGGAAAACTCAAAATATTAAGTGGTTAAAAATTAAATTAAATTAATTTTAAATTAAATTAAATTAAATTAAGAAAAAATTAAATTAAATTAACATTTTAACAATTAAATTAAATTTAAAATACTGAAATTAAATTAAATTAAATTAAGTTAAATTAAATTAAATTAAACTTAAATTATATTAAATTAATATCACTATATAATAAAAGTAAAAAAAATTTGAAATATTACGATAATTCATAATTAAGAATATAAAAAATCAAACTAATCAAGATTAACCTAAAATATCATAATTAACCTAAACCAAATCATTAAGATATATGAATAATCTAAGTGAATTTGAAACACCAAAGATTAATTTAAAATATTAAGATCACTTAAAGTATAAAGATTTAAACCAAAAATAATTTGAACACTATTCCAAACTTAAAATTATTAATTAAAACCTCATAATTAAACTAAATCACTTTAAACTATTAACTTAAACTTCAAATTAAGAATGATTAAAGTTCTCAACAAACCAACTTGCCCCTAAAGACTTTAATAATTATAACTCTTAAATGGAGTATTAAGTGAGATGTCACTTCATTCATTAGGTAATCAAATGCCCAAGTTCACTGAGCAAGAGACAATGCTTAACTAAACTTCTGGATGATTAATTCACATGTGCAACTAAATTTACTTAGACTCAAAATAATCTCAGAAGTATTGAAAAGATGTTTAGGACTCGTCCTAAGCACTTTCTCAATATGATGAGATGTTCTAGAAGAACAATTGAACTTAATTGTTCTTTGATGAAGAAAATCAACCTTAAACAAAATACAAGAACCTAGACGTCATAGGAGATGACAAGCAATAGGACTAGGTCTTTGGTAGACAACCAAAACCTTTCCCTTAGCCTTACCTAGGTACTCGTTATAAATATTTAAATGCCTTAATATGTGTTTTAAGTGCAGCTTGGGATGACAGGAAGACCCTCCAGGTACGTTTTTATTTTATTGTAATTTACTTTATTGCAATTTACTTACATGCACTGCACTTTACTTTTTCTTGCATGTTAAACAAGGTTGTTGCATGAAAACTGAAACCTTTAGGATAGCCACAAAACTGAAACCAAAACTAAATTAAAAGTCACCGCAAGATAAAATTCACCGCAACAACATTCCAAAATATAAAACAACTCAAAATTTAGTCACAAACAGAACAACAAAACTACAATTGCAACTAAATTAAAACGTCTCGTTGAATGATCGGGAATACCTCGGATGATGTAACCCACATGTTGCTAATGGGATTTCCCACGGTCTAAATGAAAGTGTGGAACTCATTCAGTTGAGTTTAGCAAATTCATCTGGACTAAGTAAATTCGATGAAAATAACGGTGTCGGGATGACGGAACCGTGGGATCTTAATCGGTTCTGTTTAAACTTTAAGATTTGTTTTAATTAAAATATTAAAAATATTTGGACTTTAAGATTTCTAAACCAAAATACTTCTCTCATCTCCTGATTTTCACCTTCTAAAACTAAACCTCTGCAACAACAAGGAGCTTGGAGCATAGTGGGCAGCACAGCCATCTACTTCAGCAAAACTCGGATCTACACCAGCTAAACCTTTCTTAGAATTAAATAACCAAGACATAGGACTTCGAGGTAGTTTGCCTAGTGCAACATAAATCCTCAACTCTTTGTTAGGCATTTGCATGATCATGTCATGTAAATTTAGCCCTAACCGGTCTTAGGACTCCAAGGTAGTCGTTTGGTACGACATAAACCCTCACATCTTCGAGGCTATTTGTGTGATTATATCATATAAATATAAGTCCTAATTAATTAAAATTGGCAAGATTACAATATTAAATAAATTCTCAAATTAAAACCAAACCATAGGATAGTCTGGGAAGTTGCCAAGATTCTTCTTGGATCCTCAGCTTCTCCTACTTCTCTTCCATTGGACTCTTAAAAAAAACTGTTCCAAATTTGAGCTAATCCCTTTTGGAATTTCCAAAATCCAATCCTTTGAAACCTTAAACTTTGAAATTCTTGAGAGCAAAACCACTGATCATTATCGAGAGTTATCTTAAATGATTCCCGTCATTTAAGATGTAATTAATTATAAGGGCTTGCCCTTATAGGGAACTTTAAGAACCCAGGTAATATAAACCCTGCTTAATTCATTTATATTAAGTAGGAGAACTTATCGGCCTATAAAATTGGTTCACAGACCAAATGGATGTCACAAATCTTCTAGTTTATTTAATTGAGCCTCATCATCAAGCAGTGTGTCTATTCTTCGGGATAGATACATGGTTTGTGGTATGGTGCTCGTTTATATAAACTATTTGGGATGTGAGATTGGTTTAATTTCTTATCTTAAAGTTTTGAAATTCAAAATTATTTTCAAAATCAAATGCTACTTTCTAAATTATATATATATATATATATATATTTAAATTAAAACCTAAAATTTGCCGACAACTTCTGTAGGCCACCCCTTTTTAAAATTAAACTTACAACCTAAAAATATGCCGACAGACCTCAGCAATTAGGTTAACCCACAACCTAACCACAAACAAGCCTCCAAATCCATCTAGGTACTTAAAGTAGGCTAACCCAAGAACCCAAATATAGGTGAGGAAGATGAAATTCTAAAAATCCATATAGTGCTCAAAACCATAAACTTTCAACACTAATTCTTTAGCTTAGGATATAAGCAAGTGAACCCTACTAATATAGAGTCATAAAACTAGCTCAATCAGCTCAATTGAGTCAACCCTAAAGCACCAAAAATGGCCTAAACAAGACACTTTGCAAATTCAAAATCAAACCATATAGAACTCCAAATTGACTATTCTAAACTCCTCTAGGAACCAAACAGAGATGACTGCAATCAAATTGAGCCATCCAAATAGGTTCTAACCCACTGCTAGGTGAACCAGACTAAAGCCGAGCCACCCTTTAGTTGAGAACCTATATTGACCTTATTCGAGCTCAAATTGGGTTGAGGAAAAGCTTTCCTAGCATCAAACAAAGCTGTCAGACCAATTAAAGAGAGCTTAAAGAAACTGTGGCTAAGGTATAGAATTTTGAATATTAATGACTTTCGGCCTCCATGCTTTGTGAAACAAATTAATTCAAAACCCTTACATAGCCGTATGGATGTGTTCATCTCCTCACAAAGATCGTGTAGGAACAAATCTTGGTCGATTTCATTAAGAATCGAGAGAGATGTTGTCCCTAGATCATGGATGGTTTGCAGAATCAAGAGAAAAGAAGGAGATGACCCTCCACCATCTGATCCCGTGTTTTTATTACCAACGACCACGATTAAATCCTTACGGATCCGCTGTTCGAACCTCCGTAGGGGATTAGACGCTTTTTCAAGCGTACGAGCACACGCACTCCTCCAGGGCTTTTACGGATCATTTGGATTTAACTAAATCCAGTGAAACCTTAAAAAATATCAAAAATTTATATCTTTTTAAATAAAAATCACAAAAATAAAATAAAAATACCCCTCGAAAGAGGACAAAGAGGAGAATAATGTGGAATTAAAATTATTAATTTTTTATTTATATTTAATTTTAATTAATTAAAACTCCAAAAATTATGAAATTTTCACCAAATTATCTTCTCATGGTGTAACACATCTCATGATTTCTTTTTAAGAATACAAGAATTCTCTAGGGTGATATTTTCTAATTTCTAAGACATCTTGTAATTATTTCTAAAAATAATTATTAAATTAGAAATTAAGGAAAATAAAATTGAAAATGACTAGAAATTTTAGGGCAACAGATAACAACCCTAAGACAATGATTTTTAAGTCATTAAACAAATTTAAATGATATTTCAAATTTTAGGATTTAAAAATTCATTATTAATTAATAAATTTAAAATCCTAAAAATCACTTTTTTATTACTTAACCTATTTTCATAATAGACTAAGTCTAAAGTGAATTTGACTCACAATAGACTTATGACAAACTCTAAATAAGCATAAAGATGACAAATTAGGCTTAATCATTATTTTAATCAAACCATTAATTAAGCTTAAAGACAAATTAAGCTTAATTAATTCAAACTTAAAAAGAGATTGAATAAATTTTAAATGGTACCAAACTAATTAAGTTTAAAGGATACATTAAACTTAATTAACCCATTAAACCTTATGATAATAAGTTTAATACCAAAAATCAATTTTAATTAAGTTTAAGAATACACTAAACTTAATTAACCCCTTTAAACCTCATGACAATAGGTTTAATCTCAAAAATCAAATTTTAAATAAGATTACAAACATATTAAACTTAATTAAAATCCTAACCCTAAAAGACATCTAGGGTTAACCAAATCCTATAGCCTTACGTCTAGTTAGATTCAAGGTAAAGTTGAACGCTAACTCACATAGGGTTTACTTACTTTCTCAACACTAATGGGTTTAACCCCATAAACCCAAAGTCAAAACCCT
This sequence comes from Papilionanthe hookeriana x Papilionanthe teres, assembly GCA_022702705.1. Classification (NCBI taxonomy): domain Eukaryota; kingdom Viridiplantae; phylum Streptophyta; class Magnoliopsida; order Asparagales; family Orchidaceae; genus Papilionanthe; species Papilionanthe hookeriana x Papilionanthe teres. The sequence continues at coordinate 80,164,826 of CM040428.1, read as the reverse complement.
AATTAGGTCTAAAAAACCAATTAGACCTAATTAAACCAAGTTAGAATTTAATCACATTAGGTTTAACTTAATGAACCCTAAACAAGTTTAAACTCCCCAATTGGACTTAACCATAATTAAGTCCAATTAACCAATTGAGCCTTACCCAAACTAGGTTCAATTAACCTTAGACCAATTGGACTTAACCCTAATTAAGTCCAATTAACCAATTAAACCTTACCCAAATTAGTTTATTTAACTTTAAACCAATTGGACTTAACCTTAATTAAGTCTAATTAACCAATTAAACCTTACCCAAATTAGGTTTAATTAACCTTGAACCAATTGGACTTAACCCTAATTAAGTCCAATTAACCAATTAAACCTTACCCAAATTAGGTTTAATTAAACTAAAACCAATTGGACTTAACCCTAATTAAGTCTAATTAACCAATTAAACATTACTCAAATTAGTTTTAATTAACCTTAAACCAATTGGACTTAGCCCAAATTAAGTCCAATTAACAAATTAAACCTTACCCAAATTAGGTTTAATTAACCTTAAACCAATTGGACTTAACCCTAATTAAGTCCAATTAACCAATTAAACCATACCCAAATTAGGTTTAATTAACCTTAAACCAATTGGACTTAACCCAAATTAAGTTCAATTAACCAATTAAACCTTACCCAAAAAGGTTTAATTAACCTTAAACCAATTGGACATAACCCAAATTAAGTCCAATTAACCAATTAAACCTTACCCAAATTCGGTTTAATTAACCTTAAACCAATTGAACTAACCCTAATAAAGTCCAATTAACCAATTAAACCTTACCCAAATTAGGTTTATTTGACCTTTAACCAATTTGAATAACCCTAATTAAGTCTAATTAAACCTTACCTAAATTAGGTTTAATTACCCTAAAACCAGTTGAACTTAACCCTAATCTAATTAATCAATTAAATCTAATTTTTTTAAGTTCAAACTTAAACCAAACTAAACTATAGTTCAATTTATATTGAATTTAAATCAAAACTTAGGTATAATCCTAATAGAACCCAAAGTAACAAGACATAAGTTCGAGCCAAATCGAACTTAATTCAACATAAAACCGACATAAGACATAAGTTTGACCCAAATCAAACTTAATTTAACATAAAACTGCTGGACCTAAATCGAACTTAATTTAACATAAAACCGACATAAGACATAAGTTCGACCCCAATCAAACCTAACTCAGACATAAAATTTGAACATCAAACTTAATATGAAATAAAATGACAAAAATAATAAGACCTAAAACTCAAATTCAAAACAACAAAATTCAATATAAACTAACATAAAAATCAGAATTCAACAACATAAATCAAACTCAATATAACATTTGATGTAAAACAAAAATTCAATCAAACTAAAATCAACACAACTTGACAAAAGTTATAAGTTTAATCTAAATTGAACTTAAAACAACATAACTTGACATAAAATCAACACAAAATCTCAAACTCTGATACAAAACATAAAATCAAACATAAATCGACATAAAACATAATCGACATTAGCATAAAATAAATTACATAAAATGACAAAAATCTTAAAATGAAATTAAGATTGAAATCTAAATCAAACTTGAGTTTATGATCTTCTTTGCTTTCTGACATTGTTTCATTTGCAAGATAAAAAATAAATTCGTTAGAATTTCTTTGCATGTTATAGGGTGTGCTAACTCTGTTTTGAAGTATGCAGACGACGAAACATAAATAATAATAACAAAACAAAAAGACATTAAAATCAAACAAAAATGATAAATGACATTAAACAAAATAAACACAAAAATAAATTACATAAAAAACTACAAAATAAGACATAAATGACAAAACAAGACATAATAAGACATTATGAACAAAATAAACAAACAAGACATGGAACAGTGACATGACAAGTAACAAAATATCAACATGACAAATAAAATCAACTTTGACATGAAAAAACAAAGTCATATCTTTTTGACATTTTAGAAGATACCTCATGACATAAATAAATTGACATAATATCTCATGACAATGAGATAAACATTAGGAATAAGACATTTTATATGTCTATTTTCCTAAAAACCCATTTAGAAAATGGATGTTTAACATTAATCAAGAGTTTTCTTATGCAAAACTAGAATTATCTAGGATGTAATTAACTATAAAAGCTTGCTTCTATAGGAGAAGTAAAAAGAACTCAGAATAGGTTGACACCTAAAACACTATGGTTATTAGACTTGTGATTTTCCTAATAGGATAAGAACATTCTAGAGTTCTCCCTATAATGATATCACTTTACATTTCCTTTATTTGTCTATTCTCCTTTCTTTTAAAAGATTAGGATAATAAGCTAGTGACTCCTTGACATTTGACATGAAAGCCTTGAATTGATGACGATAGGAATGACATGTTTTTTATCGGGACACTCTCCCTTATCATCAAGTCCTCACTCACTCTACCAATATGGTTGGTTTATCTTATGAGGACAATCACCTTATAAAGTGAATTTTGCATTTGCATTCACTTCAGAGATTTAGCTTATTACTGAATTTTAAATACAATTGGTAATAATAGATAAATCACGGGTAATATATTTACCAACAGTTTAGCCACAACAAAATTAACATAGAAAAAATTCTTGTCAATAATAGAATTACTAAAGGATTTAGTGATGGTTTGCATTAACCGACGGATATTCGACATATAATAATCATTATTGTATATCCAAAAACATGCCATGTTTAACTTTAGCTTGACCTTCAATTACATAACTGACACATACGTCCGTTGGAAAATTCTTGCACTTCGGTCAAAAAAGTATCATTGTTTAGTTGATAAAAGGTCACTCAGCACTTGGTTAATCGTGCAAATTTATCAATGGTTTTGGCTATAGCAAATGTGTAGCACATTGTCCCTACACCACTTTTTTGAGAGAAGTTGCCAAATTGTCAGCGTAAATTATTGGGGCATAAAACCATCGAAAAGCTATAAGAGAACTGTACCACCAAAAAAAATTAGAGCTCTCTTTCAATGATATAATCTACACACCTGTAATCGTAATACTGCAATCAGAACTCATCACAAAATAGTAACAAAACTAATTAACGCATAAGCCATGCACAAAAATAAAAGAAAAATAATTGAATTAAATCAAACAAATTGTACAACTGCACATTAAAAATAATATTCGATAATAATAAATTATTTAATATGCAAAAAAATAAAAAAATAATGCCCTAGTCATCGTCCTCATCTTCTTTGTCCTCTTCTAATCATCATCATCCCCACCCTCATCCTGGACTGGATCCTTCTCTTTCTGTAGTTCAAAACTCAACACCACTTCGATCTTTGCCCACATCATTGATCTTAGGGCGGTTGCTTGGGTAGCAACCTCATCAACAACTTGGCGACACATCTCTTCTACTTGTGAAGTATAAGTGGATGCAATTGATGTGCTAGAGTCCAAACAAGAATCATAGGTTAGCTTTAGGACTCAAGCCTACTTAAGTCTAGAAGTGGACGGCTCTTGGGATGAACCAGTCAAAGACAATGAAGGAGCACCGTCAGATCACACGTGTAATGCTTGGACGGCCAGGATGGAGTCGGACGGAGATCGGGTACATAAAGCATGGTAGCGTGGACATTCAGTCAGATGGCGGCGTCGAATAGGAGCGCGTCGCATAGTCTTTCGGAGCTGCCGAGAATCCAGTCAGTGCCGCGTGGTTAAGTAGAAAAATAAAGGATTCTTGAATTATTTAACTTACCTAAATTTTAAAAATCCATATCTTGGCTTAGAAAAATCATAAAAATAAAAGAAAAATACCCTATTGCTCAGTGAACAGGGGAGAATAATGTGGAATTGGTTTGAAATTTATTTAATGCATGTATGATTTTTAATCAGTTAAATACCCTCTATAGTCTTTTAATTCTCCATGCATATAAACATTTAACCATGGCTTGCTACTTTAGCATGTTGTATCCTCTGTTGTGATGGACTTTCCCTGATTTTCTAAAGTCAGAGGAGAACTCTATGAAGTGTTCTATATTTTCCAAGTTTTTACATCTATTTTTCATAAATTAATTCCAAAAATTTGCATGTTGATTATAAAAATCAAGAAAAATTTTGGTAGGTCCTCTATGACAAGAGGACTCTAGGATAAAATTCTTATGGATTAAGCCATTAAGAAATGATCTAATCATCAACTTGCTTTCAAACTGAATTAAATTATTTTGAGTTTACTAAAAATGAAAATCACTCAAAAATAATTTTCTACTATACTTTAAAGGTCAAAGATCTCTCCATAAATATTTCACGGCATTTGGAATTCTTTTGGTCACCTAAATAAATTTTCCAAGTAAAATGATAATTTTGAACTTTAAACTAATTTTAATAATTAAAATATAACTCAAAATCTTATAAAATTGGTTTTAGGAGCTCTCTGTGATCAGAGGATTTTTCTAAAATTAAAAATTGAATTTTTTACAAAATTTTTATTTTTAATCATATTTTAAATATTTAAATAATTAAATAATAATAAAAATAAAAAAATATTAAAAATCACCAAATTGTCACATTTGGTCTCCTAATCACTTAGGAATCATCACCATAACTTTCCTAAGCATCAAAATCAAAATATCATTTTTGAAGGCTTAAATTAATTTTGAAACGGTAAAAATGAATTTCCTTAATTTTCCACTAAAATAATTCTAATAATTAAACTAAAAATCATAAAAATATAAAATTTATTTCTCTGGCTTCCCTGACCTCAGAGGGACTTAAGAAAAATATAAAATTGAATTTTCACCTTTTAAAATATTTTATTATTTATTAAAACTCCAGAAATTAAAATTATTTTTATAATTAAATTAAAACTCAAAAATAATGAAATTTGGTCCAAGCGGTCCTCTAGTCTCGTTCTACCTCTAATAAAAATTTCAAAGTCATATGCTTTGTTTTGGACAAGTTATTGAATTTTCATTAAAACCCCCTATAGTTGCATTAAAATAAATATATAAAATAAATTAAATTTTAAAAATTCACATTTTCTCCTCTAATATTTTAATTAACCCATAAGTGGGGTTACCTAAAAATTTTAAAGTCATTTGAGCTAAATTTAATGAATTATGAAGTGATAAAGGCCCTTAGGGGTAAAATTGTAATTTTGGAAAAATTTAGCCTTAATCAATATTTAGGCTTAATCAAAATGGGAAAAGGGCAATAAATGACCTTAATTATTATGTTTGGATGATTAAAACATCAAGGGATAAATGGTAGAAACCTATTGCAATTTTGTCACACAAAATTAAATATTTAAATTTTCTTAATTGTCAAAATTTGGTAGAAACAAATTAAAAGAGCCTTAAGGTTAGGGGTTGATTTTGGAAGTTAATATTTCACTAATTTAATACCCCTTCATTTGATGTTTAAATGATAATTCAATATTTTGATAAGAATCATAATCAAGGTCATTTAATTTCTTTCTTAAAGACATGAAAATACCTACTAAAATTTTAAAGGCTTAGTAGTGAGCTAGGCTTAATTAAAGGAATTAACTAAAGGGAATTAGAAAAGAATTTACAGTTAATTTTAAACTACTTTTGAACACTGAAAGCCCATCAAAATTTGATAAATTCTTCCAAAAATTAAATTTTGTCTCTAAAGGCCCACTCACATAATTCCTAAGTACGGTACCAAATGATAACTACCCCACCTTTCGGGATGACTAAAGCATTGACTCACTGAGCACAAGGGTATGGAGTAGATAGATCATTTAATAAATATGATAAGTCTAAATGAACTCAAGGAAGCTTAAAAGGAATGTGAAATATCTGGGTCTCTCCTAGATCTTTCACAAGTCTTCTGGACACCTTGTAGGACTACTGTACCTATTATATTTATTAAATGAAAAATATCTCTCAAATAAATGAATAAAACCCACTAAGTTGTGACATAGAGTTTGGTATGCCTGTGATGAACCTATCCATAGGGTTTCACTTCTCTGCAAATTATAAATATTTATTGCAGCAATACTAAAGTTCCAAGTGGAGATGACGGGAAGACCTACCAGGTATGCTTTTATTTTAATCCAATTTATTTACCTGCACTCTACTACATTTTCTCTCCTTGCAAATTTGCATGCTAAACAACAATGCCACCCTGCATGAAAACTAAAACCTCTAGGATAGCCATAAAACCAAAACAAAAATTAAAATTAAATAAATCAAGACAAGATAAAATTCACCGCCACAACATTCAAAATATAAAACAACTCAAAATTTAATCACTAACAACACAAAAATCACAATTGTAACTAAATTAAAATGTCTCATGGAATGATCGGAAATCCCTTGGAGGAGGTAACCTATGTGTTGCTAACGGGGTTTCCCACGGTCTAAATGAAAGTATAGAACTCATTAAGTTGAGTTTAGTAAATTAATTTGGACTAAGTGAATCCAATGAAAATAGTGGTGTCGGAATGATGGAACCGTGGGATCTTAACCGGTGTTATTATAATCAACTTTAATGTTCCCCTAATAAAATGTTAAGACACCTCAATTTAAATATTTCCAAAATATGACACTTCTTTTCTCTCTTCAATTGTCATCTCTTAAAACTAAACATGATACGACGAGGAGCTTGGAGCATGCATGGTGGGCAACATGACCATCTTCAACAACAAACCTATCTACATCAGCAAAACACTTCCTTAGAAATTAATACAATAAACCTAGGACTTTGAGGTAGCCTGCCCAGTGCAGCAAAAACCTCACCTTTTTCTTTAGGCCTTGTACAACTATGTTATGCAACATAAGCCCTAACTCGTCTTAGGCTTCTGAGGTCGTCATTAGGTATGACATAAACCCTCCTAACTTCCAGGTCATTCACATAATCGGTATCAAGTGAATGTAAGTCCTAAATAATAAAATTCATAGGATGAAACACTAAATAAATATCTTAAATCAAAGAGAAACCATAGAATAGTTTGGGAAGACATCAATATTTTTCTTGAATCTATGTCTTTCTCCTAGCCTTATTTTCTTTGGATTCTGACAAAATGAAATGTTCCAAAACTTGGGTCATTCACCTATTGAATTTCTAACTATCACATTTTCTTTGAAAACCTTACCTTTGGAAGTCATGAATATAAACATTTCCTGATCTATATCAAGAGTTTCTTAGGTGACTTCGGTTATCTAAGATGTAATTAACTATAGGGGCTTGCCCTTATAAGAAACTTAAAGACCCCAGATTAATATAAACCATATCTAATTTCTTCATATTAGATAGGGGAAATTGTCGGTCAACAATGGTTCGCAGATCAAACGGATGTCATGAATGCTTTATTTTATTTGATCAAGCCTCACCCCAAGCCATGTATCTATTCTTCGGGATAGGTACATGTCTTACAATGAAGCGCTTGATTACCTTAACTAATGTTTATATGAAATCAGATTGATTTTGCATCCTTGAGAATTAGAAATATTATTTTCAAAAAAAGCTATATATATATATATATATATATATTAAATTAAATCAAATTTCTATTTTATGAAATTATATTCTAAACCTTTCAAAAAATATCAACCTCCACAAAAGAAACTTTTAACGGCCAACATACACATTTAAAGTATGCTTTTCTAGAGAACTCATAAACATTACCTATTATAATATCCTTAAACTTAACAGATGATCAAGAAGAAAAATTAATGGAAACTTTGAAAAATACTAAGAAGGCCTTTGGATGGACATTAGCAGATATTAAAGGTATCAGCCCTTCAATCTATATACATATAATTTTAATGGAATATAATTATAAGTCTAGGGCAGATCCTCAAAGGAGGTTGAACCCTATCATGAAAGATGTTGTAAAGAAAAAAAATTTTAAATTGGTTTGATGCTAGAATCATTTATCCTATTTCTAACAGTGCTTGGGTCAACTAATTGTGTTTCTAAGAAAGGGGGAGTGACTGTAGTTGTAAATGAACGGAATGAATTAATTCTGACAAGTCAAGTCACTATGTAGTGAATCTGTATTGAATATAGAAAATTAAATCTCGCCACAATGAAAGAGCACTTTCCTCTACCTTTTATGGATAAAATGTCAAATAGGATAGTTAGGAATGGATATTTCTGCTTTTTGGATGGATTTTCAGGATATCACCAAATACATATTGCTCCTGGAGTTTTTCATAGAAATGTGGTGTAATTTATTTTTTTGATGTATAACCCTTAATCAATATTTACATTGGAATATCTTTGCCAGGGAAACTTAGATTTCAGTGGTAGAATAAAATTTCACATGTAGGGTAGTATGGATGGAGAAATGGTAAAGGATTTTGTAGTGGAGTGGTTATAATCAATCAGTTCCAGACATGATGTTGAGAGTTTGGAGAAGTCTTTCCTTTGTGATCTCGAAGATGAGGTACTGGGCAAGTGAATGTTATGTCAAGGATGGCATTGTTCCCGCTGGCCTTAAATAATTTCTGAAATTGGGATCTACATGTTGGAAATTTCTCTGCAGTGAGTTGAACATTTTCGATAGAACATATATTAGACATAAAATACTTGACGGTGGAAGGGATTGTGACCTTTAGTCATGATGGAGACTTAAGAAGCCATGATTATGCTAATAGATGATTAAAACAATATTAGATTCGGTAGGGAAGAGAAAGAAGAGGCTGTGTATGATACTAAGAGAAAATAAGTATATATGAATGTTTTGAATATATATGCTATGTATATTAATCATAAGTGTTTACACGTATAAGTATGTGATCCCCGATATTTGTGCTTACGTTTTATATATGAAGTTATGCTTTCTTTCTAATTATATCTCTTTCTTTACAATGATGCAAAAAACTTGATGTCAATGCAAATAAGAGATTTAAATGTTATTATTTTAAAATGGGATTCGATGCAAAACTTTCTGATTAAGCCCCGAGATATTGAACCCACGGGGAAAAATGTTTAAATATAACTTTTTAAAAGAATGAAAACATAAAGATAACTTTCTACATTTTAAGAAAGACCTTATCCAAACTACATATAATAATCTAGGAAAGAAAGTTCAACTCTTTTTTGATAATTTTCTTTTAATTTGAAATGATAGAAAACAACTACTTTAACTATTTTTTTAACATTAAAGCAAATGCAAAAAAATATCTTTTTCTTTATTATGAATCAGTAACAAGTTATGAAATTTTATTGTGGAAGTATCTAAAATGTGTTGTGCTAAATAGGAGCAATTACATTCTTTACCCTGACTAGAGATGGTATAAAGGACATAGGTTAATCTAATGCTTTAGTAATCTTGAAGACGAGCTAGGCAGGAAAGATACTTTCTCTCACTCTAGAGTTTTCTCTTCTCCCACCACCTGGGGGCTAACATCATGTATCATGACATAAAACAATAATTCGAATTAGGGACTTTAGCCTATCACTCTAAATTCCTCTAATTCTACACCCATCAAAGTATATCTCCCTATTTATTTGCACTCAACCATATGGACAACATTCTCACCATATAATCTCATATGATTCGTACTAATTGTTGAATGAGACAATACCATACCGATTCTTACATGTTTTCACAACATATATTAACATCTTAATTGGCAAATCAAGAAGTAAATGAAGTGCAAGATTTTGAATCATCACAACTTCTTCCAACATTGTTTTCCTATAATTCACACAACATCAATCCATATCCTAACTACTTCATCTTTTTAAGGAAAAAGATAAAGAAAAATACTTAAAATTTATGGAGAAAGTACAATCACAACTTAGTTTAAAAATAGAAATCATAGTGAAAACACAATAAGTCTTAATTAAAAACCAAATGTAACACAAAGATAAAGACTTATCTATAAATCCTCTCCACCAAACTCTTGAAGTTCCTTTGAAAACTTTGTTTTTTCCTACAATATTCATTAGAGGGTGGCGCCCAACTCTTTAGACTCCAATTCTCTCTTCTAATTCTGATACAAACTATATTAAAGCAAGTAGAAATTGTGATGTGGAGTAGTGTGTTACTAATATAACTCTCCTACATAATAAACATAAACTACACACCCTCCAACAATAACAACTTTCTGAATTCCAAGTCTTCTTTTTATAATTTTCCAATAGGTGTATTCGTGTCATTTCAAATTATGTCTAGATTTGTTCAATCCTCTAAGCGATGCATCAATTCAAGAGTAATTTAAATTAATTTTGGCATCAATAAGAAGTTACCCATGTTTGTACCAAATGATGCCTCAGACACCACTTCAAATTGGCGCCAAAAATTATTTAAAACATCTTAAGTAACTGCCACGCGTAAGCGCAGGGTTTCAGCACTTAGCCGCGAGGCTCCTGGTGTGTAAGCTCTAGGTCTGGTTGGTTAGCCGCAAGACTCTGGCGCATAAGCGCGGGTTCAGGCGCTTAGTCGCCAAAGATTAATTTTGCACATTTCTTCTTTCTGCTCCAAATTTGATCCTTTTTCACTCCTTTCATCACATTTATCCATTTAATCATACCTGCAAGAAAAATATACAAATACCTTCCATTAAAGTGTAATATCATCAAAAATACGTATAAAAATGTGTATAAAAATATTATTATTTTGAGTGTATCAAGATTCCCCAAACTTAAAATGTAACTTGTCCTCAAGTGATACAATAATAACATAAGATTAAACAAATAAATTATGTGGACGAGTTTCTTTATGAGTTTCCAAAATTTTGTTCTAGAAATATTTTGGAAAAAATTTTAGTATATGAGACCAATTTAAAGTTTAGAAATCTCTTAGGTTAAGGTTTATGAAAATTTTGAGTTCCTATCTTATTCAGAAATTCTTGTAGATTTTTCAAAATATAGGGTTTGGGCATTTTATTTTCCTTACTTAAAAATATTTACTAAAAATAATTATACTAACTATATTATATTCATAAACTTTAAGATTTTCTCAAATCTTATACTCTAGAAAAATCAGGTGTGGAACCAATTTTTGATTAGACCCTTAAATCCTCAAACTTCTCCTTCATTATTCATTTTTTTTTACTTTTCTTTTTCTTTCTTTTATTTTCTTCTCCTTTTTTTTTATAAGCAAGGATTAATATATCGGGATAGGCCTTTAATAATTTTTAATTTCACCCTTCCTTTCTTAAAGCATACAATAGATATATATCTCTTACTTAGAAATATAATAAAGGTTTTAAAAATTTATTTTTAATAAAAGAATTTTAAGTATTAAAGTAAAAGTCTTATCCTTCAATTTTTCCAAAAATACAACTTTTCCTACAAAAGAAGTTATAAAATATTTATCATTTCTTCACTAAGATATTTTTAACTTTAAGTTTTTCATCATTACTATAAATTTTAACTAAATTTTGTTACTCATTTCTTTCAAAATTTTACTTCGCTAATATAACTTTATACACATAATTATTTTTCAATCAAAATCAAATTTATTTTTAGTACATTTGAGAACAAATAAAAGTTAAGCTTTTTCCTTTTTTCTTGAAAATTTTTCATTCCCCCCAAACTTTAAATTTTTTGTTATGATAAAACATTTAAGAATAGTAAAAAGATACATGGGTAGGAATTAAAAACTATAAGTATTATGCTTGCAGGAATTTTTATATCCTAAATATGCAAGTATAACAATTAAAAACAGGAATAAAAAAAGTTAGATCAAATTTTAACTTCACATTTTATATAAAAGAAATTCAAAAGACTTCTATAGTAGTGAAGGTAATAAAAACAAATTCACATATACTTAAACAAAAATCCACAACTAAACTATATGGTAGTAAATTGAAAAGTTAAGCATAAAATTAAATAATGGATTTTAATAGTGTCCTAAAACTTCCTAATAGTTTTTGGAATAAGTTCTACATTAATAAACAAAATACACTACGAATTTATTAACACAATTACTACAAAAAAAACTCTAAACATTCACTTCACATAACACAAACAAACATTCACAATAACTTAAAAAAAAACTAAAGTTGTTCACCAACTAGAACATCAGCTTTTCCATCACATCTACAAGAGAAAAAATCTAAGTAACAACAACAAATAAAAATTTAAAAACATTGTACTGAATAACATAGAATTCTACACATGCAACATAACATAACAGTTTATAACACGTACAAAATATAAATCCTAATCCTCATCATCATCTCATTCATTCCAAGCACGTGTAGGCTCATATGTGGTATAATGTGGAAGTGGAGGTAGCACGGCACTATAATCTCCTCTAATCAGTCTATCCATATAACTATGATAATTTTCCTTATATTCACTATGTTTCTGCAGATACTCGCCTATATGATCTACCTTTTCTTCAATATCATGTGCTCGATTCGCAGTATAATTGATATTATCTTTCTTTTTTAACATTTAAAAGTTATGTTTATTAATCAGAAAATTGACCTAATGATGCATAAGAACTTGAAGCACAAGATGCAGAAGCAGCAGAAGTAAAAGCACCTAAAGCTCTAGAGAATCCTTCTCTCCAATTAAAAAAAGAATGCTCAGCATATATTTTCACATTCACACTAGTAATAGGCTTAAGTGGCTGAAGGAGCTCCTCCCGATTATCAAATTTTACACCAGCCTGCTCACATAATGAATGAATAAGGGAAGCAAATCCTATACCTGTAGTAGTGTGTTGACCTCATTTTTGATGAGGTCTTCTCTTCTTCTCTTTAGTACTTAGGATCTAGCCTTAGGCTTTTCCTTTGACTATCCTAGAGGATTAGAATTGGGACCCACCACCTAGAAATTCAAACCACCTCTTGACTCCCTGCAAACTCCACAAACTTGACTGTAGACCCCCTAATCACCTAGAGGGTTGAAATCAAATGTGGAAGTTTAAAGGATGAGTTCCCATAGGACTCTTTGGCCTTAGGATCGCCTACAGGTGGCACAGTCGCAGTGAAGGGCTGACTTACACATACATTACACTACACTTTCACACACCTCCTAAAACTACACCTATACCCAACTTGACCTCCTGACTCATGTAAGTGATTCACATGGATGGTCCTTAACCCCTAAGCCCTTGGCTAAGAGGGTTAGGAACAACATAGTGGATGCCTCAAATGAGTCCCTTCATGGCTCATGTGGGCTTGATATGGCTTCATGGCTCAACCAAAATGATTTCATTCCACTTACATTCACTATATCTTCAATTTTCCAAATTTTCAATTTTTGACCCCCGGGACCCTACACCCTCTTAGCCTACCCAAAACCCTTGAAACTACCCAAAATTTGTAAAATCACCTAAATTACCAAAAATTCCTCAAAATCAATCCCAAACATTCCCACATTACTCAAATTGATCATCCATACCAAAAAATACCAAAAATTCCAAAAATACCTCCCAATACCCTCCAAATACCCAAAATACCCCTCTTGACCCAAAAATCCAAAAATTCAGAAAATTCCCAGAAAATTCCAGAAAATCCCAAATATTCCCAATTTCATTTTGTTCAACTACACCATGGGCCAATTTTGTCAGTTTACCCTACCTTTGTCAAAACCCCAATTTGCCCCATTTTAACCCTAAGTGAACCCAATGTCAAACCAAACCTACCCAATTGACCCAAATTCTGGTCCAATTCAATTCTAAACTTCAATTCAACATTCCCAACACCAATCTAGACCAAAGCCAAATCCAATTTGATTGACATTTGGATCCAATTTCACTTTTGGCCTTAAAGCCCAATTTGGACCCATGACTCAAACCTAACCCAAACTAACCCAATTCAACTCCAATTAACCCTAAATCTTTTCTAAAATCTTTCCACCATCTCCACAAACAAAACATTAACATGATTTACCCAAAATTTAGACCCAAACCCCACTCAAATTCAACCCAAAGCCAAAAAGCCCAATTTTGACCTAAACCCAAACCTAACCCAAATAAGCCCAAACCCCAAAATCAAAACCCAACCAAAGCCAAAACCTCTTTGAAACACTCCCATAAACATTTCCCAACATTTATTTTACATCAGATTGAACCCTAGCCCAACATTGGCCCAAGTTAGCACAATTTGACCTACATTGGCCCATTTACCAAAAAGGTCCAAATCCAACCCAATTCAAACCCAAATCACTCCAAACTTATTTCAAATCACTCATGACATATACCTAAACCAAACCCAACAATTATTTGGCCCAAACTTTTACAAAATTCCCATCCATGAATTCATTTTGAAACTTAAAAGCCCACTTACATGAAACCTTCCTAAAGCCCATCTCCACCAAAATCCAAAGGGCCAAAATCAATCCAAAACCCATATGACAATTGCTCTACACCATATTTTCAATTAAATCAATCCCTAAAGTTTCAAAACTCATCATGAAGCCATTCCAAATTAAGCCCCATACAAATTCCCATCAAAATACCAAAATTTTCTTAATCCCATTTCCATGAAATTGACTTAACTTTTCCCAAGCCAAAGATGAGCCATGAAGCCATGCATGAGCCACATGGAAGCCATGAGAGCCTCTTTACATGTCACCATGCCATTTTGGGTAAAAGTAGGAGACTCTTTCCTTAATCCCCTAAAGTCATTAGCCTTAACCATGATTCCCCTTAACCCAAATTTAATCCAAATATGTTTGGATAAGGACTTCTCCATGTCAAACCAGCTGATTCCTTTGATTCCTCACAGACACCCAAAGCCACCTTGAAGGGTGAACCAAGCCCAAAGGGTGGACTTGACCAAATCGAAGCCAAAATTGGCATTCTCCCATTCCATTTTAAATCAAGCTTTTGACACATGGCATTTGCCAATTGCCTACACTAAACCACAGCCCTGACCTCCCTGACCTTGAGGGTGACTCGACCACGGCCGGCCAGCCACCACGGCCGCCGGAAACCACCGGGCCGAGAGCTCACATGTGAGCCTAAACTTGGAATTCTCACCTGTCGAGTTGCCCCATCCCAGGTGGCCATTGCGACTGTTCTTCCCTTGACCTAGCAGTGATCCCGACCCTTGGCCATCCCCGTGAGGCTCTCCGACCACCTCTATTTAAACCCGACCCCCTCACGGCCATGGGGAAGAGTTGCAAAAACCTTGCTGAAACTCTGCGCAAAATTGTTCCGAGCCCTACTCCATACTTAGAGCGATTGATCCCGAGTGTCGATTTGCCCTAATCCCTGCCAAGCGAACCCGATTTCTCAGTCGAAATTTCACCCAATAACCAAGTCACTTTGCCACAGTGAGCTAATCTTCAAATTGACTGGTCCTACACCTTCACTAAATCAAGAGGAGAAGTTTCCCACTGAAAGCCCCATCTCCAGGCCACCCAGTTGTTCCAGCCTTCAAGCTTTGTAATCGGCTCGTGGTCACTTTCATAGCTAGAGCGATTCACCGGACCGGGAGACTTCATGCGGAGCTTCGTTGGGACGCAATCAAAGGTGACACAACCCTCGGATTGAATCGCACTTCTACGAGCAAAGGTATGAGCTAACTCTTTATCCCGAGCTTCTGGAGATTCTCCATTTCAAATGCCTTAATTTCAATGCATGATCACCATATAGATGTATGCGTCTCTTCAAGACGAATCCATAGAGCATAAGAACACGAAAAACCGTTGAGAAATGAGTGAGTTCTTAGGGTTTTAGTGTGGACGGCTCTCGGGTGAGAACGGCTGGGGACGATGAACGGATGCCGTTCATTCCATACACGAGCGGACGGACGGCCAGGATCGCGCCGGATGAGGAGAAGGAATGATACAGCGGGACCCCGGAGCCCTGAGTCGGATGACAGCGCTGAATCAGAAGGCGACGCGTGTGCGTTCGGAGCTGCCGAGGTTGAGCTGGCGCCGCGTCACTTAAATAGAAAAATAGGGATTTTCTGATTTATTTAATTCCCTAAACTTCAAAAATGCATAACTTTGTGTAGAAAAATCAGAAAAATAAAATAAAAATACCCTCTTGCTCAGTGAACAGAGGAGAATAATGTGGAAAAGAAATCATTTAATTTCATCAAGTATTTTATTTTTAATGATTTATTTACCCTCTCGCATTATTTTAATTCTCCATGCATATAGGAAATTCACCATGGCATGAGACTATAGGGCTTTTGAAGCCTCCGAGTTTGGGAACATTCCTTGAATTTTCCAAAGTCGGAGGCCATCCTATGAGAAGTTATTGATTTTTAAATTCATGTTACTTGTTTTGAGTATTTTAAATCCAATAATTATCATGTTGTGAAATAAATTCTAGGAAAATTTGGTGATGTTTCTTATGACAAGAGGACCCTAGGAAAAATAGGTTTTGAATTAATTCATTTAAAATAACCACTAATTGGCTTAAACACCCAAAATAGGTCCTTAATTAATTAGAGCTAATCATACATCAAATTGACTTGAAATCAATTCTCCACTGACCTTTAGGATCAGAGGAACCCACCATAAAAATTTGAAGTCAATTGGACTTGGTTAGCCCTACTAAATGGGTTGATTAAGCCATTTAGCCATTTTAAAATTTAAAAATTCATAACTTTCAAAATACTTTTCAAAAATTCACCAAATTGGTTTTAGAGCATCTCTGATATCAGGGGAATTTAAGAAAAATAAAATTGCAATTTTCTAAAAAAAGTTAATTTTTGCATTATTTTAATATTTTAATAAATAAAAAAATAATAAAAATCACAAAAATAATAAAATTCACCAAAATGTCACATTTTGAATTTTAATCACTTAGGAACAAACCCCATATTTTTCTTAAGTCTATATGATGAGATATTAAATTTTAAAGCCCTAAGGTAATTTTAAAATTAAAAAAATGTATTTTTTTAGCATTTCCACTAAAATAATTCTAATAAGTCAAAGAAAAATCAGAAAATTGTAAAAATTGATTCTCTGATTTCCCTGATATCAGAGAGATTTTTGAAAAATATAAAATTCATTTTTCAATCTTCATTTTATTTTAAAATTAATTAATACTCCAAAACTAAAAATAATATAATTCTAAAAATCACCAAAATTGGTCCAAGTGGTCCTCTGGTCATTAGGAATGTCCCGTAGTTTTCTTAAGGACAGAAACTTTCCCTTGATCATATTATTAAATTTTCCTTGAAAATCCCTATTTTCCACCTAAAATAATTAAATAAATAAATTAAATACAGAAAAATCACATTTTCTCCTCTCATGTCTTTATTGACATATGAGTGAAGTCACATAAAAATTTTAAGTTCATTTAAGCTCAATTTAGTGAGTTATGAAATTATTAAGCTTGAAGGGCAAAAAGGTAATTAAAATTTTAACCCTTAATTAAAATTTTAAGCTTAATAAAATTAAAAAGTAAAATATTTGATCTTAATCTGATTTGGATGATTGAAATTTAAATAATTAAGGGATAGAAACCTATTAAACAATTTAAAAATAATTAAAATAAACTTTAATTAAATAATTGTTTAAATTTGGAAGAATAATAAAATTGGAATTATTAAAATAGAGATATTAATAGGAAGAGACTTGTTCTTTAATTTAAGAATCCCTAAATTAATCATCTCAATAATATTTAATTCTTAATTAAAATGATAATTCAAATTTAAGATTTAAAATGTTAAAAGACTTAATCATTAAATTAAATTAAAGTTAAATTATTAAACTCTTTTAAATTTTCAATTAAGATTAAAAATAAAATTTAATTAAATTAATTAAATTAAATTAAATTAAATCAAATTAAATTAAACTAAATTAAATCAAATTAAATTAAACTAAATTAAATCAAATTAAATTAAACTAAATTAAATCAAATTAAATTAAATAAAATCAAATTAAATTAAACTAAATTAAATCAAATTAAATTAAACTAAATTAAATCAAATTAAATTGAATTAAATTAATTTAAATTAAATTAAATTAAATTAAAGTTAATTTAAATTAAATAAACTAAATCAAAATTGAAACTAAACTACATTAAACCAAATTAAAGTTAAATTAAATTGAATTAAAAACAACATCACCTAAGACATAAAGAAATTCAAAAATAAATATAAAACAACTTGAACACCATCCCAAATTTAAACCCGTTAACTAAAATTAAATTAAATCACAAACCATTTGAACACCAATTTGCCCTCAAAAGCTTTTGTTGTCATAACTCCTAAACAGAGCGTTAAATGAAGTGATACTTCACTCATAGGATATTCAAATGTCCTAGTTCACTGAGCAAGATAACAACAAAACTTGAATTCTCGGACGATTAATTCATTTGTATAATTAAATTCATTTGGACTTAAAACAATTCTAGCAATATTGAAAAGATGTTTAAGATTCTTCTTAAGCACTTCCTCAATATGATAGGATGTTTATAAGAACAATCGAACTTAATTGTTCTTTGATGAAGAAAATCGTCCTCAAACCAAAACAAAAGAACCTAGACGTCATAGGAGATGACTAGCTATAGGATTAGGAATTTGGTAGAAAACCATAACCCTTCCCTTAGCTTTACCTAGGAACTTGCTTAAATATTCCAAATTGTGTTTAAGTGCAGCTTGGGATGACGGGAAGACCCTCCGAGTACGCTTTTATTTTATTGCGATTTACTTTATTGTAATTTATTTAATCGCAACGCACCTACTTTTCTTGCATGATAAACAATCTGTTGCATGAAAACCCACACTTTTAGGATAGTCCCTAAAGCTGAAACCAAAACTAAATTAAAAGTCATTGCAAGATAAAATTCACCGCCACAACATTTCAAAATATAAAACAACTCAAAATTTAATCACAAACGGAACACAAAACTACAATTACAACTAAATTAAAACGTCTTGTTGGATGATCGGGAATACCTCGGATGATGTAACCTACGTGTTGCTAACGGGATTTCCCATGGTCTAAATAAAAGTGTGGAACTCATTCAGTTGAGTTTAGCAAATTCATCTGGACTAAGTGAATCCGATGCCGGAAGGATGGAACTGTGGGATCTTAATCGGTGTTGTTATAATCAACTTTAAGATTTGTTTTAGATAAAACATAAAAAACACTTGGGAGTTAAGATTTTCTCTAAACCAGAACACTTCTCTCATCTCCTGATTTATGACTTCTAAAACTAAACCCCAGCAACAACAAGGAGCTCAGAGCATGGTGGGTAGCTCGGCCATCGTCATCAGCAAAACTCGGATCTACTTCAGCAAAACCTTCTCAGAATTAAACAACAAAGCCATAGGATTTCGAGGTAGTTTTCCTAGTGCAACATAAATCCTCAACTCTTCGTTAGGCATTTGCATGCTCAGGTCATGTAAATTAAGCCCTAACCGGTCTTAGGACTCCGAGGTAGTCGTTTGGTACGACATAAACCCTCACATCTTCAAGGCTATTTGTATGATTTTATCATACAAATATAAGTCCTAATTAATTAAAAATTGGCAAGATCAAATCATTTAAATAAACATTAGGACTTTCCTAAATCCAAGCCAAACAATAGGATAGTCGGGAAATTACCGAAGTTCGCTTCGAATCTGTAATTTCTCCTATTTTTCTTCCTTTGAATTCCCAAAACAAAATGTTCCAAATTCGATCCATTCCCTATTGAAATTCCAAAATTCAATCCCTTGAAAACTTAAACTTTGAGATTCTTGAGAGCAGAGCTACTAATTATTATCGAGAGTTTTCTTAGGTGATTCCTTTCACTTAAGATGTAATTAACTATAGGGGCTTGCCCTTATAGGGAATTTTAAAGAACCCAGGTAATATAAACCCTGTTTAATGCTTTCATATTAAGCAGGGGAACTTGTCAGCTTATAAAATTGGTTCGCAGACCAAACGGATGTCACAAACCTTTCTAGTTTATTTAGTCGAGCCCCATTACCAAGTAGTGTGTCTATTCTTCAGAATAGATACATGATTTGTAATGCGGTGCTTGTTTATATAAACTATTCGGGATGTGAGATCAGTTTGATTTCATATCTTAAAATTTTCAAATTTAAACTTATTTTTAAAATAAAATACTGCTTTTTGAATTATTTATTTAAATTAAATCTAAAATTCGCCGACAATTTCTGTTAGGCGACCCCCTTTTCAAAAATACAACACTCAACCTAAAAATATGCCGACAACTTCTGGCGACTCTGCTGGGAAATTTTCCTCTCTCCATTTTAATCAGATAATTCTGCTTTCAAAAATCGGTAGTGTATCCATGTCCCTTGTGGATCAAACTACCCTTCTTTCCGTTGGAATACTATGTTCATTTCTACCTTGAACAAGTATAGCCAACATTCTCTCGGATTTAGGAGCCACTGTTTAGACAACCCTAAACAGAGAGGTTCCAAGATCCTTTTACCTCATTTCTGAGGTGGGGTAGACCCCCAATAGGTATTAGTTTATGAGCGGTCTTGCGGGTTGAGAAGTTTCTACAAGACTTTCTCTTCCTTTTCCAGTTCCTAATCAATTCCTTTTACTCTTCCTACAACTCTCCTTCTTTTAATAATTCTCCCTCCTAACGAACAAATCTTTCCGAAAAAACAATTTTCCTTTAATACCACAAATACACTAAGATAAACAGAAATGTGTTCGGACTCTTTCTTTTTCGTCATAAGTTTTACGACAAGAAGAAGCACGATTCAGGGACTAACACTTGGAATCCGCCTGCGAAATGGAAGCCCCAAAGCTGATCTTCTCCTTCGTCGACGGACTCGACTCGGCCGTGTTCGAGGACGAAGCGCACGATAATGGAATCATTCGATTCGGACAAGGATTCGGGGACACCGACATCAAAATCCCCGATGTCACTCTCTTTTCACTCACCGGCAAAGTACCGAGCGAGAAGCCGTTGATTGAGTTCGACCTCGAGTCAACTCACGAATTCCCTCCTCTGCAAAGATTCCAGCCGAGAGGAGTCTTCGTCGTTCACGGAAGGACTCGTTGTTGCTACCCCACCGGTACTAGTTGTCTCCGCACCTACCCCGGCTACGCCGAATTAAAGGGGAAAGAAATCCGGAACTATGGTGAACTCTGTTACCATGGAGGGTACGGACCTTCTCGTGAGACCTTCGTTTTTGAAATCGGGTCCGGCTCGAAAATTCCATCAACGACACGGACTCGGAGAAGGAACGAAGTAGAAGGATTGCTAGAGAAGCCGTAGCTGCCGAAGTTGCTTTCTGGAGGAAATCCCAGAGCTGCCCGAGTATACACCGCATTGCGTGAATACATACCACTTTTGGGAGGAAGTAGATTCCATCCCCTCTCCGCCGCGAGAGGATGAAGAAAATGTTCGCAAGATTCTTCGCCGCATTGCCTCAGCCCGTATATTACAACGATAGCCGTAAGAAAAGGGCTAGAACTACGTCATTTACTCGACTGCAAACTTTGATAGAGAAGTTAGCAAAGAAGGAAAGGTGCCCTGCATCAGAAATTTTAAGAAGGATAGGGCGGGTGCCAGTCAAATCCAGTCTTGGGCCGCGAGTAGAACCTGCTATCGTTGCAGAAAAGCCAAATAAAAGGATGAAAGCTAGTCCGCCTGTCGTTGTTTCAGGACTACAGATTAGGGAGGATACCACCTTCCAGCATTTGGCTGACAGACCATCCGGTCCTAAACCTTCTGCTGCTAGAAGGATGGTTTGGCGTCCCACTACTGGACAATTAAGATTGAAACAACAGCCTGAGAAGTCTCGTCAGGAGACTTAAATCCGAAGAAAGTGCTACTACAGTAAAGGGGACTCATGAGAAGGAAACCCGACAGTTATCACATGACAACTGCAAGGATGTACAGAAAAGACCACTAGAAGATGCTATGGAAAAGCTAAGAACTGATATTCGACGATTAGCAAGAGAAAGAGAAGAGTTCATGGATGATGAATATGCAGAAATTAACATGGTTGAAACACGAGCTTCGTCGGCTTCACAAGGTGCTCCTGCGGCAGCGAGAAGAGAGGAGCCGGAAGTAATGAGGAGGCGGCTTCAAGAGAAAGATGATACAATCGCCCAAATGGCAAAAAGGATGGAAGAGATGGCTGTAGCCCTAGCCACTCTCCAGAGTCAAGTGCAACCCCAAAGAGAAACACCCCCAGAAGTCATTCACATTGTAGACGGAGGAAAGGAGATTACAACCGTCAATGGGGATGATCAATTAAAAAAGGATGCAACACAAAGCATGATTCCGGAAAAGGATATCAAAAGCTTGGTGGAACAGCAGGTGCGAGAAGCCTTGGCACAATCAAAGAGCGGGACATCCATTCGGACGGTAGACCTTACCCTGAAGAATTCGACGCTGTCCAATATCCGAAAGGCTTTGTACCACCTTTGTTCAAGACCTTTGATGGAACCGGAAACCCTCGGCAGCATGTTGCACATTTTCGTGCCAGTTGTTGCAACGCCGGCGGAAGTGATGCATTACTCTTCAGACAATTTGTCAGCAGCCTGTCAGGGATCGCCTTAGATTGGTATGCGGAGTACCCAACGGTTCGGTAAAGACATTTTCAGAACTAGAGAACCTCTTCATCAAGCGATTTGTCGGAGCTCAGCACCACATCACTATAGGTGATTTAGTGGTAGAAAAGCAGAAGCCGAACGAAACTTTGGTGGATCACATACTTTGATGGAGAAATCTAAGTATGAAGTGTGAGCCATAACTACAAGAACAGCATGCAGTCGACATTTTACTTAAGAGCATTCATGGCACGAAAGCACTTCTCCTCAAGGGATTTACTATTAAGACTTTCGAGAAGTTGTTAAGCAAGGCCGGAAGCTTGCAAGAGGAGGCGAAGCAATTAAGTTTCACCGACAAAACGAGACAAACGAAGCCCGTGAAAACTTTTGAAAAGAAGTCCGGGATTGTTGCGACGATCGACAAAGGCAAGCAACCGATACAAATATCGTCGAACGGCCGCGACAACCTCGACGGAATTACCGGTAACCCCGACCCGGCTATCGAGTCATCTCCACGAGTATGAACAACCGCCTCGTCCGCAACCTACGTTAAGGGAGCTTTTAAGCAGGGAGTATCCGTTTAAGAATGAGGCAGTGCCAAAAATGTTCCGCAGTCTGATGAAGACTCCAGACTTCCAACTGCCAGAACCTAAGAGACCAGAAGAAGTCGACAAGAAAGGTGATCCCAACTTTTGCCCTTACCACCGGATGCTTGGGCACAAGATAGAAGATTGCATTACCTTCAAAAGTTGGCTCAACGACAATCTTTGGAAAGGGAATATAACGATCCCGAAGGACTACATGAACGAACCCCAGAAAGGAGGTTCCGTCAATGTTATCTCGGCGGATCTCATTGTTCCGATAGATCCCTATGCGACTGATAATGGATGGGCTACCGCTTGGACAAGGTCTTCGAAAAAGATTTTGGATCACATCCAAACCGCTTCGGTGCGAGCCTCAATTCAGAGTTCGAAACCTGTCAAGTCGGCACTATCACTTGCGATAGAAGAACCACCTCAACAGGAGACGATTGAAGAGAAGAAGAAAATCGACGAAGAAGAGAAGTCCGAGGCTCTTAAGGCTAGACTAGGGGCTGCTTATCCTAGGATAGTTGTTTCCGATTCGGGGGAGAAATCCCTCGAACCTCTGACTCTGTATGATTATCTGCCCACTCCGGTGGGATCTTATAATGATAAGGGTTATGGCGTTGGCTACGTTTTGACTGTTTCTAACGATTATGTAACTAGCGACAACCAACCAAATCCGGACATCGATTTCGATAAAAATGATAATTCTCAAATCATACACAATCTCAACGATCACAATGACGAAGAAGACATCCACCAGGGAGGCTACGAGAGTTCAACAAGCAATGGGTCTTTTTGCGAGTTTCGAGGAGCTCCAGTCACAATAGAGTTAGAGCCTTCAGACTCTGAAGCTAATCCAGAAGAATCTGTCATTCCAATTTAGGACGAAACACCAGCAAACTCAATACTAGAATCAGAAGAAATTACAGAAGTTAACTTAAGAAGTGGAAGAGTTCTACCTCCGAGAATGGGTCCAAAGGACAAAGGAAAGCAGGTGGTTGTTCAAGAAGAACCAACCCCGGCGGAAGAAATACCCATTCGAGAAGAAATCGAGACACATGAAAATAAAGTGGACTACAACGTGCTAGCCCATCTTAGGAAACTACCGGCAAGCCGAGCATCTACGACGCTCTCATTTTATCGAAAGGAGATGAGAGAAGCTCGATCGAGGCCTTACTTGATCCGAGAAATTTTCTTAGCTCGAATGGCTGGAGATTCCTTAGATGAGGTTTGCTTGTTAAAAGAACAGCGAGGTGTCACCTTCACGGACAATGACCTACTACTTGAGACAGCAGACCAAAACCGACCGTTGTACATTTCAGTTACAATTGGAAAGTTTACACTCTCCAGAGTATTGGTGGATCCAGGAGCATCAATCAATATAATGAATCTCCGAACGCTAGCATACTTGGAAATTGATGCTCGCGAGCTCGAAGCAGACAAAATGTTATTAAGAGGATTCAACCAGAAAGGAGAAAGAGCCCTCGGATTGATAACACTTCTAATGAAGACCGGTGACTTAGCAAAGACAACCACAAAGTTTCACATAATTGATTCAGAAACGTCGTTCAACTCTCTACTGGGCCGACCATGGATACATGAAAACCGGATGGTACCATCATCTCTACATCAGTGCATCAAATACTACGATGGAAGGGAACAATGCATCAAAGGTGACTTACAACCATTCTCCGTACATGAAATTGGAATCCATGAAGATGCAGCTTATTATGCACCTCCGAAGAAAACAATCTTCTCCAGAGATACCATAACGAATGAAGCAAAGAAAGTTCGAGACAATGAAGAACCTGAAGATCTAGTCCAACAGTCACTCACCACTCCCTTACGGCGAGATGGTGAAGGTTTCTCCACGACTCGCATCCGAGGTCGAGGCGGGGACGAGGTCGTGGCAGAGACATTAGGACGAGTTGGACGAGGAAACCAACCATCAATGTTGATTGGGAAGATAGTTACGAAGAAGAAAAAGAGATCAAGCGAGAAGCAGACGACAATAAGTCGGAAGAAGCCGCAATTCAAGATCTCTCTCGAAGATGAGAAGAACGAAGAATACAAATCGATGTACGAGAAGATTAACCACTATGTACATACTATGAACCTGACCCCAATTCATTCTAATAAGGCCGAGGGTATGGTGGTCAAAGAGGTACATAGCGGCGGTGCAAAGCCCATCAAATTCTATATTGGTGCTCCTTCCTCCAAAACTGAAAATAATGTACAAGTTGAAGATGTCACTTCATCAGAATTAATGGAATTACCTTTTGAGTGGTACTCTCCCTGTGTTCAAAATTTAATTCAGCGTGGTTTCTTACCTCGACAATGGACAAAAGGTCAATCACAACATTTTGAAAAATTATGGAATAACTCCGGTCGTCCACCCAATTCAAAGCATGGTCTCGGATTCGGCACAGCAGGATCAGTTGACAATACTGAATTTTGCTTGGTTGTCACTTGCGAGTCCAATGAAAACTGCATGGAAACTACAGAAGAATTTGAAGATTTACAAATTGGAGACGCTCCACCAGAATTCGAAGAAGAAATTAAGTGTGCGTTTGGCGCAGCTTATTCACAGCGGTGGCGTTTTTAAAAACGCCACCGCCTGTTTGGAAATCCCATTTTCACGGCGTTTTAAGAATCGTGATTATGGATTTACTGATAGAAGCGGATCGCGGGTAGGACCCCGCGATCCGCGATTCATTTCGACATTTTGCCAATTTGCCCCGTGCGATCGTGCCCTAACTTCTCGCAAGCGACTCCGAGTCCCTCACCCTATCGCTGAGCCTCGCTTCTCAATCCATCGTCTACCTCCCCGATCCCGCAGCACCCATCGCCGAGCGTCGTCTTTGCTTTTGCTTCCATCGTCGGCTTCGTAGGTAACGATGTTTGGCGAGCTTCGATCGTCTGCTTCCATTCGCAGCTTCGATCGTCTGCTTCCATTCGCAGCTTCGATCGTCTGCTTCCATTCGAAGCAACAGGTAACGCTTTAAAGCTTTTTCTTATTGAAGAACGAATCAATTTGTTTGGTTAGGAGGGATTTGGTAGCTATTTCTATTTCATAACAAAGTTATAAAAAAGAAATGGAATTTCCCTTTCATGCCAAAGGGATTTCCATTTCGTGACAATTTTGTTTGGTTCGGTTTGAAGAACGAAGCAACGAGGGCAAAATTGTCCTTTATCAACAAACAGCTGCAATTCAGCTGTTTTCCAAACGCTCAAACCAAACAGACAAATAGATTATACAGATCAGCAGATTATCAGGATAATCTGCTTATCCTGATAATCTGGATAATCTGCAGCTGCGCCAAACAGACCCTAAATCTACAATAGATAAGTTAACGGAAGTTAACTTAGGTACTAGTGAAGAGCCTAGACCTACCTTTGTTAGCTCCTTACTCAATAAAGAAGACTCCGAAGAAATAATCAAGTTATTAATGGAATTTAAAGACTGTTTTTCTTGGAGCTAC
Organism: Papilionanthe hookeriana x Papilionanthe teres; assembly: GCA_022702705.1. Taxonomy (NCBI): domain Eukaryota; kingdom Viridiplantae; phylum Streptophyta; class Magnoliopsida; order Asparagales; family Orchidaceae; genus Papilionanthe; species Papilionanthe hookeriana x Papilionanthe teres. The sequence goes on along the minus strand of CM040428.1, from coordinate 80,138,358 downwards.
GATGAGATGCCAGGATTAGCTCCAGAGGTCGCAGTCCATAAGCTAGGAGTAGATCCTACTTCTGTCCCAATCAGACAAGGCCCCAGAAGAATGCGTCTAGAAATCGAATAACAAGTCATAGCTGAAGTTAAAAAGCTAATAGACGCTAAATTTTTCCATGAAGAACAATACCCGACTTGGCTAGCCAATGTGGTGCCGATCGAAAAGAAGAATGTTCGGACCGGAATTTGTGTGGATTTCGGAGATTTAAACAAGGCATGTCCAAAAGATGAATTCCTCTACCGATCCTGGAATTAATGATCGACATTGCTTCAACGCATGAAATATTTTCATTCATGGATGGATCTTCGGGATACAACCAGATAAAAATGGCTCCGAGAAGATGAAAAACTTACGAGCATTCGAACGCCGATTGGAGTATATTGCTACACAATGATGCCATTCGGACTGAAGAACGCAGGAGCAACATACCAGAGAGCGATGACAAGGATTTTTGATGATCTCATCTACAATCAAGTCGAATGCTACGTGGACGATGTGGTCATCAAAAGCAAAGTAAAGGACAAACACCTATATGATTTGAGAATTGTTTTCGAACTATTAAGACAATTTAACCTTAAGATGAATCCCTTAAAATGCGCCTTCGGCGTCACCTCTGGGAAATTCTTAGGATTCGTTGTCCGACATCGTGGAATTAAAATCGACCCGGAAAAGATTAAAGCTATCTTAGAAATGCCACCTCCCAAAACCTTAAAACAACTACGATCTTTTCAAGGGAAGCTGGCATATCTTCGACGCTTTATCTCAAACTTGTTAGGTAGGTGTCAGCCTTTCTCGGCATTAGTTAAAAAGGACGCCAAATTTATTTGGGAAGAAAAATGCCAGAAGGCCTTTGAGGACATTAAGCAATATTTAATGACACCTCTTGTCTTAGCAGCCCCAGTCTCAGGTAGACCGCTGATACTTTATACCGCAGCTTTAGACGACTCTCTTGGAGCCCTGTTAGCCCAGGTCAATGATGACGGTAAAGAAAATTCTCTTTACTACCTAAGCATTCATTTACTTCCGACGGAAATAAGGTATCCCACAATTGAAAAACACTGTTTGGCCCTGATCTTTGCCGCTCAAAAGCTCAGGCACTACATGCTTTCTCATAAGGTCAACCTGATCTCGAAATTTAATCCATTGCAATACTTGATGACTCGTCCAACGCTTTCTAGCAGACTTGCCAGATGGTCGATGATATTATTGCAATTCGATATAACTTTCGTGCCTCTTCATGCCGTAAAGGGACAAGTCCTAGCGGACTTCCTCGCAGAGACACCCTTTGCGGCGAATCTCCTCTCAATGACGACTTGCCGGATGAACAAATAATGAGCCTAGAAGACCTTGATGATCAACGTTGGGAATTATATTTCGACGGAGCATCTTCGGCACACAAAGACGAAGAATCGCAAGTGATAGTGCTCGGTAAGGCGAGAATCGGATTAATCTTTATAACACGGAGCGGGGGATGTTAAGATACTCCTACCACCTGACAGAGCCATGTACAAACAACGAAACAGAATATGAAGCCCTCATAACAGGACTGAAATTAACTATTCAAATGGGGATAACAAACATCAACATCTACGGGGATTCGCAGTTAATCATTCAACAGATCGCCGGATAGTACAGAATTTTAAAGCCAAGACTCGAGCAATACTTCCAGTATGCCATACAGCTGTTGGAACAAATTCCGAATGTGACGATCTACAAAATTCCCAGAAAAGAAAACGCTTTAGCAAATGCGTTAGCCCGCCTCGCAAAAGAATTTTCCTGCTTGCAAGATGAATCAGTAGAAGTGTCAGTTCACGGATGTCAGGTCCTATCACAGCTCGACATAGACACAGTACACAAATCAGAAAAAGAAAAAGAATCGATTGCAACGAGTGACGTGAAAACACAGAAGATTGGCGACGGCCATTACGTACTACCCGCAAACAGGAAAACTACCGGACGATAAGTCGCTAGCCCATCAGATCAAGAAAAGAACTCTGTCCTACGCATTAATAAACAACCCGTTATACTGAAGGTCTTTCGATCAAATGTGGCTAAGGTGCCTAAGCGGGTCCGAGGCCCGTGAAATTGTTAAAGAGGTGCATTCAGGACTGCGTGGCGCCCACCGGTCGGGTCCGAAGATGAAAATGAAAATTAAAAGACTAGGGTACTACCGGCCCTCGATGATGACCGACTGCATGAAAATCGCCGAGAGCCGTCACCGATGCCAAGTGCACGGAGTGGTTCTACACCAACCTCCAAATGTGCTACATCCGACAATTGCGTCGTGGCCATTTGAATGTTGGGGCACGGATATAGTGGGTCCAATAGAACCACCATCTTCAAAAGGACATCGCTTCATTCTTGCGGCTACAGATTACTTTTCCAAGTGGGCGGGCGGTTCCACTCGGAGAAGTGAAAGCACACCACGTGCTACAAATTTTCAAGAACCCAGTTGACTACCGTTTCAGAGTGCCGCGCAGGATCATCTCAGATAATGGGTCAGCATTCAGAAGCACACAAATCAACAATTTTATTAGGAGACACGGAATCGACTGGCGATATTCAATAATTTACTACCCAAGAGAAAACGGCCTGGCTGAGGCTTTTAATAAAACTCTCGTTCAAATCTTAAAGAAAACTTTGGACGATAATAAGAGAAATTGGCACGAGAAGTTATTAGAAGCCTTATGGGCCTACCGGACAACCTTCGAACTCCTACCCAAGCTACACCTTACGCTCGGTGTATGGGTCCGAGGCAAGTGTTACCTTTAAAGGTCCGAGCTTCCTTCACTCAAAATTGCGATTGCAAACAAAATCACGACGAAGAGAATGCCAAATTACGACTAGAAGAATTAGAAAGCCTCGAAAGGGAAAAGACTTGCGGCGCATCGAATTTAGAACTATACCAAGCTAAGATGGTTCAAGCCCATGACAGATTGGTCCGTCCAAGAACCTTGAAAGTTGGTGACTTAGTTCTCGTTCTCAAAAGACCTATTCTTGCACACCGCAAGATAGGAGGAAAATTCGAACCCACTTGGGAAGGGCGGTTTGTGGTTGAGGCGATCTACTCGGGAGGCTCTTACCGGCTAGTGAATTGCCAAGGAGAACGACATATGCTTCCGATCAACGGACGATACTTGAAGAAGTATTATGCTACCTGATGTTTCGAAGGAATGAATTCTTCATCCCTAGAAGCACGGGTGAAGTAATTACTTATGACTGGGTCCGAACCCAAAAAATAATAAAAAATGTGCTAAAATAAATAAAATCATGATAATAAAGTTTTCTTTGTTTTCTCTTCCATATCAAAATCTCTTTCCTGATCTTATCCCACTTCATTCCTGTTGAATTTAAAAATATAGAAGTAATAAAAGAAAAAACTGTCTTTAATAAACATTTTCTTAATGTTCTTGTTCTTAGTACAGCCCCTGATCCTTTTCCTTGTCTTTTCGCAGGGAAATGTCGAACGGGTTGTTGGTCCTGAACTTTAGAAATGGCGTAAGCCTTGCACTCGACGAAAAGAGGGTGAAAGATGGAGTGATAATAGAGATTGACTCAGACTTCGCACCAGCAGGCCTACAATACGAGGAAAGTGACTAGGTCCCAGTTGACCGAGAGGAACTGCCCAGTCAGACAGTAATGAAAGTGGGTGGCCCAAGCCTCCAATCCAGCAGCAAGAAAAGGAAAACAAACACTGAAGAAGATAAGAAAATCAAGTCTGCAGTCACTACAGAAGAGGGCAGGCTTGTCAGCGCCGCGCCCACAGAAACTCAGGAAGTACGAAGAGCTACTCTCACGGCAACCCAGCGAATGTCAGCTCCGTATCCGCAAGATGTTAACTAAACTAGCAACGGATCGGCGCGAATGAGGCGAGCTTGCTGCACGCGCACGTATACTTCGAGGACACCGGCTCACCGGGGACCCGAAGAAAGGAGGCCGATTCCTAGGATAACGAAGGGACCGGGGAAATCTCAAGAAGATCGGAAGAAGGAAGGCTACCACGCCACCGGATAAAGCCACCGCAATGCATAACCTTGTTGCGAAGCAACCCCGAAGGATGTCCCGACGGACACCACCCCTGAGGAGCCGAGGTATGCAGGCGAACATGAAGGGATTGAGCCGTATATCCCACAATATGTCACCAGGCCTCGCCATTTGCAGATTATTCCGGAATACGAGCTAGAAAGAATGCAGAATGTCGAAAAGAAAACTTTTGAATACTTCGAGAGAATCAGAGGAAGAAGGATCAATATACTAGAAGGCCTCGAGCTACATACAGACGTGTTCTCAGAATACGAACAACAACAAATCGTGGACTGCATCCGGGATTTGAAAAGAATGGGCCGAGCGGGCCGCCTAAGAGAAAACACTTACTCGGAACCCCGAAGATGGATGCCAGGGAAAGGGAGAATTACAATACAATGTGGATGCTGCTATAACTTCACAGAAAACAGGAAGGGAAACCCACCGGGGATACTCCGTCATGGCTAGGTGGATCCAATGACATTAGTCATCAAAAGGATGGTAAAAAGGATGATAACATGGAGGGTACTGCCAGCAGATTGCATACCCAATAGTTGCATCATTAACATTTACAAGAAGGGTGACTGCATAACCCCGCACATAGATCACCATGACTTTGTCAGACCTTTCTGCACGGTTTCTTTTTTGAACGAGTGTAATATCATGTTCGGATCTGACCTCAGGATAGCGGGCCCAGGTGAGTTCCGAGGGCCGACAAAGATACCATTACCGGTAGGTTCCGTCATGGTACCGAAGGGCAACGGAGCGTGATGTCGCTAAACATTGCATACCGAGAGTACCAGTGAAGCGGATCTCAGTTACTTTCAGAAGGATGGACGACAGGAAAACACCTTACCACTTCCAGCCAGACCCGGAGCTAGAGAGCCTCCGGCCTTACGAGCTGTGAGTTACATGGAAAATATCACACCTCCAACGTACATCCATACGGCATCCTTGCCAAGGATGGCTTGGAAGGTGATGTTATTGACTATGTACCTCACTATTCAGACATAGATTTTTGACAGATACCTTTTTGGATGAATTGACAAAGATCATACATAGTCCGTTTTGAGTCTACATGGATTGTATGAGATGTATTCCAGATCGAGTTGTATGATGTACCTTCAACATGATTGGAATGAAAGTGACCATGTCACATTTTTGGCCTTCACCTCTTTTGTGCAAGTTGACTAAGAAACGTCATTAAAGTTAAATAAACTTCGAACAAAGAACAGAAAAGAAAAAAAAATAAAAGAAAACTTTCCTTAAAAATCTAAAAAAAGGATAAACTACAAATTCACGATAAAATAAAATTTGAATCATTAAAAGACAAACAAAATGACCACAAATTTTAAATCAAATTCAAATTCGATCTTCCAGATCTCAAATCAAATCTCAATCAAATTCAAATTCGATCTTCCAGATCTCAAATCAAATCTCAATCAAATTCAAATTCGATCTTCCAGATCTCAAATCAAATCTCAATCAAATTCAAACTCAATCTTCCAAATCTGAAATCCAATCCATTCTGCTCTCTCCTTTGTCTGGGATGGAAGCGGTCGATTCCATTGACATATAGCCACAAGGTTTTCGATTTGAATCTAGTGGCAAGGAATTATATCCAATCCAAACCAGCAACTCTCAATCAACTCTTTTGATTGGGATATGTAGCATCTACATATTCCCTCCTAATTTGTTTCTTTCCACAAAAAAAATCTTTTACAACTTTTATGAAATTCTCGAAACACCAAAATTCCACACTGCAAATCTTTGCAAAATCAATTACATCAAAATCAAATTTTTGGGGTTGAGGATTTTACATCCGAGACTGCATTGCTTTAGGATTCTTTCCCTATCGCAATGAAATACATCAAAATCAAATTCTTGGGGTTGAGGATTTTACATCCGAGACTGCATTGCTATAGGATCCTTTCCCTATCGCAATGAAATACATCAAATTCAAATTTTTTTGGGGTTGAGGATTTTACATCCGAGACTGCATTGCTTTAGGATTCTTTCCCTATCGCAATGAAATACATCAAATTCAAACTTTTGGGGTTGAGGATTTTACATCCGAGATCGCATTGCTTTAGGATTCTTTCCCTATCGCAATGAAATACATCAAAATCAAATTCTTGGGGTTGAGGATTTTACATCCGAGACCGCATTGCTTTAGGATCCTTTCCCTATCGCAATGAAATACATCAAATTCAAATTTTTGGGGTTGAGGATTTTACATCCGAGATCGTATTGCTTAGGATTCTTTCCCTATCGCAATGAAATACATCAAAATCAAACTTTTGGGGTTGAGGATTTTACATTCGAGACTCGCATTGCTTTAGGATTCTTTCCCTATCGCAATGAAATACATCAAATTCAAATTTTTGGGGTTGAGGATTTTACATCCGAGACTGCATTGCTTTAGGATTCTTTCCCTATCGCAATGAAATACATCAAAAATTCAAAATTCTTGGGGTTGAGGATTTTACATCCGAGACTGCATTGCTTTAGGATTCTTTCCCTATCGCAATGAAATACATCAAAATCAAACTCTTCAGGTTAAGGATTTTACATTCAATACCGCATTGCTCTGAGATCTCCCCTCATTGTAATGATTCAATCCAATCAACTCAATTTTCTTTTGAGGTTGAAGATGTTACATCTAAAACCACAAAATTCCAATTCTTAATTCAAATCAAATCCCTTCAAATTAATTTTGACAAAACTTCAATCTAAATTAAAACTCCAAATTGAAATCTAAGCTCACAACATCAAAACTTAAACTGAAACAAAATAAAATCTAAATTGAAATTCCCCCAGATCATGTGATTTGGGATTCACCACCTTTTCCTTTCCCCAGCGAGAGTTCAGGGATCTCCAGTCTCAGAGATATACTTGACACTCCCCAGCGGAAACTCTTCTACTTTGTCCTAAGTTTGTCACTTGGACGTTTGTGTTGGTTTTGTTGATCCCTTCGATCAACACCAATACGCGCGGTGTGCTCCGTTAGCACACCACACATATTAGGGGTCCATTTGTTGACCTCATTTTTGATGAGGTCTTCTCTTCTTCTCTTTAGTACTTAGGATCTAGCCTTAGGCTTTTCCTTTGACTATCCTAGAGGATTAGAATTGGGACCCACCACTTAGAAATTCAAACCACCTCTTGACTCCCTGCAAACTCCACAAACTTGACTGTAGACCCCCTAATCACCTAGAGGGTTGAAATCAAATGTGGAAGTTTAAAGGATGAGTTCCTATAGGACTCTTTGGCCTTAGGACTGCCCTGGGTGGCCTGGTCTGGTGAAGGGCTGACTTACACATACATTACACTACACTTTCACACACCTCCTAAAACTACACCTATACCCAACTTGACCTCCTGACACATGTAAGTGATTCACATGGATGGTCCTTAACCCCTAAGCCCTTGGCTAAGAGGGTTAGGAACAACATAGTGGATGCCTCAAATGAGTCCCTTCATGGCTCACGTGGGCTTGATATGGCTTCATGGCTCAACCAAAATGATTTCATTCCACTTACATTCACCCAATCTTCAATTTTCCAAATCTTCAATTTTCCAAATCTTCAATTTTCCAAATCTTCAATTTTCCAAATCTTCAATTTTCCAAATCTTCAATTTTCCAAATCTTCAATTTTCCAAATTTTCAATTTTTGACCCCCGGGACCCTACACCCGCTTAGCCTACCCAAAACCCTTGAAACTACCCAAAATTTGCAAAATCACCTAAATTACCCAAAATTCCTCAAAATCAATCCCAAACATTCCCACATTACTCAAATTGATCATCCAAACCCAAAAATACCAAAAATTCCAAAAATACCTCCCAATACCCTCCAAATACTCAAAATACCCCTTTTGACCCAAAAATCCAAAAATTCAGAAAATTCCCAGAAAATTCCAGAAAATCCCAAATATTCCCAATTTCATTTTGTTCAACTACACCATGGGCCAATTTTGTCATTTTACCCTACCTTTGTCAAAACCCCCAATTTGACCCATTTTAACCCTAAGTGAACCCAATGTCAAACCAAACCTACCCAATTGACCCAAATTCTTGTCCAATTCAATTCTAAACTTCAATTAAACATTCCCAACACCAATCTAGACTAAATCCAAATCCAATTTGATTGACATTTGGATCCAATTTCACTTTTGGCCTTAAAGCCCAATTTGGACCCATGACTCAAACCTAACCCAAACTAACCCAATTCAACTCCAATTAACCCCAAATATTTTCTAAAATCTTCCCAACATCTCCACAAACAAAATATTAACATGATTTACCCAAAATTTAGACCCAAACCCCACTCAAATTCAACCCAAAGCCAAAAAGCCCAATTTTGACCTAAACCCAAACCTAACCCAAATAAGCCCAAACCCCAAAATCAAAACCCAACCAAAGCCAAAACCTCTTTGAAACACTCCCATAAACATTTCCCAACATTTATTTTACATCAATTTGAACCCTAGCCCAACATTGGCCCAAGTTAGCCCAATTCGACCTACATTGGCCCATTTACCAAAAAGGTCTAAATCCAACCCAATTCAAACCCAAATCACTCCAAACTTATTTCAAATCACTCATGACATATCCTTAAACCAAATCCAACAATTATTTGGCCCAAAATTTTACAAAATTCCCATCCATGAATTCATTTTGAAACTTAAAAGCCCACTTACATGAAACCTTCCTAAAGCCCATCTCCACCAAAATCCAAAGGGCCAAAATCAATCCAAAACCCATATGACAATTGCTCTACACCATAGTTTCAATTAAATCAATCCCTAAAGTTTCAAAACTCATCATGAAGCCATTCCAAATTAAGCCCCATACAAATTCCCATCAAAATACCAAAATTTTCTTAATCCCATTTCCATGAAATTGACTTAACTTTTCCCAAGCCAAAGATGAGCCATGAAGCCATGCATGAGCCACATGGAAGCCATGAGAGCCTCTTTATATGTCACCATGCCATTTTGGGCATAAGGAGGAGACTCTTTCCTTAATCCCCTAAAGTCATTAGCCTTAACCATGATTCCCCTTAACCCAAATTTAATCCAAATATGTTTGGATAAGGACTTCTCCATGTCAAACCAGCTGATTCCTTTGATTCCTCACAGCACCCAAAGCCACCTTGAAGGGTGAACCAAGCCCAAAGGGTGGACTTGACCAAATCAAGCCAAAATTGGCCTTCTCCCATTCCATTTTAAATCAAGCTTTTGACACATGGCATTTGCCAATTGCGTACACTAAACCCCGGCCTCGACCTCCCGACCTCGAGGGTGACCCGACCCTGGCCGGCCAGCCACCACGGCCCGCCGGAAACCACCAGGCCGAGAGCTCACATGTGAGCCCAAACTTGGAATTCTCACTCGATGAGCCGCCCCATCCCCAGTGGCCATTGCGAATTGTTCTTCCCTTGACCTAAGCAGGTCGATCCCAACCCTCGGCCATCCCTGTGAGGCTCTCCAGCCACCTCTATTTAAATCCGACCCCCTCACGGCCATGGGGAAGAGTTGCAAAAATCTTGCTGAAACTCTGCCAAAATTGTTTCAGGCCCTACTCCATACTTAGAGCAGTTGATCCCCAGTGTCAATTTGCCCTAATCCCCACCAACAGAACCCAATTTCTCAACTGAAATTTCACCCAAAAACCAGGACACTTTGCCACAGCTGAGCCAATCTTCAAATTGACCGGTCCTACACCTTCACTAGATCAAGAGGAGAAGTTTCCCACTGAAAGCCCCATCTCCAGGCCACCCAGTTGTTCCAGCCTTCAAGCTTTGTGATCGGCTATGGTCACTTTCATTGCTAGGCAATTCACCAGACCAGGAGACTTCATCTGGAGCTTGCTGGGATGCAATCGAAGGTGACACAATCCTCAGATTGAAGTTACACTTCTCTGAGCAAAGGTATGAGCTAACTCTTTATCCCGAGCTTCTGGAGATTCTTCAATTCAAATGCCTTAATTTCAATGCATGATCACCGTATAGATGTATGCGTCTCTTCAAGACGAATCCATAGAGCATAAGAACACGAAAAACTGTTGAGAAATGAGTGAGTTCTTAGGGTTTTAGTGTGGACGGCTCTCGGGTGAGAACGGCTGGGGACGATGAACGGATGCCGTTCATTCCATACACGAGCGGACGGACGGCCAGGATCGCGCCGGATGAGGAGACGGAATGATACAGCGGGCCCCCGGAGCCCTGAGTCGGATGACGGCGCCGAATCAGAAGGCGACGCGTGTGCGTTCGGAGCTGCCGAGGTTGAGCTGGCGCCGCGTCACTTAAATAGAAAAATAGGGATTTTCTGATTTATTTAATTCCCTAAACTTCAAAAATGCATAACTTTGTGTAGAAAAATCAGAAAAATAAAATAAAAATACCCTCTCGCTCGGTGAATAGAGGAGAATAATGTGGAAAAGAAATCATTTAATTTCATCAAGTATTTTATTTTTAATGATTTATTTACCCTCTGCATTGTTTTAATTCTCCATGCATATAGGAAATTCACCATGGCATGAGACCATAGTGGCTTTTGAAGCCTCCGAGTTTGGGAACATTCCCCGAATTTTCCAAAGTTAGAGGCCATCCCTATGAGAAGTTATTGATTTTTCAAATTCATGTTACTGTTTTGAGTATTTTAAATCCAATAATTAGCATGTTGTGAAATAAATTCTAAGAAAATTTGGTGATGTTTCTTATGATAAGAGGACCCTAGGAAAAATAGGTTTTGAATTAATTCATTTAAAATAACCCTAATTGGCTTAAACACCCAAAATAGGTCCTTAATTAATTAGAGCTAATCATACATCAAATTGACTTGAAATCAATTCTCCACTGACCTTTAGGATCAGAGGAACCCACCATAAAAATTTGAAGTCAATTGGACTTGGTTAGCCCTACTAAATGGGTTGATTAAGCCATTTAGCCATTTTAAAATTTAAAAATTCATAACTTTCAAAATACTTTTCAAAAATTCACCAAATTGGTTTTCGAGCCTCTCTGATATTAGGGGAATTTAAGAAAAATAAAATTACAATTTTCTAAAAAAAGTTAATTTTTTGCATTATTTTAATATTTTAATAAATAAAAAAATAATAAAAATCACAAAAATAATAAAATTCACCAAAATGTCACATTTTGAATTTTAATCACTTAGGAATAAACCCCATATTTTTCTTAAGTCTATATGATGAGATATTAAATTTTAAAGCCCTAAGGTAATTTTAAAATTAAAAAAATGTATTTTTTTAGCATTTCCACTAAAATAATTCTAATAAGTCAAAGAAAAATCAGAAAATTGTAAAAATTGATTCTCTGATTTCCCTGATATCAGAGAGATTTTTGAAAAATATAAAATTCATTTTTCAATCTTCATTTTATTTTAAAATTAATTAATACTCCAAAACTAAAAATAATTATAATAAAAATAATATAATTATAAAAATCACCAAAATTGGTCCAAGTGGTCCTCTAGTCATTAGGAATGTCCCGTAATTTTCTTAAGGACAGAAACTTTCCCTTGGTCATATTATTAAATTTTCCTTGAAAATCCCTATTTTCCACCTAAAATAATTAAATAAATAAATTAAATACAGAAAAATCACATTTTCTCCTCTCATGTCTTTATTGACATATGAGTGAAGTCACATAAAAATTTTAAGTTCATTTAAGCTCAATTTAGTGAGTTATGAAATTATTAAGCTTGAAGGGCAAAAAGGTAATTAAAATTTTAACCCTTAATTAAAATTTTAAGCTTAATAAAATTAAAAAGTAAAATATTTGATCTTAATCTGATTTGGATGATTGAAATTTAAATAATTAAGGGATAGAAACCTATTAAACAATTTAAAAATAATTAAAATAAACTTTAATTAAATAATTGATTAAATTTGGAAGAATAAAAAAATTGGAATTATTAAAATAGGGATATTAATAGGAAGAGACTTGTTCTTTAATTTAAGAATCCCTAAATTAATCATCTCAATAATATTTAATTCTTAATTAAAATGATAATTCAAATTTAAAATTTAAAATGTTAAAAGACTTAATCATTAAATTAAATTAAAGTTAAATTATTAAACTCTTTTAAATTTTCAATTAAGATTAAAAATAAAATAAAATAAAATTAATTAAATTAAATTAAATTAAATCAAATTAAATTAAACTAAATTAAATCAAATTAAATTAAACTAAATTAAATCAAATTAAATTAAACTAAATTAAATCAAATTAAATTAAATTAAATCAATATAAATTAAACTAAATTAAATCAAATTAAATTAAACTAAATTAAATCAAATTAAATTGAATTGAATTAAATTAAATTAAATTAAATTAAATTAAATTGAAATTAATTTAAATTAAATAAACTAAATCAAAATTGAAACTAAACTACAGTAAACCAAATTAAAGTTAAATTAAATCGAATTAAAAACAACATCACCTAAGACATAAAGAAATTCAAAAATAAATATAAAACAACTTGAACACCATCCCAAATTTAAACCCGTTAACTAAAATTAAATTAAATCACAAACCATTTGAATACCAATTTGTCCTCAAAATCTTTTGTTGTCATAACTCCAAAACAGAGCGTTAAATGAAGTGATACTTCACTCATAGGATATTCAAATGTCCTAGTTCACTGAGCAAGATAACAACAAAACTTGAATTCTCGGACGATTAATTCATTTTTATAATTAAATTCATTTGGACTTAAAACTATTCTAGCAATATTGAAAAGATGTTTAAGATTCTTCTTAAGCACTTCCTCAATATGATAGGATGTTTATAAGAACAACTGAACTTAATTGTTCTTTGATGAAGAAAATCGTCCTCAAACCAAAACACAAGAACCTAGACGTCATAGGAGATGACTAGCTATAGGATTAGGAATTTGGTAGAAAACCATAACCCTTCCCTTAGCTTTACCTAGGAACTTGCTTAAATATTCTAAATTGTGTTTAAGTGCAGCTTGGGATGACGGGAAGACCCTCTAGGTACGCTTTTATTTTATTGCAATTTACTTTATTGTAATTTATTTAATCGCATTGCACTTACTTTTCTTGCATGATAACCAACTGTTGCATGAAAACCCACACTTTTAGGATAGTCCCTAAAACTGAAACCAAAACTAAATTAAAAGTCATTGCAAGATAAAATTCACTGCCACAACATTTCAAAATATAAAACAACTCAAAATTTAATCACAAACAGAACACAAAACTACAATTACAACTAAATTAAAACGTCTTGTTGGATGATCGGGAATATCTCGGATGATGTAACCTACGTGTTGCTAACGGGATTTCCCACGGTCTAAATAAAAGTGTGGAACTCATTCAGTTGAGTTTAGCAAATTCATCTGGACTAAGTGAATCCGATAAAAATAACGATGCCGGAAGGATGGAACCGTGGGATCTTAACCGGTGTTGTTATAATCAACTTTAAGATTTGTTTTAGATAAAACATAAAAAACACTTGGGAGTTAAGATTTTCTCTAAACCAGAACACTTCTCTCATCTCCTGATTTATGACTTCTAAAACTAAACTCCTGCAACAACAAGGAGCTCAGAGCATGGTGGGCAGCACGGCCATCGTCATCAGCAAAACTCGGATCTACTTCAGCAAAACCTTCTCAGAATTAAACAACAAAGCCATAAGATTTCGAGGTAGTTTGCCTAGTGCAACATAAATCCTCAACTCTTCGTTAGGCATTTGCATGATCAGGTCATGTAAATTAAGCCCTAACCGGTCTTAGGACTCCGAGGTAGTCGTTTGGTACGACATAAACCCTCACATCTTCAAGGCTATTTGTATGATTTTATCATACAAATATAAGTCCTAATTAATTAAAAATTGGCAAGATCAAAACATTTAAATAAACATTAGGACTCTCCTAAATCCAAGCCAAACAATAGGATAGTCGGGAAATTACCGAAGTTCGCTTCGAATCTGTAATTTCTCTTATTTTTCTTCCTTTGAATTCCCAAAACAAAATGTTCCAAATTCGATCCATTCCCTATTGAAATTCCAAAATTCAATCCCTTGAAAACTTAAACTTTGAGATTCTTGAGAGCAGAACTACTGATTATTATCGAGAGTTTTCTTAGGTGATTAATTTCACTTAAGATGTAATTAACTATAGGGGCTTGCCCTTATAGGGAATTTTAAAGAACCCAGGTAATATAAACCCTGTTTAATGCTTTCATATTAAGCAGGGGAACTTGTCGGCTTATAAAATTAGTTCGCAGACCAAACGGATGTCACAAACCTTTCTAGTTTATTTAATCGAGCCCCATTACCAAGCAGTGTGTCTATTCTTCAGGATAGATACATGATTTGTAATGCGGTGCTCGTTTATATAAACTATTCGGGATGTGAGATCAGTTTGATTTCATATCTTAAAATTTTCAAATTTAAACTTATTTTTAAAATAAAATACTGCTTTTCGAATTATTTATTTAAATTAAATCTAAAATTCACCGACAATTTCTGTTAGGCGACCCCCTTTTCAAAAATACAACACTCAACCTAAAAATATGCCGACATAGTGGCAGCTCTGGTAGAACTCTAAATGCAATCATAAATAATCTTTCCAATATCATTTGTCTTTCCCTGCTAAATACAATAATTTAGTGGGTTTATTTCCATTGTTACCTCACTCAGATGATTGGTAGGAAATAACTTGGATGATATAATGTAATGTCAGGCCTTAGAGGTAGCATTCTGTTTTGAGGCAGGGAAGTTAACTCTTCTTTCATTTGTTATTTTCCATAATCCTCTTCCATCAGTCAAAGCAGAAATAATTTCATCCAATTCTTCCTCCGTAGGATTATAATTAGAATAAAAACATAATGTAGTATGCAGCAACAGATAAAATCATTTATTACCTCGGGCGTGAAATGAATTAATTACCCTCAAACCATCACAAAGTTTTCTTCTGCTTCAGGGAGATTTGCATAAAAATCCCGCACAACAGAAATAACAGCTACAACCAAAAAACAACCAAATATATCCCAAAGGCTTCTATTGATCATATCATCTATCACTCCACCGGGCTTGTCAAAGCCTCTCTCCTGAATTAATTTACGTGATTGTAGTGCTTACACATAATGATCCTGAGCCTTAGAACTTACAAACTTGTCTGAATCAAAATTGGATCTCCCCTTGCTTCTCTTTGGTGCCATTTCTAAAATTTTCATAAATTTTACCATAAATTCCAAAATTAACTTTAAATCACTAAACTCATCTTCTAAAGAATTAAACTACTAAATCCAAGTAACTTCCAAAGTTTTTTCTTAAATTTTCATCATGAATAGTAAATCTCAGATTCTCCACAATGTTCCTCAAATATGTGGTGAAAATCACAAATTTACATAGGAGTAGTGCTCTTACCTTAAGAAGATCAAATCTAGCAAATTTGGCTTGAAACGACTTAAAAATCACAAATTTGGATATGCTCTAAATCTCTCGGTCGTGAACTTCAGATGAAGAAGATGATGGGGAGAATAAAAATGGTGCTTTTTGAGTTTTTAACACTTGCGAACTGATTTTTGCGAATCGGCGCCTAAGCGTAAAAGTTCGGTGCTAAGCCGCGGAGCTATGGTGCATAACGGGGTCTCGGCGCTTAACCGCGAATTCGCTAATTTTGATTTTTTGCAAAATGCACTTTAAACCCATTTGATCAACCCTAATTGTTTTTAAAAAGTAGATCTTATGCTTGTATTCTTCTTATCTTCAGAATCACACAATAATGCAAAAATAGATTCAATACAAGTTCCACATAAACATAAAACTATCTTTACTAAAGAACAAATAAGTACAAACTACAAATCTTCAATCCAAGATTCTTGGATAAGATCTCATCTTTATTCACTCTTTAACACATTAATAAAAACATGAACAAACACTTAAAAGACAATAAACTTATAACACAAACAATGCATAAAACACTAAATACTAACAACTAAACATGACTAAAAAACAACTTAATATGAGTCGAGAACATAATTCCACTCTCTATTAGGTGGAACATATCTAGAACCTCCATTAGTTCATTTTGAACCATTTGGTGTACATATTTGATAAAACTGGCGATGGTGAAAACTCTTACCAAATCTTCTTCTATCTACTAGTTCTTCAAAAACATCTCTTTGTCCGTCTCTTCAATATGACTAGTATGACTAAATTGCATTTTAAATTTTCATCCAATAAGTGCTAAATTTGTGTTAGTTTCATTTACCATTGCTTTGATTCACGCTACATCAGCCTCGATCATTGTAAACTTCTTCATTATTCCATAAATATTAACTGCTATAAATCTTTTGTATAACTTTTGTGCACTCTCACAAATGAATTCCTTCTTGTTTACAACCTCTTTCTTCTTAGTTTCACTCTCCCAATAAGATACTTTTGTAACTTAAACTCTTCATTTAGGCTTTTAGGATGAAAATTTAGAATGGGGTGAATATTTCTTAATCTGAATCCCATTTATAGACTTTAAATGCTTTAGAACTATCCTGCTGTTGACCTCATTTTTGATGAGGTCTTCCCTTCTTCTTTTTAGTGCTTAGGATCTAGCCTTAGGCTTTTCCTTTGACTATCTTAGAGGACTAGGATTGGGACCCGCCTTTTAGAAATTCAAACCACTTCTAAACTCCCCGCAAACTCCACAAACTTGACTAGAGACCCCTAATCACCTAGAGGGTCGAAATCAAATGTGGAAGTTTAAAGGATGAGTTCCTATAGGACTCTTTGGCCTTAGGACTGCCCTGGGTGGCCTGGTCTGGTGAAGGGGCTGACTTACACTACACTTACACACTACATTTCCACACACTTCCTAAAACTACACCCATACCTAACTTGACCTCATGACTCATGTAGGTGGTTCACATGGATGGTCCTTAACCCCTAAGCCCTTGCTAAGAGGGTTAGGAACAACATAAATGAATGCCTCAAATGAGTCCTTTCATGGCTCATATGGGCTTGAAATGGCTTCATGGCTCAACCAAAATGATTTCTTTCCACCTAGATTCACCCAATCTTCAATTTCCCAAATTTTCAATTTTTGACCCCCGAGACCCTACACCTACTAAACCTACCCAAAACCCTTGAAATTACCCAAATTTTTGCAAAATTTCCAAATTACCCAAAATTTTCCAAAATCAATCCCAAACACCTCCACACCACTCAAATTGACCATCTATATCCAAAAATACCAAAAATTCCAAAGAAAACCTTCAAATACCCAAAATACCCTTCTTGACCCAAAAATCCAAAAATTCAGAAAATTCCCAGAAAATTCCAGAAAATCCTAAATATTCCCAATTTCATTTTGTCCAACTACACCATGGGCCAATTTTGTCAATTTACCCCACTTTTGTCAAAACCCCCAAATTGACCCATTTTAACCCTAAGTGAACCCAATGTCAAACCAAACCTACCCAATTGACCCCAATTTTGGTTCAATTCAATTCTAAACTTCAATTCAACATTCCTAATACCAATTTAGACCAAATCCAAGTCCAATTTGATTGACATTTGGATCCAATTCCACTTTTGACCTTAAGGCCCATTTTTTGACCTAAGCCCAAACCTAACCCAAATGAACCCAAACCCCAAAAATCAAAGCCCAACCAAAGTCAAAACCTCTTTGAAACACTCCCATAAACATTTCTTAACATTTATTTTACATCAATTTCAACCCTAGCCCAACATTGGCCCAACTTGGCCCATTTGGACCTATATTGGCCCATTCACCAAAAGAATCCAAATCCAACCCAATTCAAGCCCAAACTACCCCAAATTTGCTTCAAGTTACTCATGACACATCCATGAGCTAAACCCAACAATTATTTGGCCCAACCTTTTACAAAAATTTTCATCCATGAACACATTCATAAACTTAAAAGCCCACTTCCCTTAAACCCTTCTAAAAGCCCATTTCCTCCAAAATTCAAAAGCCCAAATCTACCCTAAAACCCACATGACATCTCCATTTGTCATCCATTTAATTAAATCCATTACCTAAGTCCTAAAATCATCATTGAATTATTCCAAATGAAGCTTCATCCAAATTCCCATCAAATTACCAAAAATTTCTTAAAACCCATTTTTATGAAATCGACTCAACTTTCTCCAAGCCAAAGACAAGCCATGCAAGCCATTGACAAGCCACATGAAGCCATGGGAGGCTTGACATGTGACCATGCCATTAATGGTAAAAGGAGGGGCTCCTTTCCTAATCTTTCATTAAGCCTTTTTACCTTAAGCATGTCACACACTAAACCATGTTTAGCCACCTCATCATGGATAGAGACCACACCACTCTCTCTCGGCTGACCCAACCGATCCTCTCAGCCCAAAATCAGGCCATGGGGAGGTGAACCAAGCCCAAAAGGTGGGTTGACCCATTTGGACCCAAAATAGGCTCATCCCCCATTCCATTTCAATCCAACTCCTTTACACATGGCAATTGCCAATCGATCGCACAAACCTCCACCCCCGACCCACCCGACCAAGATGGTGACCATCGCTCGGCCGGCCGGCCACCGTACCGCCGGAAAACACCATGGCCGAGAGCTCACATGTGAGCCAACATCGAAATTCTCACTTGCCGAGCCGCCCCATCCCTAGTGGTCACCATGGCCGATCTTCTCCTCACCGAGCAGCTCGATCCCAAGCCCTAACTCTCCCCGGAGGCCCTCCACCCGACTCTATTTAAACTCCACCCCTCTCGGCCATGAGAGGAAGAGAAGCACAAACCTTGCCAAAACTCGCCAAAATTGTTCCGTACCCTCTCCACCTTTAGAGCACTTAATCCCCAATGAAATCCCCCGCCATTTCTCCTCTCGTAAGCTCAATTTCGTAGTCGAAATTCCACCCAAAACCAGGACACTTCTCCACAGACGAGCCAATTCTCAAATCGATTGGCTCTACACCTTCACTGCACCAAGGGAAGGTGTCCACCATCAAAAGCCCCATCTCCGTACCACCCAGCTTGCTCCAACTCTCCAAGCTTTGTGATCGGGCTTGGTCGAAATCATATCCAGTACAATTCACTGCACCAGGAGACTTCATCCGGAGCTTGCTAGGACCCAATCGAAGGTGCAACAACTCTCGATTGAAGCCACACTTCTCCGAGCCAAGGTATGAGCTAACTCTTCATCCCGAGCTTCCGAAGATTCTCTATTTCAAATGCCTTAGTTTCAATGCATGTTAGCCGTATAGATGTGTTCGTCTCTTCAAGACGAATCCATGTGAGTATAAGAACGTAAAAATCCATCGAGAATCGAGTGAGATCTTAGGGATTTAGTGTGGACGGCTCTCGGGCGAGAACACTTGGGGACGATGAACGGATGCCGTCCATTCAATACACGCGCTGACGAACGGCTCGGATGGCGTCGGACCGAGAAACGGTGCGAGAACCGCGGGGCCCGGGCTGCTGACTCAGATGGCGGCGCCCAATCACAGCGCGACACGTACCCCTTCGGAGTTGCCGATGTTTCGCTGGCGCCGCGTGGATAAATAGATAAATAGGGTATTTTCTGATTTATTTAATTCCCTAAACTTCAAAAATTCATATCTCTGTGTAGGAAAATCATAAAAATAAAAT
The DNA here is from genome assembly GCA_022702705.1 of Papilionanthe hookeriana x Papilionanthe teres. Classification (NCBI taxonomy): domain Eukaryota; kingdom Viridiplantae; phylum Streptophyta; class Magnoliopsida; order Asparagales; family Orchidaceae; genus Papilionanthe; species Papilionanthe hookeriana x Papilionanthe teres. The sequence goes on along the minus strand of CM040428.1, from coordinate 80,118,649 downwards.
AAAAATACACTCTTGCTCAGTGAACAGAGGAGAATAATGTGGAAAAGAAATCATTTAATTTCATCAAGTATTTTATTTTTTATAATTTATTTACTCTCTACATTGTTTTAATTCTCCATGCATGCATACAATTCACCATGGCATGAGACCATAGGGCTTTTGAAGCCTCTGAATTTGGGAACATTCCCTGAATTTTCCAAAGTCGAGGCCATCCCTATGAGGAGTTCTCTGATTTTTCAAGTTCAGTGTCACTGTTTTGAGTATTTTAATTCCAAGTAAATAGCATGTTGTGAAATAAATTCTAGGAAAATTTGGTGATGTTCCTTATGACCAGAGAACCCTAGGAAAAATAAGTTTTGACTTAGTTCATTTAAAACAGTCCCTAATCGGCTTAAACACCCAAAATAGGTCTTTAATTAATTAGAGTTAACCAGGCATCAAATTGACTTGAAATCAATTCTCCACTGACCTTTAGGATCAGAGGAACCCACCATAAAAATTTGAAGTCAATTGGACTTGGTTAGCCCTACTAATTGGGTTGATTAAGTCACTTAGCCATTTTAAACTTTAAAAATTCATAACTTTTAAAATACTTTTCAAAAATTCACCAAATTGGTTTTGGAGCCTCTCTGATATCAGGGGAATCTAAGAAAATTAAAATTTCAATTTTCTGAAAAAGTTGATTTTTAATAATATTTTAATATTTTTAATAATTAAAAAATAATAAAAATCACAAAAATAATAAAATTCACCAAAATGTCACATTTTGAATTTTAATCACTTAGGAACAAATCCCACTTTTTTCCTAGGTCTATTTAGTGAGATATTGAATTTTAAAGCCCTAGGGTAATTTTAAAATTAAAAAATGTATTTTCTAGCATTTTCACTAAAATAATTATAATAAATCATAGAAAAATCAGAAAATTGCAAAATTTGTTTCTCTGGTTTTCTTGATATCAGAGAGATTTTTGAAAAATATAAAATCCATTTTTCAACATTTATTTTATTTTTAAATTAATTAACACTCCAAAACTCAAAATAATTATAATAAAAATAATATAATTCAAAAAATCACCAAAATTGGTCCAAGTGCTTCTCTGGTCATTAGGAATGTCCCCTAATTTTCTTAAGGACAGAAACTTTCCTTTGGTCATGTTATCAAATTTTCCTTGAAAATCTCTATTTTCCACCAAAAATAATTATATAAATAAATTAAATACAGAAAAATCACATTTTCTCCTCTCATGTCTTTATTGACATATGAGTGAAGTTACATAAAAATTTCAAATTCATTTAAGTTTAATTTAGTGAGTTATGAAATTATTAAGCTTAAAGGGTAAAATGGTAATTAAACTTTCAACCCTTAATTAAAACTTTAGGTTTAATAAAAATTAACAAGTAAAATATTTGATCTTAATCTGATTTGGATGATTGAAATTTAAATAATTAAAGGGTAGAAACCCATTAAATAATTTTAAAATGATTAAACCTTAATTAAATAATGGATTAAATTTGGAAGAATAATAAAATTGGAATCATTAAAATAAGGGATATTTATTAGGAAGAGATTTATTCTTTAATTTAAAAATCCCTAAATTAATCATCTCATTAATATTCAACTCTTAATTAAAATGATAATTCAAATTTAAAATATTAAAAGACTTAATCATTAAACTAAAATTAAATTATTAAACTCTTTCAAAAATTTCAATTAAAATTAAAGATAAAACTAAATTAAAAATTAAATTAAATTAAGTAAATTAAATTGGATTAAATTAAATCAATTAAATTAAATTAAATTAAATTAAATTAAATTAAATTAAATTAAATTAAATTAAATTAAATTAAACTAAACAATTAAATTAAATTAAATTAAATAATTAAAATTAAATTAAATTAAATTAAACAATTAAATTAAATTAAATTAAATTAAATAATTAAATTAAATTAAATCAAATCAAATTAATTAAACACCAAATCAAATTAAATCGAACTATGTTAAACTAAATTAAAACTCAATTAAATTAAGTTAAATTAAATATAACATCACCTAAGACATAAAGAATTCAAAATAAATGTAAAGCAACTTCAACACTATTCCAAATTTAAACCCTTTAACTTAAATCAAATCATTTGAATACTAATTTACCCTCGAAAGCTTTGATTATTATAACTCCTAAATGGAACATCAAATGAAGTGTTATCTCACTCATAGGATATTCAAATGTCCTAGTTCACTGAGCAAGTTAACAAGACTTGAAAACCTCGGACGATCGATTCATTTGTATAATTAAATTCATTTGGACTTAAAACAATCCTAGAAATATTGAAAAGATGTTTAAGATTCTTCTTAAGCACTTCCTCAATATGATAGGATATTTATAAGAACAATTGGACTTAATTGTTCTTTGATGAAGAAAATCGTCCTCAAACAAAAACACAAAGAACCTAGACGTCATAAGAGTCGACTAGCTATAGGATTAGGAATTTGGTAGAAAACCATAACCTTTCCCTTAGCTTTACCTAGGGACTTGCTTAAATATTCTAATTGTGTTTTAAGTGCAGCTTGGGATGACGGGAAGACCCTCCAGGTACGCTTTTATTTTATTGCAATTTACTTTCTTGCAATTTATTTTCTTGCAATTTACTTTCTTGCAATTTACTTTATTGCAGATGCACTTTACTTTTCTTGCATGATAAAACAACTGTTGCATGAAAACCCACACCTTTAGGATAGTCCCTAAAACCGAAACAAAATTAAGTTAAAAATCATCGCAAGATAAAATTCACCGCCACAACATTTCAAAATATAAAACAACTCAAAATTTAATCACAAACAGTAACACAAAACTACAATTACAACTAAATTAAAATGTCCCGTTGGATGATCGGGAATACCTCGGATGATGTAACCTACGTGTTGCTAACGGGATTTCCCACGGTCTAAATGAAAGTGTGGAACTCATTCAACTGAGTTTAGCAAATTCATCTGGATTAAGTGAATCCGATAAAAATAATGATGCCGGAAGGATGGAACCGTGGGATCTTAACCGGTGTCGTTATAATCAACTTTAAGATTTGTTTTAATCAAAATACAAGAACACTTGGAAAATTAAGACTTCTCTAAACCAAAACACTTTTCTCATCCCCAGATTTATGATTTCTAAAACTAAACGTCCGCAACAACAAGGAACTTGGAGCATGGTGGGCAGCACGGCCATCGTCGTCGACAAAACTTGGACCTACTTCAACAGAAACCTTCTTAGAATTAAACAACAAAGCCATAGGACTTCAAGGTAGCTTGCCTAGTGCAACATAAATCCTCAACCTTTTCGTTAGGCACTTGCATAATCATTTTATGCAAATTAAGCCCTAACCGGTCTTAGGATTCCGAGGTAGTCGTCCGATACGACAATAAACCCTCACATCTTCTAGGCTATTTGTTTGATTTTATCATACAAATATAAGCCCTAATTAATTAAAATCGGCAAGATCAAAACATTTAAATAAGTATTAGGACTTTCCTAAACTCAAGCCAAACGATAGGATAGTCGGGAAATTACCGAAGTTCACTTCGAATCAGTGATTTCTCCTACCTTTCTTTCTTTGGATTCACAAAACAAAATGTTCCAAAATTTGATCCATTCCCTATTGAAATTCCAAAATTCAATCTTCGAAAACCTTAAACTTTGAAATTCTTGAAAGCAGAGTTATCGATTATTATCGAGAGTTTTCTTAAGTGATTCCCGTCACTTAAGATGTAATTAACTATAGTGGCTTGCCCTTATATGGAATTTTAAAGAACCTGTGTAATATAAACCCCGTTTGATACTTTCATATTAAGCAGGGGAATTTGTCGGCTTATAAAATTGGTTCGCACACCAAACGGATGTCACAAAACTTCTAGTTTATTTGATCGAGCCCCACCATCAAGCAGTGTGTCTATCCTTAGGGATAGATACACGGTTTGTGGTGCGGTGCTCGTTTATATAAACTATTTGGGATGTGAGATCGGTTTAATCTCATATCTTAAAACTTTCAAATTTAAAAATTATTTTCAAAGCCAAATACTACTTTCTAAATTATATATATATTTAAATCAAATTTAGAATTTAAATTCGCCGACAACTTCTGTTAGGCGACCCCCCTTTTAAAATACAATACAACCTAAAATAAGCCGAACAAATTTCTGGCGACTCCGCTGGGGAACAATTCCTCTCTCCATTTTAATCAAATAATTCTGCTTTCAAAAATCGGTAGTATATCCATGTCCTTAATGGGTCAAACTACCCTTCTTTCCGTTGGAATACTATGTTCATTTCTACCGTGGACAAGTATAGCCAACATTCTCTGGATTTAGGAGCCACTCGTTTAGACACCCCTAAACAGAGAGGTTCCGAGATCCTTTTACCTCATTTCTGAGGTGGGGTGGACCCCCAATAGGTGTTAGTTTAGGAATGAGCCTTCGAGTCGAGAAGTCTTGCTTAAGACTCTCTTTTCCTTTCCAACTCTGAATCGGATTCCTTACCTTCTCTACACCTTTGAACATTCCGTTCTAAATAAACAAACCCTCTAATAAGTAACTCTTTTAACAAATAATTCCTTCTTATAAATATATGAACAAAAATGAGTTCGGACTCTTTTCAATTCCTTTCTTTTCGTCCTAAAGAAAAGAAGCATAACTCGGGATCGACAACCGAATCTACCTTGCGTAAATGGAAGCCCCGAAACCGATTTTCTCCTTCACCAACGGATCGGACTTCGCCGTCTATAAGGATGAACCGCCCGACAATGGGGTCATCCGATTTGGACAAGGATTTGAAAACACGAACGTCAAGGTCACCGACGTCTCCCTCTTTGCACCGACGAACAAGGTATCCGAAGCCGAGGAACCATCGCTCGAGTTCAACCTTAGGTCGACCCAAGAGTTTCCTCCCCCGCAAAGGGTCCCGACTAGGAGGAGTACTCGCCGTCCGCAGGAGGACCGTTCTCACTACCCCCACCGGTCTAGTTGTTTCCGCACCTACCCCGACTTCGCCAAATCAAAGGGGAAAGGAATCCGTAACTATGATAAACCCGTTACCGCGGAGGGTACAAATCTTCCCGTAAGACCTTCCGTCTTCGAAATCGGGTCCAGCTCGAAGATTCCTTCGCCGACAAAGACCCAAAGAAGAAATAGAAATAGAAGGATCGCCGTGGAAGCCGTAGCCGCTGAGATTGCCTTCCTGGAGGAAATTCCGGAGCTGCTGAATATACACCGTTACCGTAATATACACCACCGCCCGACTACATACCACTTTTGGGAGGAAGCAGTGTTCCATCCCCTCTCCGCCGCAGAGGATGAAGAGAATGTTCGAAAGATTGCCGCCACATTACCACAGTCCCGCATACTACAACGATAGCCGCAAGAAAAGAACTAGAACTACGCCGTTTGCTCGACCGCAAACTTTGGCAGAGAAGCTAGCAAGGAAGGAAAACCGCCCCGTGTCGGAAATTCTACGGAGGATAGGGCGGGTGCCGGTCAAATCCCGTCTCGGGCCCCGAGTAGAACCCGCCGTCATGATAGAGAAGCCAAGCAAGAGAATGAAGGCTAGCCCGCCCGTCGTAGTATCGTGATTACGGATTAGGGAGGATACCACCTTCCAACGATTTGGCCAACGTACCATCTGGTCCTAGACCTTCTCACTGCTAGAAGGATGGTGTGGCGTCCCACTACGGGCAGCTGAGACCGAAACAAAGCAGCCCGAGAAAGAAAGTCTCGCCGAGAGGCCGGAATCGAAGAAAGTGCTACCGCGATAAAGGGGACTCGTGAAAAAGGACCCGGCAACCATCGCATGACAACCACAAAGATACACGGAAAGCTCCGCTAGAAGATGCCATGGAAAAGTCGAGAACCGACATCCGACGGTTGGCAAAAGAAAGAGAAGAAAAGTTCGGAGATGAGATCGACTCATCGGAATTCATGGACAACGAATATGCAGAAATCAACATGGTTGAGACACGAGCTTCATCGGCTTCTCAAGGTGCTCCTGCAGCCTACGTAAAGAGAGGAGCCGGAACCGATGAAGAGACGACTCGAGAAAAGGACGACACGATCGCTCAAATGGCGAAGAGGATGGAAGAGATGGCCATAGCTCCGGCCACTCTCCGCAGTCAAGTACAACCACATAGAGAGACACCCCCGAAGTCATTCACATCGTAGACGGAGGAAAGGAAATTACATCCGTCAATGGGGATGACCAAACTGAAAAAGGATACAACACAAAGTATGATCCCCGAAAAGGATATCAAGAACTCGGTAGAGCAACGAGTGCGAGAAGCCTTAGCACAATCGAAGAACGGGACATCCATTCGGACGGGTAGACCTTACCCGTAAGAATTCGACGCCGTCCAATACCCGAAAGGCTTCGTACCACCTCTCGTTTAAGACCTTCGACGGAACCGGGAACCCCCGACAGACATGTTGCACACTTTCGTGCCGCTTGTTGCAATGCCGGCGGAAGCGATGCGTTACTCTTCCGACGAGCTCGTTAGTAGTCCGTCAGGAATCGCCTTCGACTGGTATGCAGAATTACCCAACGGTTCTGTGAAGACATTCTCAGAGCTAGAGAATCTTTTCATTAAGCGATTTGCCGGAGCTCAACACCACATCACTATAGGTGATTTAGTGGTAGAGAAACAAAGGCCGAATGAAACTTTGGTGGATTACATACTTCGATGGAGAAACTTAAGCATGAAGTGTGAACCACAACTCGCAAGAACAACATGCGACTCGGCATCTTGCTTAAAAGCATTCACGGCCCGATAAAGCACTTCTCCTCAAGGGATTCACTATTAAGACTTTTGAGAAGTTGTTAAGCAAGGCCGGAAGCTTGCAAGAAGAGGCGAAGCAATTAAGTTTTGCCGACAAGACTGACAAGCGGAAGCCGGTGAAGACTTTCGAAAAGAAATCCGGGTCGTTGCAAGCAGTTGACAAAGGCAAACAACCGATGCAAATACCACCGTAACGGCCGCGAAGCAACCACAACAAAATTACCAAGAACCCCGGTCCAGCGTATCAGTCGTCTCCGCAGTATGAACAACCGTCTTGTCCGCAACGTACATCGAGGGAGCTTCGAGCGGAGAATATCCGTTCAAGAATGAAGCAAGTACTCAAAGATGTTCCGTAGCTTAATGAAAACTCCAGATTTCCACTGCGCAGAGCCCAAAAGACCGGAGGAAGTCAACAAGAAAGGTGATCCCAACTTTTGCCCCTACCATCTGGATGCTTCGGGCACAAGATAGAAGACTCGCATTACCTTCAAAAGTTGGCTCAATGACAACCTTCGGAAAGGAAATATAACAATCCCGAAGGAGTACATGAAGGAACCCCGTAAAGGAGGTTCCGTCAATGTTATCTCAACCGATCCCGTCATCCCGATAGATCCCTATGCAACCGACGATGGATGGACTACCGCTCGGACGAGATCTTCGAAGAAGATTTTAGACAACATCCGAACCGCTTCGGTGCGAGCTTCAATTCGTAGTTCGAGACCCGTTAAGCCGGTACTATCACTTGCGATAGAAGAACCACCTCGACAGGAGAAAATCGAAGAGAAGAAGAAAATTGACGAAGAAGAGGGGACCGAGTTTCCTAAGGCTGGACTAGGGACTGCTTATCCTAGGATAGTTGTTTCCCATTCGGGGGAGAAATCCCTCGAACCTCTGATTTTGTATGATTATCTTCTCACTTCGGTGGGATCATATAATGATAAGGGTGATGGCGTTGGCTACGTTTTGATCGTTTCTAACGATTACGTAACTAGCGACAATCCGGGCGTCGATTTCGATACCAACAACAATTCTCAAATCATACATGATCTCGACGATCACAATGACGAAGAAGGCATCCATCAAGGAGGCTACGAGAGTTCAACAAGCAACGGATCTATCCGTGAGTTTCGAGGAGCTCCGAGTTACGATAGAGTTAGAGCCTTCAGATTTGGAAGATAATCCAGAAGAGCCAGTCATTCCGATTCAGGAGGAGACACCGACAAACTCAATACTAGATTCAGAAGAAATTACAGAAGTCAACCTAAGAAGTGGAAAAGTTCTACCTCCGAGAATGGGTCCAAAAGACAAAGGAAAGCAGGTGGTTGTTCAAGAAGAACCAACCCCAGCAGAAGACATACCCATTCGAGAAGAAGCCGAGACGCATGAGAACAAAGTGGACTACAACGTGCTAGCCCATCTTAGGAAACTACCGGCCAAACGAGCATCTACGATGCTCTCATCTTATCAAAGGAGATGAGAGAAGCTCTGATCAAGGCCTTACTTGATCCGGAAATTTGCTTAGCTCAAATGGTCGGAGATTCCTTAGATGAGGTTTGCTCGTTAAAGGAACAGCGAGGTGTTACCTTCACAGACAATGACCTACTACTTGGGACAGCAGATCACAACCGACCGTTGTACATTTCGGCTATAATCGGGAAGCTTACGCTCTCCGCAGTTTTGGTGGATCCAGGAGCATCAATCAATATAATGAGTCTTCGAACACTAGCATACTTGGAAATTGATGCTCGTGAGCTCGAGGCCGACAAAATGTTATTAAGAGGATTCAACCGTAAAGGAGAAAGAGCCCTCGGGTCAATAACGCTACCGATGAAAACCGGTGATTTAGCAAAGACAACCGCAAAATTTCATATAATCGATTCGAAACGTCGTTCAACGCTCTACCGGGCCGACCATGGATACATGAAAACAGGATGGTACCATCATCTCTACACCAAGGCATCAAGTACTACGATGGAGGGGAACAAAGGCATCAAAGGTGACTTACAACCATTCTCCGTACATGAGATTGGAGTCCATGAAGATGCAGCTTATTATGCACCGCCAAAGAAAACAATCTTCTCCAGAGATACCATAACAAATGAAGCAAAGAAAGTTCGAGACAACGAAGAACCTGAAGTTCTAGTCCAACAGCTCACTCACCACTCCCTTCCGGCGAGATGGTGAAGGTTTCTCCACAACTCGCATCCGAGGTCGAGGCCGGGGACGAGGCCGTGGTAGAGACACTAGGACAATCGGACTGAAGAAACCAACCATCAATGTTGATTGGGAAGATAGTTCGAAGAAGAAAAAGAAATCAAGCAAGAAGCAGCAACAATAAGTCGAAAGAAGCCGCAATACAAGATCTCCCTCGAAGATGAAAAGAACGAAGAATACAAATCAATGTACGAGAAGATTAACCACTACGTACATACTATGACCCTAACTCCGATCCATTCTAATAAGATCGAGGGTATGGAGGTCAAAGAGGTACGTAGTGACGGTGCAAAGCCGATCAAATTCTACCGTGGTGCTTCTTCCTCCAAAACTCGAAAATAATGTACAATTCGAAGATGTCACTTCATCGAATTAATGGAATTACCTTTTGAGTGGTACTCTCCCCGTGTTCAAAATTTAATTCAACGTGGTTTCTTACCTCGACAATGGACAAAAGGCCAATCACAACATTTTGAAAAGTTATGGAATAACTCCGGCCGTCCTCCCAATTCAAAGTATGGACTCGGATTCGGCACGATAGGGTCGCTGACGATACCGAATTTTGCTTGGTTGTCACTTGCAAGTCTAATGAAAACTCGCATGGAAACTACGTACGAACTCGAACATTTACAAATTGGAGACGCTCCACCGTAATTCGAAGAAGAAATCAAATCTACAATAGATGAGTTAACTGAAGTTAACTTGGGTACTAACGAAGAGCCTAGACCTACCTTTGTTAGCTCCTTACTCAATAAAGAAGACTCCGAAGAAATAATCAAGTTATTAATGGAATTTAAAGACTGTTTTGCTTGGAGCTACGATGAAATGCCGGGATTAGCCCCGCAGGTTGCAGTCCATAAGTTAGGAGTGGATCCTACTCGTTCCGGTCGGACAAGGTCCCGTAAGAATGCGTCCGGAAATCGAACAACAAGTCATAGCCGAAGTTAAAAAGCTAATAGACGCTAAATTTGTCCGTGAAGAACAATACCCGACTCGGCTAGCCAATATAGTGCCGACGTAAAGAAGAATGGTCGGATCGAATTTGTGTGGACTTCGTAGATTTAAACAAGGCATGTCCAAAAGATGAATTCCCTCTACCAATTCCGTAACCGATGATCGATATTGCTTCGACACATGAAATATTCTCATTCATGGATGGATCTTCAGGATACAACCAGATAAAAATGGCTCCGAGAAGATGAAAAGCTTACAAGCATTCGTAACGCCGATCGGAGTATTTTGCTACACGAGTGATGCCATTCGGACCGAAGAACGCAGGAGCAACTTACCAAAGAGCAATGACAAGAATTTTTGATGATCTCATCCACAATCAAGTCGAGTGCTACGTGGACGATGTCGTCATCAAAAGCAAAGTAAAGGAAAACCACTCGTATGATTTGAGAATTGTTTTCGAACGATTAAGACAATTTAACCTTAAGATGAATCCCTTAAAATGCGCCTTCGGCGTCACCTCCGGAAATTCTTAGGATTCGTTGTCCGACATCGTGGAATTGAAATCGACCCGGAGAAGATTAAAGCCATCTTAGAAATGCCGCCTCCCAAAACCTTAAAACAACTACGATCTTTTCAAGGGAAGTCGGCATATCTTCGACGCTTTATCTCAAACCCGTCAGTAGGTGTCAGCCTTTCTCGCACTAGTTAAAAAGGACGCCAAATTTATTTGGGAAGAGAAATGCCGTAAGGCCTTCGAAGATATTAAACAATATTTAATGACACCTCCCGTCTTAGCAGCCTCTGGCCTCAGTAGACCGCCGATACTTTACACCGCGGCTTTAGATGACTCTCTCGGAGCCCCGTTAGCCTGTGTCAATGATGAGGGTAAAGAAAATGCTCTTTACTACTTAAGCCGTCGTTTACTCCCGACGGAAGTAAGGTATCCCGCAATCGAAAAGCATTGTTTGGCCCCGATCTTCGCCGCTCAAAAGCTCGTGCACTACATGCTTTCTCATAAGGTCAACTTGATTTCGAAGTTTAATCCATTGCAATACTTCGATGACTCGTCCAACACTTTCCGGCGGACTTGCCGGATGGTCAATGATATTATTGCAATTCGATATAACTTTCGTGCCTCCGCGTGCCGTAAAGGGACAAGTCTTAGCAGACTTCCTCGCAAAGACACCCTTTGCCGCCGAATCTCCTCTCAATGACGATCCGCCGCATGAACAAATAATGAGCCTAGAAGACCCCGATAATCGACGTTGGGAATTGTATTTCGACGGAGCATCTTCAAGCACACAAAGATGAAGAATCGCAAGTGATAGTGCCCGGTAAGGCAGAATCGGGCTAATCTTTATAACACCGGAGCGGGGGATGTTAAGATACTCCTACCACTCGACGTAACCGTGTACAAACAACGAAGCGTAATACGAAGCCCTCATAACGGGACTCGGAATTAACTATTCAAATGGGGATAACGGACATCAACATCTACGGGATTCACAGTTAATCATTCAACAGATTGCCTGACAATACAGAATTTTAAAACCAAGACTCGAACAATACTTCCAAGATGCCATACAAATTGTTGGAACAGATTCCAAATGTAACGATCTACAAAATTCCTAGAAAAGAGAATGCTTTAGCAGATGCTTTAGCCCGTCTCGCAAAAGAATTTGCCTCGTTTGCAAGATGAATCGATGGAAGTGTCAGCTCACGGACGTCAGGTCCTATCACAGCTCGACATAGACACAATACACAAATCGAAGAAAAGAAAAAGAATCAGCAGAAGCAAGTGACGTAAAACACGTAAGATCGGCGACAACCATCGATGAACTACCCGCAAACAGGAAAGCTACCGGACGATAGGTCGCTAGCCCATCGTATCAAGAAAAGAACTCTGTCTTACGCATTAATAAACAACACATTGTATGTAAGGTCTTTTGATCAAATGTGGCTAAGATGCCTAAGCGGGTCCGAGGCCCGTGAAATTGTTAAGGAGGTGCATTCAGGACTCCGTGGCACTCACCGCCGGGTCCAAAGATGAAAATGAAAATTAAAAGACTAGGGTACTACCGGCCCTCGATGATGACCGATCGCATGAAAATCGCCAAGAGCCGTCACCAATGCCAAGTGCACGGAGTGGTTCTACACCAACCTCCAAATGTGCTACACCCGACAATTGCGTCGTGGCCGTTTGAATGTTGGGGCACGTATATAGTGGGTCCGATAGAACCACCATCTTCGAAAGGACATCGTTTCATTCTTGCGGCTACAGATTACTTTTCCAAGTGGGCGAAGCGGTCCACTTAGAGAAGTGAAAGCACACCACGTGCCGCAGCTTTTCAAGAACCAAGTTGTCTACCGTTTCGGAGTGCCGCGCAGATCATCTCGTATAATGGGCCGCATTCGAAGCACACAAATCAACAATTTTGTCGTGAGACACGGAATCGACCGGCGATACTCGACAATTTACTACCCAAGAGCAAACGGTCTCGCCGAGGCTTTTAATAAAACTCTCGTTCAAATCTTAAAGAAAACCCCGGACGATAATAAGAGAAATTGGCACGAGAAATTGTTAGAAGCCTTATGGGCCTACCGGACAACCTTCGAACTCCTACTCAAGCTACACCTTACGCTCCGGTGTATGGGTCCGAGGCAAGTGTTACCTTTAGAGGTTCAACTTCCTTCACTCGGAATTGCAGCTTGCAAACAAGATCACGACGAAGAAAACGCCAAATTACGACTCGAAGAATTAGAAAGCCCGGAAGGGAAAAGACTTGCAGCGCAACATGAATTTAGAACTATACCAAGCTAAAATGGTTCAAGCCCATGACAAATCGGTCCGCCCGAGAACTTTCAAAGTTGGTGACTTAGTTCTCGTTCTCAAGAGACCTATTCTCGCACACCGCAAGATAGGAGGAAAATTTGAACCCACTCGGGAAGGACCGTTTGTGGTTGAAGCAAGTATACTCGTGAGGTTCCTACCACCTAGTGAATTGCCGTGGAGAACGACATATGCTTCCGATCAACGGACGATACTTGAAAAAATATTACGCTACCCGATGTTTCGAAGGAATGAATTCTTCATCCCTAAGAAACACGGGTGAAGTAATTACTTATGATTGGGTCCGAACCCAAAAAAAAAAAAAAAAAAAAAAAATCTAAAAATGACAAATACCAAGTTCACATGAACATTAAATAAACAACAAAATAAAATTTGAACCATTAAAAGATAAACAAAATCAACACAAATCTCAAATTCAATCTTTCCAGATTCTAAATCTCGATCAAATTTCAAATTTGATCTTTCCAAATTCCAAGTCAAATTCTCAATCAAATTCCAGATTCTAAATCTCGATCAAATTTCAAATTTGATCTTTCCAAATTTCAAGTCAAATTCTCAATCAAATTCCAAATCCAATCTCGATCAAATTTCAAATTTGATCTTCCAAATTTCAAATCAAATCTTAAATCAAATTTCAATCGAGTTCAAACTCATCCTTTTAAATTCAAATTCAATCTTTCCGTATTCTAAATCTCTATCAAATCTCAAATCCGATCTTCTAGATCTCAAATCAAATTTCAATCGAAAAATCAAATTCAAAATTCAAACTTTTGGGTCGAGGATTTTACATCCAAGACTGCACTGCTTTAGGATTCTTTCCCTATTGCACTGAAATACATCAAAATTCAACTTTTGGGTCGAGGATTTTACATCCAAGATCGCACCGCTTTAGGATTCTTTCCCTATTGCACCGAAATACATCAAATTCAAACTTTTGGGTCGAGGATTTTACATCCAAGACTCGCACTCGCTTTAGGATTCTTTTCCTATCGCACCGAAATACATCAAATTCAAACTTTTGGGTCGAGGATTTTACATCCAAGACCGCACTCGCTTTAGGATTCTTTTCCTATTAGCACCGAAATACATCAAATTCAAACTTTTGGGTTAAGGATTTTACATCCAAGACTCGCACCGCTTTAGGATTCTTTTCCTACCGCACCGAAATACATCAAATTCAAATTCAAACTTTTGGGTCGAGGATTTTACATCCAAGACCGCACCGCTTTAGGATTCTTTTCCTATCGCACCGAAATACATCAAAATTCAACTTTTGGGTCGAGGATTTTACATCCAAGACCGCACTCGCTTTAGGATTCTTTCCCTATCGCACCGAAATACATCAAATTCAAACTTTTGGGTCGAGGATTTTACATCCAAGACCGCACCGCTTTAGGATTCTTTTCCTACCGCACCGAAATACATCAAAATTCAAACTTTTGGGTCGAGGATTTTACATCCAAGACCGCACCGCTTTAGGATTCTTTCCCTATTGCACCGAAATACATCAAATTCAAACTTTTGGGTCGAGGATTTCACATCCAAGACCGCACCGCTTTAGGATTCTTTTCCTATCAGCACCGAAGTACATCAAAATTCAAACTTTTGGGTCGAGGATTTTACATCCAAGACTGCACTGCTTTAGGATTCTTTCCCTATTGCAATGAAATACATCAAAATTCAAACTTTTTTGGTTAAGGATTTACATCCGAGACTGCATTGCTTTAGGATTCTTTCCCTATCCCAATGAAATACATCAAATCAAATTCAAACTCTTGAGGTTAAGGATTTTACATCCAACACCACTTTGCTCTGAGATATCTTCTCATTGCAACGATTCAATCTAATCAATTCAATTTTCTTTCGAGGTTGGAGATGTTACATCTAAAACCTCAAAATCCCAATTTTCATTTCAAATCAAATCCCTCAAATTAATTTCGACAAAACTTCAATCTAAATCGAAACTCCAAACTAAAATTTAAACTCACACATCAAAACATAATTTGAAACAAAATAAAATCTAAATCGAAATTCCCCGGATCATGTGATTTGGGATTTACCGCCTTTTCCTTTCCCCGCCGAGAGTTCAAGAATCTCCGGTTCCGCAGATATACTCGACACTCCCCGACAGAAACTCTTCTACTTCGTCCTAAGTTCGTCACTTGGACATCCGTGTTGGTTTTGTTGATCGCTTCGGTCAACACCAATACGCGCGGTGTGCTCCGTCACTCACCACACCTATTGGGGTCCATTTGTCGACCTCATTTTCGATGAGGTCTTCCCTTCTTCTTTTTAGTGCTTAGGATCTAGCCTTAGGCTTTTCCTTCGACTATCTTAGAGGACTAGGATCGGGACCCGCCTTTTAGAAATTCAAACCACTTCTAAACTCCCCGCAAACTCCACAAACTCGACTATAGACCCCTAATCACCTGGAGGGTTGAAATCAAATGTGGAAGTTTAAAGGATGAGTTCCTATAGACCCTTTCGGCCTTAGACCGCCCTCGGCGGCCTCGGTCTCAGTGAAGGGGCTGACTTACACTACACTTACACACTACATTTCCACACACTTCCTAAAACTACACCCATACCTAACTTGACCTCATGACTCATGTAGGTGGTTCACATGGATGGTCCTTAACCCCTAAGCCCTTGGCTAAGAGGGTTAGGAACAACATAGTGAATGCCTCAAATGAGTCCTTTCATGGCTCATATGGGCTTGAAATGGCTTCATGGCTCAACCAAAATGATTTCTTTCCACCTAGATTCACCCAATCTTCAATTTCCCAAATTTTCAATTTTTGACCCCCGAGACCCTACACCTACTAAACCTACCCAAAACCCTTGAAATTACCCAAATTTTTGCAAAATTTCCAAATTACCCAAAATTTTCCAAAATCAATCCCAAACACCTCCACACCACTCAAATTGACCATCTATATCCAAAAATACCAAAAATTCCAAGAAAACCTCCAAATACCCAAAATACCCTTCTTGACCCAAAAATCCAAAAATTCAGAAAATTCCCAGAAAATTCCAGAAAATCCTAAATATTCCCAATTTCATTTTGTCCAACTACACCATGGGCCAATTTTGTCAATTTACCCCACTTTTGTCAAAACCCCCAAATTGACCCATTTTAACCCTAAGTGAACCCAATGTCAAACCAAACCTACCCAATTGACCCCAATTTTGGTTCAATTCAATTCTAAACTTCAATTCAACATTCCTAATACCAATTTAGACCAAATCCAAGTCCAATTTGATTGACATTTGGATCCAATTCCACTTTTGACCTTAAGGCCCATTTTTTGACCTAAGCCCAAACCTAACCCAAATGAACCCAAACCCCAAAAATCAAAGCCCAACCAAAGTCAAAACCTCTTTGAAACACTCCCATAAACACTTCTCAACATTTATTTTACATCAATTTCAACCCTAGCCCAACATTGGCCCAACTTGGCCCATTTGGACCTATATTGGCCCATTCACCAAAAGAATCCAAATCCAACCCAATTCAAGCCCAAACTACCCCAAATTTGCTTCAAGTTACTCATGACACATCCATGAGCTAAACCCAACAATTATTTGGCCCAACCTTTTACAAAAATTTTCATCCATGAACACATTCATAAACTTAAAAGCCCACTTCCCTTAAACCCTTCTAAAAGCCTCATTTCCTCCAAAATTCAAAAGCCCAAATCTACCCTAAAACCCACATGACATCTCCATTTGTCATCCATTTAATTAAATCCATTACCTAAGTCCTAAAATCATCATTGAATTATTCCAAATGAAGCTTCATCCAAATTCCCATCAAATTACCAAAAATTTCTTAAAACCCATTTTTATGAAATTGACTCAACTTTCTCCAAGCCAAAGACAAGCCATGCAAGCCATTGACAAGCCACATGAAGCCATGGGAGGCTTGACATGTGACCATGCCATTAATGGTAAAAGGAGGGGCTCCTTTCCTAATCTTTCATTAAGCCTTTTTTACCTTAAGCATGTCACACACTAAACCATGTTTAGCCACCTCATCATGGATAGAGACCACACCACTCTCTCTTGGCTGACCCAACTGATCCTCTCAGCCCAAAATCAGGCCATGGGGAGGTGAACCAAGCCCAAAAGGTGGGTTGACCCATTTGGACCCAAAATAGGCTCATCCCCCATTCCATTTCAATCCAACTCCTTTACACATGGCAATTGCCAATTGATTGCACAAACCTCCAGCCCTGACCCACCTGACCAAGATGGTGACCATTGCCTGGCCGGCCGGCCACCAGACCGCCGGAAAACACCATGGCCGAGAGCTCACATGTGAGCCAACATTGAAATTCTCACTTGCTGAGCCGCCCCATCCCTAGTGGTCACCATGGCCGATCTTCTCCTCACCGAGCAAGCTCGATCCCAAGCCCTAACTCTCCCTGGGAGGCCCTCCACCCAGCTCTATTTAAACTCCACCCCTCTCGGCCATGAGAGGAAGAGAAGCACAAACCTTGCCAAAACTCTGCCAAAATTGTTCCAGACCCTCTCCACCTTTAGAGCACTTAATCCCCAGTGAAATCCCCCTGCCATTTCTCCTCTGTAAGCTCAATTTCGTAGTCGAAATTCCACCCAAAACCAGGACACTTCTCCACAATGAGCCAATTCTCAAATTGATTGGCTCTACACCTTCACTGCACCAAGGGAAGGTGTCCACCATCAAAAGCCCCATCTCCGGACCACCCGGCTGCTCCAGCCCTCCAAGCTTTGTGATCGGGCTTGGTCGAAATCATATCCGTACAATTCACTGCACCGGGAGACTTCATCCGGAGCTTGCTAGACCCAATCGAAGGTGCAACAACTCTCAGATTGAAGCCACACTTCTCTGAGCCAAGGTATGAGCTAACTCTTCATCCCGAGCTTCTGAAGATTCTCTATTTCAAATGCCTTAGTTTCAATGCATGTTAGCCGTATAGATGTGTTCGTCTCTTCAAGATGAATCCATAGAGTATAAGAACGTAAAAATCCATCGAGAATCGAGTGAGATCTTAGGGATTTAGTGTGGACGGCTCTCGGCGAGAACACTTGGGGACGATGAACGGATGCCGTCCATTCAATACACGCGCGGACGAACGGCTCGGATGGCGTCGGACCGAGAAACGGTGCGAGAACCGCGGGGCCCGGCCGCCGACTCGGATGGCGGCGCCCAATCACGCCGCGACACGTACCCCTTCGGAGTCGCCGATGTTTCGCCGGCGCCGCGTGGATAAATAGATAAATAGGGTATTTTCTCGATTTATTTAATTCCCTAAACTTCAAAAATTCATATCTCCGTGTAGGAAAATCATAAAAATAAAATAAAAATACTCTCTTGCTCGAGTGAACAGAGGAGAATAATGTGGAAAAGAAATCATTTAATTTCATCAAGTATTTTATTTTTTATAATTTATTTACTCTCTGCATTGTTTTAATTCTCCATGCATGCATACAATTCACCATGGCATGAGACCATAGGGCTTTTGAAGCCTCTGAATTTGGGAACATTCCCCGAATTTTCCAAAGTCGTAGGCCATCCCTATGAGGAGTTCTTGATTTTTCAAGTTCAGTGTCACTGTTTTGAGTATTTTAATTCCAGTAAATAGCATGTTGTGAAATAAATTCTAGGAAAATTTGGTGATGTTCCTTATGACCAGAGAACCCTAGGAAAAATAAGTTTTGACTTAGTTCATTTAAAACAACTCTAATTGGCTTAAACACCCAAAATAGGTCTTTAATTAATTAGAGTTAACCAGGCATCAAATTGACTTGAAATCAATTCTCCACTGACCTTTAGGATCAGAGGAACCCACCATAAAAATTTGAAGTCAATTGGACTTGGTTAGCCCTACTAATTGGGTTGATTAAGTCACTTAGCCATTTTAAACTTTAAAAATTCATAACTTTTAAAATACTTTTCAAAAATTCACCAAATTGGTTTTGGAGCCTCTCTGATATCAGGGGAATCTAAGAAAATTAAAATTTCAATTTTCTGAAAAAGTTGATTTTTAATAATATTTTAATATTTTTAATAATTAAAAAATAATAAAAATCACAAAAATAATAAAATTCACCAAAATGTCACATTTTGAATTTTAATCACTTAGGAACAAATCCCACTTTTTTCCTAGGTCTATTTAGTGAGATATTGAATTTTAAAGCCCTAGGGTAATTTTAAAATTAAAAAATGTATTTTCTAGCATTTTCACTAAAATAATTATAATAAATCATAGAAAAATCAGAAAATTGCAAAATTTGTTTCTCTGGTTTTCTTGATATCAGAGAGATTTTTGAAAAATATAAAATCCATTTTTCAACATTTATTTTATTTTTAAATTAATTAACACTCCAAAACTCAAAATAATTATAATAAAAATAATATAATTCAAAAAATCACCAAAATTGGTCCAAGTGCTTCTCTGGTCATTAGGAATGTCCCCTAATTTTCTTAAGGACAGAAACTTTCCTTTGGTCATGTTATCAAATTTTCCTTGAAAATCTCTATTTTCCACCAAAAATAATTATATAAATAAATTAAATACAGAAAAATCACATTTTCTCCTCTCATGTCTTTATTGACATATGAGTGAAGTTACATAAAAATTTCAAATTCATTTAAGTTTAATTTAGTGAGTTATGAAATTATTAAGCTTAAAGGGTAAAATGGTAATTAAACTTTCAACCCTTAATTAAAATTTTAGGTTTAATAAAAATTAACAAGTAAAATATTTGATCTTAATCTGATTTGGATGATTGAAATTTAAATAATTAAAGGGTAGAAACCCATTAAATAATTTTAAAATGATTAAACCTTAATTAAATAATGGATTAAATTTGGAAGAATAATAAAATTGGAATCATTAAAATAAGGGATATTTATTAGGAAGAGATTTATTCTTTAATTTAAAAATCCCTAAATTAATCATCTCATTAATATTCAACTCTTAATTAAAATGATAATTCAAATTTAAAATATTAAAAGACTTAATCATTAAACTAAAATTAAATTATTAAACTCTTTCAAAAATTTCAATTAAAATTAAAGATAAAACTAAATTAAAAATTAAATTAAATTAAGTAAATTAAATTGGATTAAATTAAATCAATTAAATTAAATTAAATTAAATTAAATTAAATTAAATTAAATTAAATTAAATTAAAATTAAATTAAATTAAACTAAACAATTAAATTAAATTAAATTAAATAATTAAAATTAAATTAAATTAAATTAAACAATTAAATTAAATTAAATTAAATTAAATAATTAAATTAAATTAAATCAAATCAAATTAATTAAACACCAAATCAAATTAAATTAACTATGTTAAACTAAATTAAAACTCAATTAAATTAAGTTAAATTAAATATAACATCACCTAAGACATAAAGAATTCAAAATAAATGTAAAGCAACTTCAACACTATTCCAAATTTAAACCCTTTAACTTAAATCAAATCATTTGAATACTAATTTACCCTTGAAAGCTTTGATTATTATAACTCCTAAATGGAACATCAAATGAAGTGTTATCTCACTCATAGGATATTCAAATGTCCTAGTTCACTGAGCAAGTTAACAAGACTTGAAAACCTCGGACGATCGATTCATTTGTATAATTAAATTCATTTGGACTTAAAACAATCCTAGAAATATTGAAAAGATGTTTAAGATTCTTCTTAAGCACTTCCTCAATATGATAGGATATTTATAAGAACAATCGGACTTAATTGTTCTTCGATGAAGAAAATCGTCCTCAAACAAAAACACAAAGAACCTAGACGTCATAAGAGTCGACTAGCTATAGGATTAGGAATTTGGTAGAAAACCATAACCTTTCCCTTAGCTTTACCTAGGGACTTGCTTAAATATTCTAATTGTGTTTTAAGTGCAGCTTGGGATGACGGGAAGACCCTCCAGTACGCTTTTATTTTATTGCAATTTACTTTCTTGCAATTTATTTTCTTGCAATTTACTTTCTTGCAATTTACTTTATTGCAGATGCACTTTACTTTTCTTGCATGATAAAACAACTGTTGCATGAAAACCCACACCTTTAGGATAGTCCCTAAAACTGAAACAAAATTAAGTTAAAAATCATTGCAAGATAAAATTCACCGCCACAACATTTCAAAATATAAAACAACTCAAAATTTAATCACAAACAGAACACAAAACTACAATTACAACTAAATTAAAACGTCCTGTTGGATGATCGGGAATACCTCGGATGATGTAACCTACGTGTTGCTAACGGGATTTCCCACGGTCTAAATGAAAGTGTGGAACTCATTCAGTTGAGTTTAGCAAATTCATCCGGACTAAGTGAATCCGATAAAAATAATGATGCCGAAGGATGGAACCGCGGGATCTTAACCGGTGTCGTTATAATCAACTTTAAGATTTGTTTTAATCAAAATACAAGAACACTTGGAAAATTAAGACTTCTCTAAACCAAAACACTTTTCTCATCCCCGATTTATGATTTCTAAAACTAAACGTCCGCAACAACAAGGAACTTGGAGCATGGTGGGCAAGCACGGCCATCGTCGTCAACGAAACTTGGACCTACTTCAAGCAAAACCTTCTTAGAATTAAACAACAAAGCCATAGGACTTCAAGGTAGCTTCGCTTAGTGCAACATAAATCCTCAACCTTTTCGTTAGGCACTTGCATAATCATTTTATGCAAATTAAGCCCTAACCGGTCTTAGGATTCCGAGGTAGTCGTCCGATACGACAATAAACCCTCACATCTTCTAGTGCTATTTGTTTGATTTTATCATACAAATATAAGCCCTAATTAATTAAAATTGGCAAGATCAAAACATTTAAATAAGTATTAGGACTTTCCTAAACTCAAGCCAAACGATAGGATAGTCGGGAAATTACCGAAGTTCACTTCGAATCAGTGATTTCTCCTACCTTTCTTTCTTTGGATTCACAAAACAAAATGTTCCAAAATTTGATCCATTCCCTATTGAAATTCCAAAATTCAATCTTTGAAAACCTTAAACTTTGAAATTCTTGAAAGCAGAGTTATTGATTATTATCGAGAGTTTTCTTAAGTGATTCCCGTCACTTAAGATGTAATTAACTATAGGGCTTGCCCTTATAGGGAATTTTAAAGAACCCGTGTAATATAAACCCCGTTTCGATACTTTCATATTAAGCGAGGGAATTTGTCGGCTTATAAAATTGGTTCGCGGACCAAACGGATGTCACAAAACTTCTAGTTTATTTGATCGAGCCCCACCATCAAGCGCTGTGTCTATCCTTAGGGATAGATACACGGTTCATGGTGCGGTGCTCGTTTATATAAACTATTTGGGATGTGAGATCAGTTTAATCTCATATCTTAAAACTTTCAAATTTAAAAATTATTTTCAAAGCCAAATACTACTTTCTAAATTATATATATATTTAAATCAAATTTAGAATTTAAATTCGCCGACAACTTCTGTTAGGCGACCCCCCTTTTAAAATACAATACAACCTAAAATAAGCCGAACACCTGCCATGTTCAATAACCATTAAATCACGTCATACAACTTCCCTACAATTACTACTTCTAGAAACCTATTTTTCACATTTTTCATAACTCCGAAATCTAAGCGCTAACTGCTGGTGCATTGCAGCCAGTGCTCATTTTAGCAAAAGTTTACTAAACATCCAAATAATCATTTAAACTCATCTAATTTATCAATTAATGTCTCACTAATGTCCACTAACATAAAATATTCGGAATAATACCACATAATTCTCACTCTAAACCAAATAACAAACATACAAAAAAATTCAAAATAAAGCACACTTATTCCTCCCACAAAGTGCTTGGTTTTACACCGTCAGTCCGACATAACCAATACTTATTATGGGTGACCCAACATCATATTTTCATCAAGTTTATGTTGACCTACTGAGAAATATGGTTTTAGTCTCTGACTATTTACTTTGAATATTTTCTCAGTTTTAGGATCTTTAAAATCTACAGCACCAAAGGGATAAACTTTTATTACAATAAATGGGCCCACCCACTTGGACTTAAGTTTTCCAGCAAATAATCTTAATTTGGCATTATATAGCAAAACTTGTTGTTCGGGCTCAATATTTTTAGTCGGAATCCTACATCATGGGGCATTGTCATCTTTTCTTTATATATCTTAACAATTTCATTTGATTCATTCCTTATCTCTTCAAGGTTATTTAATTGCAATAATCTTTCCTCAGTAGCATCATTTAAATTATAATTAAACTCTTTAATAGCCCAATATGCTTTATGCTCAAGTTCAACTAGTAAATGATAAGTTTTCCTAAAAATTAGCCTATATGTGGACATTCCTATATGAGTTTTATATGCAGTCCTATAAGCCCACAAAGTAAAATCCAGTTTGATTGACCAATTATTTTAGTTTGGATTAACAGATTTTACCAAAAATTTTTTAATTTCATGATTGGATAATTCAACTAAACCACTTATCTGAGGATGATAAGCAGTAGCAATTTTATGGTTGATATGATACTTCTTTACTAATTTCTCCATAATTGCATTTCTAAAATTACTTCCCCTGCCAGTTATGATTACACTTATCATTCTAAATCTACAAAATATGTTCTTTCTTAAAAACTTTGCAACACTTCAGGCATTACATCGAGGTACAACAACAGCTTCTATCCATTTAGACACATAGTCTACTGCTAACAATATGTATATATTTCTAAAATATGATATAAATGGTCGCATGAAATACAATCCCCAATATTTCAACTTCCAACATATAATTCAGGGGCATCTCATTTCTTCAAGAAATATTTCATACACACTGACATCGATCACAATTTTTAATATAAGCATTAACATCCTTAAAAATTATAGGCTAATAGAATCCATATTGCAAAATTTTATACGTTGTTTTATCAACACCAAAATGTTCTCCAAAATCAGAATCATAATATTTTTGAATAATTTCATAAGTTTCTTCTAATGTTACACATCTTTGAATAATTAGATCATTTCTTTGTTGATATAAAAATGACTCATCCCAAAAATAAGTCTTAGCTTCAGATAAAAATTTCTTCATTTGTTCGTATGTCAAACCATAGGGTATTATTTTACTAACAATAAAGTTTACAATGTCGGCATACCATGGAACACACCACTCATTAATATTGAACAATTTTTCAATAGGAAAATGTTTATTAATTTCTTCATCAGAACATAGAGGATTTTCATTTTCAAGTCTAGATAGATGATCGACAATTTGATTATCAGCACCCTTCCTATCTACTATCTCAAAGTCAAATTCTTGTAAAATAAGAATCCATCTTATCAGTCTTAGTTTTGCATCCTTTTTTTATTAAATATTTAATAACAAAATGGTCAGTATGTACAACACATTTTGTTTTAATTAAATATGATCAGAATTTATCAAAAGCACATGTTATAGCTAATAACTCTTTTTCTATTGTGGAATAATTATTTGAGCTTCATTAAGATTTTTACTAGCATAGTAGATTACGTTGAAATTTTTATCATGTTTTATCCTAAAACAGCTCTAATAGCATAATCACTTACATCACACATTAATTCAAAAGGTTTTCCCTAATCTAATGAAATAATAACTGGTGCAGTAATTAATATATCTTTTAATAACTCAAAAGCTTTCAGAAATTCTTCTTTAAAATTAAAAATTGCATCTTTTTCCAATAACTGGCGTAAAGGCTTAGAAACATTTAAAAAGTCTTTAATATAACGCCTGCAGAATCTAGCAGGTCCTAAAAAACTACTAATCTTCCTTACATTTGTTGGATAATGTAAGTTAGCGATCACTTGAATTTTTGCAAGATGTACTTCCATACTCTTTTTAGAAACATGATGTGCTAAAACAATTCCTCTTACTATCATAATTGGCATTTTTTCCAATTAAGAGCTAAATTTCTTTCTTCACAGTGATTAAGAACTTTAGATAAGTTTTCTAAAAATAATTCGAATGAAATTCTAAATACTGAAAAAATCATTCATAAAACCTTCAATTCCTTTTTCAATTAAATCACAAAAAATTGATATCATAAATCTTTGAAATGTAGCAAGAGGCATTACATAAACCAAAGGGCATTCTTCTAAAAACAAATGTACCATAAGGACCGGTAAACGTTGTTTTCTCTTAATCCTTATGAGCAATTTGTATTTTGTGATAACCATTATATCCTTCCAAAAAATAAAAGTATTTATGCCCAGCTAGTCTATCCAACATTTGATCTAGAAATGGTAGTGGAAAATAATATTTTCTGGTGGAAAGATTTAATTTTCTTTAATCAATGCATATTCTCTATCTTGTAACTTGTCTTGTTGGTATTAATTGTTTCTTTTCATTAATAGTTACACTTAATCATCCTTTCTTAGGAACATAGTGAATAGAACTAACCTATGCTCTATCTGAAATATGGTAGATAATTCTAGCATCTAACCACTTTAAAATTTCTTTCTTAATAACTTCTTTCATAATAGGATTTAATCTCCTTTGAGGATCAACCTTGGGTTTGCAGTATTCTAACCACTTTAAAATTTCTTTCTTAATAACTTCTTTCATAATAGGATTTAATCTCCTTTGAGGATCAACCTTGGGTTTGCAGTATTCTTCCATAAGGATTTTCTGCATACAAATTGAAGAACAGATTCCTTTAATATAAGCTATGGTCCATCCAAATGTTTTTTTATATTTCTTTAAAGTGTCGAGTAATCTCTCTTCTTCTTCTACAGTTAATTTTGAGGAAATAATAATTGGCAAGGTTGAGGAATCACCTAAATAGGCATATTTTAAATGCTTAGGAAGTAACTTCAATTCAAGTTCAGGAGGTTTTTCAATTGATGGAATAAAAGATTCATCTTTCTTTGTCATGTCCAAAACTTTAAAACTTTCTTGAATATAATTTAAATCTTCCTTATTAAAATCATCAGAGTATTATAGTTCCTCTTCTTGCTCGTGTTCCAATTTTTCACTTTTAATTTTCTCTTCATAAGTTGTTTTAAAATGGCATTCACTCAGATATCTCATTACATCCATCCTGAAACATTCATCATCTTTACCTTTTGTAGGATACTTCATTGATTTTTAAATATTAAAGTAACAGTTTGATCATTGACGTGCATAGTTAATTACCCTTTCTGCATATCTATCATTACTCTTCCTGTAGCTAGGAAAAGACTCCACAAAATAATAGGTATCTCTTTATCTTCCTCCATATCTAGCACAATGAAATCAACAGGAAAGATAAATTGATATACTTTTACTAAAATATCTTCTCTAACTCATTTAGGATATGTTACCAAACGATCTGCTAACTGTAGAGTTACTGTAGTCAGGGTTATTTCTCCTAATCCTAGTCTTTTAAATATAGTTAATAACATAAAGCTAATGCTTGCACCTAAATCACATAAAGCTTTTCCATAAAATATGTCTCCATTTGTGTATGGAATTGTGAAGCTACTAGGATCTTTAAGCTTCTCAAGAAGCTTCTTCTGAATTATAGCACTGTACTCCTAACTAAGTGCAACATTGTCATTATCTTCAAACTTCCTTTTTCTGCTGAGAATATCCATCATAAACTTCACATAGCTTTGCATTTGTTCTAAGGCTTCAACAAATGGAATATTAATTCTAAGTTTCTTAAAAATTTCCAAGTATTTTAAAAATTGCTTATCCAAATTTTGTTGTCAAAGTCTCTAAGGAAATGGTGGTGGTGGCTTTTCTAAATCAATTTTTGGTGGATAAATTTGTCTTACAAACCTTTCATTGTGTCCTCTTTTGGTTCTTAAATCTCTTCTTTCTCTACTTCAATCTCTTTTTGAACTCTACCTTCCAACTCTCTTCCACTTCTCAGTTGAACAACTTTTACTTGCTCTTTATTTTTGTCTCTTGGATTTATCTTTGTATTACTCGGAAGCGTTCCTTGGTATCTATTACTTAATGAATTGGCTATTTTTCCCAATTGATTCTCAATATTTCTAATTGCAGCTCCTTGACTTTGAAATTGATTTATCATTTGTAACTCCACTTCTTCTATAAATAACTTTTTCTACTTAAATTGTGAAGTACTGTCAAAACTTGGAGGATAAGTAGATCTATAATTATTATTTCCTTGGTTGTTCCAATTCCCCAATGAGTTTACTTGATTGTTCCCCCATTGTTAATTACTACCACTCGGATTATTGTTATTCCAATTAAATTTTGGATGGTTCTTTCAACCTGCATTTTATATATGAAATTATACTTCCTTTCTAATTATAACTCTTTCTTTACAATGACACTAAAAACTTGATGCCAATGCAAATAAGAGATTTAATTTTTATAATTTTAAAATGATATTTTAAACAAGTATACGTATCATTATCAAGTAATATAAGACTTTCTGATTAAGCCCCGAGATATCGAACCCACTGGGAAAAATTTTAAAAAAATTTCTTCGAAGAAAAAAAATAGAAAAATAACTTTTTACTTTTTAAGAAAGATCTTATTCAAACTACGGATAATATTCTAGGAAAGAAAATTTGATTCTTTTTTGATAATTTTTTTAATTTGAAATGAAAGCAAACAACTACTTTAACTATTTTTGTAATATTAAAGAAAATGCAAATAAACTATATTTTTCCTTATTATGAATCAATAACAAGTTATGGAATTTTATTTTGGAAGTATCCAAAATGTGTTGTGTCAAATAGGAGCAATTATATTCTTTACCCTTACTAGAGATGCTATAAAGATCATAGGTTAATCTAATGCTTTATTAATCTTGAAGACGGGCTAGGCATGAAAGATACTAGCTCTCACTTTAAAGTTTCATCTTCTCCATCCACCTAAGAGCTAACATCCTGTATCAAGACATAAAACAATAAATCAAATTGGGGGCTTTGTCCTGTCACTCTAAGGTCCTCTAATTCTACATCCATCAAAGTATATCTCCTTATTTATTTGCACTCAATCATATGGACTACATTCTCACCCATATAATCTCATGTGATTCTTACCAATTGTTGACTGAGACAATACCATACAGTTTCTTACATATTCTCACAACATGTATTAACATCTTAGTTGGCCAAATCAAGAAGTAAATGAAGTGCAAGATTTTGAATCATCGTAACTTCTTCCAACATTGATGTCCTAGACTCAATCCATATCTTAATTACTTCATCATTTTAAGGAAAAAGATAAAGAAAACTACTTAGAATTCATAGAGAAAATACAATCACAACTTGGTTTTAAAATAGAAATCATAGTGAAAATACAAGAAGACTTTATTAAAAACCAAATGTAATAATAAAGATAAAGACTTATCTGTAAATCCTCTCCAACAAGCTCTTAAAGTTTCTTTGAAAACTTTATTTTTCCTTACAATATTCCTGAGAGGGTGGAGTCTAACTCTAAGAATTCTAATTCTCTTTTCTAATCCTAATACAAACTATAGTAAAGTAAGTAGAAATGGTGAAGTGGAGTGGTATGTTACTAATAGAACTCTCCTACATAATAAACATAAACTGCACCCTCCAACAACATCCATTTTCTGAATTTGAAGTCTTTTTTTTATAATTTTCCAATAGGTGTCTTCGTGTCTCTTCAAATTATGTTTAGATTCAATGAATCCTCCAAGAGATGCATCCATTCAAAAGTAATTTAAATAAATTTTGACACCAATAGGAAGTTACTCACATTTGTACCTAGAGATGCATCAAATATCCCTTCCAAATGGCGCCCAAAATTATTTAAAACTTTTTAAGTTACTGCCGCACGTAAGCTTGGGATTTCAGCGCTTAGCTGCGAGGCTTTTGGCATGTAAGCTCCAGGTTTGGGTGCTTAGCCGCGAGGCTCTGGCGCATAAGTGCAGGTTCATGCGCTTAGCCGCCACATATCAATTTTGTACATTTCTTCATTTTACTCCAAATTTGATTCTTTTTCACTTCTTTCATCACATTTATCTATTTAAACATACCTGTAAGAAAATACACAAAATACCTTCCATTAAAGTGAAATATCATAATATATATATATATATATATATATATATATATATATATATATATATATATATATACTATATATTTTAGGTTTATCAATATGCTAAAGGCATGAAAAGGAAAGATTTTAAAGAGTGAGACAGGTAGAAGAGAACCACAGGGTGGTTACAAGGAAGAGAGGAGTGCTGCCATTTTGGTGTATAGAGGACCACAGGTTGATAATATGTCTATTAGCGTACATAGCCTTTGTGTAGAACTAAAATGTCAATCCAACAATATTGTTTTGAATTTTCTAGAACAAAAAAAAACTTTTGTGAAAAAATACAAAATATACATAAAAAAAGGTCTGTATAAATCTCTAAAAAATCTAACGGTCCCTTTTAAAAGAGATAAAAGGAGGATCCTTCATCCATAAAAAAGTTACAATGCCGCATGAATTCGACCAACAGAAAACCACCAGGCAAACGAAGGGTTGGAGACCGGCCGAAGGACTACCGATCGACTGATGGTCATTCTGACAACCAAAGAGCAACACAGGCCAACCCGAATCCATATCAACAACCAAACAAAGGTCTATCCCCCCCCCCCCAACATGCTCACAAGTATCAACGTTACGATCTCTCAACAGCTTCCCCTATAATCCTCAGAGATCACCAAGAAACAACAATCAAACAATTAGACTTGACGCTCTAGGCCAATCAGCTTCCATGCTCAAAACTGGCTGACTTTCCAAAGCGAAGGCTGATCGATGTCTAGTCAAAATAGTCGACTGACATAAGCTTGGTGGACCGACCTGAGACCATGCCGAACAAAAAGTCAAAGCACGTGAAAATGTGTCAAATTCAGTTATGAATATGAAATGACGCATGAAAAGGAAACTCTTGTGACACCTCTATTAAAGTAGGGGAAGCATGTATTTTTTCATAATTTGCCCTTTATCTCATATAAATGAGTCATAGGATGTATTGGGAGCTTTTTGGCCCTCTCTAGACCCATCTTCTGTAGTGTGATCTCTCTACCTCTCCAGCATGGTTTCTACTGCTCTTATCTTTGGGCATACCTCATAGGATAAATCTGAATTCAATACAAAATAAATTCAAAATTCCATCAAAATAAATTAAGTAAAAAATAAAAAAAATATATTTAAATTGTAAAAAATATAAATGAAAGAAATGTGATGATATGCGTAAATTGTTCTCTTAAAATTTTTAGTTTGGTTAATTTAGTATTAACGTTTCTACCAAAATAGAAAAATAATCCTTTAATTTTTAATTCAATATATATTTTTTTAATAAGTATATTTATAGCTATCAGAAAACGTACTTTTTAGTTTTTACGGATACCTGTGGACCTGGTTCATTTTATAAATAAAGAGTCATTCTCCGTTTACCAATAAAATTTTCATAGAAAGTATAAAAGTTTTATTATAATAAAATTTTAAATTAAGACAAATAAAATGCCAAATCTTGCCGATTGAGTCGATAAAGATTATGAATATAAAATTTTTTAAAATATCTGTCCCGTAGATATGGAACTCCCCGAGTAGCTTAGAGTAGCAAATTAAAAATATTCCATCCTTAAATAATGTTTTTCTTCGTTCCCAGTTCCCACATATCACTTCCGCCCCGCCCGCCCGCCCCCCCCCCCCCCCCCCCCCACCCAAAACGCGATTCAAAGGAAATTAACATCCACGAATCATAAACAAACAGGTGTCAGTTCTGCCGCATGACATGCCGTCTGAATCAGGATTCTCTTCATACGGGAAAAAATTCTGTCTTGCCGACTTACGCGCCGCCGGCTTGAAGTACGGAAAATAGTTGTCTGGGTTAGGGGTGTTAGTGCCACCGGTTCGGCTCTGAGGCTCGTTTTTCATCTCTTAAATTTTACTCTGCTGTCTTTGGTGATTCGATTATGTTTTTCGCTTTTTGTCGTCTGCTCTAAAATTCCCTACCAAACTCTCGTTTTCTCTCTCCTAACCTGTCTTATAACTTTGGTATCTCCTTTCCCAATCTTTTGTTGGTGTATTTGCACCTATTTTTTGAATGGTTTTCTTTTCTCGTTTCTATTTTCAGCCGCTTGATAGCTCTGCTGTAGGCTTCGGATTTTTATGTTTATGTTGGATTTTTTTTGATGTTTTGCTTGATATTTTGAAATTTCTTTGAGAATTTATGAAGTGGTGATGATAATGGAAGTTATGGATGTGGTGATGGTGTTGGGGATACTGATGCCATCGTGTCCGGAGGGATTGGGACGATGGTGATGGTGCCGATGGTGTTGGTGTTTTTGGCTTTTTTTGAATTTGTGATATCTACCTATTAGATGATCGTCTTGCAGGCTACAAAAATTATGATTGTCCTGGATTTCATTTTTTTGTTTGTTTATGTTTGATTGTTGAGGGTTTTGAGGGTCAAATTTGATGGAATAATAAATAAGATACTACACAATGATTTCACCCTTATTTTGTGAGAATTTTTGGATATCTAGTGGCTCTCCCTTTGAAGAAATATCGATTGTGGTATGAGTACTTTGAATACCAAAGCTTGCTTTGGCAGCAATTGGAATTGAAGGCTTGGAGTTATTTCATTGCTCATATTTTATCAGTTAGCTCATCACGAATGGGAAATAACGTATGTTAGTTATAAGAGGATTATTTAATTGTTGTTGTTTAAGTGGTATTTGTTGGTTCAATTGATGTTGTTTGTTATTATATAATTTTTGGGTTGCTGAGATCAATGAGAAAAGTTTCATTATATATTATTTTGCATTTGATATATTTTGTGAAGCCTGGTAAAGTGCACTTTTGTTGTGCAGTTTTTTTTTACTGATTTTAGCAATGCTAAAGTTGTATCCTTATATACTCAATTTTAATACATACCACCAAATTCTCCATTTATTTACATGAACACTTCTTAAAGTTCTAGCATACCACCAATTCTCATGTATTTTGGTTGTGGCTAGAGGTGGTGGTTGTGGTTGTGGCTTGGGGTGAGGGTTTTAAGGCTGTGGCTTGGTGTGATGGTTGTGGCTTGAGGTGTGGCTTGGGGTGGCTATAGGTTGGGGTGATGGTTATTGGTTGTAGCTTGGGATGAGTGTTATGTGCCTGTGGCTTGGGCCAAAAAGTGATGGTTGCTCCTTACTTTGAGACAGTGGTTTGGCGTGATTATTGTGGCTTAGGGTGATGGTTTTGGGCTATGGCTTGGGGTGGTGGTTTTGGCTTGGGGTGGCTGGGGTGATGGTTTTGGGTTGTGGCTTAGGATGGTTGTTGTGGCTTGGGGTGAGGGTTTTGTGGCTTTGGCTTGGGCCAAAAAGTGGTGGTTCTAACTTGAGGTGGTGGTTGTGGTTTGGGGTGGTGGCTGTAGCTTGGGGTGATGGCTTTGGGTTGTGGCTTAGGGTGAGGGTTTTGTTGATGTGACTTGGGCCAAAAGTGGTGGTTGTGGCTTGGGGTAATAATTTTGGGCTATGTCTTGGGGTGGTAGATGTGGCTTGGGGTGGCTATGGCTTGGGGTGATGGCTTTGCGCTATGGTTTGGGGTGGTGGTTGTGGCCTGCGGTGAGGGTTTTATGCTATAGCTTGGGGTGGTGGCTGTTGTTGTGGAGGTTGTGTTGTGGGTTATGGTTGGGGTGGTTGATTGTTGTCATTTGCATATTTGTTGCATTTTTATTTATGTAACTTTATTTTTTTTATTATAGTAATACAATGGCAAAGACTGAAAGAGTGCTGACACACCCGTAATATGGAGTAAAGAAACCAAAATAATATTTGTGATATTTGCCTCAATGAGATCAATCTGTGAATTAGGCCTACTATTTATTTCAACAATGACGGGCGACAAAATATTATCAAAAAGTTTAAGGAAAGTACAGGCAAAGAGTACGATAGGATGCAATTGAAGAACATGTGGGATCAACATAAGAAAGATTAGAAATTTTGGAGGAATTGAAACGAAGATCAATGGGCTTAGGGTGGGATCCGATGAAGCGAACAATTGATGATCTCAAAGAGTGGCAGCAAAAAGACATGTAGTAAGCACTTTTGGTCAGTTTGATTTTGTTTTTAAATTGAAGTGTATATTATGAATTTGTAGGTGTTGTTTGTTGAAAAGAAATTTAAAATTTGTGGACTTTGTCATGAGTTGGAGGAGAAGTTAGATCGAATGTTTGGGAGTACCATTGCTACGGGCAACTATGCTTGTATCCCCAGTGAGACAGGGTTTGGTGGCACCCCCGAGAACTTGGGAGCCAACCGGTCAGGTGATTCAACTGAAGTCCCCAGGCCGACCATCCCTGGACTTGAGTCCACCTCCCATTCTAAGCGTCCACAATTGAAAATTAAAAGAAAGTTGGGTCTGCTTTCCTTAAAAGCCAGATATCTTAGTTGGTGCCTTATTTCAACGTCGAATCGCACACACCTCAAGCAAATTCTATCGACCAGGTCTTGCAAATTCTGAATGCAACCAGGGAAATTTCTGAGGATGAACCACTGTACTTGTTTACGATAGAGTTGCTTGAAGATTTGAATAGTAGAGATTTTTTCGTCAGGATGTCTGATGATCGTAGGGTGGCATATCTACGACATTTTCATGATCACATGAACATCGAGAGATATTTTTTTACAGACAATTGCTTGGGACATTTAAATTTGTTTATTATTTTTCATTTTGCTTTGTATATTTTAGCTGCTTGGGACATAACTTATTTAGTGATGCTTATATGTTTATTGTGTTGTTCGTAACCATATAATATTTTAGATAATTCATTGATTTTTCTGCGTTAGCCAGTATGATGTTGATCTACATGGATGCAACCAGTGCGAAACATCGTTGATGATCCCACACTTGCACCACTCGCGTGAGCCACGTTGGTGGAGGAGACAAATGTGATTATTGTTTTTATAAGTTATTACATATATAAATTCGCTAAATATCGTTAATCTTTGTTTTTGAGATATTTTTTTTGTAATTATTGTATATCAGTTAATTATTATATTTCATGATTATGTTTCTAGTATATATGTAAATGATGGTGGAGTTGCGCAGTACTGGCTCTTTTGTAGAAGTGAATAATCATCAACTTTTATCTTCAATAATGATAGATTTAAGTCAACTCAATTTATTATTCATAGCCTTGTGACATATAGATGACATGCCTTTTTTCTAGTATTTCTCATTGATGACATAAAAATTTAATTATTTTATATTGTAATCCATATTTGGCATCATGTAATACCAGGCAAGTTACAAACACACACACACCCACACATAATATATAGATGATAACACACACACACAGACACACACACACACACATATATATATATATATATATATATATATATATATATATATATATATATATATATATATATATATATATATATATCAATCTTTTGAATTATATAAAATATCTTCAGAGAACTTTGGTGACCAATCCTTTGATCTACTAGCTGAGGAAATGGAATGACAAAAAACTTTTCATTCATTGTTCAATTATTCTCTCTATTCTCTTCATTGTACTGATATTCTTTTTCATTTTTTAGCTTCATCAATTGTATCAATTGGTGTTCTCATTGGCCTCATCCTTCAATATCTCTTAACTGATGGAACCCATTCAAACACCAAAATTATTAACTACTGCTTCTCTGATAATGAGATATTCAATCAATATATGACTTATTAGCATATAGTGCAAAGCTTGACAAACTAGATGAAAAAAACTAATCAAGAATTATATGTAGCCATGATTTGCATACTTCAAGTAGTTCCATTACTCTGTTTTCTAGTTCTTAGGATCAACTCCCTTTTTTTAAAATTAACCTGAAAATTTCAAATTTTTGTTATAATATAGAAAATTGTATTAAAAAAAAGTTAAGAAATTCTAAGGCTTCCATAAACTCTTTAAATTTGATAAACCTTCTTTTGTTTTGTTCTGCATGCTCAAACCCATGGAGAAATAATTTCCATGAGTTGAAAACATCTATTGCATCCCTACTTGGCCTGAATTTTTGTAATTACATTGCTATTGGCCTAATATAGAGAGTAGGAATGATATATCTAAATTACATCAAAACACTTGGGTTCACTAAATATTTAAGGCATTAAGAAAACTTGTCTCTATAAGGCATTGAGAACACTTTTCATATCATAAAATCTTTAAAAACTCATTTAGAGCTCCTTCATAGCCTTTTAAGCATCTGTCAATGAGTATTCGTGAATCTTAAAGGAACTATTAGTTGGGACAACACCTAATTGGGGGGAGCTTCAAACTTCTCAACAAACCTTCATCTCTTCAAGAACAAAGTTCTCACAAGAAAGATTTGGTTAGGCATGGGCTTTGAATTAGTACTTTTGTAAAGAATCAATGTATTTAGTATATTTAGTCATTCTTTAGCACTCGCAAAACTTATCCTTCTTCTTACGTTTCTATTTTCATCTTGATCTTGATCATTAAAAATCATTAAGGATGGTTGCAGATTAATAAGAAGAAAAATGAACTACTTTAACTTGGGTTAGAAG
Organism: Papilionanthe hookeriana x Papilionanthe teres; assembly: GCA_022702705.1. Taxonomy (NCBI): domain Eukaryota; kingdom Viridiplantae; phylum Streptophyta; class Magnoliopsida; order Asparagales; family Orchidaceae; genus Papilionanthe; species Papilionanthe hookeriana x Papilionanthe teres. Next base: position 80,083,276 of record CM040428.1, on the reverse strand, counting down.
TAAGAGACAAAATCTCTACCATATATTTTTCAATACATTAGATATACAACTGTAATTTATCTTCTCAGTATTGGTGAACCCTAAATCTACCATTCATATATGATTTTTGGATCATCTAATCTCAAATCAACCAATATTTATCTTCCCATTTCAAAATTATATCTTAAATTGGCTATGCCTAAATGCAATCAGTTGTTAACAAACATTAAATTGTATCTCAATAAACATAGTTAATTATGTATTTCATTTTGAATATCTAAAACATCCCAATAACTTGAACATTGATAGAAAATTTATTTATGATCACAAAAATATATAATTATTTTATTAAGATTCCTTTAGCTTTAACTCGTTCTAAAAGATATTTTTAAACTTTTTCGTGGTAGAAATTATGGGATTGTAAAGTTAGATTTTTTAATTTTTAGTTTTTCATAAATAGAATACACACATAAATAAAAGAGAAAATAAGAAACAATAATTTTTATGTAGGAAACTCGAGAAGAAAAAAAGATGAAGCCTACTATCCTTTAATAGGGAAGAAGTCTCGGAAAGTCTGGCTTCCTTGTCAGTGGCACTCTTCATTCTCAACCTGATGGCCTCCACAGTTTTATTTGCTTTTTCAAGGATCATATTTCCTCTCCTTCATCCTCATCTCTGTTCTTGACCTCAGATGCGAGCAATGAAAGAGTTTTCACTCTATCGTTAAGGTGCAACAGAATGATCTTTAATTTTTGTCTCTTTCGATGTGTTTTTTTATTATATCATTTTTTCTACATTTAATGCCCACATCTCTTGAGAACATTTCCTCTTTAGTAGAGCACAGTAGGAAGCAACGAGAGAGACATCAGTTGACTTCATTGTATGCTTAACGACAAAGGGATCTTCTTCTTTTAGGACCTTCTTCATCGATAGAAATTCCTGAGCTGGCGTTCGAACGCAACTAATGGTTCTATGACCTCTAGGGTGTCTACTTCCATTATTTTAAAAGAAATATTTGCAAGAATTACTTTGATTTCTCTAAAGTCTACTGATGACTTGATTGTTGATCTCTGTAATGTGATACTTTTACATGTAGGTAGGCTCAATCAGTCCACAAATGAGGAGTTCAACTTTAAATAAGCGATTTCTTTAAAGTTTATAAATATTGGAGTGACTTCCAAATTCCGTTTAACACTCCACACTGATTGTGGAGATTTTCAAATAAAAAAAGTACTGCGTGACTTGTCTGTTAGACTAGGCATTTCTTTCAAACTTATATATATGAATTTATTTTTGGTTTTTTCTAATTTTAAAATTTGATTTTTTTTTTTTTGACATTTTCTTTCATTATCTTATATGTTATTTTAATGTCGGTAAAGAAGTTTCGAAATGGTAGAATTATATTGACTTGCCAAAAATAAGTCAAACTAAAGAGGAAAGAAGCATATATTGAGTGAAGGACCCAATCCCAAAACTAGTGAGGATCGTTTTTATTGCAATTTCATTTCATTTGTTTTCTTTTATTTAATTAATAACTTATTATTTTATTGGGGGTTCCATTAGTTAGAATTGAAGATTCTAGAACTCATCTGTTTTAAGGGTGATTAAACAGATGGTTCTTGAATCAAGTAAATTAGTTGTTTATACTTTCTCAAGGAAGAAATGAGCAATGAAGAATAGCAGTTTGATCAGGGATATAGACACACTACTTATTCATGAAGAAAAAAGCACCAATCAAAAATTGGGAGAAAAATTACTCCCCAGCAGAGTCGCCAGAAAAATCTGTTGGTTTTTTTTTTTGATAATTTAATTTAATTTATTTATAATTTTAGTTTAAAAAAGTGAATTTTTAATTTTTAAAGATGAAGAAAATGAGACCAAACAGACCTCATATATTTAATGATTTGAATAGAGCTCAATGTTTTAAGTAATACTTCATCTCGAAAGATGTGGATATCACTCAATAAAAGTCTCAATTATTCCAGCTTAAGAAATTTATGATATTTATTTGGTCTGCAAAAATCCAACAGTTTTGTCTCCTATCTAGCCTGAAGACTAGGTAGGGTTTAGATTATGTGGGTTACTAATTCTTCTATAGGTGCAAGTCACAATAATTAATTACATCTTAAGCGACTGAAATCACTTAAAAAAACTCTAGATTAAAATTGAATTTATGACTTCAAGAATTCAACCTTTAATTTCTACGATTGATAGTAGATAAATCAACTGGGAAAGACTCAATGTGGACAAATCTTTCTGTAACCCAAAAGAGTATAATGTAGGAGATGTCGAAGACTCAGAAGAAACCTTAGTAACTTCTCAAACAAACCTATAGTTTGGATTTACATCTTTGAAAGGAATGTATTTTGATGTTTCAATCCTACCTTTTTTTTAGAATTTGAGACTTAAATTACACAACATATAATCATAAAAATAACCTAAGAAAATGGAAGGATTTATGTTGTACTGAGCAACGACCTTAAGATCCTAAAAAGATTTAGGGCTTATATCGCATGACATACAATGATGTGAAAGACTAAAAGATAATATGATGATTTACGTCGTGCTAGACAATTAACCTCGAAATTCTAAGAGTTTATGACGATTCAGTCTATGGAAAGTCAAATTGAGGATCATCATGCGTTAAATATTTTGTCTTCTCATGATTTTCGTGAAGGTTGACAACTACTCGATCGCATCACCACATAATTCTATAAAAAGGAAAAGAGAAGAGAATATCATGCCTCAGGTGTCCTATCGTAAGTTTTTGTTGTTTGTTTGTTATGGTCCTTCGAAGTGTATTTGAATTGATTATTATTATTATTATTATTATTATTATTATTATTATTATTATTATTATTATTATTATTATTATTATTATTAAAAGAGGAATTCTATTTTATGTTAAGTGATGTTGGTCACGATCCCATAGTTCCATCGTCCTGATACCACTGTTAGTTTTGAATTTAATTAGTCTAAATAAGCCGTTAAACTTACTTAAACCGGAGAGCTCTTATTAGCAACCATTGATTATCTCATCCAAGAAACCCTTGTAAATCCAAATGATTAATTATTACGTTATTTATTATTTATTATTATTGTTATTTTGTGATTTTTTTAAAAATTATTTAGTTGATTTTTTACGATTTTAATTATTTTTTATTCAAATGTTTTCAAAATGATATGAAACTATTTTTGGAGACTTATATTGACTTGATAGTGTTTTTGTAAAAAAAATTGTGAATTTTTGAATTTTATTTGATTTTTTAGAATTATTTTAACCTTTAGGTTTTGTTCTAATTTAAATATTCGTAATAAATCAAAATGACCTCCAAAATACTTAACTGAGATGTTTAAAATATGATTTCAGATAACCTCAAAATTTCTCAAATAATTTCAAATTCATTTTTGTAATTTCAAATTCATTTTTTCTAATTTCGTAAAGAATTTGTTAATGAAAAATTATACAAAATATTGAATTGAAGTGATTTTTATATTTTTTTAGTTTCTTTTAATACGTTTTACTTATGGGTGACGACACCTTTGAATTTGAAGTCCTATAGAAAAAATTATTCAAATTTTACTAAGAAAGATATATTTTTAAATACCTTATTCATACTTTAACCACTTCTATCTAAGTTGGGAATACTTTTCTAAAGTTTATCTTTATTTGATTAATGATTTAATTAAATTATTTGACTCTCATTACCTTTATTTCTTTCATTTAGTGAGTGAAAAGATAATTTGGGTATTTTTATAAATTCAAAGAAACTTACAAATCTACCTGAAAACCAACTTTAAATTTATAATTTTTTGCAATATTTTGTTTTTCAAGTTTCATTTGAGAGTTTCATTTTGAAATTTACTGATTTTTTAACTGTATATGGTTCATTTTGGAGTTTTTTTTTTTCTTTAAACAATGAGGGTACTTTTGTAATTTCTAAGAAAATAACCAACTTACCCTAAGTTGGTTAGAACTACCACTGTTTTCTATATTTCTGTTAATTAATGTTTTAAGCATTCTTTAAGTCCAAATTATTTTATTTTTAGAATTTTTTCGTCTCATTTTATGAATTAAATATAATGAAAGGCAATTATGTAATTTTGAAAGATTAAACTTCGTACTGAACTTCTTGTTCTTATAATTTTTTTAATTTTATTAAATTCAAAATTTTATTACATTTTAAACATTTTATCAACTCAACCAAGGTTTTGATTAAATACATATCTCAATTCTATGACTGATGTTATATGAGAATTTATATCAATTCATTATTGATTAGATTCAATTTTAAACAATAAATGTTTAAAATGTAAATATTCAATTTACAAACATACCCTTCCCTTTTTTATAAGAGAAATTGAATAAACTAATGTGGAACATTTAAAGTTACTATCCGGCTAAATGAGGTGATCAATCATAAGATATTTGAAATTTTCCAGTGTTTTCATTTTTTTCCCTTTTTTATTTTAATTTCGGCAATTATTTGTTCTAATAATTGCAAACTTATAAGAAAATTTCAATTAAGATATTAAGACTTTTTTTTTTTGTAATATAGTCAAAAGGTTCAATCAGAGGCAATTTCATTTTATTTTGATTTATATGTTGTATTTTATGATTTTTTTATCATTTAATGGTTTAAAAATCACTTAAAATATATTTGAAGCTATTATATTTTGATTTTATTTTTATTAAATTATCCTAATTTTTCTGAATCCAGCACAATTTATTTTTCATTTTTATTATTTTTATTTTATTAGTTATGTATATTCAAAGTTCTCTTTATTTTCCTAACATTTTTTTAAATCTGGAAATTCTCTAACTTCGTACTTAAATATCTCTCACGTGTAAGGTTCCCATCGCTCGTCACCTTCTGCGTGTTGGTTCTTGATTGGTCGCCCATGATTGATTTCAGCATCCACTGTGGAGTCTCAAACACCAACACACCAATAGAAAATGATCTGAGTTGTTCATTTTATTTAAATAGAATGAATGACATCAGTTCATTTTCTTCAAATGAAGATAAATCGAAAATCATCCTCATTAAAATGCATGGATCACTTTTGTTACTTAACGAAACTGAACGATTCAAAAAATCAAACGATCATCTCGATGAGCTCTACAATCTTAACATCTATGTGTTAAAAATTTTCTTTTCTTAATTTTCCAAATAGATTTTGATCAAATCAAAATCTATTAGGAATTCACCACGAGAATCTTTTAATCTCGTTCATATTAATGAGAAAAACTGAACCGATACAATAGTGGAAGTGTACTTGAATCCATTTGATCGATTGCAAGCAACGATCTTCCAATCTGCAAACTTTCCGGAGTTTTCCTTAGTCTCTCTAATTGATGGGGTACAAGAGATTTCACACCCTGCAGACCGGAGACCATTACCTCTTTATTTAATGTAACCAAAGGGTGGTTACAAATTTTGCTTAATTCCAATTCTGCCCCTCATCAAATTGGAATTTGCCCTTATGGTATCCACACTTATAATATCATGACAAATGTGTCTTAAGTCATAAATTTTATTCCTAATTAGACCACAATAATTTTAACTTATTAAATGATGACCCAACACATTTATTAATTACATTATAGTCCCATAATTGATCCAACAATCTCCCACTAGACTATATATGTATAAGATAAATGTGTCAACCTTAGTGCGCCCAAAATTTATTGTCATCATTGTAAAGGCACATTACAATCTAGTCCATTAATCATATCAATACAGGATCAAAGCAGTTTTCGTTGTATTTGTCACAACTAAACTTATCAATGGTCACATATATTAATATAATCAAATGACATAGATCAATCATGAATGTGTGGAATGAAAATCACATGCAAAGTGGTCAGTTCATGTCAATTTTCAACTGGTCCTACTTTACTTAAGTGACATCAAACTTTAACTGTACAAAGTGTACTGAACTGAATAAAAAAACCTCATTTCTGATCAGAAAATATCCAAATATGTTTTGTATACAAAATAAAACATATAGCTAAAAAAAACTTATGTTAACAAACTCCCACTGAATCTAAATTTCCTCAAGCTTTATAACACCCATATGAGCAGTATGTTCATGAAAGACCCTGGGTATCAGACCCTTTGTAAGAGGTTCCACAATCATGGAGTTTGTTCCAATATGCTCTATGTGAATCTGGCCACTCTGTATCCTTTCCTTCATAACAAGAAATTTGATGTCAATATGCTTTGACTTGGATGAACTTTTGTTGTTATTGGAATACAATACAGCTGATTTATTGTCACAAAATAACTTTAGTGGTCTTTCAATTCCTTCCATAATGCGCGACTTAGTGACAAAATTTCTCGGCCATATGTCATGGTTGGATGCCTCAAAACATGCTACATACTCTGTCTGCCATAGTGGATGAAGCTATTAGTGTTTGTTTTGCACTCCTCCGGGATATAGCTCCACCACTTAACAAAAATATGTAACTCGATGTGGATCTTCTGCTGCCTTGGCATCCAGCAAAATCGGAGTCAGAATAACCAATGATCTCCAAATGATCTGATCTCCTATATGTAAGCATGTAATCTTTTGTTCTCTTTAAGTACCTCATAACTCTTTTGGCTGCTTTCCAATGATCCATTCCTGGGTTGCTTAAGTATCTGCCTAAAACTCCAATAATGTACGCAATATCTGGCCGCGTACAAACTTGAGCATACTTTCATAAGACTCCCTACTGCTGAAGCATAAGGAATCTTTTGCATTTCCTGAATCTCAAGGTTTCCTTTTGGGCACTGGTTGAGACTGAACTTATCTCCTTTAGCGACAGGGGTGTCAATTGGTTTACAATTCTGCATGCCAAATCTTTTAAGCACTGTATCAATATAGCCTCTTTGTGATAATCCAAGAATACACTGAGAACGATCTCGGTGAATCTGAATTCCTAAGACAAACGAGGCATCACCAAGATCTTTCATCTCAAAATTAATTGATAGAATTCTCTTGGTTTCCTGCAACATGCCTATATCATTTGTGGCAAGCAGTATGTCATCCACATACAAAATCAGAAAAATATGCTTTCTCCCACTGAATTTATGATACACACAATCATCAACTGCATTCATTTCAAAACCAAATGATAGAATCACTTGATGAAATTTGTGATACCATTGACAGGAAGCTTGTTTGAGCCCATAAATAGATTTTGTCAGTTTGCAAACCATATTATTTGAGTCTCCTAACACAAAGTTTTATGGTTGCACCATATAGATCGTTTCATCAATGTCTCCATTGAGAAAAGCGGTCTTAACATCCATTTGAGGTAGCTCCATATCATAATGAGCAACTAGTGCCATGATTATTCTAAAAGAGTCCTTTATTGAAACAGGTGAAAATGTCTCTTTATAGTCAATCCCTTCCTTTTGAGTATAGCCTTTAGCTACAAGACGAGCTTTATGTCTCTCCACATTACCGTTTGAATCCCTTTTGGTTTTAAAAATCCATTTGCAACCAATGGGTTTCTTTCCTTCTGGCAATGGGACAAGTTCCCAAACTTTATTGTCTTGCATAGACTTATACTCCTCATTCATTGCTTTAATCCATTTTTCTGAATTGGAACTTTGTATAGCTTGATGAAAGTTGATAGGATCATCTTCCATCATACTAATATTTTCCTCATGTTCTTGAAGAAATACAATATAATCATCTGTAATAGCATTTCTTCTTTCCCTAGTGGATCGCCGCAAAAGCACTTGCTCTTGAACTTGTTCTTGAGGTTGTTGAATTTGTTCCTCAAGGGGTTGATTAACACTGTCTTGTTCTTGATCTACAACTTGATCAATGTCAGGAGTAAAATCCTGATCATTATCAAAAGCAATTATAGGAATAGGAACCAATTCCTCTTCAACAAGAGTAGTATGGTCCGATTCCTCCTCAAAGACAAAGTCTCTAACCTGATTTCTCCCCCCAAATTCAATATCCTCAAAGAACACTGCAGTTCCCATCTCAAAAATTATCTTTAATTTGGGATCATAAAATTTGAAACCCCTAGATCGCTCTGAATAACCAACAAAATAGCTGCTTACTGTTTTAGGGTCTAACTTTTTCTCAAGTGGCTTGTAAGGCCTTGCCTCGGTCAGGCGACCCCAAACATGAAAATGCTTTAAGCCGGGTTTCCACTCGTCCAAAGCTCATAAGGTGTTTTTCAGTCTACTTTAGTTAGTACTCTTATTTAAAATGTAGACTCGTCGTCTTAAGTGCTTCTCCCGGAGTGATTACGGTATGGTAGAATGACTCATCATACTTCTTACCATGTCTTTAAGAGTGCGATTTCGCCTTTTAGCTACATCATTCATGCTAGGTGAACCTGGCATTGTGTATTGAGGGACAATTTCACACTCCTCTAGGAACTTAGCAAAAGGTTCCGGACGTTGTTCACCTAAACCTTCATATCTCCCGTGGTATTCACCACCATGATCAGATTTGACTTTCTTTATTCTTTTGCTTAGTTGGTTTTCAACTTCAGCCTTATAAGATTTGAACACGTCCAATACTTGGGACTTTTCATTAATAAGAAATAGGTATGCATATCTTGAATAATCATCTATGAACGATACAAAATATCGTTGACCATTCCAAGAAGCTGTAGAAAATGGTCCACAAACATCCGTATGTATCGATTCTAAGACTTACGTAGCTTTCATATGCACCTAATTTCTTTCTTTTGGTCTGTTTTCCCTTAATGCATTCAATACACACATTAAAGTCCGTAAAATCAATAGAACTTAGAATTCCATCTGACACAAGTCTTTCAACTCTATTTCTAGAGATGTGACCTAAACACTTGTGCCATAATGCTTCTGAGTTTTCATTATCAATTTTACGCTTAGTACCTCGTGATTCCACATTCAGAGTTTCATTATAAGAAGCAACAGTATCAAGCAAATAAAGATTGTCATACTCCATAAGGTAACCAGTTACAATAATATTGGAATTAATAGATAAACTGAAACATCTGTTTTGAAATGAACAATAATAACCCAATTTGTCCAAACAACAAACAGAAACCAAATTCCGTCTAAATGACTGTACAACAAAAGTATCTATCAAATCCAAATAATAACCAGTATATAATAACAATCTAAAATGCCCAATTACTTCCACTTCTACCGATTTTCCATCTCCCACATAAATGCATCTTTCAGAATCATTTGGTTTTCGGTAGCTCAGGCAACTCTTTCTTATATGCCAAGCGTGATATTTTGCGCATTCCTTCTTCTGATGTCCTTCTTTATTGCAAAAGAAACAACTGATACTTTCAGGATTTTGAACTTTATTTTGTTTCTTTTGAGAAGAACCCTTATTCTTAGCAGCCTCATTCTTTCTTTTAGTGCCTCTTTCTTTAGAGGTGTTGACCAAATGAGCACTATCAGTCTTTCCTTGCTTCAACCTTTTTTCCTCTTGCACACAATGAGAAATAAGCTCATTAAGAGTCCATTTCTCCCTTTGCATATTATAGCTGACCAGAAATTGGCCAAACTGTGGAGGAAGCGAAATAAGAACTAAATGCACGAGTAAATCATTCGTCAACTCGAGCTTTAGCTTCTTTAATTTTGAAGCAATGTTCGACATCTCAACGATGTACTCCCTTATACTTTCCTTGCCTTTGAACCTCATTGAAATCAGTTTCTTTAAAAGAATACCAGTTTCAGCCTTATCGCTTTTTGCAAAGCGTTTCTCTATTTCAGCAAGGAAACTTGCAGCATCAGTGATCTCACTAGACACCCGCACCTCTAAAGGCCTCAGGTATGCCGCGCTTTATGATCATAAGACTCAAGCGATTAAAACAGTCCCACTTCTCATAGTTTCTCCTTTCCTCGGAGGAACTAACATCCGTAAGAGGAGCGGGTTTATCCATTCTTAACGCTATATCTAGATCCATGCAGCCAAGAACAATGTGAATGTTCTCTTTCCGATCCTTAAAGCTATCACCCTTAAGGATTGTAACCAAATTGAGATTATCAGATACATTAGCAACAACTGAAAAAACGAACAAAAGATTACATAAATAAAATGTTTTAAATTCAATTAATGGTAAATCCCATCTCAAGACATCTAATGCAACATTAATATCAAGTCTTTGGACAGTGATATTAACTGCTAATGGTAATCTTGTTGTAATGATCAAGCATTAACAATAACGTATATCAAATAATAAATCTATCTTTGGATCGATTTATTACTCATATATAATTCCTTATAATTGTTACATGTTTATCATCACAAGTGTGTATGCAATTCGGCTAAGTATTAAATTTTCCTTTTGGTCAATTAATACACTCATGAACCCACATACACACAACATCCAACAATTTTGTAACGAACTATCTACACAAGAGAGGTTACTTTGACAACATCATGTTTCAATAAGTTCATTAGAAATTGATGGACAATTTACAAAATATCATTTATTCGAATTTAATTGAAACTTTAATTTAATTTTATAAAATCTTATATTTATAAATAATAGGCTAGTTTATAAGCCATAAAGCCCATGATTTACAAAACAAAAATATTGATTTTATAAAATTAATCAATCCCAAAATTGAGTTAATTAATTTACTTAAAGAAAAACTTTATAATTAATTTACTCATTAAATTAAATAACTCATTTTATTGTCCAAATTAAAATGAGTAATTTAATAAATTTATTATTATTTTATAAAAGGAAATAAATTAAATAACTTATTATATTTCCTAACTTATAAAACGAAATAAATCAAATAACTTATTTTATTTCCTAACATATAAAAAGAAATAAAAGGAAATAAATCAAATAACTTATTTTATTTCCTAACATAAAAGTAAATTAATTAAATAACTCATTTTAATTTCGAAATTAAAATGAGTAATTTAATATATATATATATATATATATATATATATATATATATATATATATATATATATATATATATTTGTTCGTGAACGGCGGCGCCGCCACCATCCGGCGCCATCTCCGGCGCTCCTCCCTTCGGCGCCCCTTCCGGCGCCGTCCCTTTTCGCCGCAGCATTCCGCTGCGCCGGATTCTGCCGCCGTCGGAGGCCGCGCCACCGCAGCCACCTACGTCGCAGTCGCGCTGCCGCATTTCCATCGCCGCAACCCCGCCGCCGCAGCCCTTTGCGGACGATTCCTACACGGGTAAAGGCGAACGAAAAGAGATAAAAAAAAAATAAGAAGGAGAAGGAGAAAAGCCTCCGGTCACGATGCCAAAATTTTCCGTTCCTCAATTTTGTGTCGTCGTCGCAAAAACTTTATCGACGACTATTTCAGAGGAAAAAGAGAAGCGGAATCTCAAAAAAAAAAATCGAACATGAACGGGAGGCTCTGATACCAATTGTTAGAAATTTTCTTTTCTTAATTTTCCAAATAGATTTTGATCGAATCAAAATCTATTAGGAATTCACCACGAGAATCTTTTAATCCCGTTCATATTAATGAGAAAAACTGAATCGATACAATAGCGGAAGCGTACCTGAATCCATTTGATCGATTGCAAGCAACGATCTTCCAATCTGCAGACTTTCCGGAGTTTTCCTTAGTCTCTCTCGTTGATGGGGTACAAGAGATTTCACACCCTGCAGACCGGGGACCATTACCTCTTTATTTAATGTAACTAAAGGGTGGTTACAAATTTTGCTTAATTCCAATTTTGTCCCTCATCAAATTGGAATTTGCCCTTATGGTATCCACACTTATAATATCATGACAAATGTGTCTTAAGTTATAAATTTTATTCCTAATTAGACCACAATAATTTTGACTTATTAAATGATGACCCAACACATTTATTAATTACATTATAGTCCCATAATTGATCCAACACTATGATCTAAAATTTTGAAAGTTCATTTCGCAAAGCTTGAAACCCAAACAAAAATATGCTTTAAAATGAAATGTGGGAAGGTTCTTCTTGATCCAATCCTTGAGTAGCTTACAAGAGACCCAATTAAGCTCCTCACATCAATAATTTTAAGCTCCAAACCGTTCTCGTAATATTTCAATCAATACCACCCACCCTTAGATCGGATCCCGGTTATTTGAGCTCCGTTTTCAAAGTAAATGGTTGGGAAAGTATTCTTTAGGTTCAAGAGAGTGATGGAGCACTTGGAATTGAAATTCGGGCATAAATCAATAAGATTTGAGGAACTCTAAGTTTCGGCCAAGACTCTTTGATGGTTGCCTTAATAATTTAAGCGATGGAAATTGTAGAGGATGATGAGAAACAAATCCTATGGAGCTAAAGAAAACTGAGAAATGAAATTAGCAAACTTTTTGTAGGGAATTTTGGAATTGTCTCGTTTAGCCTAAACGTGAGGATATTTATAGTTTTGGAAATAACAAGCCCTAGCTTTTCCTATTGGTGCAATTGGGTTAGTCATGGATCAATCACATAACCAGTCAAATCTCGATAGCCAATGAGGGAGTGCCATGTAGTTTGCTTAACTTTGGTGGGTTTTCAATCAAGGCATGACGTGTGCTTCATGGGATATGCATGGCTTGCTTTGGAAGCTTCAACAAGAATATGCTAGCTTGGATTCAAGGTAGGGGCTCTTGGAGAAGTATGCTTTCAGTTAAGATGGTTTAGAATTAACCAATTGAAGCATGACATGTAGGAAAGAGGTTTAAGTAAAGTGTGGGTTCCGGTGGATGAAGGTCTTAAAGAGGCTTAAATAGCTTGCAATGGCTCCAAGTTGACTTCAATTTGAAGGATTTGACAATTGATTTCAAAGCAATATTTGGGTGAACTTTGGGGTTGGAAAGAGAATCATTAGGTGGCTCCGAAGTTTGAATGAAGGGGTGTGAAAGATCAAGCATGTGTAAGGGTGTGTGTGTGGGTAACATTTTGGTGATTGTTTGTTTTTTTTATAATTATTGCTTTATTTTATTTGAAAATCATCTTATTTTAAATTTTGAAAAATTATTGATGATCTTTTAAATGTTTTTTATTGTGTTTTATAAATTCTTTTTATTTATTTAATGAAATAATTTCATTTTATTTTATTTTAAATTTTGTGCTAAAGTGAATCAAATGGATTTTTTTTAATGGCACATAAAATGATGAATTTTATTTGAAAAATATTATTTTTTAATTTTCATTATCATTATTTATTTACTTATTTCATTAATAGATGGTTGAATTTTTTCAAAATTTATTTTTTTATTTGAATTTTAGAAAAATTTACTTTCATTTCACTATTTTTCAAATTATTGTGATTTTATTTTAAATTTTATTTGATTTTGAGATATTTAATAATATTCAAATTTGTTTACCTCTTTTCTTTTCAATTTATTGATTTATTTTGAAAAACTAAATTTTTATTAATTTTGAAATCTTGGAAATTTTATTTATGGGTTTTGAAAATTTCAATTGTGTTCGATTTCAATTTCGTTTGATTTAATGATTTTTTTAATGAAATTTATTCTATTTTTGAAATATTATGAAATTTTGATGATTTATTATTTCAATCATTTTATTAGAGGATAAGACTCCTTTTAGTCTAAGGTGATCTTCATAGTTAAATGAGCTCTCCAAAAGCTAAAAGGGGAATTATCTAAAAGTGGTGGAATGAGTGAAGTGATCCAAGAAACGACCCACCATCAGACCTAGATTTATAGGGTCAAAGAGGGTTTCATAAGCCATTTCAAACCTATAGGAACTCAACTCAAGCTTCAACAATTTGACTTCAATCAAATCACCTAAAGTTTGAGGATTCAAGCTCAAATATATTAAACCAAAATGAGTAAGGAAGTGGTTGAATTTCTAATTCGTATATGTCCTATTACTAGTCCTCTAGGAGAGCCACTAGGAAAATCCTAAGGCTGGATCATAAATTATAGATTGAAAAGAAGAAAGACTTCATTAAAAAATGAGGTCAACATGACTTCACAAAGCAAAGGTTGGCTGGTGTCCAGACAACATAGCCGACAGACACATCTTAGTCGACCGACCCAAGATCCTACCGATCAGAAATTCAATGCTCATGGAAAGGTGTGAAGTTCAATTATGAAAGTGAAAAGACACTTGAAAAGACAAGAATATCCTGTAACGCCCCTATTAAAGCAGGGAAAACATGTAATTATTCATAATTGACTCTTTATATCATATAAATAGAGGATCCATAGCATATTTTGAGAGCTTTTGGGTCATCTATAAAGCCATCCTTTGTAAGAACATATCATTCTTTTTCTCCCTTATAATCCCCAACTTTCAATATATAAACAGGGTAATAGAGCCCGAGAATATCTCGGATTGCCTCTACGGCGTAAGTTTGTGTGATCTTTTCTCTCTCTCTCTCTCTCCCTCTTCAGCATGGTTTCCATCGATCTTATCCTTAGGCATGTCTCACAAGATAAAATCTGGATTCAACACATAATAAATCCAAAATTCCATCAATATTAATTATGTAAAAAAATAAAAAAATATATATTTAAATTGTAAAAAAAATTAAATGATAAAAATGTGATGAAGTGTAAATTGTTCTCTTAAAATTTTTAGTTTAGTTAATCTAGTATAACGTTTCTATCAAAATAATTTTTAATTTTATTAATCAAGATTAACTGGCATTGGGCAAAATTAAGAGTTTCCTTATTTAAATTGTTTTTATTGAATTCTATATATTAATTCTTTCCATATAGCGGAATGGTAAAATTTGGAATATGTATTATTACTAATTATTATGTATTATTAGGATATCTAAATTAGATTGTTTGGACTATTATTTATTAGATTGAAATCAAAGGAACAAGAGAAGCAGCCCATTGTTCAAAATCTTTTAATAAATTTAATATATTTTTTTCAATAAGTATATTTATGAATATCAGAAACGTACTTTTTAGTTTTTAAAGATACCCGTGGACCAGGTTCATTTTATAGATAAAGAGTCATGCTCCGTTAACCAATAAAATTTACATAGAAAGTATAAAAGTTTTATTATAATAAATTTTAAAATTAACACAAATAAAATGCCAAATCTTGCTGATTGAGTCAATAAAGATTATGAATATACTTCTGTTTAAAATTTCTGTCCCGTATGTATGGAACTCCCCGAGAAGCTTCAACTAGCAATTTAAAAATATTCCCTCCTTAAATATTGCTTTTCTTCGTTCCCAGTTCCCACTTATCACTTCCCGCTTCCCTATACCCCACCCCGCTCCACCGCCCCCCATCTTCCCCTCCTAAGCGATTCAAAGGAAATTAACATCCACGAATCATAAATAAACACGCGTCAGCCCTGTCCGCGTGACGCGCGGTGTGGAGTAGCAGGATTCCCTTCATATGGGAAATAAATCCGTCTGGCCGACTTGGTGTTAACTGCCACGTGCACTTAACGAATCGGCTAACCTTCCATGATATAAAGCGCACCATCCTCACTGCTCTTCCATCCATACAATTTCCCTTCTTCCCATTAGCGGCTTTTGAGTTCTCCCTCCGAAGAGGATGGGCTTCATGTCCCTTGTCTCCGAGCTCTGCTCTGCCATTGAAGACCACCATACAAACCGCAAGAAGATGAAAAAGAAACACTTCCAGGTATAAAAACAAGTTAATGCAATATTATATTAAGAGCAAAGTTAATATATATCACTGTTATTCTATTGATTTATTCTGTCTCATGGTTGAAATACAAACATTCGCAGGTTGTAGAGATAAAAGTGAGGATTGACTGCGAGGGATGTGAGAGGAGGGTGAGACAAGCAGTGGAGGGAATGAAAGGTGTAAGTAACGTAGAGGTGGAGCCAAAGAAGAACAAGTTGACTGTGACCGGCTACGTTGATCCTAAGAAAGTGCTGCAAAGGGTGAGATATAGGACGGGGAAGGTGGCCGAGCCATGGCCCTATGTGCCCTACGATATGGTCTACCACCCATACGTGGCGGGCGCTTACGACAAGAAGGCGCCCCCGGGGTACGTGCGAAACGTCGTTGCCGACCCCACACTCGCTCCGCTCGCGCGAGCAACGTCGACGGAGGAAACTTATTCGGCGGCTTTTAGCGATGATAATCCTAATGCTTGCACCGTAATGTGAATTTTGGTCTTTTTCTTCTGGGAAAAAATTGGCCTTTTGGTGCTTTCAGGATGAATTGATACTTTCAGGGAAATTAATGTAAGATATTTGATTCTATAAGTTAGATATGTGAATTCGCTAAGTATTATTAATCTATATTTTTGAGACGTTTTGTTTTGTAATTTTTATATAATCGTTATGATATTAGTATATATTTATTAATTATTATATATCAAGATTATGTTTCTATTATATATGGGAAAGATGGTGATGTTGTACATTGCTGGCTCTTTTGTAGAAGTGATTAATCATCTACTTTATCTTTAATAATCATAGATTTGACTCAACCCAAATTATTGTTCATAGCCTTTTGACCTATAGGTAACAAGCCTTTTTTTCTAGTCTCTCTGATTGATGGCATAAAAATTTAATTATATTATATCCATAGTTGGCATCATGTGATACCAGGTAAATTCCACACACACACAAATATATGGTAGAGGCCCAAATATCGATTTTCCATGCGCTCAGGGCCTATGATGAGAATCCCGTGCCATGTGCCTGTAATTAAGCCCTATTCAGTGTGGTCAAGACATCAAAACACTTGCGGTTAAATTAGCGCCGTGAGTTCAACCTCCATAAATCACCTAACTATTTAGTTGGTAAATTATAGAAGCCCATTAGGTTTATGTTCTTGATCTAAACCTGAAAACACTTAGGTTATCGCTAAATCCAAAACCCAAGCCCATGGACATCCTTTCTCATCACCTATCTTCCTCATGGCTCGTCCTCCATCAGTCACCCATGATACACCAAGACAAGCCAATCCAAATTGAATTCAAGCACTAAAAGTCAAAAATTGCACCACTTACCATGAGAGGTGAACACATGGCACCCAAGTTAAGCTCACACCTTAGGTAGACTAACCAGACGAAGGTGGGTCAAACCAGACTAAATTTAGTATTAGCCAGCCCACCAAAAGCCTCTCTAAATCAAGCCAAACCCTCCTCCATGACACCCTCACCTCCATTGGTGCCACCATGCTCAAGATATGAAAAGATGAAAAAGCTCTAATCTCCTTGTCAAATGCTCCTGAAATTTTCTTCACATGCTCTGAGGAGCCACCAGGGATCCCCATGCACAACCAAGCTCCTCCCCTAATGTCCAATGGCTATAAATAGCCATGAACCAATCCCTTCAGCACATCACCAAACTTCTACATAGCCACTTAGTCCTCTTGCTCCCAACAAAAAATGTACCCCTCCTGACCAGAGAGGACCATCTCTACCATCTTTAGGCCCCTTAAGCCACCAAAAATCCCTTATTTTGCCACTAAAATTCATGGAATTTTTCAGACCCAACATCAAATTTGCTCAAAAACCTAATTCAACACTTTCACAAGCTTCACAGAGACTTCGGCTCACTCCTGCAATCAAAATCAAGCCTTCCCAAGCCTTCCAACACATCCCAACACCAACCCGAGCCATCATTTGGTCTAGGTCATACATAGACCCATCCACAGAGCAAATTGAGGTGGGGAGTAGGTTCATGGTATCAAGGTCACGAATGGTGTACCTATCTCAAGGAATTGACACATCGCATGATATTGAGGTTCGATTAAATAAACTAAAAAAATTATGACTTCCATCTAGTCTGTGAATTATTTTATGTTGACCGACAAGTTCTCCTATTTAATATAATAAATTAAATATGGTTTATATTATGCTGGATTCCAAAGTTTCCTATAGAGGCAAGGCATTATAGTTAACACATCTTAAGTAACCGAAGCCGTTTAAGAATACTCTCGATTCATATTAGTGGTTTTGCCTTCAAGGATTTCAAAGTTTAAGTTTTTAATATCGGACCAATGAATA
This sequence comes from Papilionanthe hookeriana x Papilionanthe teres, assembly GCA_022702705.1. Taxonomy (NCBI): domain Eukaryota; kingdom Viridiplantae; phylum Streptophyta; class Magnoliopsida; order Asparagales; family Orchidaceae; genus Papilionanthe; species Papilionanthe hookeriana x Papilionanthe teres. The sequence continues at coordinate 80,065,378 of CM040428.1, read as the reverse complement.
TCAAATGAGGAAGATCAAATAGGAACAATTATTTTCAGAATGTCAAGATAGAAAACTAGGGGATGTCATGGATCTTAAGGAGAACCTCGGTGACTTTCTGGACTATCCTATAATTTGGTTTCAATTTCGAAGAGAATATTATAAGTTGTTTCATCTTGTTAATTTTAATTATTTATGGCTTAAATTTGTATAATGCCGATCATATAAATAGCCTGGAAGATAGGAGGATTTATGTCATGCCAGATGACGACCTTATAATCCTAAAGATAAGTTAGGACTTATATTGCACAACATAGTTGCACAAAGGCCTAAATGATAAGTTAAGGATTTACGCCGTACTAAACATACCATCTCAAAGTCCTATGCCTTGTTGTTTAAGTTAAGGGAAGAATTTTCCCGTTGTAGACCCATTTGCTCCCTCAAAGATGTCCTTCTGCATGTCCTCATTGTGCTGCCCACGGTATATGCTTCAAACTCCTTGTCGAAGTAGCAACCCTTAAGTCTAAGGTTTAAAAAGTTTTATTATTTATATGTCAAGTTTTGTTGTTGTTGCTGTTTTTATTATTTGTGTCTTATTTGGGGAAATTTTAATTTAATTAGAGCGACATCGGTTAGGATCCTTTGGTTCCCTCATTATGGAATCATTATTTTCTTTTGAATTTACTTAGTCTAAACAATTTGTTAAGCTCATTTAAACTGGGGAAATCTCATTGGCAACCGTAGGTTACCTCATCCGAGGGATTCCTGTAATATAGTTTTTTCTACTAAGCATAATAAGTTCAATCGTTCTTTAAAATATCCAAAAGATTATAAAAGTGCTCGGGTATAACCCTGAACAACCTTTAAGAACCCTTTGAACCATTTTGAGTTCAGTTGAATTTATTATGTTGTTGAATAGTTCACTTCTAGGTTCATTGGGTTTGACCCGTGCTCAGTTTTTATACCTCAATTAACCTATGAGAAGGGGACTAGCAAGTTTGAGCTTTATGTGTTTGAATAGAATTAATCATGGTTTATCTTTCAAATAAAACCTCTAGCATCTTTAAATTAAACTTAGCTTACTACAAAGCTCTTAATGCACTAGGAGTAAATGTGTGATTTAAGAAAAGTTATATTGAGAAGATTTAATTGAAAGATTAACCTATGACTCAACCATTGGTTTAGAGTTTTAGATTAGTGGGCTATTGACATCCTAACTTATGCCCCAAACATTTAAATCTCTCAAGTTAATTTTATCTTCCAATATTCAACAATTTGAATAATTTCATATTTACCCTTCTTTTCTAAAAAAGAGCTTATTTTGTTTATACCTCTTACCCTCATGTTTCAATCACCTTAGTACACTACTTAGGATGAAATATCACCCTTTAACCCTTAGCTACCCTAAATTTTAATTACGGGTAAAAATGTGGAAATTGCAATTTTGCCCCTAATGCTCCTATCTTCATAAATCTTTCAAATTAACCAATTTGGGCTTAAAAATTTGATGACCTATCTCTCATGAAATAATTAAGGTATTTTTTATAGTTATTTTAGTCAATAAATAAGAATTTCCAAATTTAATTCATTTTATAAAACAAGGTAAAGTTTATGTCCTTGGAAAAATTATTATAGGTTCACCAAAGCTAAAGGACAACTTGGGCTAAATTTCTTGAATTATTGAATTACATTTTAATTTTTATAATTATTTGTTTATTTTAGTCATTGATTAAATAGAAAATACATTTTATTTTAAAAAATCAATTTTATATTTTTCATTGATCTCTCCGACTTAAAAGAAGACAAATTTATTTTGTATTTTTTAAATTTATTTTAAATTTTTTATAATTATTTTAGTGAATAATTAAAAAAAATACATATTTAGGCATTTAAAAATCCATAACTTTATTTAGAAAAATAGGGAAAATATTCTAATTGATCTCAAGTGGTCAAAGAACAATTAGAAACATTTCAACTTATTTTTGTATTTTTGTGATTTTTAAATATTTTTAATTATTTTAATTTTGAAAAATAACTCAAAAAGGAACTTTTTATTTTAACTCCAATTTTATTTTTCTTGGATTTTCCTAAACTCAAGGATTACTCGAAACCACTTTATATATTTTTCTTTATGTTATTTTATTCTTATATATATTTTAGTGAAAAAAATCCTATTTACCTTAAAAATCTTCCTTGATGGTTAAATCAATTTATATTAATTTTAAATTTTTATAGAGGGTTAATATATTCATTTTATTGATTGTGAATTATTTTTTTTTAATTTTTTAGATTATACTTTACTTATTTAATTTTTTATGAGTTTTAATGACCTAAATTAAGAAATTGTATCTTAAAAACATTTAAACATAAGTTTTATTTTTTCTTATACTCCTTTGACCACAGTGAACCTACCAATGAATACCCTATATTTTTCTATTTTTTTTAATTTATATAATTATTTTAATACAAAAGGTGACTTAAATTTGAAAATTAGGGTTTATCATGTTAAAAGTGTTCACTGTCTTTAAAAAAATCAGAGAACATTCCCAATGACAGATAGAATAAAACCTTAAAATTTCATATTATGTTAATTAAAATTTAATCAATTATGATTTAATGAAAGTATATGGTATTTAATTATTCAAAAATAAATATAAGTCAAATAATTTTGATTTTTGTTCCACATGATTCACCTCTATTCACTTAGCATAGAGTATTTTTTTTTAATTTTTTTTTTTATGAATTTTCTACAATAAGTTATGAATTTTTGAAGTTTTTCGAGTTATTTAAATAAAAAATAAGCTATTTTCCTACTTAAACACGTCGGTGCCACACCCCTCCTCGGTAGCTCTGAAAGACCATGCAACGCGCTCCCATTTGATGTTGCCATCTGAGTCAGTTGACACAGATCTTTCATCCAGCTGAATCTGATATGCCTGTCCAATACATGCGCAATCGAACGACTCCTAGTCTTCGTCCCCAACTATTGTAGCCTGAGGACCGTTCATTTTCTAAATATAATTTCTCCTAAATTCTCAACAAATTATATAGGGTTTGTTCCTACACCATCATCTTTTCATGATGAATGTATCAATATGGTTGATCAGGTATGAAATACAAGTTTATTTCACAAAGGCTCAAACTGAGCCTATAATTAGGGAAAAATGGTCTATATCTTTGTTAAAGAGTTGTAGCCTCAATTTGAATGGTTATACATGTTCATTGTGAGCTCATGAACCTCCTCCAAGTGTCAATTCGAGCTCGGGTTGAGGGTGTGTAAGACTTCCTTCAATAGGTGGCATGGCTTAGGTAGAAGTCTGGTGCATAGAGCTCAATTGATGGGATTTAAGTGGGGAACTTCCTCTCATTCTCTAGTGAAGCTCAAGAGTCAATCTATTTTGGGAATTGATTGAGTTCCAAGGATGACAGTGAAAAGCCCTGGATTTTGGGTTTCAAATTGAGGCTAATCAGTAGGAATTAAGGAAAATTTTGGTTAAGGTTTGTGCACACTTCTTATTTGTCCAAGCGGGGGGGGGGGGGGGGGGGTCTTATTTATAATCATGGCCATGGTGGACAACAAGGCAGGCCGAGGTGGTAGAAGGCCGCTTAAGTGGAGGGAAGAAGAGCTCTAGTGGCCTATTGGATTAAGCCAGCTTAGGTGGGTTTAATTTTGAATTTTCCCCGATAAGGCCTCTCGGGCATGGCATTTTCAGGCTGCTGTAGTGACTGGTCAGCCAGGATCAGTTCATCTGCAAGTTCAAAGAAGTCAGGGAGGTTGAGTGATCAAGCCAATTTGGTCCCAACGTGGCTCCATGGTGAAAATCTAAACTGAAAATGGGGTTTGGTAAGGCGGGCTAGTTTGGGTTCAACCCTTTGGTCGCATGGCTAAACTTGGCCCCAAGGTGGTTAGGGTGAGTCCTAAGACCCTTGAGCAGGTTTTTGTGAGTTTAAATGGTTGATTTGAGGCATAAAACCAAGTTTAGACTTTACATGAGAAGGTTAAATCCACGTGAAGAGGGGAGAGAGAGTGGTCACCTTCACTTGCAAATTTTGACAAATTTGACTTTGTGATGCCCATGGAAGGCTCCATGGGGTATGCCATGCTATATATGAGCCCATGGAAAAGTTTCAAGCAAAAGGAATTTTAGATTTTGTGAATTTTAATTGAAAAAGGTCAACATGCTTCATTTGGATAAAGTTTCATCTATGCGTGGCTAGGTTTGGTATGATGCTGAGGTTAAATGCTTTAAGTGCCATGAGATGATGAAGAGGGGATTTTTTTCATGTGGGCTCAAATTGGGCTTTTAAAATTGATCCCATAGGCTCTTTAAAATCTTTTATGCAAATTGGCTTTTAATCATGCATGGAGGACTTTAAACATTGGAATTGATCATGGGCTAATCATATAAGCTTGGATTTGATTGACATTGAATTTGAACTTTGAAATTGGGTAGGTTAGGAGTGAATTGGGTGAAAATTGGGAGCTCATCTTTGAATCCTCACATGTTGATCTCAAATTTCCAAGTGCTGGAGTTTCTTGATCATCAATGTGGGTTCCAGAGAGAGCAAGAAAGTTGTTTGAATTTCTATTTAGGTGGGCTCCATCTCTAGTATTCTAGAAAAGTCACAAGGAAAGTCTTATGGTTATATCCAAAGCACTAATAGAAAGAAAAGACCTCACCAAAATTGAAGTCAACAAAGACAATCAAATGGAATGCGCAAGCTGTAACCTGAAGATGCGTGTAATTTTGGAGCGGACAAGGATGTCACATCGCTAACTGGCTTAAATAGGATATTAGGTATTTTGTGAATTATTTAAATGAATTAAATGCTTAAAAACTTTAAAAATACATAACTTAATGTTGAAAATAACCAAAAAATATAAAAACACCTCTGGACTCAGAGAATAGAGGGGAAAATAATAAAATAAATATGAAATAATTAGTTATAATTAATTTTAATTACTTTTTAATTAATTAAATACTTCAAGGAGTATTTTAATTATTAAAATTAATTATAAGACAAAAAATATGAATTTTTGAGGGATATTCACCTTTGTCTTCGGGAACATCTCATGATTTTTCCAAGGTTAAGGGACCTCGTTAACGTTGAAATTACCAATTTTCCACCAAAATTATAATTATTTTTAAAATTAATTACAAAAAGTGAAATAAAAATTAGAAAATTGCAAATAAAAAATGGAAATTACCAAGAAAATGTATGGCAGTAACCCTAACCTTTAAAATGACAAATTCCAGTCCTGAAAATTTAAATGATATTTAGGAACGAGGGGATAAAAATGAAAAATGAAATTTTGCATCTTAGCGCAAATTATCCTATAAATCTAACTTAAAACACTAAAATGAACCTTAGGGGCTTAGCCTAGTGAAGGTTTTAAGGAAATGATATCAAGATTGCCCCTTTAATTTTTAACCACCACTAAAGATCTAGTCTTAACCCAAATAGAGCTTTGACTCGGTTAAACTTGGCCTAGGTCTGAACCTCACTTATACCTAACCCAAGTAGGCTTAGATTGGACCCAACCCAATTGAAGCAAATCTAGGTCTGACCACTAGTCAGAATAGAACCAGTTGAAGTCAAAACTAAAGTTTGATCTTGGTCTAGCATAATTTAGACCTAGCATAACATAAACCCCTTAGGTCTAACACAACTTAGACCTAGCATAACATGAACCCCTTATGTCTAACACAACTTAGACCTAGCACAATCTAAACCACTCATGGTCTAACCATTGTAGGTCTAATCCAACACAGACCAAGCATAATTTAAATCACCCTAGGTCTAACTTAAGTTAAGCCTAATCAACATAAATCACCAAGTCTACCCGATCTAACTCAAGTTAACCGAAATCAACTTAAATCACAAGGGTCAACTGGACCTAAGGCTTCCATAAATTGTTTAAATTTAATAACTTTTTATTTATTTTCTTCTGCATCCTTAGCCCCATGGAGGAATATTTACTTGATGAAAACATCTATTGCATTCCTACTTGGCTTATATTTTTGAAATTACATTGTTATTTGCCTAATATAGACAGTAGGAGTGATATAGCTAAATTACATCAAAAAACTTAAGTTCACTAAATATTTAAGGCATTAAAAAAACTTGTCTCTATATAAGGCATTGAGAACACTTTTCTTTTATCAGGAAAGCTTTAAAACTCATTTATAGCTCCTTCATATCCTTTTAAGCATGTCTAAATGTGTTTTTTTTTGTGAATCTCAAAGGATCTATTAGTTGGTACAACACTTAAGTGGGGTGAGCTTCAAACTTCTCAACAAACCTATATATCTTCAAGAAAAAAGTTCATACATGCAAGATTTGGTTAGACATGGGCTTTGATTTGGTTAATTTTTTAGAGCATTAATGTATTTGCTACATTTAGTCATTGTTTAGCACAAAAAGAACTTGCCCTTCTCTTTATGTTGTTTTTTTCATCATGACCTTGATCATTAAAATTCATTAAGGATATTTGGAGATTAAAAGGAGGAAAAAAATTGCTTTAACTTGGGTTGGATGTAAGAGACATAATCACTACCATATATTATCATTACATTAGATATATAACTGTAATACGTATTCTAAATATTTATTAACCCTAAAACTGTGATTCCTATTAGATTTTTGGATCATTTAATCTCAAATAAACCAATCATTTTCTTACCATTTCAAAATTATATCTTCAATTGGCTTTGCCTAATTGTAATCGGTTGTTAAAAAAACATTAAATTGTTTCCCAATCAACGTACTTAACTTTTTATTTCATTTCAAATATTTAAAACATCCCAATAACTTGAATAATAATAGAAAATTCATTTATTATCGCAAAAATATATACTTTTTTTATTAAAATTCCTTGAACTTTAACTCAATCTAAGAAATATTTTTAAAATTTTTGTGCTAGAAAGTATGGGGTTGTAAAGTTGGAATTTTATATTTTTTAATTTTTTATAAATATTTTACACACATAAAAAAATAGTAAATAAGAAACATTAGCTTTTATGTAGAAAATTCAAGAAGAAAAAATACTCATGGGACCTAGCCAGATAACTTCATTTTGTTATATTTATTTGCTACAATTGGAAGACTTTGCTCATTTTTTTTTGGAGAATGTGGCATTATAAAAAAAAACACAATGCTAGCTTGATCATTAATGGTTACAGTCTTCTGATGATAATGGAGCTTAAGTGTTTTTGGTCTAGCAATGATGGAGCTAAAGTGTCTGTGATCGGTCAATGATTTTAGAAGCAAAAAATGATGGTTGGATGATTGCGTTCATGAGATAATTATCAGATTATTGTGTTTCTTAATAGATAGATGATGATTGTAGAGGGATGATGAATAAATGATAACAGTTAGACAATACTAATCAATTGTCGATAATTAAGTGAAGGTTATCAATTGAAGAGAATTAAGTGATGATCTAACAACATATTCCAAAAAAGTTTCCTTGTTAATAATAGTCATACAGTGGTGGACAAAAAATAGTAGTTAGGTAATAGAATTTAGTTGATGATAATCAAATGATGGTGGTAGAATGCGATGATCAAGCAATAGTGGTTGAATGATGATGACTGTTGGTTGTTTTTTGGAGGTGGAGAACCTCTTCTCCTGTAAGGTTTTTTTATTTTAGAAACCATAATAGCTATTTGTTTTGTTTAAGTAATTGTGTGTTGGCTTACATATGTAATTTATAACCTTTAAGCTTAATAATTTAAAGATTTAGAGGCGTTTAGACAAAAGTCCCTCACTAAAATATTTTAGTTGAGAATATTATTTATTTTAAAAGGTTATATTAAAAATAATAAATTATTATATCAAAAACTCTAATTAAAAAAAACAATTTGAAAACTTATTGTATATACCAAAAAAACCTGCTCGAAGCCTTTCGAGTTAAGCAATCAACCGACAACTCAAGGTCGAGCATGAAGTTAGTGTCTCCAAACTCGAGTTAGGTTCAAGCTCCAGAGATGGTTCCACGATCGATAGTTGCAAGATCCACCGTATGTGAGGCGTAAATTATCCTAGCAGCGAGTCTCGCAAGATACCCCATGCAAGTTGTGATAAGATCAACTTAAGAACTTGCAAGATTGGGAGAACTGACTGAGGAAACAAACCAAACAGACAGGTGAGAGACGAGCCCTATAAGACTTGAGCTGAATGGAAAATGCACTTTAATATTTTTGAACTTCACTCTCCTCTTCCTAAAGTTGGAACTTAAAAAATTTCTTTACTTTATAGATATATTTGTTTTTTAATGATTCATTATAGATTCCAATCCTTCCTCCTCACAAACCTCTAAGACTCTTAACATGTCAAAAATACAATTTTATTTACTTTAAATTGTTAACTATAATCTAATCCTCTTATACTAAATATCTTAACCCATAAAGTTAACCTTCATTACTAAAAACTTTCATTCAAATCTACTATGATATTTAAATAAAATAAAAAATTTGTTATCTAAAGTTAAGCTCAACTACTTTAAGTCATTTTAAAATATTTTTGAAAATATATTTTGGTTGAGAACAAATAAAAGTTAATTTGTCCCCCCCCCCAAACTTATGTTTTTCAGTGTATACCAAATTACTAAATGAGAGAAAAAAAAAGTAAACTAACCTTTTTGTTCCGGGCTTTTGATTCTTCTGAAGTATGCATGTATTCAATAAAAAATTAACTACAAGCATAAAATGGTTAGAAGCATTGTTCACATATATATCATAGATTTTTAAGGTAAAGAAAATTTAAAATACCAAATAAAACACTTTAAACAACATCCATTACATTTTCACTACAACAGTGACAAACTACATAAGCTTTAGTACAACTTAACCAAATTAAAAGTACAATCACTACACAGAACTACCACACAAGAAACAACTAACATAAAAATCAACATAACAATAACAAACTAAATAATACTAAATTACCAATCATCATCTCTTCCTTCTTCTGCTCCTTCTTCTTCATGTTGGTATGGATAGCAGCGGGGGCAAGTAAGAACTATCACACTAGTTTCTTCCCTCATAAATCTCATCTGAGCATCATGATGAGCAATATCATATTCCAGTCTTCTCCTATGATAATCATCATTGATGCTATTTCTTGCTTCCAAACCATCAATCCTGCTATGAAGCCTTGCAATATCATCTTGTTGAATCATCAATTGCTCCATAATATCAGAAATAATAGGAGTTCCCGAGGTCGAAGGTATGTCATGACTAGCCGAGGGAATCTCACTACTCTTACCTCCAGATCTCCATCATATATGTGATTCGTAAGTGTGAATATTGGCCTTACTAATGGGCTTTAAAGGATGGACCAACTCTTCGCTACTATCAACCTCAACTCCTGATTGTATACATAAGGTAGAAATCAGGGCAGGATGTCCCAATCCTCCAGTAGTTTCTCCCTTAGGTATGGTCAAAATGCTATTATAAATAATTCTTCTAATATCAATTACTCTCATATTTTGAATGCAAAAATTCAAAATTTCTCTATCTCTAGAAACTTCACTATGATGATAAGTAGGTAACAGTCTTGCATAAATAAAGTAATGTTAGGCTTTAGATGCAACATTATGAGTAGAAGCATGAAAATTTATCTTTTATCTTTACTTAGTTTTCCACTCCCCTTTTCCACCAGTAATAAAAGTAATTACCTCATTCATGGTAGTATCCACTTTACCAAAATTTTCATACTCACAGAATGAATTATCTCTTAACTGGTAGAAAGCATTGATCCGTTCAGGAGTAAATTCTACCATTTGCCCTCAAACTAGCACAAATTCCTCTTCAGTATACTGCAACTTGATATAAAACTCACGGACAAAATCAGCAACTGCATCAGAACAAAAATAACAAAAACTTTCCCAGTTTTGATCAGCAACTACCTGCTCTACAACTCTACCCAAAATTTCAAATCCTTAATCTTGAATACACCTCTTACTTTGGAGTGTAGATTTGAAGTGATACTATGCTTTTACATTTACAAATCGTCTTTCATCAAAATCAATCTTCCTTTATCCCTTAAACATCCTTAGAGCCAATTCAAATTTATAAAAAAATTCAAAAATAAATCACAATAAATTCCTAAATCATAATGCAATAAACTTCAAAGTCAAATCCAGCAAGTAAGAGCATTTTACCTTAGATTTTTCAAAATTTCTTCAAAATCCCCAAATTTTTTTATCTTTACATTGTGGGAGATTTCCATGGTGAAAATAAAAAATCTATAGCTTAATGTAGAGCTCTTATCAAGGGAAGATGAGATCCAACCTCAAAAAGCTCTGAAATCGCCTCAAATCCAAGTTTAAGCCAACCCTAAGGGAGTGTTTCGGTAATGGTTGGAGGTAGACGACTGTAAAATGGAGTCAAAGAGTAAAAAATTGTGAATTTAAGAGGTTCTGAGAAATTTCAGGTGTTGGGTGTCGTTGGCACCAGACCGATCTAAACAAGGGAACTCTCGGTAAAATCTCACTGTCAGCGCCCATTCTGGCGCGGTCAGTGCCCAAATTTAGAGTTACAAAACATTCACGATTTTAATCATTTTCAAGTTATGACATCATCTAATTAGTCTTTTTAAGCATCCAAATTCACTAATAAGAGATGAACTAACACCAATATTACATAAACAACATAAAAAATCACTTATATATATATAATGCAAAGTTATAAATTTACACACATCAAACAGTATATCACATCATAAACATAGTGTCGTAATCAAACCAAAACACTCTAACGTTGAAAAAATAACAAAACTTCAAATCTCAAGCATAATATATTTCAAATCACACCATAAGCAAGCCAAATACAAATCAAACTCAAACAAATAAAGTCCTAATACTTAACAAAGTAGATAAAAATAGAGAATCACTACTCCTCATCAACACACTGCTATCATTTCTGATATCTCCCGTGTATTGGTGGTGAACAAACAAATTGTAGAAGGGTCGATTTGGGAATTTATCAGTTGGATCCTCTTAAATCCAAGCCTTATTCTTCATCAATCGTATCAATTTTTCTTCCATACGACCAGTATGAAACTGTTCCTTCATCCTCCAATCCAAATGATCAAATATTTCATATATATTACTAATAGCATTCATAAGATTTCATACCTCTTTCTCTAGTTTCTTAATATTCCTTCAAATCAACAACGTATTTTCAGGAAAACAAGGTTGAACAGGTAATAAACTCTGAGATGGTTGGTCTGCTGTTATGCTTAGATCAGTTTCATCTTGAGGTACTAGATAGTCATAAACATTAGTTGGGTCCATGGGCTTCCAAGGAAGAAGTACATTTTCCTAATTCTCATATGATACTTGTGACTGAATGCAGAGTAGAAATATTGTAGAAGGATGTCCCAAACCGTAGTTTGATCCATGCACAATCAATCTTAAATAGATTTGACAATTATAGTGCCAATATCAATTGGTCTATCAATCTGAATGCAATAATTTAATATCGCACTTTCCTTTGTCACATTACTAATTTTCATAGTTTGGAGTAATTTAGAAGATATAATGAAATGCCATTTATTTGAAACATAATTAAATAAGGTCATAGAGAAATTGACATACCCGTTGTCTCGTATCTCCCAATATTCACTTTCGTCCATCAAATATCGATAGATTTCATTCATATTGTCTCTTCTAGGGACTCAAATTGTGTAATGAAAAATTGGCACATTATCTTTCATATAAAGTTCATTAATATTGAAAGGAGTGAATGATATCCACTTACTTCGCACATAGACGATTCCTTAGTTGATTTCATGAAGACTTGCATAAAATTCCTTCAACACAAGAATGACAACTGTAGCAGTAGTGTAACAAGACACTTTCCAACCTCTTTGCATAATAATTTCGTCAACACAAGTACTAGGAACATTCATACCTTGATGGACAAAGCCTCATTCTTTGATAAGCCTCTTCTTCATAAGAACTCTGACACAGTCACTACGCCTCGAAACTGACGAACTTCCACCTGCTGAAAACTCTAAATCTTGAAGATTTTAAGAAGTTGGAATCCATGGAATGAAAATTTTGGAACTTCCTTTTCATTTTTCTAGAGTTAATGGATTTAAAACTAAGTTTAGAGAGTTATAAGGGTTATATTCCCGCTCAAAACTGCCAAAATCCGCCATTTAAAACTCTAAAAGCAGCTTCTCGGCCGTCAACACAGTCGGCACTGAATAAGGCACTGTCGATGCCCAAGCTCTAAAAAATAAAGTCGTTCTCTGGAAAAATCCACCTTCGGCACCGGTTTGGGCACCATCGGCGCTGAATCAGGCATTGTCAGCATTGAATTAAGCACCGTCGGCACCATTTCATAACTTTGCTCCAATGTCTTTGTTCTTCCAAATAATCTCTAAATCTTCTATTCAATCTAATAATTAGCACCATATAGGATAATTATGTGAGAGTAGGACTCAAATATAAGACTATCTAATAATAACATCAAGTCTAACTCAATCAAAAGAAACTAAGCAACACAAATAACTATTGGTTGCCTCCCATAAAATGCTTGGTTTAACGTCATCAGTCCGACAAATATTTGTTTCATTCAGGATGACTTAACATTAAAACCTCTTTATAATTTGGTTGTGAACCTTCAAATTTAGGTTTTAATCGATGCCCATTAACTTTAAATGTTCTTCCGGTTTTTGAATCCTCAACATCAACAGCTCGAACTGGTAGAATTTTATAACACTAAAAGATCCTGTCCACCTAGATTTAAGTATTCTAGGAAATAATCTTAATTTTGTATTATATAACAATACTTACTGTCTAGGTTCAAATCTCTTTCTTATAATCTTCCGATCATGTCATATCTTTATATTCTCCTTATAAATTCTTTCATTATCATAAGATTCATTTTTTATTTCTTGTAACCCATTAAATTGCAATAATATTTTCTCATCAACATCTTTTAAATTAAAATTGAACACTTTAATTGCCCAATATGCTTTATGTTGCAATTCAACTGGTAAATGACATGTTTTTCCAAAAATCATTCTATAATGAGACATTCCTATAAAAGTTTTATAAACAGTCCTATATGCTCATAATGTAGTATATAATCTCGTAGACCAATCTAATTTATAAGGATTTACAGATTTCTCCAAAATTCGTTTAATTTCGTGATTAGATGCTTCAGCTAAACCACTTGTCTGGGATGATAAGCAGTAGAGATTCTATGCATAAAATTGTATTTTCCAGTCAATCTCTGAAACATATTATTTCTAAAATGGGATCCACCATCTGTAATGATAACTCTCGGCCTTCCATATCTTATAAAAATATTTTTCATTAAAAATTTTGAAACACTTTGAGCGTCACATCTGGGTAAAGCTATTGCTTCAATCCATTTCGATACGTAATCAACAGCAACCACTATATAAATATTCCCAAATGAAGGAATAAATCTTCCCATAAAATCTTGTCCCCAAACATGAAAGATTTCAACTTCCAATTTAAAATTTTGGGGCATTTCATTTCTTCTAGAAATATTACATACTCTCTGACATCGATCACATGTTTTCATACATCTATTAACATCCCTACAAAAAGTAGGCCAATAGAATCCAGATTGTAAAATTTTATGTGCAATTTTGTCAGTTCTAAAATGTCCCCCAAATTCAGAATCATGGCATCTCTAAATAATTGGTTCAATTTCTTCATAAGGCACGCATCTCCTACTAACTAGATCTTTGCATTGTTTATATAAATAAGGGTCATCCAAAAAATAAAATTTTCCAACCTACAAAATTTTTTTTTCTGTTGTTGCTTCGGTAAATTAAGTGGTAAAATAACACTAACAATATAGTTCATAATATCAGCATACCATGGTAAATTCCATTCCCTAAAATTGTATAGTTGTTCATTAGGAAAAGTTTCTATGATTTCATCTTCAAAATCTGATACATCATGCTGTTCTAGCCTAGACAGGTGATCAGCTATTTGATTGTCAGATCCTTTTCTATCCACCATAACAAAGTCAAATTCTTGCATTAGAAGCACCCATCTAATTAATCTTGGTTTAGCATCCTTCTTTTACATTAAATACTTGTTAGCAGAATGGTCTGTATGCACTATACATTTTGTCCCAATTAAGTAAGACCTAAATTTTTTAAATCCATATACAATCACTAATAACTCACTTTCAGTAGTAGTATAATTAATTTGAGCTTCGTTAAGAGTTTTACTAGCATAGTATAAAACTTTGAAAATGTTATCATACATTTGTCCTAAAACAGCTCCAATTGCATAATCACTGCATCACACATAAGTTCAAATGGTTTCTCCCAATCAGGTGAAACTATTATAAGGGCAGTGATTAATTTTTCTTTCAAAAGTTCAAAAGCATTTAAACAATCTTCATTAAAATCAAATTTCTTATCTTTCTCTAAACGAGAGCAAAATCCATGGTAAAATTCAAAAATAAATGGTTTAGAATGTATATCTGACATTGGGATGAAGAAATCGAGTGATTTCAAGTTTAAAAACTTGAAAATTAGGGTTCAAATGGGATCTCTAGGGTTGATTTTCACGAAAACAGGAGGAAAGGGAAGCTTAGACGTCAAAAATGGCATGGGGGTGGTTTAAGAAGATGAAGTTTCGGTTCAGGCCGAACCGGCGCCTAGGTGTCGAATTCTGGTGCCTAGGCGTCAGACTCGCCTTACTAAAAATTCGATTTAAATATTATATTTTCTACCAAAACTTATCAATTTTGACTTCTAATTACTCATATGAGAGTATTAATCCAATTTATATCCTCCAAATATTTCAAAAAATCAATTAAAATGATAACGTAGATCCACATTTCAAACTCAAAATATAACCAAATTCTTCAATTCCAATTCACAATTTTCATTCCAAACTTAAAAAATTTCAGAACAAGACTATAACAAGGTTCATCATTCTATAAACAACACAAATAACGTAAATTCAAAGCAAATTTTCAATCCAACAACACACATTGAACAATTAAGCAAACACACAAACTCGATATTTGACACACTTAGAACTAGACTCAATCACACCCAGAACATATTGAAGATCAATTCAACTCCGAATTTCAATTTCCATCTCTTTCGCAATGAAGTTTGCTAGGACTGAATGGATAGAAAACTAATGCCCTTGGAAATTCCAAAGCCGTCTTCTCATCAATCCACTTGTTCTTCTCATACATTGCTACTTGAGCATCTTGATAGGCTACCATATGATCAAATTAATGTTTTGATTGCCATTCTATATGCTCAATTTGATGATACATTTCGTGCAAACGATTCCCAATGCTTTGAAGTTCTTCTTCAATCTTTTACAAACGACTAAATAACATGTTTGTACTAACTGTAATAAAACCATTAAAATAAGGTTGAGGAGCTTTGGGGGATTTGTTTCTTACCTCATTTCCATGATTTCTTCTTTCCATTGCTTCCAAACTCCTCTTAACTCCTCCAAAATGGATTGCTCTGGTCGAAATTAAAGTTTCTATGTGATTGGGGATGAAGTTAGGGCAATTTATAGGGAGATTTCGTGTGAAAAACTGAAGAATTTCGGTTTTCACACGATCCTGTAACTGGCGTGCTTATGCACTGCAATCTGGCGTCTAGGCGCCAGATCATCGATACGTGCAGGTTATTCTGGCGCTTAGGCGCCAACTTTTGGCGCCTAGGCGCCGGAACCTCGATCGACTCTGATTCACCTATCATCAAATTTACAAAGTTTCAGTCTTAAAAATAGGTCTAATCAAAGGGTGTGATCAACACACAAACATCGATAAAGATAAATTTAAATCACAAATAATCATAATGATAACAAAATGGGTTGCCTCACACAAAGCGCTTGGTTTAACGTCGTCAGCCCAACCTAATCAGTTGAATTAATCAGGTAGACTCAGTTCGTAAACCTCTTTGTAATTTAGTTTCATTTCTTCTATATAAGGCTTCAGTCTTAATCCGTTAACTTTAAATATTTTTTCAGTTTTGGGATCTTTAATATCCACAGCTCCATAAGGGTATACTTTCTCAATAATAAATGGTCCCATCCATTTAGATCTTAATTTTCCAGGAAAATTCTTAAACGAGCATTAAATAGTAATACTTCTTGCCCATGCTTAAATATTTTTCTTGAATTTTGTCATGCAATTTCTTCATTTTTTCCTTATAAATCTTCACATTTTCATAGGACTCATTTCTTATTTCTTCCATTTCATTCAGTTGTAATAATCGTTTATCTTACGCGAGCATTCAAATCATAATTGAACTCCTTTATCGCCCAGTAAGCTTTATGTTCCAGTTCAACAGGTAAGTGACAATGTTTACCATAAATTAACCGATAAGTTGACATTCCGATAGGTGTCTTATAAGCTGTTCTATAAGCCTATAATGCAGAATCAAGTCTATCAACCCTGTGAGTTCTTTTAGGATTACAGTTTTTTCTAATATTCTTTTAATTTCTCTGTTTGAAACTTCAGCCATTCCACTTGTTTGTGGGTGATAAGCAGTAGAAATTCTATGTTTAATTCTGAATTTTTCCAGTAATGATTGAATTCTTATATTTCCGAAATGACTTCCCCCATCTGTGATAATTACCCTCAGCATTCCAAATCTTCTAAAAATCATCTTCTATAAAAATTTCGAAACACTTTTGGAATCACAGTTTGGTAAGGCTACAGCTTTGATCCACTTTGAAACATAACCAACTGCTAATAAAATATAAATCTTTTCAGATGATGGTACAAAAGGTCCCATAAAGTCTAAACCCTATACATCAAAAATTTCAATTTCTAATATATAGTTTAGAGGCATTTCATCTTTTCTGGATATATTTCCCATTCTTTGACATCGATCACAAGTTTTCACAAAATGTCCAACAACTTTAAATAATGTAGGCGAATAGAATCCAAAATTTAAACTTTTAAATGCAGTTTTATCCACTCCAAAATGTCCTTCAAATTCAGAATCATGACATTTTTGAATTATTGCAAAAGTTTCTTCATAAGGTATACATCTTCGAATCATAGAATTTCTTCTTATTTTAAATAAATGACGATCTTCCCAAATATATGATTTAGAATCGTTCTCGAATTTCTTAGCATATTTGTTATTCAACCCATATAGTAAAATAATGCTAACCAAATAGTTAACTATATCTGCATACCAAGGCATTTGTAATCCTTGAATAACGTATAACTGTTCATCAAGGAATTTCTCATTTATATTTTCTTCATAAATCTTCTCACTATTAATTTTTATTCTTAATAAATGATTAGCAATTTGGTGACAGCTACTTTTTTGTCCATTATTTGAAAATCAAAATCTTGTAAAAGTAAAACCCATCTGATCAATCTAGGTTTAGCATCCTTTTTAGACATTAAATACTTAATAGCAGAATGATCAGTATGTACAATACATTTTCATTCCAAGAAGATACAGTCTAAATTTATCAAAGGCATATACTATTGCTAAAAGCTCTTTCTCAGTAGTAGTGTAATTTCTTTGAGTTTCATTAAGAGTTTTACTATTGTAATATATAACTTCGAAAATTTTCTCATATTTTTGTCCCAATACAACTCCAATTGCATAATCACTTCATCACACATTAATTCAAAAGGTTTACTCCAATCGGTTGCAACAATAACAGGTGGAGTGATTAATTTTTCTTTTAGAATATTGAACGCGTTCAGACAATTTTCATTAAATTTAAATTTAGCTTCATTTTCTAATAAATGGCAAAGAGGTTTAGCAATTTTAGAAAAATTCTTTATATATCTCCTATAAAATCCAGCATGACCCAGAAACTTCTCACATCAGTAACGGTAGTAGGTGGTTGAAGTTCAGCAATAATTTTTACTTTTACCTGATCAACTTCCATACCCATTTGTGAAATTTTATGTCCAAGTACAATTCCTTCTGTGACCATAAATTAACATTTTTCCCAATTTAGAATCAAATTTGTTTCTTCACATCTTTTCAAAACTTTCATTATATTTTCCAAGCAAGACTCAAAAGAAGTTCCAAATACTGAAAAATCGTCCATAAATACTTCAATTCCTTTATCAATTAAATCAAAGAATATTGACATCATACACATTTAAAAAGTTGCAGGTGCATTACATAATATGAAAGGCATTCTTCTAAAGGCAAATTTTCCATAAGGACTTGTAAATGTTGTTTTCTCTTGGTCCTCAGAAGTAAGGGGTAATTGATGATAACCAGAATATCCATCCAGAAAACAGAAATATGAGTGTCCAGCTAATTTATCCAGCATCTGATTCAAGAAAGGTAAAGGAAAATGATCCTTTCTAGTGACGTTGTTTAATTTTTGATAGTCGATGCAAATTCGCCATCCAATAACTTGTCTTGTAGGGATTAATTCATTTTTATCATAGACAATGACAGTTTCTCCTCCTTTATTCAAAACACAATGAATAAGACTTACCCATTGACTATCCGAAATAGGATAAATAATTCCAGCATCTAAACATTTCAAAATCTCTTTTTTAACAACCTCTTTCATAATTGGGTTCAATCTTCTTTGAGGTTCAATAGTGGGTTTACAATTTTCTTCCATTAAAATCCTATGCATACAGATTGAAGGGCTTATTCCTTTTATATCTGCAATAGTCCAACCAAAAGCTTTCTTATAATTCTTTAGAACTCCTATTAATTTTTCTTGTTGATCTTTGCTTAGTTCTGAAGATATAATCACATGTAAAGTTAATAAATTTCCAAGAAATGCATACTTTAAATGTGCATGTAACATTTTTAATTCCAGTTCAGGGGCTTTTTCAATTGAGGGTAAAAGTATATCATTTTTAGTTATGTCTAAAATTTCCCAATTTTCATGAATATAATGAGTTTCTTCGGATAAATTTTCTTCATTTACTTGTTCAATTTCTTCAGCTAATGACTCATTATATAACACAGATCATTTTCTTCAGAAATGACCTTACATTTTTCTTTATAATGTTTTTCAATTATATAATAAAAAAGATCCATCATATAGCATTTTTCTTTGTCACGATATCTCATTAATTTCTGAACATTAAATGTTATTTCTTGATCATTAACTCTCATCATTAATTCTCCTTTTTTCACATCAATCATAACACGTCCGGTAGCTAGAAAAGGTCTCCCTAAAATAATAGGTATTTCTTTATCTTCTTCCATATCTAGTACAATGAAATCCACATGAATGATAAATTTATCTACCTTAACATGAACATCCTCTATAACTCCTTTAGGATAAGTGATAGATTGATCAGCCAACTGAAGGGTTACAATGGTGGGAGAAATCTCTCCTAAATTTAACCTTCTAAAGATTGAAAATGGCATGAGATTAATACTTGCTCCTAAATCACATAAAACTTTTCCACAAAATTTTTCTCCAATAGCACATGGTATAGTGAAACTTCCAGGATCTTTAAGTTTCTGAGGTAGTCTCTTTTGAATTATTGCACTACATTCTTCACTTAATGCAACAGTTTCATAAGCTTCAAATTGCCTTTTCTTACTTAAAATATCCTTCATAAATTTTGCATAGCTGGGCATTTGTTCCAAAGCTTCAGCAAAAGGATTGTTGATGGTAAGTTTCTTAAAAATCTTAAAGAACTTAAAAAGTTGATGGTTAAGCTTCTGCTGTTTTAGTCTTTGAGGAAAAGGTGGTGGTGGTCTTTCAACTTTCACTTCAATAGGAATTACAATCTGATTTTTACTTGGCGAAAGAGTTTCTTTAGGTTTTTCAATCTCTTCAACTTCTCTCTCTTTTTTAATTTCATTCTGAATTTTCTCTTTTAATTCCTTTCCACTTCTAAGTTGTACAGCTTTTGCTTATTCATGGTCTTTTCCCATTTCTTTTGGATTAATTTTGACATTGCTAGGCAGTTTTCCTTGAGTTCTGTAATAAATAAAATTAGCAATTTGACCCATCTGATTCTCAATATTTCAAATAGCAGTGTTTTGACTTTGTAGCTAATTACCTAGTTGTAAGATCAATTCTTCTACAGATAACCTTTTCTGTTGATCGTTAAAACCAAGATGGTAAGTTGGTCTAAAGTTTGAATTTCCTTGATTGTTCCAATTTCCAATTGGATTAACTTGATTATTACTCCATTGTTGATGTCCATTATTCCAATTAAAATTAGGATGATTTTTCCAACCTGGATTATAATAATTTGAATAAGGGTTGTTATTCTTACTAGCAATAGATTACAAAGTTTCCATTGTTTGAGAATCATCATTATTTGCAGAATTTTCATTACTTACTTGCGACATATTAATAGCAAAATTATTTAATTTTTTAGATATCGCAGCCACTTGTGAAGCTAAAATAGAAAAGGCTTCATTATCTTGAATACTTGCCATTCTTTTAGGATTAACCATTTCAGAAGGCCATTGAAAATTGTTGTTAGCATTTTTTCAATTGAAGTATAAACTTCTTCAAATGTCTTAGCCATTAAAGAACCACCAGCAGCAGCATCTATAATAGATCTAAGTGATCCAATAAGTCCATTGTAAAATGTTTGAATAATTAACCAATCTGGTAAAGCATGATGAGAACATTTTCTTAAAAGTTCTTTAAATCTTTCCCATGCTTCATAAAATGTTTCTCCATCAAATTGCATAAATGAATTAATATCATTTCTTAATTTAGCAGTTTTAGAAGGAGGAAAATATTTAGCAAGGAATCTTTGTGCCATATCTGCCTAAGTTTTAATAGAACAAGTTGCTAATGAATTAAGCCACATCTTTACTTTATCTTTTAAGGAAAAAGGAAAGAGTCTAAGCCTATTCGCATCATTAGAAACATTATTATATTTAAAGGTAGCACAAAGTTTTAAAAAACTAGCAAGATGTAAATTTGGATCCTCATTTGGTGTTCCCCCAAATTGGTTAGTTTGAACCATTTGAATAATAGAATGTTTAAGTTCAAAAGAATTAGCATCTACAGCTGGTATTTGAATACTGATATGAAGTTCATCTGCTGTAGGCATAATCCCTTAATGGTTTATAAACATTTTGTTCATCGATTTCTATTGGATTTTGATTATTGTTATGTAAGTTAGCCATTTCCTGATATTTTTGAATTTGTTTTCCTTTTCTAATTCTTTTAATTGTTCTTTCTAATTCAGAATCAAAAGGTAATAATCCTTTAGATCCAGAAGTACGCATAAAAATAAATTAAAATCTTTTTGGTATTTTTGTTTTTATATTTGTTTTTGTATTTTTATTTAAAGAAATAAAAGTGTATAAATTATTTTAATTTGAGAAATGTAAAAATTTGTCTTTTTAACTTTCTTCCTTATCTTTCTCTTTCTTCCCCGGTAACGGCGCCAAGAACTTGGTGCGACTTTATATATACTTAAGTAAGATTTTATGAATTTATATTTTAAATATTTATAATAATTTTTGTAAAAGTCACAATTTCAAACGCAAGTATACGTATCGTTACAAGTAATACAGGGCTTTATCGAGTCTCGGTTATCGATCCACGAGGGAAGATTTTGAGAAAATTAACAAATATTTTAGATTTTTCTAATTAAAAGTAATTATTATTTTTATTTCTTTTCAAAATTCAGATTTTAAATTAAAAATTTTTACTAAATGAAAGTAAGCAGTAATTAAAGTAAAAATTAATGTAAGTTTAAATAAAACAACTTTCTTCTTTTTCAACTAATCCAAGATTTTTCAGAATAATTATCATTTGTGGAGAACTTAGATTATGGTATCATACCAAATAGAAGCATTTCTATTTTTTACCCTTTGGTCTAGGTATAAAGAACGTTTGCTAATCTATAGATCGGTTCGGGATGTTTTATTGGTAGAATGGGTTACTCTAGGCTCACACTACTAGATGTCCAAGGGTGGCTATGGTCGACCCTACCAGTGACTCGTTCCCTTTCTATAGATCAAATTATTAGAATTTAGTCTGTCACTCTAAAAAGTAATTAATTCTACGCCCAATAAATAATATCTTCCTATTTATTTGCACTTCACCTTGAATAACCCACATAAAACCTTCGACTACCCAAGGATTCATGTGATACCTACTAGCTAAGAACTCATCCCTGGATAGGTCTCATAATTCTTTAACAGGTTTTAACTATTTAAATGGCCAGTTTAAAAAGTAAATTAAAATCATGTATTAATATCAACACAATTTTTATAAATGTTTTAAGTTAAATTCTCTAACAAAATTCAATTATCTTATTATCTTTTCATAGTTGAAGGAGAAAGAAAACTAACTACTCAGAACACATTGAATTCACACATCAAAACATATTTATAAAACTTTGAAACAAGTTACAAATACTTATTTGGAATGTTCCTTCAAGTGATCCGCTGACTCCTACTGACTCCAATGCAAGGTACAAGATTTTAACAGCAACTATACTTGAAAACTCACTCTTAACATTCAAAATAAACTCACTAAATACTAAAGAAAGTGGCTCCCTAAAAGTGTAAGAATTCTAAAAGGGGGACTAAAGAATGCGTGGAGGCTGTATGTTGCTAGAAGTGACTTTAGGGTGCACTTTTCTCTGTAGAATTGACTCCTATTTATAGAGCTTCAAATTTGACCAGGGGTTGCTTAAGGAACCTCTTCAAAATTCGTCCAAATACAATGTATCTTCTAAAAGGTAACTATCACACCTAGGCGCCGAAATCTGGTGCCTAGGCACCGGAGTCCGTGACCAGCTCTTCGCACCTCTTCACTTTGGATCACACCTCTTAGCGATTAAAACTATTTTTCTGTGTCCAGATGCATTGTATCACATGTCCTATGTATTAGGACTAAATTACAGTCTTCTAGAAGGTCTAATAACCGCTTAACACTGTTAAAATAAATGCCCAAATTCATCAAAAATCTTGTCTGCGTCTGTATCGAGCTGGCGCTTAGGCGCCAGATTCTGGCGCCTAGGCACCAATCCTATAATTTCGATATCCTTGCTTTTTAAGCTCCAATTTTGCTCATTTTTACTCATTTTTCCTTCTTGAACTTTTTTTTTATCACCTACATCCAAAAACAAAAAAATACCTTTCATTAAAGCATAATATCATTAAGAATTGAATCATAAATGAGGCATAAAATTAAGTATTTTTCAAGTGGATCAGCTACCAAGATTCTTGAGTTTTTGAGGAAGCTTTTTCTGAATAATTGCGCTACACTCCTCACTGAGTGCAACAGTCTCACTATCTGTAAATTTTCTTTTCTTATTTAATTTATCCTTCATAAACTTCACATAATTGGGCATTTGTCCTAAGGCTTCAATAAAAGGGATGTTTACAGATAATTTTTTAAGGATTTCCAACAAATTTAAAATTATTTTTACCCTCTTTTGTTGTTTCAATCTTTGTGGAAAAGGAGGTGGCGGTCTTTCAACAATAATTTTCATTGGTTTAAGTGGATATTCTAAATCTGGATATATGTTATCATGTCCTTTATCAGTTTCCACGACCTCTTTTTCAACTTCAATGTCTTTTGCACCCTTGATTCCAACTCTTTTCTACTTCTTAACTGTATAGCCTTAAATTGTTCTTTATTTTAATCATATGGGTTAATCTCAACATTACTAGAGAAAGTTCCAGAAGGTTTACTACTAAATCTAGTAGTAATATACATCAATTGATTTTCAGTATTTTTAATAGCAACTCTTTGACATTGCAATTGGGTCCCTTGACTTTGCAACAGTTTCCCTTGACTTTACAATTGATTACCCATATTTAATATCAATTCTTCCATAGATAACTTCTTCTCCTTGAATTTTGGGTTACTATTAAATCTTGAAGGATAAGAAGGTCTATAATTTTTGTTTCCCTGATTGTTTGAATTTCCTAATGGGTTCACAGAATTCTTCCCCCACTACAGGTTAACTGCAGTAGTGTTATTATTCCAGCTTGAGTATGGGTGGCTCTTCCAAGTGGGATTATAATAATTAGCATAAGGATTGTTGGGTCTATTATTTATAGTATTCAATGTTTCATAAGATGACTGAGAATCTACTATTTTCCCAATAAATTTTCTTCTAACACCTGAGGCATTTGAGAATAGTTCATACCGTATTGATTTATTTTCTTTGAAATTGTAGCAATTTGAGAAGACAACATAGATATTGCATCGGAATCATGAATACTAGCAACTCTTTTTGGATTTACCCATTCTGAGGGCCATTGAAAATTGTTAGTAGTCATTTCTTTAATTAAAGAATATGCCTCATCAAAAGGTTTTGACATCAATGATCCACCAGCAGCAGCGTCAACAATTGATCTAAGAGATCTCACTAATCCATTATAAAATATTTGAATTATTAACCAATCTGGTAAAGCATGATGTGGACACTTCCTAAGAAGATCTTTAAATCTTTCCCATGCTTCATTTATTGATTCTCATTCAAACTGACAAAAAGATGTAATATCATTTTTATGTTTAGCAGTTTTTGAAGGTGGGGAATGTTTGGAAAAATTTTTTCGTGACAATTCCCCCCAAGTTCTGATAGATCCAGGTGCTAACAAATTTAACAATGCCTTAGCTTTATCCCTTAATGAAAATGGAAAAAGTCTAAGCCTGATAGCATCATTTGAAACTCCATCATATTTAAATGTAGCACACAGTTCTAGAAAACTAGCAAGATATAAGTTAGGATCTTCATTTGGTGTACCACCAAATTGATTATTTTGCATCATTCGGATAATAACAAGTTTAAGCTCAAATGAATTAGCAGCTACATCAAGATTTTGAATAGTTAAATGAATTTCATCTGTTATAGGGTTCACATAATCTCTTAAAGGTCTAAGTTGATGTTCATTTTCATGTATTTGATTATCAAGATTGTACGTCATTTTGCTCAAAATTTAATTTTTTTTTATTTTTGAAATTTTCTAATAGTACGTTCTAACTCTGAATCATAAAGTATTAAACTTTCAGATCTAAAACTACTCATACACAAATACGAGATAAAGCTTTTCAGTTACTACTAATTTATTATTGCCTTCCCAGCAACAATGCCAAAAAATTGATGCGGCGCCTGCATATACGAAGTAATCAATTTTTTTAAATAGTTTCAATTCAGTCACAGAATATAATCAGTTTAATAAGGCAACAATCAATCTATACACTAGTATACGTATGTAATACAGGGCTTTAGCGAAGTCCTGGTTTTTATCTCACAGGGAGGAAACAAACCTTAAAGCATATCATAGAAACCCAATTCAAATTGTAAAGCACTTAATATATTGCCAAAAATGTTACAATTTAACGATGCTAGAGATTTCAAAATCACTAAATTATGTTCTAAGCTTCAAATTAAAGTAACTACTACTATAATCAGTTTTTATAATGCATGGTTCAAATTTAGAGAAAGTGTCCTCCCCCTTACAATGATATTATGGTGAGTGAATGATAAAGATTTGTAAGATTCATGTATTGTGCCAAATATGAGCATACCTTTTCTTTACCCTCATCTGAGTGCTATAAAGAACATTAGCTAATCCTAGGTTTAGTCCCTAAATTTGTGGTTAGGCTAGGAGGATACTGACTCTCACTCTAGAGCTCCCACTTCCCTTTGCCTGAAGGCTAACTCTCGCTTTAGTTTCCAAACACTAGAACCAAATTGGGGATTTTAGTTTGTCACTCTAAAATCTCCAATTATACACCCAATAAACATATTTCTCTATTTATTTGCACCTAACCCCCATGAACTTCACCATCCATGGAATTTGAATGTAAACTCCACTTATGTTGTTGAAAGCATAGCCCTTTCGGATCGTATGTTTCACAACATATTTTAACAATTCAATTAGCCAGATCGAAAAGTAAATGAAGAACGAAGTGGAAAATCATCACAATTTCTTATCTTTTATATGGCACATCCAATCTAAACTATCATATCACCATTTATCTTTGCAAGGATAAAGACAAAGAAAGCTACTCAGAATTCCTGAGGATGATACAAAAAAAAATTTATATATAAAAGGAAAGTCATACAAACTATGAAAAGTAAATACAACTTATCTTAATTTCTTCCCCAAGCAAATCCATTGAAGTTCCTTTAAATATCCTTCTTTATTTTCAACAACACATGATTCTCTCTTGGAATAGTAGGGAAGAAGTAATCTCTCACTTTCCCTCTCCTCCTACAGCTTTTTTGAGAAGAATCCCTCACAAAACAACACTAAACACCAAACCCTAGGCTCTAAACTCTCTCTAAAGGCTTCCTTTTCACTTAGACGCACTACAAAGACTCTCTAACCCAACACCACCATCAATTATGGCGTTCAAAACTAGTTAAAATTATATAGGAACGAATTTCTGAAGATTGCCTTAAGAATCCCTCCAAAAGTCGTCCAAATACATTCAATCTAGCCTCCACCGACATTGGGCACCGTGGGTGCTAGATAGGGCGCTGTCGACACTCTATTGTGTGATTTAATTCTTGGCTCTTTGGAAAAAAGCACCGTCGGCGCCTGAACTTAAAAAAATTTGATTTTTGCTTTTTTCACTCCAAATTTGTTCCTTTTCGTTTCTTTTTATCCATTTACCTAAAATCATCATACCTTCAGTAAAACATGAAAAATAACTTCCATTAAACTGTAATATCACCAAAAATGAGTACAAAATATATATGAAAAATCAAACATATTTTTGGTGCATCAGTATCCCCTGACAGATATCTCTCCAATCCCTCACAAATAAGAAAGTGGAAAATACAAAAACCTAACTCTACACTAAAACTCCTCTACCTTATTGGACTTCCCAAGTCTTCAAAATGTTCAGGAGCCTCCCCTTGAATTGCGTAGGTCCTCTTTTAACTCCCAAAGTTAAACTGAAATAACTGCAGAAATTGATCCTGACAGTTCGGGCGCATAGAAGCCATAAGGCTGGCTCCTAGGCTCCAAGCTCTTTTTCTTGGTCGACTGGGTTCATGCACCTAGGTGCCACAAGGATGACGCCAAGGAGGTTGGAAGGAGAGCCTTGGTGCCCAAAGACTAGCGTGTAGGCGCTAGTTTACTGGTCCCTAATTTGCTTCATTTCACCTCCGCTTCGATCCATTTCAGCTTCTCTTTTCTCCATGTGTCCTACCTTTTATACTTGCAATAGAAACAAAAAAAAAATCTTTTTTTAAGTGCAATTTCATCCATAAAGAATTGTAAAAACTAAAGGAATTTAAGCATGCTTTAGGACACTTCAAAATCTCTCTAACTTAAACGTTACTTGTCATGAAGTAACACTAACATTTTAAAATAAAAGTTATTAATTTAAGGGAATGGACTTCATTAAAATTATCCACAAATTTGTTTCAGGAAATATATAAAGTACATTTTTAAATTAACTCTAGCAAACAAGTCTATCCCTAGGGTATGAGTAAACCTTTCATCTAACTCAGAAAACCTGTTTATCATTTCAATTTACAAAAGAGTAAATGCTTGCTAACTAAAATATTTTAGATGGTATAAAAATAAAACTTAAGAACTAATTTAAAAAAAGAAAAAAAAACTTACACATTCACTTTGAATTTATATAAGCTTGGGAATGTAGTAATGTTTCAACTTTAAAAAGAATTCAATGAAACCAATTTTTGATTACTTTTCTCCTCAAGCTTCATCTCCCTTTAATACTTTCTTTTTAATATCTTTTTATCTTGCTTTAAGATATTTATTTCAATCCTTATCTTTAGACTATAGAGGATTACTATATCTGGATAGTCATTTAACAATTTTTTATTCCATTGTTAACACTCTAAAGTGAAACCTATCACACTTTTTCACCTTTTCTTTTAATTTTTTTCAAAAATAAATGTGTAACACTTAAAATTTATATTTTAAAGAGATGCTTAGTTCTTATGAAGTGTATATCAAAAACATTTGGGTTAAAAAATAAGTAACTCTTTGTAAAAGTAAATAGTGAAATCTTTTGTCTACTAGTTAAGCTATAAGTTCACTACACACTAGTCTAGACTTATTTACGTAGAATGTAAAATAAAAATACTATGTTTTTTGTTACACAAAATTGTAATGATTTCAAATTAACACCACAAAAATTACTTTTTAAAACCTAAAAATCTGAAATGTAGGTAACTAAGGACAATTAAATTTAAGCTTTTAAACTTTTTCCCCCTCCCCCAAACTTGACTTTTGGCATATGTATCAATGCAAAATTGAAATATTAGTAGGGAAACAGAATTGAATTACTTTCTACCACATGAGTCTGTCATAAAACAATATGCAGATATAAACAGAAAATACAAGTATGCAACTCAATTCAACAGGTTTAACATAAAATTTGCAATAAGAAGAACTACAATATTACAATAGATAAGTTTACATAAAGTTTATAGCAACAATAAATACTATTGCAGTACATCCATAACATTAAAAGTAAGAGAAAATGTACTGTACAACAAAAAAAGACTACAAGAATACTGCATAAGAGAAAATAAAGACATTATTACATCTGTATCACAATAAAATTCTAATCCTCATCCTCATCCTCATCATCATCATTAGCATTATCACAAACTTCCACATCTGCTTCCTCCTCCGAATCCTCCTCCACTGCCCTACTCTACTCATATAGCTAGGAAGGAGGATATGGAGGAAACTTGACTCTTTTGTCACCCCCAATCCACTTGTTCGTCTATACATTTCTATTTGAGCTCGAAACTGGGCAAGATCGTCAAATCACCATTTGTTTTGCCTCTCCAAGTGTGAAAAATGCTCTTTGAATCTGTATACCTCGCCATATAGAATTGTAATATCATCCCCTACTTTTCAAAATGTGGAGCAAATGTATCCCTTAAAGTAAGAGGACGTGTTGGATAAGAAGTAGAAGAACTAGGTTACCCCTCATATGATTCATTTCCAACAATAACATACCAACTATATAACTCAATTTTTTTTGCTGAGATTGGCTTTAAGGGACGAAGCATTTCCTCCTCACTACTAAAATTAACTCCATCATGTTAGCATAAGGAAAAGATAATAGATGGATGTCATAAACTAAGATTTGATCCTACCTCTATGGTTTTGACTATAGAATAATGGATGATAAAACCAAAATTAATAGGATTATCTTTCTGGATACAATAGTTTAAAAGGGCATGATCCATAGTTACTTCACTCGTGTTTTTCAATGGAAGTATTTTAGCTGAAATGAAGAAATGGTAAGCCTCGGATATTCTATTTAATTTAGAGCCAGAAAATGACCTAAACTGAAGTGGTTTGACTTATTTTATCAAACAGGAAGGTCAGGCGCCTAAGCTTTGCAATAGTGGCGCCATGGCTGACACCAAGACGCCCGTACACTTCCCGTCACTTTGGTGCCAAGGGTACTGAGAACTATTTGCACGACCCAAATTTTTTCCCGATCATTTAAATTGAATTTTAAAATCCTCCCAAAGTCTTTAATCATGTAATTAAATGAGGTAATCTTTTTCTCCTTCTCATCACACCTCCCTTCATTACTTCCAATTTATAACAAAATCTCTTTCCAATGAACTACTGGGTGCTTTTAGATATTATTATAATCTCAAACCTATGGACAAGATTATCTCTGATATATTTGCTTATGTGTTGCCAACCTTAGGTATTGCTTCATCCCCTAAGGTATGCACCTCTAACAGTAAATAAGAATAATGTCGAGATCATCCTCATGTTCCCATACAAGTTGGTTTATCGGATCTAATTGATGAAAAACAAGGCCAGATAAAAAAAGTAAAAGAAATGAGATGGATCTATTATATGTCCAAAATCATCATGTGTTTAGTAAATCTTTGAGTTACATTAAGAGCTAAGATGTAGTAGACTAGTTAATCCAACTACAACGAGAGATCAAATACAAGTCTAGTCACAACAAGAAGCTAAGAAATCCCCACGTCATGACTCATATAAATCAAGTCAATTAATCACAAACCTAAAAAATTAACAAGTAACATCAAACAAACCATTCTACAACAAATAATAACACATCACACTATAACAAAAACAAACTTGGGTTGCCTCCCAAGAAACGCTTGGTTTAACGTCATCGGCGTGCTGAATGTAGTTGCTTACTCAAGTTGTAATTAAGATCTCATTAATTATATGCCTATTTAGGGTTTAAGTCTTTGTCCATTCACTTTAAACGCCCTGCCACTTTTAGGATCCTTAATATCAGTTGCATCCAAATGATAAAATTTAATTATAGTAAATGGCCCTGACCACCTAGACTTAACTTTTCCAGAAATTAATTTAAATCTTATATTATATAGTAAAACCTTCTGTCTAGGTTCAAAATCTTTCCTAAGACTCTTTCAATCAGGCTAACACAATGAAATCAATAGGGAAAATGAATTTATCAACTGTGACTAAAACATCTTCTATAACTCTATTTGGATAAGTGATCAATCGATCAGCTAACTGGAAGGTTACAGTAGTATGAGACACTTTCCTAATCCTATCCTTCTGAAAATAGTTAATGGTATTAAGTTTATACTTACTCCAAGATCATATAAATCTTTTCCAAAAATTATTTCTCCTATTGTGTTGGAAATCATAAAGCTCATATGACCCTTAAGTTTATGAGGAGGCGTTTTCTGAATTATAGCGTTGTATTCTTGACTGAGAGCAATTGTCTCAAGTTCTCCATATGCCCTCTTCTTGTTAAGAATCTTCTTCATGAACTTTACAAAACTGGGAATTTTCTCTAGAGCTTCAGTAAAAGAATATTAATATTTAACTTCTTAAATACTTCTTAAAATTTTGAAAATTGTTAATCCAACTTTTGCTGTTGAAATCTTTGAGGGAATAAATGTGGTGGTTTTTTTAAGTTAATCTTTGTTAGGTAGACTGGTTTTTCTAGTTCCTTGGATACATTTTCCTCAAATTATTTAGTTTCCATACTCTCCTTTTTTACCTCAATCTCTTTCTAATCTACATCCTCAAAATCTCTTAAACTTCTTAATTGGACAACTTTAACATGCTCACTTTCTTCTCCTCAGAGTTAATCTCAGTGTTGTTACAAAGAGTTCCTTTGGGCCGATTGCTAAGTGAGTTAGCAATTTGTCCCAACGGGTTCTCTATATTCCTTATAGCTACACCATGACATTGCATTTGATTCCCCATTTGCATTACAAACTCCTCCAAAGACAACTTCTTCTCGTTAAATTGTGGATTATAGTTAAATCTTGGTGGATAAGAAGGTCTATAATTGATACTACTCTGATTATTCCAATTATTTAAATGATTTTCTTGGATATTTTCCCATTTTTAGTTTCCCTCGCCAGAATTTTTATTTCAGTTAAAATTAGGATGGTTCTTCCAACCTAGGTTGTAGAAGTTAGAATAATGTTTGTTAGATCTGTTGTTAATTGCATTTAAGGTCTCAAATGATGAAGTGCTAGAATCAACCTTTTTTCCAAATGAATTTTCCTCAATTACTGGAGGTACTTGATGTTGTCTCGTTCCAAATTGAACTAACTTCCTTGATATAGCTGCCACACTAGCTACCTTTCTATGAATTACCCTTTCAGAAGTTCATTAGAAAATGTTCGTAGCCATCTCTCCAATCAAAGAGTAAGCCTCATCAAATGGCTTTGACATGGATGAACTACTAACAACAACATCAATAATATAAGGATCCTACTAAATACTTGTAAAAACTTTTAATAATTAACCAAGCAAGCAGAGCATGATGCGGGCACTTTCTAAGAAGTTCCTTAAATCTCTCTCATGCCTCTTTTATCCACTCACCTTCATACTGGCAAGATGAAGTAATATCATTTCTAAGTTTAGCAGTTTTTTAAGGTGGAAAATACTTAGCTAAGAATTTTTGGGCTAAGTCAACCCAAGTCCTAATTGATCCAAGTGCTAATGAGTTCAACCACATTTTAGCATCATCCTTCAAGGAAAAGGGAAAAATCCTAAGTCTAACAACATCATTTGGTACGCCATTTAACAAAATGTAGCTCAAAGTTCTAAAAAACTAGCTAAGTGTAAAATTGGATCCTCAATCCTCTATATAGCTTGTTCCGCACCATTTAGATAATAGAAAGTTCCAATTCAAATGTTTTAGCTACTATGATAGAAGTTTGAATACATAAGTGCATTTCATCTGTCGTAGGATTAACATAATACCTTAATTTTCTATGAGAATTTCGATGTTCTTTAATTGGGATTTGGTTATCTAAATTATTTTGTAGACTTTTCACCATTTATTCTACAAGTTTGTGAAGATTTTTCTATTTTCTAGTTTTCCTAATAGTCATCTCTAGTTCTAAATCGTAGGATACAAGTCCTGTAGGTCCTGAACTTCACATGCACAACTAAAGGTTCAACTAGTAAGTTTAGCATAAACACACCTCACAAACACTCAAAAATAAATTTTTCCTTTTTAAAATTTTTTTAGAAAAATTTTCTTTCTTTTTTAATTAAAAAAACACTTACACAATGAACTACAATATGATTTTCCAAATCTAAGTCTTATAGGTTCAACTAAATTCTCAAGATCTTTACTATCACATCCTAGGCAACTGTGCTAGAAACTTGATCCTCCCTAGTGAATATCACAGTAATGTATATCCTCGACAATGGTACCAAAATCTTAATCCATTTCCTAGCAACGTGATTGAATTATTAAAATTAGATATTCTTGCACACAGGGGTTTCTCATGCAAGTATACAAACCTTTTCACTAATACAGGGCTCTATTGAGTCTGGGTTGTTGATCCCACAGAGAATGATGTAAAGAATCATTAAATAAAAGTTTTAGTCTACTACTTTTTAGTCTAAGTTTGGAATTTTGATTAGGTGAAAGTCTACTACTTACTACTACACTATTTCAATTAATTATAATGTTAAAACCGGCCTAACTTCATTGGATAGGTGATTATCAAGATATAAAAACCATCACTTACAATGAATTATGTGGTGTGTAGAATCATAACACTTAGAAATTTTAATAGTGACAAATAGGAGCAATTATCTTCTTTACCCTTTCCTAGTGCATAAAGAAATTTTGTTAAACTAGTTTAATTCCTTAAACCCCAATTTGAACCCATCAAAGCCTATTTCCCAATCTATTTGCACTGCCTATAGTTTACTTGCATAATACTCTATAAACGATGTGAATACTCTAATGTTCCTCCATCACTCTTCCGAGTCATAATGAATCAAAACAAATATTTACATTTCATATGGCCAGTATGAAAAGTAAACTAAGATTTAAAGATTACTCATTATATTGATGTTTAAAGATCAATTCTATAAGTGTCCTAATATCATACACATCCAACTTATTCATCACAAGAGAAAGGTAAGAAAGATATTCTCACGGTGCATGAAGAAAACACCACAAATCATCATCTTGTAACAAGGAAAATCCATTAGAATTGTGTTTACAAATATTACAAGACAATAGAGAACAAAATACTTAGCTTTTTCCATGAGAAAAAGAGATGAATATTCCTCCCAATAAGGTCTCAAAGTGGTCCTTGCAATGCTGAGAATATCCCCTTCCAAAATTTTCTCCAATCCCTCTCAAATCTCTATAAGAAAGTGGACAATACATAACCCTAAATCTACACTATGACTCCTCAAACTTCTTGGACTTCCCAAGTCTTCATAATGTTCAGGAGCCCCATCTTGAACTGCCTAAAATCCTCCTTTAACTTACAAAGTAGTACTGAAATAACTGTAGAAACTGACCCTGGTAGTTTAGGAGCCTAAGCGCCACAGGGCTGGCTCCTAGGCACCAAGCTCTCTGTCTTGGTCGTCTAGGTTCGGGCACCTAGGAACCATAATGATGGCGCCAAGGCGCTTGAGTGGAGCGCCAAGGCGCCCATAGGTTGACACCTAAGCGTAGTCTGCTGGTCCCCAATCTTCTCTGTTTTGCCTCCATTTCGCTCCATTTCAGCTCTGCCTAAACTCCATGTGTCCTACCTATTATACATGAAAAAAAAGCACAGAAATACCTTTCTTTAAATTGCAATTTCATCCATAAATAGGTGTAAGAAGTAATGAAATTTAAGCATGCTTTAAGACACATCACCTCCTCCCACAAGTTACTACAATATCCATTCCTGGTGGGCTACAAAGGGATAAAGACTGACGCGAGTAGGCAAGACTGGGGTATTTTTCTGGGAGGTCTAGAGGAACCACCAAGAGAAACAAAAATTCTAGGAAAATCAATCGTCCGCCCTATAATGATCGACAAACTTCAATACCTTTCAACCATGATTCGATGGGGAGTTTGAATGGTGGATTACCTTGGGATGACTCTCTCCTCACCAGCGCAAGATCCACAAAAGGGCAGCAAAATTTATCCTGCAAAAATCTTGGTCATCACGCTTTCAAGTAATTACAAGATATGTGACGGGAGGAGAAATCAATCAGGACTATTATCCACTACAAAAAAAACCCAATGTAAGAGAACGAAAAAAAATAAGAGTCCACCATCCGAAGCGCTATGTTTAAGTTGGTTTTTTTGTAATCCAAGGGCTAACCCGTGAGCAAGCCTCTATGAAGGCCAATGTCTCAGGTGAAACAAAAAATTTCGCAATAAGCCCAAGTGGCAAAGATAATCACAAAAAGGCAAAAAAGTTTCATTTCATTAATATGTAAAGAATTAATATTCTTTCATGTAACACAACAAATCCTTTGAGGCTAAAAAAGTGGGAGGAAAAGGATGCTCTCTTATCTGTAAGGCGCATAACGAGTAGCTAATCCCTCCTCACCACTTGAGTTGCCCTTCCCTTCGGAGGCTCCATCCGGTTTTTTAGGGATCAATGTTGAGAACTCGTAAGAGTTGGAGTACTTAGGGTTAATCGAGCTATGACTAATATATTTATAGGAAATCACATGCCCCGCTTAAGCTTGGACACGGAAGAGGAAAATTTCTCCTCCAGCTCGACAATCTTCTTCTCCAAGGCAGTTACGATACTAATGGATTTCTGGTTGACCCTCTCAGATTTATTAAACCTGAACAACAGGAGGTTTCGATCATCTCCGAGCCTCTTCATGTTGAGCTCCAGGGAGGCCTCTTTCTTTTAAACTCCATCCAACGATTCTTCCTGATCGAGCACATCAAACCCTAAAAATTGGGTGCCCTGATCCACCATTACGTCATCACAGACCGACATTCCGAAGAAGGTCCCGATGATTAAAAATCCCCAAGGTACGACCAAGCACCTTGGACCACAACAAAGCCAACAAGGCGGCGGGTAGATCTCTTATCTCCTTTGTCAGTGGGAACCATTCCAAGGAGCAATCCAACATGACATATTATTCGTCGGTCCGCTACCATTTCTTATCGGCACTCCTGCGCACAGGCTCTCAATTAAAAACCTCATTGCTTCTCTTCAAGAGAGGAGGAGGTATGACCTCTGTATCCTCTATCGGCTCCTTCCTGCATCAACGTATCACTACACTCTTAGAGAAAGGTGAGGCCTGATTTCCAGAAGAAGAGATTGACGCCCCAAATGAGGAACTGGCCAAAGCGGTGGAAGTGGTCTAAGGCTTTGTCTCTCTCAGAAAAAGTGACGTAAGACGAAGCCCCAACTCGCGAGTCCAATGAAATGTTGGCACCTGCCATTGTGCTAAATGGTGTGTTTACTCTCGAAGAAGAAGGGTCGAAAGGAAGGATCTCATTTGGGATTCTCTCAGAGACAAAAGCTCTTCTATCCCCTTTCCATACATCAACAGAATGAGAAATAAATTTTTGGGCAATAGTAATAACCTTACCGGTAACCTTATCTTGAATAATAGCATTACAAATATATGTGGAAAAAAGGTATATTTGGGCTATACTGAGAGGGGGTGGGTCCTCATGCCCTACTAAGTTACCTGATTATGTGAGACGTTCAGCTTTTGCATTTGGTGACCAGATTTTCATTTTACGCCTTCGTCGAGATATGCTCTACAATGTTCTAGTCATGCTACTGCTCAACCATCATCTTACCCGCCAATACACGGATAACCTTCGCCTCGATAGTGCATTGTGGAACCGAGAGGTGACAACCATTCAACATATACAAGGCAACAATCATGCTCTGCAAAAGAGACCTCAATTTCAACACCATACACCCTGACGACTAACTTTGGATTCCCTAGGCACCAGAACATGATATGACCAAGAACTTCTTCTTCCAATATTTTATTTTATTCTCCACTCCCACCATGTATAGTTCCTTGCCTAGGGAAAATATGCTATAAGACCTCATTGACCTTAAAAGAGAAAAAATATCTAAAGAAGTCGATCGACCACACAAGATTCTCCCCTTGATATTAACGAAAGTCATGATCCTCACTATGCAGTTCAACATCAATAGTGTGGGATAAACCCGTACATATTGAAGACAATTCAGAACTCACGACACAGAGTCATTCAGAGGCCATATTTGAATTGGTCTCAGTAGAAGTCTAGGTCATTACCCAGAAGATTTTTCACTCACATCGACCCGAGCAACTTCCAAAGACCAATGTTGTCATCGAGAACATACCTCCTCTGCAGCTATATCACCTCGTTCTTCGTCAGCAACGAAGATATGGTGCCCCTACCAAACCGAACAGAGTAGAGGAGTATTTGGGGGCCATCTCACATGATAAAAATAGAAGCAACCGGGGAACGAGAGGAGAAGAGAAGGCTTGGTCAAACCATTTGATTAGAGCAAAGTGAAAGGAAGTGGCCCCTTCTCCTATTTATAAAACGAGCGTGTAAAATGAAGCATTACATAATGATAAGTAGCACTCCAAAACATCATTTTAAATTTTATTAAAAAAATATTTTACTATGAATAAAATTATTATAGGTCTCGAATGAATTGTTTGATAAAAGGCTCTTCCATGACCTTATAAAGGACATGCCCCCTCAAATTCCAAAGAAACAACTCTCTGCAAACCTAATTTCACCCATCTGATTAGCTTCTCGGTTGAATCTTTCTATGGAAGAGAGTCTTAAGGCCTTCTCTCTCTCTCTCTCTCTCTCTCTCTCTCTCTCTCTCTCTCTCTCGTGCCCCGAGGTTCCTCTGCTTTCCTCTAGCAGCGTCTATGGAAGGATCGTGAAAACTGCTCCTTCCAGATCCTTTCCGCTCGCCTCGATCATAATGATCAGCTGGCCCTCAACTTTCGAGCTCAGACCAGCCTCCAAAGCCATTTGGTGAGGCCTCCTCAACAACTGACCTTCAACGTCATCAAATGAGTCGACTGCGTGGAGCAAATTAGGCTCAACCCTTGCATGTTTTTCCTTCGTCACCATTTTCTTTTTTGCGGAGTAGATTTGAAACCCTGCCTTCGCCAACCTTTGAGGATACACAATGATCTGATTCAAATTGTCAGTGATACGCTCTTCAACTGTAAAAAGTGAAAGTGACAACAAATGATACGAGACGTAGTTCATGCCCTTTTATAGAGCACACGGGGCACATAATCCCAAAGAAAGTCAAATGTTCAATCAATCCATGAATTTAATTCTAACAATTGTTTAATAAGTGTCTATATCTTTATTGTAGTTGTCGATATCGAGGAACACGAAAACTCGGGAAGCTAACATGTACTACTGCCGGACTAACATGAATCACAAAGCAACTAGACGGTCCAACAATCAACGACTGATCTCACGATTAGAATCAACTGACACGTTATGACAAAGGGTTCAACAAGCGGGCCATGATTGTAACCCTGACCTTCAGAAGTGCGTACAGAAACACCCTACTGCAAATGGCTGATTAACCCGTGGCGAGCGAGCTCGCCAAACGATCAAGCGCTTCGATCGACCGACACACAATTCAGAAGGCATAGTCTCCCCTCGGCTGATTGCCTTAATCAGGCAAACTCAGACAAGTCAACCCAGCCAATTACCGTCGCTAAAAATTCAAATTATAATACGGATATAGTATGAAATGTGTATAATTAATTATAGCATTAATCATATTAATAGCGGTTTTGATAACTGTTTCATCTTTTATGTAATTATAAAAAAAACGCTCATATAAATAGTTGGCCGAAATATAAATAAAGGGGACAGATTTGCTCTCCTCTCAAATTATTGACCCGTTCTACTCTATTTTCTCTCGTTGGCTCGGTTCTAACTCTCAAAATTTGTTCACAAAAGACAATATGAGATTTAACGGTGTTCAATGAAAAAAAAAACATAAAAAAAAAGAAATAATAATTTTGTACGATTATTTTTCTTAATTTTCTTAGAAATATTATTATTATTTTTTAAATAAATTATTTAAATAAAAAAATTAACAATTAACTTTTCCTTAATTATACTTGAGACCGCTAGCGTTACGCTGCAGCATAATTAATATTTCACTTTCTGCTCCGCAATGCGGGTTTTTAGGGTTGACGAGACGCTATAGCGACATTTCATCTAACTTATCCTAGGAACAGTGAATAATGCCGGGATCACTACAACTCGGATTCGGCGATGAAAATTTTCTAAATTTAATCAATAGTACGCAGAAAACTACAGCCTCTTTAATATATTTAGGGAAGTCGATGAAGATAGCCGAATGCAATGCCGAATTAAAAAATTAAAAGTAAATTAATTTTCAAATTCAATCAACATACTCCACCGGCAGTCGGCCGCCCCAAATTTCACTAAAAGTTGCCTGCCGATCCTTGACAAAAGCCACGACGATGTGACCTTTGCAAATCAATTATATGGGGTTGTATGGAATACATTTACGCATTTATATACATATCAATCTGTATTTACATACTTGTATCTAAATTTATTTTTTTTATTTATACATTCCAATTTTTTATATCACATATGAATAAATATTATATACATTTTAATAAAGTAAAATGCACATTTACATAAGAATTGAGTGGCATGAATGTGAACTGTCTTTTTTATATATAAATTGAAGTTAAATATTCCAAATGTAGATACACAAAAATTTGTGTGAAACGAATGTGATTCTTCTTATATATATATATATATATATATATATATATGATGCGTGCTAGAAAATTCGCGACGGTAGAGTAACAAATTATCGTCTTAGCGTTGTACGAGAATTCAACACGCACGCAGATGAAAATAGAGCAAACGAGTGACTCCGGAAGTTTTTACGTGGAAAACCAGTAAAGGGAAAAAACACGAGGCTAGCTTGAGTTGTGAAAATCGCATTATTGATTCTTTGTTTACGAAATCCTCCGTCCACTGAACGGGAAGAGGTAATTATATGATGTAGATTACGGCGTCGGTCGACGAGTGTATGATTGACGGTGGTTCGCGATGATCGGCGGTGGTCGACGAGCTATTGATGGTGATCG
Organism: Papilionanthe hookeriana x Papilionanthe teres; assembly: GCA_022702705.1. Taxonomy (NCBI): domain Eukaryota; kingdom Viridiplantae; phylum Streptophyta; class Magnoliopsida; order Asparagales; family Orchidaceae; genus Papilionanthe; species Papilionanthe hookeriana x Papilionanthe teres. Next base: position 80,026,111 of record CM040428.1, on the reverse strand, counting down.
ACGACGATCGGCGAAGATGTAGAGCAGCCTTCTACCGAGAGTTCAGATTCTCTCTTTTGGCTCTCTCCCCCCCTCATGTGAGAGTTGAGGTCTATTTATAGGGTTTTTGGTGCAATTAATGCAATTATTTTGATTAGACGGCTCAGAGGGCTCCCCTCGATCAGACGGCGTTTAAGGAGCATTTGATGGTCTTAACGATGTCGGAATTGAGTGATCTTGAGCTCGTTGGATTCGTCTTGTCGAGACGCTCGATTCGAGTATGGGCTTGCTAATGTCGGCATTCATTTGACCTTCGATGTGTCGATAATCTTCTAAAAGTGGTTTAATGACTTGATCCAGAGCTGATTTGACTTGGATTGGACTAGTTTTGATATCATTGGGTCCGTTTCATCGAGCCGGTCGGTTGATTATAAGTTCTATTGAAATCGGAGCTCTGGATGATTTTTTATCAAGATTTGAATGTTTCATTGCTCAAAAGATTGCGTCGAGATTCGTGCCATGCTTCGAGATCCGTGCTTGATGATGAGAATTTGTTGGTGTCGTATCGATTGCTTTTTATTTTCGGGCGAGATCGTTTTTATCGTCACAAAATATCGATATCCGAAGACTTAGATATGTTATTTCATTATTTCAGTATAAGAATATTTTTTTATCTATATATGTTGAAAACTTGAACTAAGCTTAAATGATTGGTATCTTTTGCTGCATAAGGGAGATCCTGGGTTCAAATCCTGTCTTAAACAGAAAATAAAAAAAAATTTATCAGACCCAGTCTGGCGAGTTAAAATTGGGCCGCCTAGATTGCTGAATTTAAAGAGACGCGTTGAAGAGGCTAAGCGGGCCGAATCTAAAGAGGCTTAACGGTTGGCCGAATTTGAACGAGGTTTGGCCGAATTTGAAGAGGCTAAGCAGTTGGCCGAATTTGAATAGACGGAGCTAGCAATTATTGAGGAGAAATAAATTCGGAATATGGAGGAGTTCTTATGGTATGTAAGCTTAAAATGCTGTCATTAAGAATTAAGATGTAAGCTTTATTATTTTATAAAGTATAATGCTATTTAAATTTCGACGATTAAAAGTTAAGAATTCTGATATATAACTTGTTATATTTATATAGTTATATGCATTTAAATAGAGAGTATGAAAGGATTAAAATAGAGAATGTGAAAAGTTATTTTTGTATTTAAGATTTTAATTAATTTCACATATAAATGCAGAATTAGAAGGGTTGTATGAATCCGTTTAATATATATATAAACGGTTATATATAATTAATTTATGTTATATATATATTTTTAAATTGCTATCCATAGAAATTCAAAGGGCCTATCTGAACTGTTATACACTGGGCTTCAAAGAGGCGTTTATAAAATAAACTTAGACATATATATATATATATATATATATATATATATATATATATATATATATATATATATATATATATATTATAAACTGCTATTATTAGTATTATTATTATTATTTTTAAAGATTTCATTTAATTTTTATATTATAAATGTGGAATTTGAAAGATCAATGGAATATGAAATGAAAAGTTTTTAACTTTAATGATCGCATTGATTCATGTTATAAATGTGGAATTTGAAAGATCGAATGAAAAGTTATTATTATTATTATTTTTAAATGTTTTACCTCATCTCTAGCTCTATAAATAGAAGCCATAGATGAGAGGAAAAACCACGAGTGAGGAGAAGGAGAAAGTCGTCTGCGTTGCGGCATAGAGTTGCGGCGAAGATTTGCGGCGCAGAGTTGCGGTGAAGATTTGCGGCGCAGAGTTGCGGCGAAGAGTTACGGTGCAGAGTTGCGGAAAAGTATTGCAGTGCAGAGTTGTAGAAAAGTATTGCGGCAACGTTGCATTGAAGAGTTGCGGAGAAGTGTGGCGACGAAGCGTTGCGGTGCAGTCCCGGTGAAGTGTTGCGGCAAATCGTTGCAGCAAAGTGTTCCGGCAAAGTTTTGCGGCAAACCGTTGCGGCGAAGTGCTGCGACAAACTGTTTCGGCGAAGTGTTGCGGAAATGACGACAATTCGAGAACCCCTTTCTAATGACAATCAAAGGAAAAGTCAGAACCCAGAAGATACCGTATCAATTCTGACGGAGTGCGATTTAATCTTTTTTCGAAAGAAGTATTACTTCCCGACCGATATGGTGGTAAATTTGCCAACTTCAAATGATCGAGCGTATTCTCCTCCTTCTGGATACGTCGGCTGATTCACGAGCGGCCTTAGAGGCGGGTCTTCGATTTCCGCACGCTTTGAGTTTATTGAAATAATGAAAGTGTTCGGTGTTTGCATTGCTCGGTTGTGCTTGTCGAGTGGTGACAATAATTATTGGATTGATTGTTTTCTTCGGGAGTCGTTGGTCGATGCTAACTCGGCAATTTTAGCACGACTTGTGCGGGTTTTTTAGTGATACACATGGTAGTATAATTTTTAAGCAAAAGAAGTTGGATTTTCGCTTAAAGGAACCAATACGACAATGGTCCGTAAGATTTTTCTTTGCAAAGAATGATTGGGGGCTCCGTGAGAGGCAAGGAAAGTTTCGACCTTTGTCTGTCTCTCTTCGAACTATGAAGATGGAATATTGCGGATGTTGGGATTTCATGATTTTAAGGAGTTGTTGTTTGAGACGCAATATATTTACGAATTTGTGAGTGAGGAATCATTATTCGAGGTCGAACTTTATTTTCAACCGGAACGGTCTACGGTTATGATATTAAAGAAGTCTAAGAAACGACCTTCCGAGCCGGTTCTGCGGAACCCTTAAAGCGGCTTCCAACGAGCGATGAGCATGAAATCTTGCCTCAAAAACAAAAGAAAGTTAAAGCACCGCGAGATCCCTTGCCGAGTCCTTCGACTTATTCGTATTCCGAGAGTGTCTTATCTCATGAATGTCTTGGGCTCTGGAAGCCGAGAGTTTGGTAAGTTTCTTTTATCTTCACTTCTTGTATTATTTTATATATACGACCCAAATTTCTTTTCTTTTAGGTGGATAACATGATGAAAATTCATAAGGAAGTTGGCAACGACATTGAGAAACTGGAATTCTGAGTTTGTTAAAATTAAATATTTTCAAGGCGAGTACAAGCGTCGATATGAATCTGAGGTTGAAAAAGTTACATCTCTGGAATCATAATTGACAGAGTGCAGGACAAAAATTTCAACAATGGCAACCTCCCTCTCATTGCAGCTTCAGGATCTGGAGAAAACCCGAGAGGGCTTGGTGGAAGCACGAGCTAGCCTTCACGAAAGTAATAAGAGTGTGAGAGCTCTTAAATCGACTGTGTTAGCCCAAGAAGAGGAGATTCAACTTTTGAAGTCTACAAAAGAAGTTGATGCTTCAGAAGTTCAGCGTAAAGCGGTTGAGGACTTCAAGAACTCGTTAGTTGTATTGCTTTAATTTGTTCTTTTCCTTGATCTTTAGGATTTATTTCCATATTACTAGGAAAAGTTCCAGGTATTCTATTATTTAGCGCAGTAGCAATATGTCCAAGTTGAGTTTCGATATTCTTAATAGATGTTCCTTGAATTTGTAATTGATTTCCTTGAATTTGTAGTTGATTTCCTTGATTTTGTAATTGATGACCCATATTCAAAATTAATTCATCCATAGATAATTTCTTATCTTTGAATTGAGGGTTATTGTTATTAAATCCAGGTGGGTAATTAGGTTTATAGTTTGGATTTGCTTGATTAGGTTGATTCATCCATTGTTGATTAGATGTGTTATTCCAATTAAAATTTGGATGAGTTTTCCAACCGAGGATTATAATAGTTTGAATAATAGCATTAAAAGTTTCATAATTAGATTGAGATTCTATGATTTGTCCGAGATGAGTTTTCTTCTAAAGTAGGAGAGTAGTTCATTCCAAAATGATCTAATTTCTTAGATATAGCGACAATTTGAGAAGCTAACGTAGATATTGCATCGTTTTCATAAATGCTGGCTATTTTTTCGGATTTACTCTATCGGCGAGCCATTGGAAATTATTTGTTGTCATTTCTTCGATTAGTGCATAAGCTTCATCGAATGGTTTAGACATTAATGAACCTCCGAACAACGGCATCGATGATTGATCTTAAAGATCCTACTAATCCATTATAAAAGGTTTGAATAATCGACCGATACGGTAGCGCATGATGTGGGCATTTCCTAAGAAGTTCCTTAAATCTCTCCCAAGATTCATATATTGATTCTCCATCTATACGATAAAAAGAAGTTATATCATTTCTAAACTTAGCGAGTTTTAGATGGTGGAAAATATTTGGATAGAAATTTTTGTGATAATTCTCCCAAGTTTTAATAGATCCAGAGTCTTAACGAATTGACCACATTTTAGCCTTATCCCTTAATGAAAAAGGAAAAAGTCTAAGTCTTATAGCATCGTCATATACTCCTTGATATTTAAAAGTAGCACAAAGTTCTAGAAAACTAGCAAGATGTAAGTTAGGATCTTCAGTAGGTAAACCACTAAATTGATTATTTTGTACCATTTGGATAATTGCAGGTTTAAGTTCAAATGAATTAGCAGCTACATCAGGGTTTTGAATAGTTAAATGAATTTCATCTGATGTAGGGTTGGCATAATCTCTTAATGGTCTTTGTTGGTTCATATTTTGAATTTCAGGAATATTCGCCATTTGTGATAAATTTATAATTTGTTTCTTTTGTTTTCTAATTCTTTTAATTGTACGCTCTAATTCAGAATCGTAAGGTATTAAATTTTCGTTTCCAAATTTGCGCATACAATTTTAGAATAGATATTAAATTTATTTATTATGATTATTTTAAAATAGTCCGTTACTACTAGTAAATTTTTCTTACTTTCCTACAACGACGGCGCAAAAACTTGACCCACAATTTTATATTATGATATTTTTAATTTAATTGTAACGACGCCAAAAACTTGACCCGCTATATTATATGTATAGAATTGTAATTGTTTATGTTGTGGATGCTACGCGAGTATACGTATCGTATCAAGTAATACATGGCTCTAGTGGAGTCCTGGTTATCGATCCCACAGGGAAAGAGAAAATTAAATAACAGTAAATTTTAAAATAATAATTATAATATACGAAAATTTGGAATTCTGAATTTAAGCGCAATAAAGTAAACTAAGTATTTAAATTAAGTAACTTAACTAAGTAGAAAATTAATACGTATTGAAAGTGCATGAAATTAAACTAAGTGCTAAATAAGTCTTAACTATTCAGAAAAAGTATCTTTCCCCTTGTTTAGAAATTTAATTGATTGATGAATTTAAATAGATAATTTTAAGGTATTGTGATAAATAGGAGCATTCCTATTCTTTACCCTTTGGTCCAGGTGTAAAAAATATTAACTAATCCTATGTTTGATTGCGAATGCGCGCTGAAGTCGGGAGGATACCGATTGCCACTTGAGCTCCCACGTTCCCCTCGCCTGAGGGCTAACATCTACACTTCAGCTCTCAAACAATAGGACCGAATTGAATATTTTAGTATGTCACACTAAAATGCTCAATTCTACGCCCATCGATATTATTTCCCTATTTATTTGCACCTTCCTTCCAAGGCTTTTGAATTCCCCGAATATCAGAAGTAATTTTTACTATAGTTCATAATCAACATATTTTAACAAATCAAATGGCCAGTTTGAAAGTAAATTAAGTTTTAAGTAAAAATTATCACGATTTATTAATATATATAAAAATACTTCTATTTTTAGTTCATCAAGTCACTTAATTTCATAACAGGGAGAAAGACTAATAAAATACTCAGAATGCATGTTGACTAAACTAAGCAAGGATTTCATTTAAAGTTAAAAACAATAAATACAAATACTTATCTCGATTTATCCCAACGAGACTCTAGCAGTTCCTTTAACTCTTCCTTCCGGTACGACGAAGACTCACTAAAAACTCACTAACTCACTAACTCACTAAAGACTCCCTAAAAACTGCACACAACTAATACACTTATATAAAATTTTAACTTAGAGCAAATTAACACACAAAAACTACACACTAAGAAACCTAATTTCGGCCTCTATATATAGAGGTGAGCAAAGGACCAAGAGGTGTGTAAGAATCTCTTCAAAAGGTGTCTAGGTTCAATGTATCTGCGCCTTTTGAACTAGCTCGCCGTCGGCGACGAACTACCTCACTGTCGGTGAGGCTTCTAGAAGATCTTCAAACCGCGCTATCTCGCTGTCGGTGGGCTTGGGCTCGCTGTCAGCGAGACAGTTATAAATCCTTAAGAATTTTCTTCTCGTAACCTCGCCGTCGGCGGGCTCGATCTCGCCGTCAGCGACTCAGCACAAATTGCATTATTTTTTTCCTTTTTTCTCCAAATCCGCTCCTTTTTATGATTTTTACTTTTATCACCTAAATTCTCCATTCCTGCAACAAAATAAAGAAAATACCCTTCTTTAAAGTGCAATTTCATCAAAAATAGGTATGAATTTCTTAATAAAATTTTCAGTGATCAGAAACCCACCGGGGATACTCCGTCATGGCAAGGTAGATCCAATGCCATTAGTCATCAAAAGGATGGTAAAAAGAATGATAACATGGAGAGTCTTGCCGCAGTTGCATACCCAACGGTTGCATCATTAACATTTACAAGAAGATTGTTGCATATCCCCACACATAGATCACCACGACTTTGTCGGACCTTTACGCATAGTTTCTTTTACGAACGAATGTAATATCATGTTCGGATCGACCTCCGGATAACGAGGCCCGGGTGAGTTCAGAGGGCCGATAAAGATACCATTACCGATAGGTTCCGTCATGATACTAAAGGGCAACGGAGCGGACGTCGCTAAACATTACATACGGGAGTACCGATGAAGCGGATCTCGGTTACTTTCGGAAGGATGGATGACGGAAAGCACCTTACCACTTCCGGCCGGACCCGAGCTAGAGAGCCTCCGGCCTTACGAGTCGTGAGTTACATGGAAAATATCACACCTCCAACGCACATCCATACGACATCCTTGCCGAGGATGGCACGGAAGGTGATGTTATTGACCATGTACTTCATTATTCGGACATGGATTTACGACGGATGCCTTTTTTGGATGGATCGACAAAGATCATACATAGTCCGTTTTGAGTCTACATGGATTGTATGAGATGTATTCCAGATGGAGTTGTATGATGTATCTTCAACATGATTGGAATGAAAGTGACCATGTCACATTTTTGGCCTTCACTTCTTTTGTGCAAGTTGTCTGGGAAACGCCATTAAAGTTAAATGAACTTCGAACGAAGAACAGAAAAGAAACGAAAAGAATAAAAGAAAACTTTTCTTAAAAATCTAAAAAAAATGATGAACGCCAAATCCACATGAACGTTAAATGAACGATAAAGCAAAATTGAATCGTTAAAGGAAAAACAAAATGAACAATAATTTCATATCAAATCTCAATCAAATTCAAATTCAACCTTCTAGATCTCAGATCAAATCTCAATCGAATTCAAATTCAACCTTCCAGATTTTAAATCAAATCTCAATCAGATTCAAACTCAACATTCCAAATCTGAAATCCAATCCGTTCTACTCTCTCCCTTATCTGGGATGGAAGCGGTTGATTCCATTGACACAGAGCCACGAGGTTTTCGATTCAGATCTGATGGCAAGGAATTGTATCCAATCCAAGACCAGCAACTTTCAATCAACTATTTTGAGTGGAATATGTAGCATCTACGTATTCCCTCCTAATCTGTTTCTTTCCACAAAAATCTTTTACAACTTTCATGAAATCCTCGAAACACCAAAATTCCACACTTTTCAAATCAGCACGACAAATCTTTGCAAAATCAATTACCATTCAAAAATCAAATTCTTGGGGTTGAGGATTTTACATCCGATATTGCATTGATTTAGGTTCTTTCCCTATTGCAATGAAATACATCAAAATCAAATTCTTGGAGTTGAGGATTTTACATCCGATACTGCATTGCTTTAGGTTCTTTCCCTATCGCAATGAAATACATCAAAATCAATTTCTTGGGGTTGAGGATTTTACATCCGATATTGCATTGCTTTACGTTCTTTCCCAATCGCAAAGAAATACATCAACATAAAACTTTTGGGGTTGAGGATTTTACATCTGATACTGCATTGCTTTAGGTTCTTTCCCTATCACAATGAAATACATCAAAATCAAACTTTTGGGGTTGAGGATTTTACATCCGATTTGCTTTAGGTTCTTTCCCTATCACAAAGAAATACATCAAAATCAAACTTTTGGGGTTGAGGATTTTACATCTGATATTGCATTGCTTTAGGTTGTTTCCCTATCGCAATGAAATACATCAAAATCAAACTTTTGGGGTTGAGGATTTTACATCCGATCTTGCATTGCTTCAGGTTCTTTCCCTATCGCAATGAAATACATCAAAATCAAACTTTTGGGGTTGAGGATTTTACATCCGATACTGCATTTCTTCAGGTTCTTTCCCTATCACAATGAAATACATCAAAATCAAACTTTTGGGGTTGATGATTTTACATCCGATACTGCATTTCTTTAGGTTCTTTCCCTATCGCAATGAAATACATCAAAATCAAACTTTTGGGGTTGAGGATTTTACATCCAATACTGCATTGCTTTAGGTTCTTTCCCTATCGCAATGAAATACATCAAAATCAAACTTTTGGGGTTGAGGATTTTACATCCGAGACTGCATTGCTTTAGGTTCTTTCCCTATTGCAATGAAATACATCAAAATCAAACTTTTGGGGTTGAGGATTTTACATCCAATACTGCATTGCTTTAGGTTCTTTCCCTACTGCATTGAAATACATCAAAATCAAACTCTTGAGGTTAAGGATTTTACATCCAATACCGCATTGCTCTAAGATCTCTCCTCATTGTAATGGTTCAATCCAATCAATTCAATTTTCTTTTGAGATTGAAGATGTTACATCTAAAACCACAAAATTCCAATTTTCATTTCAAGTTCAAATCCCTTCAAATTAATTTTAACAAACTTCAATCTAAATTGAAACTCAAACTAAAATATGAGCTCACACATCAAAACTTAAAATGAAACAAAATGAAATCTAAGTCGAAATTCCCCCAGATCATGTGATTTGGGATTTACATCCTTTTCCTTTCCCCAACGAGAGTTTAGGAATCTCCAGTCTCAGAGATATACTTGACACTCCTCAGTTTAAATTCTTCTACTTTGTCCTAAGTTTGTCACTTGGACATCTATGTTGGTTTGTTGATCGCTTCGGTCAACGCCAATACGCGCGGTGTGCTAGGATAGCACACAACACCTATTGGGGGTCCATTTGTTGACCTCATTTCTGATGAGGTCTTCTCTTCTCACTTTAGTACTTAGGATCTAGCCTTAGGCTTTTCCTTTGACTATCTTAGAGGACTAGAAGTGGAACCCACCCTTTAGAATTTTAAACCACTTCTTAAACTCCCTGCTGTAAACTCCACAAACTTGATTATAGACCCCTAATCACCTAGAGGGTTGAAATCAAATGTGAAAGTTTAAAGGATGAGTTCTTATAGGACTCTTTGGCCTTAGGACTGCCACAGGTGGCTCGGTGCAGTGAGGGCTGACTTACACACACACTACACTTATACACTACACTTTCACACACCTCCTAAAACCACACCCATACCCAACTTGACCTCCTGACTCATGAAGGTGATTCACATGGATGGTCCTTAACCCACTAAGCCCTTGGCTAAGAGGGTTAGGAACAACATAATGAATGCGCAAATGAGTCCCTTCATGGCTCATGTGGGCTTGATATGGCTTCATGGCTCATGTGGGCTTGATATGGCTTCATGGCTAAACCAAAATGATTTCATTCCACTTACATTTAACCTAATCTTCAATTTTCTAAGTTTTTAATTTTTGACCTCCGGGACCCCGAGACACGCTACACTTCGAAAACCCTTGAAATTACCCAAAATTTTCAAAATTCTCCAAAATCACCCAAACTCCTCAAAATCAATCTTAAACATTTCCCTCCACTCAAATTGATCATCCATAGCAAAAAATACCAAAAATTCCAAAAATACCCCCAATACCCTCCAAATACCCAAAATACCCCTCTTGACCCAAAAATCTAAAAATTCAGAAAATTACCAAAAAATTCCAAAAAATCCCAAATTTTTCCAATTTCATTTTGTCCAACTAAACCATGGTCCAATTTTGTCCATTTACCCCACTTTTAAGAAAACCCCCAATTTAGCCCATTCTTAACCCAAGTGAACCCAATGTCAAACCAAACCTACCCAATTAACCCCAAACCTTTTCTAAACCTTCCCTGACATCCCCATAAACAAAAAACTAACATGATTTGCCCAAAATTTGGACCCAAACCCTACTCAAATTCAACCCAAAACCAAAAAGCTCAATTTTAACCTAAATCCAAACCTAACCCAAATAAGCCCAAATCCCAAAACCAAAACCCAACCAAAGTTGAAACCTCTTTAAAACACCTCCATAAACATTTCCCAACATTAATTTTACATCAATTTCAACCCTAGCTGAACATTGGCCCAAATTAGCCCAAGTTGACCTACATTGGCCCATTTACCAAATCAACCCAAATTCAACCCAATTCAAACCCAAACCACCTCAAATTCATTTCAAATCACTAATGACATATCCCTAAACCTAAACCAACAATTATTTGGCCCAAACTTCTACAAAATTCCCATCCATGAATTCATTCTTAAACCTAAAGGCTCATCCCCTTAAGCCTTCCTAAAAGCCCATCAAAAATGATTTCAAAAGGCCCAAAATTCATCTCAAAGCCCACATGACAATCCTATATCATCATCCATTTGATGAAACCATCTCCTAAGTTCTAAATCCATGATAAAATAATTCCAAATCAAGCCATATGCCAAATCCCATCAAATCACCCTAAAATTACCAAAATTGCTAAAACTCTTTTTCATGTAAATGACCAAGCCTTGTCCTAAGCCACATGGAGCCATGAGCAAGCCATTTACAAGCCGTATGAAGCCATGGAAGGTTTGACATGTGATCAAGCCAATAATGGCAAAAGGAGGGCCCCCTTTCCTAATCCTTCATTAAGCCTTTTTAACCATAACCATGTAACACACTAAACCATGCTTAGCCACCTCACCATGGATGGAGACTTCACCAACCCTTCTAAGCTGACCTAAATGATTCACTCAGCTCAAAATCAGGTCTTGGGGAGGTGCACCAACCGATTTCCATGGATTGACCAAACCAAGCCCAAAATACACTCTTCCCCATTCCATTCCAAGCCATCCTCTTTACACATGGCAAAGCTCGGTGCTCAGAACAAGCCTCCGACCCCGACCCACTGGACTCGAGGGTGACCCATGCTGCGGGCCGGCCGCACGGATCGCAGGAAAACATCATGGTCGAGACCTTGGGTGGAGCCGAACTTTTAGCTGTGCCTTGCTAAGTTGTCCCAGCCCAATTGAACACCATGGATGTTCTTCTCTTGCGTGGAGCAGCTGATCCCAAGCCTTAAACCCCCCTGGGAGGCCTTCCACCCTCTCCTATTTAAACCTCACCTCTCTCGGCCATGAGGAGGTGCTGAACCAAACATTACTGAAACCCTTCCAAAATTGCTCCAGACCACTCTCCACACTTAGAGCAGTTGATCCCCAGTGACAATTTGCCACCAATCCCCATCAACGAGCCCAATTTCTCAGCCAAAATTCCACCTAAAACCAGGACATCTCCCAATTCTCCACAAAATTCAAATTAAACCCACCCACACCTGCACAAGGCTAAGAGGAGAAGTTCCCCAGTGAAAGCCCCCTCTCCAGGCCACCCATTGTTCCATACTCTAAAGGTTGTGATCGGGCTTGGTCAAAATCATACCTGGGTGATTCACCAGGCCAGGAGACTTCATCTGGAGCTTGCTTGGACCCAATCGAAGGTGACACAACCCTCAGATCGAAGCCACACTTCTCTGAGCAAAGGTATGGTCTCACTCTTCTTCCCGAGCTTCTGAACATTCTCCATTTTTATTGAGTCAATTTCATGCCACATAAACCGTATGGGTGTGTTCGTCTTCTCGAGACGAATCCATAGAGCATAAAAACATTTAATTTGGTCTAGTATCGAGTGAGATCTTAAGCCTAGAAGATGGATGGTTCTCGGGCTAGGAGGCTTGGGGACGATGAACGGATGCCGTTCATTCAATACACGCGCGGACGGACGGCTCAGATGGCGTCGGACCAGGAGATGATACGTGAACCGCGGGGCATGTGGCGCTGAGTCGGAAGGCGGCGCCGAATCAGGAGACGACGCCTGTGCGTTCGGAGCTGCCGAGGTTGAGCTGGCGCCGCGTCACTTAAGTAGCAAAATAGGATTTTTCTTATTTATTAAATACCCAGAACTTCAAAAATCCATAACTTTGGGTAGAAAAATCATAAAAATAAAATAAAAATACCCTCTTGCTCAGTGAATAGAGGAGAATAATGTGGAAAAGAAATCATGTAATTTCATTAAATATTTTATTTTTAATGATTTATTTACTCTCTGCATTGTTTTAATTCTCCATGAATATAGGAAATTCACCATGGCATGAGACAATAGGGCTTTTGAAGCCTACGAACTTGGGAACATTCCACTGAATTTTCCAAGGTCGAAGCCATCCCTGTGAGAAGTTATTGATTTTTCAAATTTATGTTGTTGTTTTGAGTATTTTAATTCCAATAATTAGCATGTTGAGAAATAAATTCTAGGAAAATTTGGAGATGACCAGAGAACCCTAGGGAAAATAGGTTTTGAGTTAACTCACTTGGATTAACCCTAATTGGCTTAAACACCCAAAATAGAGCTTTAATTAATTAGAGCTAATCATACATAAAATTGACTTGAAATTAATTCTCCACTGACCTTTAGGATCAGAAGAACCCACCATAAAAGTTTGAAGTCAATTGGACTTGGTTAGCCACTATCGAATGGGTTGATTAAGCCGATTTAACCTGAACTTAAACTTTAAAAATTCATAACTTTCAAAATGCTATTAAAAAATTAACCAAATTAGTTTTGGAGCCTCTCTGATATCAGGGGAATTTAAAAAAATTAAAATTGCAATTTTCTAAAAAAGTTGATTTTTTGCATTATTTTAATATTTTTAATAATTAAAAAATAATAAAAATCACAAAAATAATAAAATTCATCAAAATTTCACATATTGAATTTTAATCATTTAGGAACAAACCCCTTATTTTTCTTAAGTCTCTATGGCGAGATATTAAATTTTAAAGCCCTAAGGTAATTTTAAAATTAAAAAAAATGTATTTTCTAGTATTTCCACTAAAATAATTCTAATAAATTAAAGAAAAATCAGAAAATTATAAAAATTGGTTCTCTGGTTTTCTTGATATCAGAGAGATTTTTGAAAAATATAAAATTAATTTTTCAACCTTTATTTTAATTTTAAATTAATTAATACTCCAAAACTCAAAATAATTATAATAAAAATAATATAATTCAAAAAATCACCAATATTGGTCCGAGTGGTCCTCTAGTCATTAGAAATGTCTCATAATTTTCTTAAAGACAAAAACTTTCCCTTGGTCATATTATTAAATTTTCCTTGAAAATCCCTATTTTCCACCAAAAATAATTACATAAATAAGTTAAATACAGAAAAATCACATTTTCTCCTCTAATGTCTTGATTGACATATGAGTGAAGTCACATAAAAATTTCAAATTCATTTAAGCTCAATTTAGTGAGTTATGGAGTTAGTAAGCTTAAAGGGCAAAATGGTAATTAAAATTTTAACCTATAATTAAAAATTTTAGGTTTAATTAAAAGGGTGGGTAAAATATTTGATACTAAGTTGATTTTGGATGTTTGAAATTTAGGTAGTTAGAGGGTGGAAACCTACCTAACAATTTGAAAATAATTAAAATAAAACTTAATTAAATAATTGATTAAATTTGGAATAATAATGAGAAAAATTGGAATTATTAAAATAGGGATATTATTAAAAAGAGATTTATTCTTTAATTTAAAAATCCCTAAATTAATCACCTCAATAATATTTAATTCCTAATTAAAATTATAATCTAAGCTCAAGGTTTAAAATGCTAAAAGACTTAATCATTAAATTAAATTAAAGTTAAAACATTTAAATTAAATCCTTCCAAAATTTCAATTAAATTAATATTTTAACAATTAAAATTAAATCATCCTTAAAGCATAAGAAAAAATATAATATTAAATTAAAATTAAAATAGAATTAAATTAAAATTTAAATTAAATTAAATTAAATTAAATTAAAATTTAAATTAAAATTAAATTAAATTAAATTAAATTAAACTAAATTCGAAATTAAATTAAAACATATTAAATTAAATTAAATTAAAAAAAATAAAATCAAGTTAAAATAAAATTAAAATTAAATTTAAAAAAATAATAAATAAAATTAAATTAAAATTAAAACTAAACTCAATTAAATTAAATTAAATTAAATTAAATATAACATCACCTAAGACATAAAGAATTCAAAATAAATCTAAAACAACTTGAACACTATTCTAAACTTAAACACATTAACTGAAATTAAATTAAATCATAAATCACTTGAACATCAATTTGCCCTCAAAAGCTCTTGTTGTCTTAACTCCTAAACGGAGTATTAAGTGAAGTGTTACTTCACTCCTAGGATATTCGAATGTCCTAGTTCAGCTGAGCGAGATAACAAAACTTGAACTCCTGGATGATTAATTCATTTGTATAATTAAATTCTCTTGGACTTAAAACAATCCTAGAGGTATTGAAAAGATGTTTAAGACTCGTCTTAAACACTTCCTCGATATGATAGGATATTTATAAGAACGATTGAACTTAATTGTTTTTGATGAAGAAAATCATCCTTAAACCTAAACACAAGAACACTAGACGTCATAGGTGGTGACTAGGTTATAGGATTAGAAACTTGGTAGAAAACCAAAACCTTTCCTTAGCTTTGCCTAGGTACTTGTTGGAATACTTAAATGCTCTCATATTTGTTTTAAGTGCAGCTTGGGATGACGGGAAGACCCTCCAGGTTCGAATTTATTTTATTGCAATTTACTTTATTGCAAATGCACTTTACTTTTCTTGCATGACAAATAACTGGTGCATGAAAACTAAAATCTTTAGGGTAGTCCCTGAGCTGAAACAAAAACTAAATTAAAAATTATTACAAGATAAAATTCACCGCCACAACATTTCAAAATATAAAACAACTCAAAATTTAATCACCAACGAAAACAAAACTACAATTACAACTAAATTAAAACGTCTTGTTGGATGATCGGGAATACCTCGGATGATGTAACCTACGTGTTGCTTAGCGGGATTTCCACGGTGCTAAATGAAAGTGTGGAACTCATTTAGTTGAGTTTAGCAAATTCATACGGACTAAATGAATCCGATAAAAATAACGATGCCGGAATGATGGAACCGTGGGATCTTAACCGGTGTTGTTATAATCAACTTTAAGATTTGTTTTAACTAAAACACTAAAAAATACTTGGATTTTAAGACTTCTCTAAACCGGAACATTTTTCTCATCTCTTGATTTTCACCTTCTATAACTAAACCCTCTGCAACAACAAGGAGCTCAGAGCATGGTGGGCAGCATGGCCATCGTCATCAGCAAAACTCGAGTCTACTTCGACAAAACTTTCTTAGAATTAAATAACCGAAGCCATAGGACTTCGAGGTAGTTTGACTAGTGCGACATAAATCCTCGACCTTTTGTTAGGCATTTGCATTACAAATTAAGCCCTAACCGGTCTTAGGATTCCGAGGTAGTCGTCGATACGACATAGACCCTCATATCTTCGAGGCTATTTGTATGATCATGTCATACTAATATAAGTCCTAATTAATTAATAATTGGCAAGATCAAAACATTAAATAAACTTTAGGGCTTTCCTAATTTCAAGCCAAACAATAGGATAGTCGAGAAATTACCAAAGTTCACTTCCAATTTCTAATTTCTCCTACCTTTCTTCCTTTGAATTCCCAAAATAAAATGTTCCAAATTTGATCCATTCCTATTGAAATTCCAAAATTCGATCCCTTGATAACCTAAACTTTGAAATTCTTGAGAGCGAACTATCGATTATTATCGAGAGTTTTCTTAAGTGATTCCCGTCATTTAAGATGTAATTAACTATAGGGGCTTGCTCTTATAGGGAATTTTAAGAACCCAGGTAATATAAACCCTGTTTAATGCTTTCATATTAAGTAGGGGAACTTGTCGGCTTATAAAATTGGTTCGCAAACCAAACGGATGTCACAAATCTTCTAGTTTATTTAATCGAGTCCTACCATCAAACAATGTGTCTATTCTTCGGGATAGATACACGGTTTGTGATGTGATGCTCGTTTATATAAACTATTTGAAGTGTGAGATCGGTTTGATTTCACTTTTCAAACTTAAAATTATTTTTAAATCAAAATACTATTTTCAAAATTATATACATACTTAAATTAAACGATCCAACCCAAAAAATTTGCCGACAATTTCTGTAGGCAACCCCTTTTCAAAATACAACACAACCTAAAATACGCCGATATATTTCTGGCGACTCCGCTGGAGAATAGTTCCTCTCTCCATTTTTAATCAGATAGTTCTGCTTTCAAAAAAATTGGTAATGTATCCATGTCCCTAGTGGATCAAACTACCCTTCTTTCCATTGGAATACTATGTTCATTTCTACCTTGGACGAGTATAGCCAACATCCTTTCGGATTTAGGAGCCATTGTTTAGACACCCCTAAACAGAGAGGTTCCGAGATCCTTTTACCACATTTATGAGGTGGGGTGGACCCCCAATAGGTATTAGTTTAGGAGCGGTCTTGCGGGTCAGAAGTTTCTACAAGACTTTCTCTTCCTTTTCCAGTTCCTAATCAATTCCTTTACCCTTCCTACAACTCTCCTTCTTTTAATAATTCTCTGTCCTAACGAACAAATCTTTTAAAAAAACAATTATCTAAATAAATTTTCTTTTAATACCATAAATACACTAAGATAAACGAAAATGTGTTCGGACTCTTTCTTTTTCGTCATAAGTTTTACGACAGAAGAAGCGCGATTCGGGGACTAACACTTGGAATGCGCCTGCGAAATGGAAGCCCCAAAGCTGATCTTCTCCTTCGTCAACGGACCTGGACTGGTTGTATTCGAGGACGAGCGCGCTAATAATGGAATCTTTCGATTCAGACAAGGATTCGGGGACACCGACATCAAAATCCCCGACGTCACTCTCTTTTCACTCGCAAGTAAAGTACCGAAGCGAGAAGCCGTTGATTAAGTTTAACCTCGAGTCGACTCATGAATTCCCTCCTCCGAAAAAGATTCCAGCGAGAGAATCTTGTTGTTCGCGGAAGGACTCGTTGTTGCTACCCCATGCGGTCTAGTTGTCTCTGCACCTACCCCGACACGCAGGACTAAAGGGAAGGAAATTCGGAGCTGTTATGAACACATTGCTTGTGGAGGTACGGATCTTCTGTGAGACCTTCGTTTTCGAGATCGGGTCCGACTCGAGAATTCCACCAACGACACGGACTCGGAGGAGGAACAAAAGTAGAAGGATTTCTAGAGAAGCCGGAGGCTGCTGAAGTTGCTTTCTGGAGGAAATCCGAAGCTGCCCGAAGTATACACCATTGCTGAATACATACCACTTTTGGGAGAAAGTAGGTTCCATCCCCTCTCCTCCATAGAGGACGAGGAAAATGTCCGCAAGATTGCTTCTGCATTGCCTCAGCCCGCATATTACAATGACGGCCATAAGAAAAGGGCTAGAATTACGCGGTTTGCTCGTTGCAGACACGATAGAGAAGTTAGCAAAGAAAGAAAAATGCCTGTATCAGAGATTTTAAGAAGGATAGGGTGGGTACCGGCCAAATCCCCTCTTGGGCCGCGAGTAGTACTGTCTATCGGCTGCGAAAAGCCGAATAAGAGAATGAAAGCTAGTCGCTTGTCGTTGTTTCGGGACTACAAATTAGGGAGGATACCACCTTCCGGCATTTGGTCGACCGACCATCCGGTCCTAGACCTTCGGTCTGCTAGAAGGATGGTATGGCGTCCCATTCTCAGGACAATTAAGATTAAAACAACAACACGAGAAGGAAAGTCTCGTCGGGAGACTTGAGTCCGAAGAAAGTGCTACCGCAATGAAGGGGACTCATGAGAAGGAAACCGACGGTTATCGCATGACAAGCTGCAAGGATGTACTGAAAAGACCATTAGAAGATGCTTATTGAAAAGCTAAGAGCTGATATTCGGCGATTAGCAAGAGAAGAGAAGAAAAATTCGGAGATGAAGTCAACTTGTCGAGTTCATGGATGATGAATATGCGAGAAATTAACATGGTTGAAACACGAGCTTCGTCGGCTTCACGAGGTGCTCTGCAGTTGCGAAGAGAGAGGGCCGGAAGTGATGAGGATGCGGCTTCAAGAGAAAGATGATACGATCTCCCGAATGGCAAAGAGGATAGAAGAGATGGCTGCGGCCCTAGCCACTCTCCGGAGTCGAGTTCGACCCCAAGAGAAACACCCCCGAAGTTATTCACATTGTAGACGGAGTAAAGGAGATTACATCCGTCGACGAAGATGACCGGTTAAAAGGATGCAATACGAAGCATGATTCCGGAAAAGGATATCAAGAGCATGGTGGAACGGCGGGTGCGAGAAGCCTTGGCACAATCGAAGAGCGGGACATCCATTCGGAGGGGTAGACCTTACCCCGAAGAGTTCGACGTTGTCCGATATCCAGAAAGGCTTCGTACCACCTGCGGTTCAAGACCTTTGATGGAGCAAGAAGCCACGAGCATCATGTTGCACATTTTCGTGCCAGTTGTTGCAATGCCGGCGGAAGTGATGCTTTACTCTTCCGACAATTTGTCAGCAGCTTGTTAGGGATTGCCTTTGATTGGTATGCAGAATTACCGAACTGTTCGGTGAAGACATTTTCAGAATTAGAGAACCTCTTCATCAAGCGATTTGCCGGAGCTCAGTACCACATCACTATAGGTGATTTAGTGGTAGAGAAGCAGAAGCCGAATGAAACTTTGGTGGACTACATACTTCGATGGAGGAATCTAAGTATGAAGTGTGAGTCATAGCTACAAGAACAGCATGCATTCGACATTTTACTTAAGAGCATTCATGGCCCGATAGCACTTCTCCTCAAGGGATTTACTATTAAGACGTTCAAGAAGTTGTTAAGCAAGGCCGGAAGCTTGCAAGAGGAGGCGAAGCAATTAAGTTTCACCGACAAAACGAGACAAACGAAGCCGTGTAAACTTTTGAAAAGAAGTCCGGGATCGTCGCAGCAGTCGATAAAGGCAAGCAGCCAATACAAATATCGCCAGAACAGCCGCAGCAAATTTAACAGAATTACCAGCAACACCGCCCCAGCTATCAGTCATCTCAACAGTATGAACAACCACCTCGTCCACAACGTACATTGAAGGAGCTCTTGAGCAGGGAGTATCCGTTCAAGAATGTGGTAGTGCCGAAAATGTTCCGCAGTCTGATGAAGCCTCAAGATTTCCAACTGCCAGAGCCTAAGAAACCAGAAGAAGTCGACAAGAAAGGTGATCCCAACTTTTGCCCTTACCACCGAATGCTTGGACACAAGATAAAAGATTGTATTACCTTCAAAAGTTGGCTCAACAACAATCTTCAAAAAGTGAACATAACGATCCCGAAGGAATACATGAAGGAACCCCAGAAAGGAGGTTCCATCAATGTTATCTCGATGGATTTCATTGTTCCTATAGATCCCTATGCGACTGATGATGGATGGACTACCGCTTGGACAAAGTCTTCGAAGAAGATTTTGGATTGCATCCAAACCACTTCGGTGCGAGCCTCAATTCAGAGTTCGAAACCTGTCAAGTCGGCACTATCACTTGCGATAGAAGAACCACCTCAACAAGAGACGATTGAAGAAAAGAAGAAAATTGATGAAGAAGAAAAGACCGAGGCTTTTAAGGCTAGACTAGGGGCTGCTTATCCCAGGATGGTTGTTTCCGATTCGGGGGAAAAATCCCTCGAACCTCTGACTCTGTATGATTATTTACTCACTCCGGTGGGATCTTATAATGATAAGGGTTATGGGGTTGGCTACG
This sequence comes from Papilionanthe hookeriana x Papilionanthe teres, assembly GCA_022702705.1. Taxonomy (NCBI): domain Eukaryota; kingdom Viridiplantae; phylum Streptophyta; class Magnoliopsida; order Asparagales; family Orchidaceae; genus Papilionanthe; species Papilionanthe hookeriana x Papilionanthe teres. The sequence continues at coordinate 80,005,970 of CM040428.1, read as the reverse complement.
TTTTGACTGTTTCTAACGATTACGTAACTAGCGACAACCAACCTAATCCGGACATCGATTCCGATACAAGTAACAATTCTCAAATCATACACGATCTCGACGATCACAATGACAAAAAGACATCCACCAAGGAGGCTACGAGAGTTCAACGAAGCAACAAATCTATTTGCGAGTTTCGAGGAGATCTGAGTCGCAATAGAGTTAGAGCCTTCGGACTGCGAAGCTAATCCGGAAGAACCTGTCATTCCGATCGGGAGGAGACACCGACGAACTCGATACTAGATTCGGAAGAAATTACAGAAGTCGACTTAAGAAGTGGAAGAGTTCTACCTCCGAGAATGGGTCCGAAGGACGAAGGAAAACGGTGGTTGTTCGGGAAGAACCAACCCCGACGGAAGAAATACTCATTCGAGAAGAAACGAGACACATGAAAATAAAGTGGACTACAACGTGCTAGCCCATCTTAGGAAACTACCGATCAGGCGAGCATCTACGACGCTCTCATCTTATCGAAAGGAGATGAGAGAAGCTGCGATCGAGGCCTTACTTGATCCGAGAAATTTACTTAGCTCGAATGACCGGAGATTCATTAGATGAGGTTTGCTCGTTAAAGGAACATCGAGGTGTTACCTTCACGGACGGTGACCTACTACTTGGGACGACGAGACCACAACCGACCGTTGTACATTTCAGTTACAATTGGGAAGTTTACACTCTCTAGAGTATTGTTGGATCCAGGAGCATCAATCAATATAATGAATCTTCGAACGCTAGCATACTTGGAAATTAATGCTCGCGAGCTCGAAGCGGACAAAATGTTGTTAAGAGGATTCAACCAGAAAGGAGAAAGAGCCCTCGGATCAATAACACTGCTAATGAAGACCGGTGACTTAGCAAAGACAACCGCGAAATTTCACATAATTGATTCGAAACGTCATTCAACGCTCTCTTGGGCCGACCATGGATACATGAAAACCGGATGGTACCATCATCCACTACATCGGTGCATCAAATACTACGATGGAGGGAATAGTGCATCAAAGGTGACTTACAACCATTCTCCGTACATGAAATTGGAATCCATGAAGATGCAGCTTATTACGCACCTCTGAAGAAAACAATCTTCTCCAGAGATACCATAACGAACGAAGCAAAGGAAGTTCAGGATGATGAAGAACCTGAAGTTGTAGTCCAACAGTCACTCACCACTCCCTTACGGATAGATGGTGAAGGTTTCTCCACAACTCGCATCCGAGGTCGAGGTCGGGGACGAGGTCGTGGCAGAGATGTTAAGACAGTTGGACAGAGGAAACTAGCCATCAATGTTGATTGGGAAGACAGTTCTGAAGAAGAAAAAGAGATCAAGCAAGAAGCAGCGACAATAAGTCGGAAGAAGTCGCATTTCAGGATCTCTCTCGAAGATGAAAAGAACAAGGAATATAAATCGTTGTACGAGAAGATTAACCACTATGTACATACTATGACCCTGACCCCGATCCATTCTAATAAGATCGAGGGTATGGTGGTCAAAGAGGTACGTAGCGGCGATGCAAAGCCCATCAAATTCTACCGCGGTGCTCCTTCCTCCAAAGGTGAAAACAATGTACAATTTGAAGATGTCACTTCTTCCGAATTAATGGAATTGCCTTTTGAGTGGTACTCTCCCTTGTGTTCAAAATTTAATTCGGCGTGGTTTCTTACCTCGACAATGGACAAAAGGTCGATCACAACATTTTGAAAAATTATGGAATAACTGCGGTCGTCCACCCGATTCGAAGGATGGTCTCGGATTCGGTACGGTAGGATCGGTTGACGATGCGAATTTTGCTTGGTTGTCACTTGAGAGTCTAATGAAAGCTGCATGGAAACTACGAGAAGAACTTGAAGATTTACAAATTTGAAATGCTCCACCGAGTTCGAAGAAGAGATCAAATCTACTGATAGATGAGTTAACGGAAGTTAACTTAGGTACTAGCGAAGAGCCTAGACCTACCTTTGTTAGCTCCTTACTCGATAAAGAAGACTCCGAAGAAATAATCGAGTTATTAATGGAATTTAAAGATTGTTTTGCTTGGAGCTACGATGAGATGCCGGGATTAGCTCCGGAGGTCGCGATCCATAAGCTAGGAATGGATCCTACTTCATTCCGGTCGGATAAGGTCCGGAAGAATGCGTCTAGAAATTGAACAACAAGTCGCTAGTTGAAGTTAAAAAGCTAATAGACGCCAAATTTGTCCGTGAAGAACAATACCCGACTTGGTTAGCCAATGTGGTACTAGTCGGAAAAAGAATGGTCGGATCGGAATTTGTGTGGATTTCGAGAGATTTAAACAAGGCATGTCCAAAAGATGAATTCCTCTACCGATCCCGGAATTAATGATCGACATTGCTTCAACACATGAAATGTTCTCATTCATGGATGGATCTTCGAGGATACAACCGAGATAAAAATGGCTCCGGAAGATGAAAAACTTACAGCATTCAGAACGCCGATCAGAGTATATTGCTACACAGTGATGTCATTCGGACTGAAAAACGCAGGAGCAACCTACCAAAGAGCGATGACAAGAATTTTTAATGATCTCATCCACAATCAAGTCGAATGCTACGTGGATGATGTGGTCATCAAAAGCAAAGTAAAGGAAAACCACCTGTATGATTTGAGAATTGTTTTCGAACGATTAAGACAATTTAACCTTAAGATGAATCCCTTAAAATGCGCCTTTGGCGTCACCTCCGAGAAATTCTTAGGATTCGTTGTCCGACATCGTGGAATTGAAATCGACCCGGAAAAGATTAAAGCTATCTTAGAAATGCCACCTCCCAAAACCTTAAAACAGCTACGATCCTTTCAAGGGAAGTTGGCATAACTTTGACGCTTTATCTCGAACTTGTCAGGTAGGTGTCACCCTTTCTCGACATTAGTTAAAAAGGACGCCAAATTCGTTTGGGAAGAGAAATCCCAACGGGCCTTCGAGGACATTAAGAAATACTTAATGACACCTCCTGTCTTAGCAGTCCAAGTCTCAGGTAGACCGTTGATACTTTATACCGCGGCTTTAGACGACTCTCTCGGAGCCTCGTTGGCCGGGTCGATGATGAGGGTAAAGAAAATGCTCTTTACTACTTAAGCCGTCGTTTACTTCCGACGGAAATAAAGTATCCCACAATTGAAAAGCACTTGTTTGGCCACGATCTTCGCCGCTCAAAAGCTCAGGCACTACATACTTTCTCATAAGGTCAACCTGATCTCGAAATTTAATCCATTGCAATACTTGATGACCCGTCCAACGCTTTATGGCAGACATGCCAGGTGGTCAATGATATTATTGCAATTCGATATAACTTTCGTGTCTCTTCGTGCCGGAAAGGAATAAGTCCTAGCAGACTTCGTCGCAGCACACCCTTTGCCGACAGAATCTCCTCTCAATGACGACTTGCCAGATGAACAAATAATGAGCTTAGAAGACCCTGATGATCGACGTTGGGAATTATATTTTGACGGAGCATCTTCAGCACATAAAGATGAAGAATCGCAAGTGATAGTGCCCGGTAAAGTAGGAATCAGACTAATCTTTATAACACCGGAGCGGGGGATGTTAAGATACTCCTACCACTTAACAGAGCCGTGTACAAACAACGAAGCATAATACGAAGCTCTCGTAACAGGACTAGAATTAACTATTCGAAATGGGGATAACAAACATCAACATCTACGGGGATTCACAGTTAATCATTCAACAGATCGCCAGACAGTACAAAATTTTAAAGCCAAGACTCGAGCAATACTTCCAGTATGTCATACAGTTGTTGGAACAGATTCCGAATGTGACGATCTACAAAATTCTCGGAAAGAAAACGCTTTAGCGGATGCGTTAGCCCGCCTCGCAAAAAAATTTGCACGCTTGCAAGATGAATCGATGGAAGTGTCGATTCACGGACGTCGAGTCCAAACACGGCTCGACATAGACACAATACACAAATCGGAAAAAGAAAAAGAATCGAGTTGCGGCGATGACGGAAAACACAAAAGATTGGTGACGACCATTAATAGACTACACGCAAACGGGAAAACTACCGGACGATAGGTCGTTAGCCCATCGGATCGAAAAGAACTCTATCCTATGCATTAATAAACAACACGTTATACGGAAGGTCTTTCGATCGAATGTGGCTAAGGTGCTAAGCGGGTCCGAGGCCCGTGAAATTGTTAAAGAGGTGCATTCGAGGACTGCGTGGCGCTCACCGGTCGGGTCCGAAGATGAAAATGAAAATTAAAAGACTAGGGTACTACTGGCCCTCGATGATGACCGACCGCATGAAAATTGCCGAAGGCGTCACCAATGCGAGTGCACGGAGTGGTTCTACACCAACCTCCAAATGTGCTACAACCGACAATTGCGTCATGGCCATTTGAATGTTGGGGCACGGATATAGTGGGTTCGATAGAACCACCATCTTGAAAGGACATCGCTTCATTCTTGCGGCTACGGATTACTTTTCCGAGTGGGCGAGGTAGTTCCACTCGGAGAAGTGAAAGCACACCACATGCTATAGTTTTTCGAGAACCAAGTTGTCTACCGTTTCGGAGTGTCGTGCGGGATCATCTCGGATAATGGGTCGGCATTCGAAGCATGCAAATCGACAATTTTGTCGGGAGACAAGGAATCAACTGGCGGTATTCAACAATTTACTATCCAAGAGCAATCAGCCTGGCTGAGGCTTTTAATAAAACTCTCGTTTAGATTTTAAAGAAAACTTTGGACGATAATATGAGAAATTGGCACGAGAAGTTATTAGAAGCCTTATGGGCCTACCGGATAACCTTCAGAACTCCTACCCAAGCTACACCTTACTCTAGTGTATGGGTCCGAGGCAGTGTTACCCTTAGAGGTCAGCTTCCATCACTCAGAATTGCAGTTGCAAACAAAATCACGACAGAAGGGAATGCCAAATTACGACTAGAGGAATTGGAAGGCTCGGAAGGGAAAAGACTAAGTAGTGCGGCGAGATTTAGAACTATACCGAAGCTAAGATGGTTCAAGCCCATGACGGACTGGTCCGCCCGAGAACCTTGAAAGTTGGTGACTTAGTTCTCGTTCTCAAGAGACCTATCCTTGCACACCGCAAGATATGAGGAAAATTTGAACCCACTTGGGAAGGGCCATTTGTGGTTGAGGCGATCTACTCGGGAGGCTCCTACCGGCTAGTGAATTGCCGAGGAGAACGACATATGCTTCCGATCAACGGACGATACTTGAAGAAGTATTACGCTACCTGATGTTTCGAAGGAATGAATTCTTCATCCCTAGAAGCACGGGCGAAGTAATTACATATAACTTGGTCCGAACCCAAAAATAATAAAAAATGTGCTAAAATAAATAAAATCATGATAATAAAGTTCTCCTTGTTCTCTCTTCCAAATCAAAATCTTTTTCCCGATCTTTTCCCACTTCATTCCTGTTGAATTTAAAAATACAAAAGGAATAATAAAAAAAAGAGAAAAAAAAGAAAACTCTGTCTCCAATAAACATTTTCTTAATGTTCTTGTTCTTAGTACAGCCCCTGATCCTTTTCCTTGTCTTTTCGCAGGGAAATGTCGAACAGGCGGTTGGTCCTGAACTTTAGAAATGGTGTAAGCCTTGCACTCGACGAAAAGAGGGTGAAAGATGGAGCGATAATAGAGATTGACTCAGACTTCGCACCAGCAGGCCTGCAATACGAGGAAAGTGACAGGGTCCCAGTTGATCGAGAGGAACTGCCCAGTCAGACAGTAATGAAAGTAGGTGGCCCAAGCCACCTACCCAACAACAAGAAAAGGAAAACGAACACTGAGGAGGACAAGAGAATCAAGTCTATAGTCGCTATAGCAGAGGGCAGGCTTGTCGGCGCCGCGCCCGCGAGAGATTCGGGAAGTACGAAGAGCTACTCTCACGACGACTCGGTGAAGAAATAAAAATCGTCGTATCCGCAAGATGTTAACTAAACTAGCGGCGGACCAGCGCGACGAGGCGGTCGCTACTACCGGTGCATATACTTCGAGGATACCGGTTCGCCAGGAACCTGAAGAAAGGAGGCCAGCTCCGAGGATAACAGAAGAGACCATGGAAATCTCAAGAAGATTAGAAGAAGAAAGGCTACCACACCACCAGATAAGGCCACCAGTAATACATGACCTTGTTGCAGAAGCAACCCCGGAGGATGTCCCGACGGAGACCATCCCCGAGGAGCCGAGGTATGCAGGAGAACGCGAAGGGATTGAGCCATATATCCCACAGTACATCACTAGGCCTCGCCATTTGTAGATTATTCCAGAATACGAGCTAGAAAGAATGCAGAATGTCGGGAAGCAAACTTTTGAATACTTCGAGAGAATTAAAGGCAGGAGGATCAATATACTAGAAGGCCTCGAGCTACATACAGACGTGTTCTCAGAATACGAACAACAGCAAATCGTGGACTGCATTCGGGATTTGAAAATAATGGGTCGAGCAGGCCGCCTAAGAGAAAACACTTACTCGGAACCCCGGAGATGGATGCCAGGGAAAGGAAGAATTACAATACAATGTGGATGCTGCTACAACTTCGCAGAAGACAGGAAGAGAAACCCACCGGGGATACTCCGTCATGGCAAGGTAGATCCAATTCCATTAGTCATCAAAAGGATGGTAAAGAGAATGATAACATGGAAGGTACTGCTAGCAGATTGCATACCCAACAGTTGCATCATTAACATTTATAAGAAGGGTGACTACATACCCCCGCACATAGATCACCACGACTTTGTCAGACCTTTCTGCACAGTTTCTTTTCTGAACGAATGTAATATCATGTTCGGATCTGACCTCCGGATAGCAGGCCCAGGTGAGTTTCGAGGGCCAGTAAAGATACCATTACCGGTAGTTACATCATGATACTAAAGGGCAACGGAGCAGACGTCGCCAAATATTGCATACCAGGAGTACCAATGAAGCGGATCTCAGTTACTTTCAGAAGGGTGGATGACAGGAAAGCACCTTACCACTTCCAGCCAGACCCAGAGCTAGAGAGCCTCCGGCCTTACGAGCTGTGAGTTACATGGAAAATATCACACCTCCAACGCACATCCATACGAAGGATGGCTTGGAAGGTGATGTTATTGACCATGTACTTCACTATTCGGACACGATTTCGACGAGATGCCTTTTTTGGATGGATCGACAAAGATCATACATAGTCCGTTTTGAGTCTACATGGATTGTATGAGATGTATTCCAGATGGAGTTGTATGATGTATCTTCAACATGATTGGAAGGAAAGTGACCATGTCACATTTTTGGCCTTCACTTATTTTGTGCAAGTTGACTGGGAAACACCATTAAAGTTAAATGAACTTCGAACGAAGAACATAAAAGAAACGAAAAGAATAAAAGAAAACTTTCCTTAAAAATCTAAAAAAAATGATGAACGCCAAATCCACATGAACATTAAATGAACGATAAAGCAAAATTGAATCGTTAAAGGACAAACAAAATGAACACAAATTTCAAATCAAATCTCAATCAAATTCAAATTCAACCTTCCAGATCTCAGATCAAATCTCAATCAAATTCAAATTCAACCTTCCAGATTTTAAATCAAATCTCAATCAGATTCAAACTCAACATTCCAAATCTGAAATCCAATCCGTTCTACTCTCTCCCTTGTTTGGGATGGAAGCGGTTGATTCCAATGACACAGAGCCACTAGGTTTTCGATTCGGATCTGATGGCGAGCAATTGTATCCAATCCAAGACCAGCAACTTTCGATCAACTCTTTTGAGTGGGATATGTAGCATCTATGTATTCCCTCCTAATCTGTTTCTTTCCACAAAAATCTTTTACAACTTTCATGAAATCCTCAAAACACTAAAATTCCACACTTTTCAAATCAACACTACAAATCTTTACAAATTCAATTACCATTCAAAAATCAAATTCTTGGGGTTGAGGATTTTACATCTGATACTGCATTGCTTTAGGTTCTTTCCCTATTGCAACGAAATACATCAAAATCAAATTCTTGGGGTTGAGGATTTTACATCCGATACTGCATTGCTTTAGGTTCTTTCCCTATCACAATGAAATACATCAAAATCAAATTCTTGGGGTTGAGGATTTTACATCCGAATCTTGCATTACTTTAGGTTCTTTCCTATCGCAATGAAATACATCAAAATCGAACTTTTGGGGTTGAGGATTTTACATCCGATACTTGCATTGCTTTAGGTTCTTTCCCTATCACAATGAAATCCATCAAAATCAAACTTTTAGGGTTTAGGATTTTACATCCGATCTTGCATTGCTTTAGGTTCTTTCCCTATCGCAATGAAATACATCAAAATCGAACTTTTGGGGTTGAGGATTTTACATCCGATCTTTGCATTGCTTTAGGTTCTTTCCCTATCGCAATGAAATACATCAAAATCAAACTCTTGGGGTTGAGGATTTTACATCCGATCTTGCATTGCTTTAGGTTCTTTCCCTATCGCAATGAAATACATCAAAATCAAACTTTTGGGGTTGAGGATTTTACATCCGATACTACATTGCTTTAGGTTCTTTCCCTATCGCAATGAAATACATCAAAATCAAACTTTTAGGGTTAGGATTTTACATCTGATACTGCATTGCTTTAGGTTCTTTCCCTATCTCAATGAAATACATCAAAATCAAACTTTTGGGGTTGGGAATTTTACATCCGATACTGCATTGCTTTAGGTTCTTCCCCTATTGCAATGAAATACATCAAAATCAAATTCTTGGGGTTGAGATTTTACGTCCGAGACTGCATTGCTTTAGGTTCTTTCCCTATTTCAATGAAATACATCAAAATCAAACTTTTGGGGTTGAGGATTTTACATCCGATACTGCATTTCTTTAGGTTCTTTCCCTATCGCAATGAAATACATCAAACTCAAACTTTTGGGGTTGAGGATTTTACATCCGATACTGCATTGCTTCAGGTTCTTTCCCTATCGCAATGAAATACATCAAAATCAAACTATTGGGGTTGAGGATTTTACATCCGATACTGCATTTCTTTAGGTTCTTTCCCTATCTCAATGAAATACATCAAAGTCAAACTTTTGGGGTTGAGGATTTTACATCCGATCTTGCATTGCTTTAGGTTTTTCTCCTATCGCAATGAAATACATCAAAATCGAACTTTTGGGGTTGAGGATTTTACATCCGAATCTTGCATTGCTTTAGGTTCTTTCCTACTGCGATGAAACATCGAAATCGAACTCTTGAGGTTAAGGATTTTACATCCAATACCGCATTGCTGCGAGATCTCTCCTCATTGTAATGGTTCAATCCAATCAATTCAATTTTCTTTTGAGGTTGAAGATGTTACATCTAAAACCACAAAATTCCAATTTTCATTTCGAGTTCAAATCCCTTCAAATTAATTTTAACAAACTTGATCTAAATTGAAACTCGAACTAAAATGCGAGCTCACACCTCAAAACTTAAGCTGAAACAAAATGAAATCTAAGTCGAAATTCCCCCAGATCATGTGATTTGGGATTCACCTCCTTTTCCTTTCCCCAGCGAGAGTTTAGGAATCTCCAGTCTCAGAGATATACTTGAGACTCCCCAGTGGAAATTATTCTACTTTGTCCTAAGTTTTCACTTGGACATCTGTGTTGGTTTGTTGATAGCTTCAGTCAACGCCAATAGGCGCGGTGTGTTTGGATAGCACACCACACCTATTGGGGGTCCATTTGTTGACCTCATTTCTGATGAGGTCTTCTCTACTCTCTTTAGTACTTAGGATCTAGCCTTAGGCTTTTCCTTTGACTATCTTAGAGGACTAGAAGTGGAACCCACCCTTTAGAATTTCAAACCACTTCTTAAACTCCCTGCTGTAAACTCCACAAACTTGATTGTAGACCCCTAATCACCTAGAGGGTTGAAATCAAATGTGGAAGTTTAAAGGATGAGTTCTTATAGGACTCTTTGGCCTTAGGACCGCCTACAGGTGGCTTGGTTTGGTGAGGGCTGACTTACACACACACTACACTTATACACTACACTTTCACACACCTCCTAAAACCACACCCATACCCAACTTGACCTCCTGACTCATGAAGGTGATTCACATGGATGTGTCGGCACTATTTTTTTAGTTAAGTGTTTTATTTTGAAAAAGGGGGGTCGCCTAACGGAAATTGTGCGGCGAATTTCTAATTTAATTTAAATAAATAATTTGAAAAGTAATATTTGATTTTGAAAATAATTTTAAATTTGAAGATTTTAAGATATGAAATCAAACCGATCTCACATCCCAAATTGTTTATATAAACGAGCACCACACCATGAGCCATGTATACTATCCCTAAGGATGAGACACCTGCTATGACGGTGGGGCTCGATTAAACAAACTAAAAGATTTGTGAATCCGTTTGGTCCGCGAACCAATTTTATAAGCCGACAAATTCCTCGCTTAATATGAAAGTATTAAACGGGGTTTATATTACCCAGGTTCTTTAAAATTCCTTATAAGGGCAAGCCACTATAGTTAATTACATCTTAAGTGACGGGAATCACCTAAGAAAACTCTCGATAATAATCGATAATGTCGCTCTCGAGAATTTGAAAGTTTAAGTTTTCGAGGATTGAATTTTGGAATTTCAATAGGGAGTGGATGAAATTTGGGACATTTTGTTTTGGGAATTCAATGGAAGAAAGGTAGGAGAAATTACGGATCCGAAGCGAACTTCGGTAATTTCCCGACTATCCTATTGTTTGGCTTGGATTTAGGAAAGTCCTAATGTTTATTTAGTATTTCAATCTTGCCAATTTTAATTAATTTGGACTTATATTTGTATGATAGAATCATACAAATAGCCTTGAAGATGTGAGGGTTTATGTCGTATCGGACGACTACCTCGGAATCTAAGACCGGTTAGGGCTTAATTTGCAATACAAATGCCTAACAAAAGGTTGAGGATTTATGTTGCACTAGGCAAACTACCTCGAAATCCTATGGCTTTGTTGTTTAATTCTAAGACAGTTTTGCTGATGTAGATTCAAGTTTTGCTGACGACGATGGCCGTGCTGCCCACTATGCTCCAAGCTCCTTGTTGTTGCAGAGGTTTAGTTATAGAAGTCATAAATCAGGAGATGAGAAAAGTGTTTTGGTTTAGAGAAAATCTTAATTTCCAAGTGTTTTTTGTGTTTTAATTAAAACAAATCTTAAAGTTGATTATAACGACACCGGTTAAGATCCCACGGTTCCATCCTTCCGGGATCATTATTTTTATCGGATTCACTTAGTCCGGATGAATTTGCTAAACTCAGCTGAATGAGTTCCACAATTTCATTTAGACCGTGGGAAATCCCGTTAGCAACACGTAGGTTACATCATCCGAGGTATTCCCGATCATCCAACGGGACGTTTTAATTTAGTTGTAATTGTAGTTTTGTGTTCTGTTTGTGATTAAATTTTGAGTTGTTTTATATTTTGAAATGTTGTGGCGGTGAATTTTATCTTGAAATGACTTTTAATTTAGTTTTGGTTTCGGTTTTAGGGACTATCCTAAAGGTGTGGGTTTTCATGCAACGAGTTGTTTATCATGCAAGAAAAGGTAAGTGCGATGCAATTAAAGAAATTGCAATAAGGTAAATTGCAACAAAATAAAAGCGTACCTGGAGGGTCTTCCCGTCATCCCAAGCTGCACTTAAAACACAATTAGAATATTTAAGCAAGTTCCTAGGTAAAGCTAAGGGAAGGGTTGTGGTTTTCTATCATATTCCTAATCCTTTGGCTAGTCATTTCCTATGACGTCTAGGTTCTTGTGTTTTGGTTTGAGGACGATTTTCTTCATCAAATAATAATTAAGTCCAATTGTTCTTATGAACATCCTATCATATCGAGGAAGTGCTTAAGGCAAATCTTAAACATCTTTTCAATATTTCTAGGATTGTTTTAAGTCAGAATGAATTCAATTACACAAATGAATTAATCGTCCGAGAATTTAAGTTTTGTTGTTATCTTACTCGAGTGAACTAGGACATTTGAATATCCTATAAGTGAAGTAACATTTCATTTAACATTACATTTAGGAGTTATGACAATAAAAGCTTTCGAGGGCAAATTGGTATTCAAATGGTTTGTGATTTAGTTTAACTTCGGTTAAAGGGTTTAAATTTGGAATAGTGTTCAAGTTGCTTTATATTTAATTTCTTTCATGTCTTAGGTGATGTTATTTTTAATTTAACTTTAATTTAATTTAATTTAATTTTAACTTTAATTTAATTTAATTTAATTCAATTTAGTTTGATTTGATGTTAAATTAATTTAGTTTAATTTGATTTAATTTCCTTTAATTTAATTTAATTTAATTTAATTTTAATTTAATTTGATTTAATTTAATTTAATTTAATTTAATTTAATATGTTTTAATTTAATTTAATTTAATTTAATTTAATTTGTTTTAATTTAATTTAGTCTAATTTAATTTAATTTAATTTAATTTAATTTATTCATTTAATTTAATTTAATTTGTTTATTTAATTTAATTTAATTTAATCTTTAATTTAATTTTATTTTTAATTTTAATTTAATTGAAAAATTAAAAAGAGTTTAATAATTTAACCTTTTTATTTAATTTAATGGTTAAGTCCTTTAACATTTTAAAACTTAAATTTGAATTATCCTTTTTAGTTAGGAATTAAATATTATTGAAATGATTAGTTTAGGGATTTTTAAATTAAAGAATAAATCTCTTCCTAATAATATCCTCTATTTTAATAATTCCAATTTTATTATTCTTCCCAAATTTAATCAATTATTTAATTAAGGTTTATTTCAATTATTTTAAATTGTTTAATAGGTTTCTACCCTTTAATTATTTAAATTTCAATCATCCAAATCAGATTAAGATCAAATATTTTACTTGTTAATTTAATTAAACCTAAAGTTTTAATTAAGGGTTAAAATTTTAATTACCATTTTGCCCTTCAAGCTTAATAATTTCATAACTCACTAAATTGAGCTTAAATGAACTTGAAATTTTTATGTGACTTCACTCATATGCCAGTAAAGACATGAGAGGAGAAAATGTGATTTTTCTGTATTTAATTTATTTATATAATTATTTTTGGTGGAAAATAGGAATTTCCAAGGAAAATTTAATAACATGACCAAGGGAGAGTTTCTGTCCTTAAGAAAATTATGGGACATTCCTAATAACCAGAGAACCACTTGGACCAATTTTGGTGATTTTTTAAATTATATTATTTTTATTATAATTATTTTAAGTTTTGGAGTGTTAATCAATTTAAAAATAAAATAAAGGTTGAAAAATGAATTTTATATTTTTCAAAAATCTCTCTGATATCAAGGAAATCAAAGAATCAATTTTTGTAATTTTCTGATTTTTCTATGATTTATTATAATTATTTTAGTGAAAATGCTAGAAAATACATTTTTTTTAATTTTAAAATTACCCTAGGGCTTTAAAATTTAATATCTCATTAAATAGACCTAAGAAAAATATGGGGTATGTTCCTAAGTGATTAAAATTCAAAATGTGACATTTTGGTGAATTTTGTTATTTTTGTGATTTTTATTATTTTTTAATTATTAAAAATATTAAAATAATATTAAAAATCAACTATTTTAGAAAATTGAAATTTCAATTTTCTTAAATTCACCTAATATCAGAGAGGCTCCAAAACCAATTTGGTGAATTTTTTAAAGGTATTTTGAAAGTTATGAATTTTTAAAGTTCAAATTGACTAAATGGCTTAATGAACCCATTTAGTAGGGCTAACCAAGTCCAATTGACTTCAAATTTTTATGGTGGGTTCCTCTGATCCTAAAGGTCAATGGAGAATTTATTTCAAGTCAATTTGATGTATGGTTAGCTCTAATTAATTAGGGATCTATTTTGGGTGTTTAAGCCAATTAGGGTTATTTTAAATGAGTTAACTCAAAACTTATTTTTCCTAAGGTCCCCTAGTCATAAGAGACATCACCAAATTTTCCTAGAATTTATTTCACAACATGCTAATTATTAGATTTAAAATACTCAAAATAGTAACATGAATTTGAAAAATCAATAACTTCTCATAGGGATGGCCTCGACTTTGGAAAATTCGGGGAATGTTCCCAAATTCGGAGGCTTCAAAAGCCCTATGGTCTCATGCCATGGTGAATTTCCTATATGCATGGAGAATTAAAATAATGCAGACAATAAATAAATTATTAAAAATAAAATACTTGATGAAATTAAATGATTTCTTTTCCACATTATTCTCCTCTGTTCACTGAGCAAGTGGGTATTTTTATTTTATTTTTATGATTTTCCTACACAAAGTTATGAATTTTCCAAGTTCAGGGAATTAAATAAATAGGAAAATCCCTAATTTTCTATTTATCCGAGTCGGCGCCGCGTCATCCTCGGCATCTCCGAACGGCCACGCGGCGCGCTCCCATTCGACGCCGCTGCTTTAGTCAGTAGCCCGGGTCCCGCCTTTCGTGTATCATCTGCCGATCCGACCTAATCTGAGCCGTCCGTCCGCGCGTATATTGAATGAACGACATCCGTTCATCGTCCCCAAGCCTCCTAGCCGAGAAGCCGTCCATCTTCGAGGCTAAGATCTCGCTCGATACTTGACCAAATTTAACGTTCTTATGCTCCATGGATTCGTCTCGAGAAGACGAACACATCCATACGGTTTATGTGGCACGAAATTGACTTAATGAAAATGGAGAATGTTCGAAGCTCGAGAAGAAGGCGAGGCCATACCTTTGCTCGAGAGAAGTGTGGCTTCGATCCGAGGGTTGTTTCACCTTCGATTGGATCCCGCGAGCTCCGGATGAAGTCTCCTGGTGCAGTGAATTGCTTAGGTAGGATTTCGACCACGGTCGATCACAAAGCTTGGAGGGCTGGAGCAAGCTCAGGTGGCACTAGGGATGGGGCTTTTGCTGGTGGACACCTTCTCTTGGTCTGGTGAAGGTGTAGGACCAATCATTTTGATGATTGATCCACGGTGGAGAAGTGTCCTAGTTTTTGGGCTAAAGTTTGAACTCAAAATTGAGCTCAGTTGGAGGGAATTGGGGCTGGAATTCAGTGGGGATCAAATGCTCTATGTATGGGGAATAGTCTGGAATAATTTTGGCGAGTTTCCTTAAGGTTTGTTTCAGCACCTCCCATGGCCGAGAAGGGGTGGTGTTTAAATAGGAGAGGGTGGAGGGCCTCCCGGGAGAGTTAGGGCTTGGGATCGAGCTGCTCTTGGCAAGAGAAGAACAACTACGATGGCCGCTGGGGATGGGGCGGCTCGGTGGTGAGAATTCCAAGCTTGGGCTCACATGTGAGCTCTCGGACATGGAGTTTTCCGGCGACCCGGGCGAGCTGGCCGGCAGGCATGGGTCACCCTCAGGTCCAGGTGGGTCAGGGCTGGGGTTTAGTGCAGTCAATTGGGCCTTGCCATGTGTAAAGGGGATGGCTTGGAATGGAATGGGGAAGAGGCCATTTTGGCTAGATTTGGGTCAACCCATCATTTTGGGCTTGGTTCACCCTTCAGGTGGCTTTGGGTGTTGTGGGGAGTCACGAGGATCGAGTTGGTTTGGCATGGAGAAGTCCTTATCCAAATATATTTGGATTAAATTTGGAGTTAAGGTGAAACATGCTTAAGGTTAATGACTTTTAGGAGGTGCTTAAAGGACCTCCTCCTTTTGCCATTTAAGGAGAGTTGACAACTTAGAGATCCTCGCTGGCTTGCTGATGGCTTGCATGTGGCTTCATGGCTCCATGTGGCTTGGGAAAAGATTGAGTCGATTTCATAAAAAAAGGATTTTGTGGATTTTGGCATTTTAATGGAAATTGTTATGGGGCTTGATTTGGAATTGTTTAATTGATGGGATTAGAACATAGGGAATGGCTTTGATTAAGTGGATGGCAAATGGAAATGTCATGTGGGCTTTGGATGAATTTGGGCTTTTGAATTTGAAGGAAGTGGGCTTTTAGGAAGTTTTAAGGGAAGTGGGCTTTTTGAATTTTAAAATGGACTTTAGGTGAAATTTTGGTAAAGGCTTGGGCCAAATAATTGTTGGGTTTAGCTCATAGATGTCTTGGAGCAAATTGGGAGTGATTTGGATTTGAATTGGGTTGAATTTGGGCTCCTTTGGTGAATGGGCCAATATAGGTCGAAGTGGGCCAAGTTGGGCCAATGTTGGGCTAGGGTTGAAATTGATGTAAAATTAATGTTGAGAAATGTTTATGGGAGTGTTTCAAAGAGGTTTTGACTTTGGTTGGGCTTTGATTTTGGGGTTTGGGCTTATTTGGGTTAGGTTTGGGTTTAGGTCAAAATTGGGCCTTTTAGCTTTGGGTTGAATTTGAGTGGGGTTTGGGTCTAAATGTTGGGAAAATCATGTTAGTGTTTTGTTTTTGGGGATGCTAAGGAAGATTTAGAAAAGATTTGGGGTTAATTGGAGTTGAATTGGGTGAGTTTGGGTTAGGTTTGGGTTATGGGTCCAAATTGGGCTTTAAGGCCAAAAGTGGAATTGGATTCAAATGTCAATCAAATTGGACTTGGTTTGGTCTAAATTGGTGTTGGAAATGTTGAATTGAAGTTTAGAATTGAATTGGACCAGAATTTGGGTCAATTGGGTAGGTTTGGTTTGACATTGGGTTCACTTAGGGTTAAAATGGGTCAAATTGGGGGTTTTGAGAAAAGTAGGGTAAATTGACAAAATTGGCCCATGGTATAGTTGAACAAAATTAAATTGGGAATATTTGGGATTTTCTGAAATTTCCTGGGAATTTTCTGAATTTTTGGATTTTTAGGTCAAGAGGGGTATTTTGAGTATTTGGAGGGTATTGGGAGGTATTTTTGGAATTTTTGGTATTTCTGGGTATGGATGATCAATTTGAGTGATGTGGAAATGTTTGGGATTGGTTTTAAGGAATTTTGGGTGATTTGGGAATTTTGGAAATTTTGGGTAGTTTCAAGGGCATTTGGTATGTTAGGCGGGTGTAGGGTCCCGGGGGTCAAAAATTGAAAATTTGGAAAATTGAAAATTTGGAAAATTGAAGATTGGGTGAATATAAGTGGAATAAAATCATTTTGGTTGAGCCATGAAGCCTTGCCAAGCCCACATGAGCCATGAAGGGACTCATTTGAGGCATTCATCTATGTTGTTCCTAACCCTCTTAGCGAGGGCTTAGGGGTTAAGGACCATCCGTGTGAATCACCTACATGAGTCGGGAGGTCGAGTTAGGTATGGGTGTGGTTTTAGGAGGTGTGTGAAAGTGTAGTGTATGAGTGTAGTGTGTGTGTAAGTCAGCCCCTTCACCGGACCGAGGCCACCCGGGGCGAGTCCTAAGGCCGAAGAGTCTTATAGGAACCCATCCTTTAAACTTCCGCATTTGATTTTCAACCCTCCAGGTGATTAGGGGTCTACAATCAAGTTTGTGGAGTTTGCGGGGAGTTTAGAAGTGGTTTGAATTTCTAAGTGGTGGGTCCCAATTCTAGTCCTCTAAGACAGTCAAAGGAAAAGCCTAAGGCTAGATCCTAAGTACTAAAAAGAAGGAGAGAAGACCTCATCAAAAATGAGGTCAACAGGATGGTCCTTAACCCCTACGCCCTTGGCTAAGAGGGTTAGGAACAACATAGTGAATGCCTCAAATGAGTCCCTTCATGGCTCATGTGGGCTTGATATGGCTTCATGGCTCAACCAAAATGATTTCATTCCACTTACATTTAACCTAATCTTCAATTTTCTGAGTTTTTAATTTTTGACCTCCGGGACCCCAGACCCGCCTAGCCTACCCAAAACCCTTGAAATTACCCAATATTTTCAAAATTCTCCAAAATCACCCAAACTCCTCAAAATCAATCTTAAACATTTCCCTCCACTCAAATTGATCATCCATAGCCAAAAATACCAAAAATTCCAAAAATACCCCCCAATACCCTCCAAATACCCAAAATACACCTCTTGACCCAAAAATCCAAAAATTCAAAAAATTCCCAGAAAATTCCAAAAAATCTCAAATATTTCCAATTTCATTTGGTCCAACTACACCATGGTCCAATTTTGTCAATTTACCCCACTTTTACCAAAACCCCCAATTTAGCCCATTCTTAACCCAAGTGAACCCAATGTCAAACCAAACCTACCCAATTAACCCCAAACCTTTTCTAAACCTTCCCTGACATCCCCATAAACAAAAAACTAACATGATTTGACAAAATTTGGACCCGAACCCTACTCAAATTCAACCCAAAACCAAAAAGCCCAATTTTGACCTAAATCCAAACCTAACCCAAATAAGCCCAAATCCCAAAACCAAAACCCAACAAAAGTTGAAACCTCTTTGAAACACTCCCATAAACATTTCCCAACATTAATTTTACATCAATTTCAACCCTAGCCCAACATTGGCCCAAATTAGCCCAAGTTGACCTACATTGGCCTATTTACCAAATCAACCCAAATTCAACCCAATTCAAACCCAAACCACCTCAAATTTATTTCAAATCACTCATGACATATCCCTAAACCAAACCCAACAATTATTTGGCCCAAACTTCTACAAAATTTCCATCCATGAATTCATTCTTAAACCTAAAGGCTCATCCCCTTAAGCCTTCCTAAAAGCCCAACAAAAAAGATTTCAAAAGGCCCAAAATTCATCTCAAAGCCCACATGACAATCCTCTATCATCATCCATTTGATAAAACCATCTCCTAAGTTCTAAATCCATGATAAAATAATTCCAAATCAAGCCATATGCCAAATCCCATCAAATCACCCCTAAATTACCAAAATTGCTAAAACCCTTTTTCATGTAAATGACCAAGCCTTGTCCTAAGCCACATGGAGCCATGAGCAAGCCATTTACAAGCCATATAAAACCATGGAAGGTTTGACATGTGACCAAGCCATTAATGGCAAAAGGAGGGCCCCCTTTCCTAATCCTTCATTAAGCCTTTTTAACCATAACCATGTGACACACTAAACCATGCTTAGCCACCTCACCATGGATGGAGACTTCACCACCCCTTCTAAGCTGACCTAAATGATTCCCTCAGCTCAAAATCAGGTCTTGGGGAGGTGCACCAAGCCTATTTCCATGGATTGGCCAAACCAAGCCCAAAATACACTCTTCCCCATTCCATTCCAAGCCATCCTCTTTACACATGGCAAAGCTCAATTGCCAGGACAAACCTCCAACCCTGACCCACCTGGACCTGAGGGTGACCCATGCCTGCCGGCAAGCCGCCTGGATCTCCGGAAAACACCATGGTCGAGACCTTGGGCGGAGCCAAACTTTTCAATTGTGCCTTGCTGAGTTGTCCCAGCCCAATTGAACACCATGGTTGTTCTTCTCTTGTATGGAACAGCTGATCCCAAGCCTTAAACCCCCCTGGGAGGCCCTCCACCCTCTCCTATTTAAACCTCACCTCTCTCGGCCATGAGGAGGTGCTGAACCAAACCTTACTGAAACCCTGCCAAAAATGCTCCGAGACCACTCTCCACACTTAGAGCGGGTTGATCCCTAGTGACGGTTGCCCTAATCCCCATCAACGAGCCCGATTTCTCGGCCAAAATTCCACCCATAACCGGGACATCTCCCAATTCTCCACCAAATTCAAATTAAACTCACCCACACCTGCACAAGGCCAAGAGGAGAAGTTCCCCAGTGAAAGCCCCCTCTCCAGGCCACCCATCTGTTCCAGACTCCAAAGGTTGTGATCAGGCTTGGTCAAAATCATACCTGGGCGATTCACTAGGCTAGGAGACTTCATCTGGAGCTTGCTTGGACCCAATCAAAGGTGACACAACCCTGAGATCGAAGCCACACTTCTCTAAGCAATGGTATGGTCTCACTCTTCTTCCCGAGCTTCTGAACATTCTCCATTTTTATTAAGTCAATTTCTTGCCACATAAACCATATGGGTGTGTTCGTCTTCTCAAAACGAATCGATAGAGCATAAGAACATTTAATTTGGTCAAGTATCGAGTGAGATCTTAAGCCTAGAAGATGGACGGTTCTCGGGCTAGGAGGCTTGGGGACGATGAACGGATGCCGTTCATTCAATACACGAGCGGATGGACGGCTCAGATGGCGCGGGGCACGTGGCGCTGAGTCGGAAGGCGGCGCTGAATCAGGAGATGACGCGTGTGCGTTCGAAGCTGCCGAGGTTGAGCTGGCGCCACGTCACTTAAGTAGGAAAATAGGATTTTTCTTATTTGTTAAATACCCAGAACTTTAAAAATTCATAACTTTGTGTAGAAAAATCATAAAAATAAAATAAAAATACCCTCTTTCTCAGTGAACAGAGGAGAATAATGTGGAAAAGAAATCATGTAATTTCATTAAATATTTTATTTTTAATGATTTATTTACTCTCTGCATTATTTTAATTCTCCATGCATATAGGAAATTCACCATTGCATGAGACCATAGGGCTTTTGAAACCTCTAAACCTGGGAACATTCCCTGAATTTTCCAAGGTCAGAGGCCATCCCTATGAGAAGTTATTGATTTTTCAAATCTATGTTGCTGTTTTGAGTATTTTAATTCCAATAATTTGCATGTTGAGAAATAAATTCTAGGAAAATTTGGAGATATTTCTTATGACTAGAGGACCCTAGGGAAAATAGGTTTTGAGTTAACTCACTTGGAATAACCCTAATTGGCTTAAACACCAAAATTGGAGCTTTAATTAATTAGAGCTAATCATACATCAAATTGACTTGAAATCAATTCTCCACTGACCTTTAGGATCAGGAGAACCTACCATAAAAGTTTAAAGTCAATTGGACTTGGTTAGCCCTATCAAATGGGTTGATTAAGCCATTTAGCCAAACTTAAACTTTAAAAATTCATAACTTTCAAAATGATTTCAAAAATTCACCAAATTAGTTTTGGAGCCTCTCTGATATCAGGGGAATTTAAGAAAATTAAAATTGCAATTTTCCAAAAAAGTTGATTTTTTGCATTGTTTTAATATTTTTAATAATTAAAAAATAATAAAAATCACAAAAATAATAAAATTCACCAAAATTTCACATATTGAATTTTAATCATTTAGGAACAAACCCCATATTTTTCTTAAGTCTCTATGATGAGATATTAAATTTTAAAGCCCTAAGGTAATTTTAAAATTAAAAAATGTATTTTCTAGTATTTCCATTAAAATAATTCTAATAAATCAAAGAAAAATAAAAAAATTTTAAAAATTGGTTCTATGGTTTCCTTGATATCAGAGAGATTTTTGAAAAATATTAAATTTATTTTTCAACCTTTATTTTATTTTTAAATTAATTAATACTCCAAAACTCAAAATAATTATAATAAAATAATATAATTCAAAAAATCACCAAAATTGGTCCAAGTGGTCCTCTGGTCATTAGGAATGTCTCATAATTTTCTTAAAGACAGAAACTTTCCCTTGGTCATATTATTAAATTTTCCTTTCAAAATCCCTATTTTCCACCAAAAATAATTACATAAATAAGTTAAATACAGAAAAATCACATTTTCTCCTCTAATGTCTTGATTGACATATGAGTGAAGTCATATAAAAATTTCAAATTCATTTAAGCTCAATTTAGTGAGTTATGGAGTTAGTAATCTTAAAGGGCAAAATGATAATTAAAATTTTAACCTATAATTAAAAATTTTAGGTTTAATTAAAAGGGTGGGTAAAATATTTGATACTAAGTTGATTTTGGATGTTTGAAATTTAGGTAGTTAGAGGGTGGAAACCTACCTAACAATTTGAAAATAATTAAAATAAATCTTAATTAAATAATTGATTAAATTTGGAAGAATAATGAAAAATTGGAATTATTAAAATAGGGATATTATTAAAAGAGATTTATTCTTTAATTTAAAAATCCCTAAATTAATCACCTCAATAATATTTAATTCTTAATTAAAATGATAATCTAAACTCAAGATTTAAAATGCTAAAAGACTTAATCATTAAATTAAATTAAAGTTAAAACATTTAAATTAAATCCTTCCAAAATTTCAATTATATTAATATTTTAACAATTAAAATTAAATCATCCTTAAGGCATAAGAAAAAAATATAATATTAAATTAAAATTAAAATAGAATTAAAATAAAATTAAAATTAAATTAAATTAAATTAAATTAAATTAAACTAAATTAAATTAAATTAAATTAAATTAAATTAAATAAAAAATAAAAACAAGTTAAATTAAAATTAAAATTAAATTGAAAAAATAATAAATTAAATTAAAACTAAACTCAATTAAATTAAATTAAAATTAAATTAAATTGAATTAAATAAAATATAAGATCACCTAAGACATAAAGAATTCAAAATAAATCTAAAACAACTTGAACACTATTCTAAACATAAATCCATTAACTGAAATTAAATTAAATCACAAATCACTTGAACATCAATTTGCCCTCAAAAGCTCTTGTTGTCTTAACTCCTAAACAGAGTATTAAGTGAAGTGTTACTTCACTCATAGTATATTCAAATGTCCTAGTTCACAGAGCAAGATAACAAAACTTGAACTCCTGGATGATTAATTCATTTGTATAATTAAATTCTCTTGGACTTAAAACAATCTTAGAGGTATTGAAAAGATGTTTAAGACTCATCTTAAACACTTCCTCAATATGGTAGGATATTTATAAGAACAATTGAACTTAATTGTTCTTTGATGAAGAAAATCGTCCTTAAACGTAAACACAAGAACCTAGACGTCATAGGTGGTGACTAGCTATAGGATTAGGAACTTGGTAGAAAACCAAAACCTTTCCCTTAGCTTTGCCTATGTACTTGTTGGAATACTTAAATGCTCTCATATGTGTTTTAAGTGCAGCTTGGGATGACAGGAAGACCCTCCAGGTACGTATTTATTTTATTGCAATTTACTTTATTACAAATGCACTTTACTTTTCTTGCATGACAAACAACTGTTGCATGAAAACCAAAATCTTTAGGGTAGTCCCTGAACTGAAACCAAAACTAAATTAAAAATTATTACAAGATAAAATTCACCGCCACAACATTTCAAAATATAAAACAACTCAAAATTTAATCACCAACAAAACAAAACTACAATTATAACTAAATTAAAACGTCTTGTTGGATGATCGGGAGTACCTCGAATGATGTAATCTACGTGTTGCTAACGGGATTTCCCACGGTCTAAATGAAAGTGTGGAACTCATTTAGTTGAGTTTAGCAAATTCATCTGGACTAAGTGAATCCGATAAAAATAACGATGCCGGAATGATGGAGACAGTGGGATCTTAACCGGTGTTGTTATAATCAACTTTAAGATTTGTTTTAACTAAAACACTAAAAAACACTTGGATTTTAAGACTTCTCTAAACCAGAACATTTTTCTCATCTATTGATTTTCACCTTCTATAACTAAACCCTCTGCAACAACAAGGAGCTCGGAGCATGGTGGGCAGCATGGCCATCGTCATCAGCAAAACCTGAGTCTACTTCAACAAAACTTTCTTAGAATTAAATAACCAAGCCATAGGACTTTGAGGTAGTTTGCCTAGTGCAACATAAATCCTCAATCTTTTGTTAGGCATTTGCATTACAAATTAAGCCCTAACTGGTCTTAGGATTCTGAGGTAGTCGTCCGATACGACATAGACCCTCATATCTTCGAGGCTATTTGTATGATCATGTCATACAAATATAAGTCCTAATTAATTAAAAATTGGCAAGATCAAAACATTAAATAAACATTAGGGCTTTCCTAAATTCAAGTTAAACAATAGGATAGTCGGGAAATTACCGAAGTTCGCTTCGAACCTGTAATTTCTCCTACCTTTCTTCCTTTGAATTCCCAAAATAAAATGTTCCAAATTTGATCCATTCCCTATTGAAATTCCAAAATTTAATCCCTTGAAAACCTAAACTTTGAAATTCTTGAGAGCAGAATTACTGATTATTATCGAGAGTTTTCTTAAGTGATTCCCGTCATTTAAGATGTAATTAACTATAGGGGCTTGCCCTTATGGGGAATTTTAAGAACCGAGGTAATATAAACCCTGTTTAATGCTTTCATACTAAGCAGGGGAACTTGTCGACTTATAAAATTGGTTTGTAGACTAAACGGATGTCACAAATCTTCTAGTTTATTTAATCGAGTCCTACCATCAAACAGTGTGTCTATTCTTCGGGATAGATACACGGTTTGTGATGTGATGCTCGTTTATATAAACTATTTGAAGTGTGAGATCGGTTTGATTTCACTTTTCAAACTTAAAATTATTTTTAAATCAAAATAGTATTTTCAAAATTATATACATACTTAAATTAAACGATCCAACCCGAAAAATTCGCCTACAATTTCTGTAGGCGACCCCTTTTCAAAATACAACACAACCTAAAAATACGTCGACACCTGCCAAAAAATGTTGGACGGGTCATCAAATATTGCAACGGATTAATTTTCGAGATATGGTTGACCTTATGAGAGAGCATGTAATGCCTGAGCTTTTGAGCGACAAAGATCAGGGCCAAACAATGCTTCTCGGTTGGAGGATACTTTACTTCCATCAGAATCAAACGACGCTTAAGTAGTAGAGAGCATTTTCTTTTCCCTCATCATTGACACAGGCTAGCGGGGCTCTAGGGAGTCTTCTAGAGCCGCGGTATAAAGTATCGGCGGTCTACCTAAGGTCGGGGCTGCTAAGACGGGAGGTGTCATTAAGTATTGCTTAATGTCCTCGAAGGCCCATTGGCATTTCTCTTCCCAAACGAATTTGGCGTCCTTTTTAACTAATGCTGAGAAGAGTGACACCTACACGACAAGTTCGAGATAAAGCGTCGAAGATATGCCGACTTCCTTGAAAGTATCGTAGGCTTGTTTTAAGGTTTTGGGAGGAGGCATTTCTAAGATAGCTTTAATCTTTTCCGGATCAATTTCGATTCCACGATGTCGAACAACAAATCCTAAGAATTTCCTGGAGGTGACGCCGAAGGCGCATTTCTGGGGATTCATCTTAAGGTTGTATTGTCCTAATCGTTCGAAAACAATTCTCAAATCATACAAGTGATCTTCTTTCAGTTTGCTTTTGATGACCACATCATCCACGTAGCACTCAACTTGGTTGTGAATGAGATCATCAAAAATCTTTTTCATTGCTCTTTGGTATGTTGCTCCTGCGTTCTTTAGTCCGAATGGCATTACTGTGTAGCAATACACTCTGATTGGTGTTCTGAATGCCATGAGCTTTTCGTCTTCTGGTGCCATCTTTATCTGGTTGTATCCTGAAGATCCATCCATGAAAGAGAATAATTCATGTGTTGAAGCAATGTCGATCATCAATTCTGGGATTGGTAGTGGAAATTCATCCTTCGGACATGCTTTGTTCAAATCTACGAAATCCACGCAGTTCCGATCCGACCATTCTTCTTTCTGAGTGGTACCACATTGGCTAGCCAAGTCGGGTATTGTTCTTCACGGACAAATTTAGCGTCTATTAGCTTCTTAACTTCAGTTATGACTTGTTCTTCAATTTCCAAACGCATTCTTCTGGAAGCTTGTCTGACTGGAATAGAAGTAGGATCCACTCCTAGCCTGTGAACTGCAACTTCTGGAGCTAATCCTGGCATTTCATCATAACTCCAAGCAAAACAGTCCTTGAATTGCATTAGTAGCTTGATTATTTCCTCGGAATCTTCTTTATTGAGTAAGGAGCTAATCAAGGTTGGCCTAGGCTCTTCGCTAGTACCTAAGTTAACTTCCATTAACTCGTCTATTGTAGATTTGATTTCTTCTTCGAACTCTGACAGAGCGTCTCCAATTTGCAGATCTTCAAGCTCTTCGGTAGTTTCCAAGCAGTCTTCATTAGGTTCGCAAGTGACAACCAAACAAAATTCCGTATCGTCAACTGATTCTACTGTACCGAATCCGAGACCATGCTTTGCATTGGGAGGCCAACCAGCGTTATTCCATAATTTTTCGAAGTGTGTGATTGACCTTTTGTCCATTGTCGAGGTAAGACACCATGCTGAATTAAATTTTGAACACAGGGAGAGTACCACTCAAAAGGTAATTCCATTAATTCAAAAGAAGTGACATCTTCAAATTGTACATCGTTTTCAGTATTGGAAGAAGAAGTGCCACGATAAAATTTGATTGGCTTTGCACCGCTGCTATGTACTTCTTTGACCACCATACCCTCGATCTTATTAGACTGGATCGGGGTCAGGGTCATAGTGTGTACATAGTGGTTAATCTTCTCGTACATCGATTTGTATTCTTTATTCTTTTCATCTTCGAGGGAAATCTTGAATTGTGGTTTCTTCCGGTTTATTGTAGCTGCTTCTTTCTTGACTTCCTCTTCTTCCTCAGAGCTGTTCTCACAATCAACGTTGATCACCGGCTTTTTCTATCCAACTGTCCCAGTGTCTCTTCCACGACCTAGTCCCCGGCCTCGACCTAGGATGCGAGTTCTGGAGAAACCTTCACCATCTCGCTGTAAGGGAGTGGTGAGTGACTGTTGGACTAGAACTTCAGGTTCTTCATCATCTCGAATTTCTTTTGCTTCATTTGGCACGTTGTTTCTGGAGAAGATTGTTTTCTTCCGAGGTGCGTAATAAGCTACATCTTCATTGATTCCAATTTCATGTACGGAGAAAGGTTGCAAATCACCTTTAATACACTGTTCTCCTCCTTCGTAGTATTTTATGCACTGATGCAGAGACGATGGTACCATCTGGTTCTCATGTATCCACGGTCGGCCCAATAGAGCGTTGAACGATGTCTCAGAGTCAATTATGTGGAATTTTGCGGTTGTCTTTGCTAAGTCACCGGTCTTCATCAACGGTGTTATTGATCCGAGGGCTCTTTCTCCTTTCACGGTTGAATCCTATTAGTAACATCTTGTCCGCTTCAAGCTCGCGAGCATCAATTTCCAAGTATGCTAGCGTCCGAAGATTCATTTTGTTGATTGACGCTCCTAGATCCACCAATACTCTGGAGAGCGTAAATTTTTCGATTGTGACTGAAATGTACAACGGTCGGTTGTGATCGGTTGTCCCAAGTAGTAGATCACTGTCCGTGAAGGTAACACCTCGCTGTTCCTTTAACGAGTAAACCTCATCTAAGGAATCTCCGGCCATCTGAGCTAAATAAATCTCTGGATCAAGTAAGGCCTTGATCAGAGCTTCCCTCATCTCTTTTGATAAGATGAGAGCGTCGTAGATGCTCAGTTTGGCTGGTAGACTCCTGAGATGGGCTAGCACATTATGGTCCACTTTATTACCATGTGTTTCAGTTTCTTCTCGAATGGGCAATTCTTCTGCTGGGGTTGATTCTTCCTGAACAACCACCTGCTTTCCTTTGTCTTTTAGACCCATTCTCGGAGGTAGAACCATTCCGCTCCTTAAGTTGACTTATGTGATTTCTTCTGAATCTGGTACTGAGTTTACTGGTGTATCCTTTTAAATCGGCATGACAGGCTCTTATGGAGTTGCTTCAGAATCTGAAAGCTCTAACTCTATTGTGATTGGAGCTCCTTGAAATTCACAAATAGATTCATTGCTTGTTGAACTTCCGTAGCCTTCTTGGTGAATGTCTTCTTTGTCATCGTGATTGTCGAGGTTGTGTATGATTTGAGAATCATTATTTGTATCGGAATCGAGATCCAGATTAGATTGGTTGTCGTTAGTTGCTTGACAGGCTCTTATGGTGCTGAGGGAAACATCGGTGCTGAGCTCAGCATCCGGTTTCTGTTTCTCCACCACTAGATCACCGATGGAAATATGGTGCTGAGCTCTGGCAAACCGTTTCATGAAGAGGTTTTCTAATTCTGAAAATGTCTTTTCTGAACCATTCGGTAACTCTGCGTACCAATCAAAGGCGATCCACGACGAGTCGCCGACAAGCTCGTCGGAAGAGTAAGGCGTCGCTTCCACCGGCATTGCAACAAGCTAGCGCGAAAATGTGCAACATGCTTGTCGAGGGTTTCCGGTACCATCAAAAGTCTTTAACGGAGGTGGTACGAACCCTTTTGGGTATTATACTGCATCAAATTCTTCGGGGTAAGGTCTACCCGTACGAATAGATGCTCCGCTCTTAGGACCGTGCTAAGGCTTCTCGCACTCGTTGTTCTACCATGTTCTTGATGTCCTTTTCCGGAATCATATTCGAGTAGAATCTTTCTTCGGCTGATCATCTCCGTTAATGGATGTAATCTCTTTTCCTCCGTCTGTAATATGAATAACTTCTGGAGGCGTTTCTCTTGGGGGTTGAACCTGACTCTGAAGAGTGGCTAGGGCTACAACCATCTCTTCCATCCATTTTGCCATTTGAGAGATTGTATCATCTTTTTCTCGAAGTTATGCTCTTAACATTTCTAGTTCATCTTTTTCTGATTGTCAGTCCCAAGTTATGCTTCTTCTCATCAGGACGAAAAGAAAGGAATCGAAAAGAATCCGAACACATTTTTGTTCATGTATTTATAAAAAGGAGTTATTTGTTAAAAGAGTCATTCATTAGAGGATTTGTTTATTAGGAATGGAATGTTCAAAGGTGTAGAGAAGGTAAGGAATCCGATTCAGAATTGGAAAGGAAGAGAAAGTCTTATGCAAGACTTCTCGACTTGAAGGACCGCTTCCTAAACTAACACCTATTGGGGGTCCACCCCACCTCAGAAAAGAGGTAAAAGGATCTCAAAACCTCTTCATTTAGGGGTGTCTAAACAGTGGCTCCTAAATCCGAGAGGAGTTGGCTATACTCATTCAAGACAGAAATGAACGGGGTATTCAACGGAAAGAATAGTAGTTTGGTCCACTAGGGGCATGGACTCACTACCCATTTATGAAAGCAGAACCATCTGATCAAAATGGAGAGAGGAACTAATCCCCAGCGGAGTCGCCAGAAATTTTCGGCATATTTTTAGCTTGAGTGTTGTATTTTTGAAAAGAGGTCGCCTACAGAAATAGTTGGCGAATTTTTAATTTAATTTAAATAAATAATTTGAAAAGTAGTATTTGATATTGAAAATATTTTTAAATTTGAAAATTTTAAGATATGAAATCAAACTGATATCACATCCCGAATAGTTTATATAATCGAGCACCGCACTACTAGCTTGTATATCTATCCGGAGAGTAGACACACTTGCTTGATGATGGGGCTCGGTTAAATAAACTAGAAGATTTGTGACATCCGTTTGGTCTACGAACCAATTTTATAAGCCGACAAGTTCCCTCGCTTAATATAAATGAATTAAGCGGGGTTTATATTACACGGGTTCTTAAACTTCCCTATAAGGGCAAGCCCCTATAGTTAATTACATCTTAAGTGACGGGAATCACTTAAGAAAACTCTCGATAATGATCTGTGGTTTTGCTCTCAAGAATTTCAAAGTTTAAGGTTTTCAAAGGATTTGAATTTTGGATATTTCAAAAGGGAATGGATCAAGTATCGAACAATTTATTTCAAGAGTTCAAAGGAAGAAAAGTAGGAGAAGTTGAGGATACAAGAAGAATCTTGGCAACTTCTCAAACTATCCTATTGTTTGGCTCAGTTTGAAGAAAATCCTAATATTATCTAATATTTCAATCTTGCCAATTTTTAATTAATTTGGACTTATATTTGTATAATAAAATCATACAAATAGCCTCGAAGATATGAGGGTTTATGTCATACTAAACGACTACCTCGGAGTCCTAAGACCGGTTAGGGCTTAATTTACATAACATGATTATGCAAATACCTAACAAAAGTTGAGGATTTATGTTGCACTAGGCAAACTACCTCGAAGTCCTATGGCTTGGTTATTTAATTCTAAGAAAGTTTTGTTGAAGTAGACTCAAGTTTTGCTGATGAAGATGGCCGTGCTGCCCACCGTGCTCTAAGCTCCTTATTGTTGCAGAGGTTTAGTTTTAGAAGTCATAAATCAGGAGATGAGATAAGTGTTTCGGTTTAGAGAAAATCTTAAAATCCAAGTGTTCAATGTTTTAATTAAAACAAATCTTAAAGTTGTTTAAACAGAACCGATTAAGATCCCACGGTTCCGTCATCCCAGCACCGTTATTTTCATTGAATTCACTTAGTCCAGATGAATTTGCTAAACTCAACTGAATGATTTAGACCGTGGGAAATCCCGTTAGCAACACGTGGGTTACATCATCCGAGGTATTCCCGATCATTCAACGAGACGTTTTAATTTAGTTACAATTGTAGTTTTGTTGTTCGTTTGTGATTAAATTTTGAGTTGTTTTATATTTTGAAATATTGTGGCGGTGAATTTTATCTTGCGAGTGACTTTTAATTTAGTTTTGGTTTCGGTTCGGGGACTATCTTAAAGGTTTTGGTTTTCATACAACGAGTTGTTTATCATGCGAGAAAAGTAAAGTACGGTGCACAGTAAATGAATTGCAATAAAGTAAATTGCAATAAAATAAAAGCGTACCTAGAGGGTCTTCCCGTCATCCCAAGTCGCACTTAAAACACATGTTAAGGCATTTAAATATTTCAACAAGTATGCGGGTAAAGCTAAGGGAGAGGTTTTGGTTGTCTACCAAAGTCCCAATCCTATGGCTAGTCATCTCTTATGACGTCTAGGTTCTTGTGTTTTGGTTTAAGGACGATTTTCTTCATCGAAGAAACAATTAAATTCAATTGTTCTTATAAACATCCTATCATATTGAGGAAGTGCTTAAGACGAGTCTTAAACATCTTTTCAATATTTCTAGGATTGTTTTAAGTCCAAGAGAATTTAATTATACAAGTGAATTAATCATCCAGGAGTTTAAATTTTGTTCTCTTGCTCAGTGAACTAGGACATTTGATTGTCCCATGAGTGAAGTAACACTTCATTTGATACCTCATTTAAAAGTTATAATACTAAAAGCTTTATAAGGGCAAATCAACTTATTAAATATTTTAATGATTTAAACTTAATGATTTAATTTAAATTTTGACTTAATTATAAAAATTAATTTAAGTTTGGAATAGTGTTCAAATTATTTTAGACTTAACTCTTAATGATTTAATTTAGGTTTGTTGATAAATGATTTTAATTTAATTTAATCCAATTTAATTTTAATTCAATTTAATTTAATTTTAATTTAATTTGATTTTAATTTAATTTAATTTAATTTAATTTAATTTTAATTTAATTTAATTTAATTGAATTTTAATTCAATTTTAATTTAATTTAATTTTAATTTAATTTAATTTAATTTAATTTAATTTTAATTTAATTTTAATTTAATTTTGATTTAATTTAATTTTAATTTAATTTTAATTTAATTTTATTTTAATTTAATTTAATTCAATTTAATCTAATTTTAATTTAATTTAATTTAATTTTAATTTAATTTTAGTTTAATTTAATTTAATTTGATCTCAATTTATTTTTCTTTTAATTTAATTTAGTTTGATTTTAATTTAATTTCAATTTTAATTTAATTGAGATTATTCTTTTAATTTTTTAATTAAGACTTAAGTTTTATTGAAGTGATTTATTTAGGGATTTTTAAATTAAAGAATAAATATCCTCTTAAATAATATCTTTACTTTAATAATTCCAATTTCTATTATTCTCCCAAAATTTCAATTAAATGATTAATTAAAGTTTTATTTTAATTATATTTGAAATGATTAGTAGATTTCTACCTTTAAACATTTAAGTTTCAATAATCCAAAAATCAGTTTAAAATCAAATATTTTGCCCTCCCTTTTGATTAATCCTAAAATTTTAATTAAATGTTGAAATTTTTAATTAACCTTTTGCCCTTCAAGCTTAATAATTCTATAACACACTAAATTAAGCTGAAATGAACTTGAAATTTTTATGCAACCTTACTCACATTTCAATTAAGACATTAGAGGAGTAAATGTGATTTTTCTGTATTTAATTATTTATGTAATTATTTTTAATGGAAAATAGGGGTTTTCAAGGAAAATTCAATAACATGACCAAGGAAATGTTTCTGTCCTTAAGAAAATTATGGGATATTCTTAATGACTAGAGGACAATTTGGACCAATTTTGGTGATTTTTTGAATTATATTTTATTTATTACAATTATTTTGAGTTTTGGAGCTTTAATTAATTTTAAAATAAAATTAAAGTTGAAAAATAGATTTTATATTTTTCTTAGATCTCTCCGACCTCAAGGAGTTCAGCGAAATAAGTTTTGTATTTTTTTGATTTTTTTTTATTTATTAGAATTATTTTAGTGAAAAGGTTGGAAAATACATTTTTTAATATTAAAAATTACATTAAGCATTTAAAATTCAATATCTTACCCTAAGGACTTAAGAAAAATATTTGGTTTGTTCTTAAATGATCAGAATTCAAAATATGACATTTTGGTGATTTTTAATATTTTTATGATTTTTATTATTTTTTAATTATTAAAAATATTAAAATAATGATAAAAATCAACTTTTTTAGAAAATTATAATTTTAATTTTCCTAAGTTCCTCTGATATCAGAGAAGCTCCAAAACCATTTTTTTGAATTTTTGAGAAATATTTTGTGAGTTATGAATTTTTAAAGTTTAATTTTACCCATTTTTGCTTAAGAGGCTTAATCAACCCATTTGGTGGGGTTAATGAAGTCCAATTAGTTTCAAATTTTTTTGTGGTGTTCTCCTATCCCTAGAGGACAGTGGAGAATTGTTTTTAAGTTAATTTGATGTGTGGTTAACCTTAATTAATTAAAGTTCAATTTTGGGTACTTAGGCCAATTAAGGTTGTTCCAAGTGAATTAACCCAAAACTTATTTTTCCTAGGTCCCTCTGGTCATAAGAAACATCACCAAATTTTCCTAGAATTTATTTCTCAACATGATAATTATTGGAATTAAAATACTCAAAATAGTAACATGAACTTGGAAAATCAATAACTTCTCATAGGGATGACCTCTGACCTTGGAAAATTCAGGGAATGTTCCCAAGTTCAGAGGCTTCAAAAGCCCTATGGTCTCATGCTATGGTGAATTGCTTATGCAAATGGAGTATTAAAACAATGCATAGAGTAAATAAATCATTAAAAAAAAACTTAATGAAATTAATTGATTTCTTTTCCACATTATTCTCCTCTGTTCACTGAGCAAGAGAGTATTTTTATTTTATTTTTAGGATTTTTCTACACAAAGTTATGAATTTTTGAAGTTCTAGTAATTAAATAAATAGAAAAATACCCTATTTTCCTACTTATCCACGCGGCGCTGACTCAACCTCGGCGCCTCCGAAGCTCCACGCGTCGCCTCTTGATTTAGCGCCGCCATCTGACTGAGATGCCACGCGGCCCGCGGTTCATGTCCCGTTGCTCCGTCCGGCGCGATCCTGGCCATCCGCTAGATACACGCGCGATCTGACGGCTCCTGGTCATCGTCTAAGACTGGTCTGAACCCGTGACAGTCAACCTTCTAACCCTAATTTCTCACTCGATTCTCAATGGATTTTTGTGTTCTTATGCTCTATGGATTCATCTTGAAGAGACGAACACATCCATACGGTAAACATGCATTGAAATTGATTCAAATTAAATGGAGAATCTCTGGAAGCTCGGGAGGAAGAGTGAGTCCATACCTTTGTGTAGAGAAGTGAAGCTTCGATCTGAGAGTTGTGTCACGTTCGATTGGGTCCAAGCAAGCTCCAGATGAAGTCCCTTGGCCTGGTGAATTGTCTAGGTATGAAAGTGCCCACAGCCGATCACAAAGCTTGGAGGCCAGAAGCAATGGCTGGCCTGGAGAGGGGGCTTTTGCTGGGAAACTTCTCCTCTTAGTCTGGTGAAGGTGTAGAGCCAATCAATTTGGGGATTGGCTCACTTTGATGAAGTGTCCTGGTTTTTGTGCTGAAATTTAAACTCAAAATTGAGCTCAGTTAAGGGGAATTGGGTCTGGAATCCAGTGGGAATCAAGTGCTCTTTGTGTAGAGAGTGGTCTGGGATGATTTCGGCAGAGTTTCAGTAAAGGTTTTATTTCAGCACCTCTCTTGGCCGAGAGGAGGGGGTGTTTAAATAGGAGAGGCTGGAGGGCCACCTAGGGGGTTTAAGGGTTGGGATCAGCTGCTCTGGTGAGGAGAAGAACAGTTGCAATGGCAATTTGGAGTGAGGCACCTCAGCAAGGTGGAATTCCAAAATTTGGCTCCTCTGAAGGTCTCGGTCATGGTGTTTTCTGGCGATCCAGGCGGCTGGCAGGCAGGCATGGGTCACCCTCGGAGTTGAGTGAGTCGGGGCTTGGGTTTAGTGTAGGCGATTGGGCTTTGCCATGTGTAAAGAGCTTGGATTAAAATGGCATGGGGGAGAGGCCATTTTGGCTTGATTTGGTCCAAGCCATGGTTTGGGTTGGGTTCACCTCCCCATGACCTGGTTTAAGGCTGAGAGGATCATGTGAGTCAACCTACCAAAGGTAGTGAAGTCCACATCAAGGATTAGGTGACAAAGTATGGTTTAGAGTGTATCATGTTTAAGGTAAAAAAAGGTTTAAAAAGATTTAAGAAAGAGATCCCCTCTCTTGCCATTAATGGCTTGGTGAGGCGGAAAGTAGATTCCATGGCTCTCATGGCTCCCATGTGGCTCATGCATGGCTTCATGGCTCATATATGGCTTGGGAAAAGTTGTCTCACTTGCATGAGAAAGGGTGTTGGAATTTTTTATGGATTTAAGGAGAATTGTCATAAGGCTTCATTTGGATTTATTTGGTGAGGGATTTTAGAACTTAGGAAGTGTTTTAAATCAAAGGGATGATGAGAGGAATTTCATGTGGGCTTTGTCGTGGACTTTGGGCTTTTGAACTTGCTTTGGATGGGCTTTTTAAGAAGGCCTAAGGAAGTGGGCCTTAGGTTTTTTTAAAATAAGTTTATGGATGAGAATTTTGTAAAAGTTTGGGCCAAATAATTGTTGGGTTTGGTTTAGGGATGTGTCATGAGTGATTTGGAATCAATTTGGTGTGATTTGGGATTGAATTGGGTTGGATTTAGGTTTATTTGGTAAAGGGACCATGGTGGGCCAAATTGGGCTAACTTAGGCTAATGTTGGGCTAAGGTTGAAATTAATGTAAAATTAATATTGAGAAATGTTTATGGGAGTGTTTCAAAGAGGTTTCAACCTTGGTTGGGTTTTGGTTTTGGGATTTGGGCTTATTTGGGTTAGGTTTGAGTTTAGGTCAAAATTGGGCTTTTTGGTTTTGGGTTGAATTTCAGTGGGGTTTGGGTCCAAAATTTGGGCAAATTATGTTAGTGTTTTGTTTGTGGGGTTGTTAGGGAAAGTTTAGAAAAGGTTTGGGGTCAATTGGAGTTAAATTGGGTTAGTTTGGGCTAAGTTTGGGCCATGGGTCCAAATTGGGCTTTAAGCTTAAAAATGAAATTAGACCCAAATGTCAATCAAATTGGACTTAGATTTGGTCTAGATTGATATTGTGGATATTGAATTGAAGTTTAGAATTGAATTGGACCAAAATTGGGGTCAATTGGGTAGGTTTGGTTTGACATTGGGTTCACTTGGGTTAAGAATGGGCTAAATTGGGGTTTTGGGTAAAAGTAGGGTAAATTGACAAAATTGGCCCATGGTGTAGTTGGACAAAATGAAATTGGGAATATTTGGGATTTTTTGGAATTTTATAGGAATTTTCTGAATTTTGTGAATTTTTGGGCTAAGAAGGGCATTTTGGGTATTTGGAGGGTTTGATAGGTGTAGGGTCCCCGGGGTCAAAAATTGAAATTTTGGAAAAATGAAGATTGATCAAATATGAGTGAAATGGAAGCACTTTGGTTGAGCCATGAAGTCATATTTAGCCTATATGAGCCATGGGAGGACTGATTTGAGGCATTCACTATGTTGTTCCTAACCCTCTTAACCAGGGGCTTAGGGGTTAAGGTCCATCCATATGAATTACTTACATGAGTCAGGGAGTCAAGTTGGGTATGGGTGTTGTTTTAGGATTTGGATTGTGTGTGTGAGAGTGTAGAGTATGAGTGTAGTGAGTGTGTAAGTCAACCCTCACCAGACCAAGCCACCCAGGGTGGTCCTAAGGCCAAAGAGTCCTATAGGGAACTCATCCTTTAAACCTTCACATTTGATTTCAACCCTCTAGGTGATTAGGAGTCTTCAATCAAACTTGTGGGGTTTGCAGGGAGTTAAGAGGTGTTTAAGCTTCTAAAGGGTGGGTTCCACTTCTAGTCCTCTAAGATAGTCAAAGGAAAAACCTAAGGCTAGATCCTAAGTACTAAAGAGAGAAGAAAAGACCTCATTAAAAATGAGGTCAACACACCACCCTGCACACACAATGAATGTGTAAGGGAAGCAAATCCCATACCTGTAATAGTGGCAGATCTGGCAGAATTTCAGGTACAATAAAAAATAATCTTTCCAATGTAGATCGCTTTCCTTTGTTGAGTACAATAGTTCAATGTGGCTCTTTCTCTAGTCACCTCACTCAGTTGATTTGTAGGAAGCAGCTTGGATGATATGAAATAATGTCGAGCTTTGGAGGTAACATTCAACTTTGATGCAGGGAAGTTTACTCTTCTCTCATTAGTAATCTTCCATAACCCCCTCCCATCAGTCAAAGTAGAAATAATCTCATCCAGTTCTTCCTTAGTAAGATTGTATTTGAATAAAAACTAAGCATACTAGGCGGCAGTAGGTAAAATCCGTTAATTACCTCAGGAGTAAAATGAACCAGCGATCCTCGCATGAAAATAATGTTATCCTCTAACTATGGGAGGTTTGCATAGAACTCCAGAACCACAGAAGTAATGGCTACGACAGTAAAACAATAGAATTTATCCCAGAGGCGACATACAATCATGTCTTCTATTTCTCTGCTCAAATCCTCGCTCATGTATCAGTTTACATGACTGTAAAGCTTGCACATAACAATCTTAAGCTTTAGAACTGACGAACTTGTTAGAATCGAAAGTGGCTCTAGCTTTGCTCCTCTTTGGTACCATTTCTAAAATTTGCATAAAAATCACTATAAATTCCATATTCAATTTAAAATCACTAAACTCAACACCTAAAGGCTTAAACTACTAAATCAAAGTAATTTCTTTAACGTTTTCTCAAATTTTCACCATGAATAGTGATTTTCAAATTTATCAAAAATACACTAAAAATATATGGTGAAAATAAAAAATTTTTACTTAGGAGTAGTGTACTTACCTCAAGATGATCGAACCTAAACAATTTCACTTGAAATGGCTTAAGATTTGCAAATGTGGTGATGCCCTAGCCTCCAAAATCATGAAATTCTAAAGGAA
Organism: Papilionanthe hookeriana x Papilionanthe teres; assembly: GCA_022702705.1. Lineage (NCBI taxonomy): Eukaryota > Viridiplantae > Streptophyta > Magnoliopsida > Asparagales > Orchidaceae > Papilionanthe > Papilionanthe hookeriana x Papilionanthe teres. The sequence goes on along the minus strand of CM040428.1, from coordinate 79,968,735 downwards.
GAAGATGAAGGTGAGGAAAAATTTGCAATCTGTGAAAGTATGGTGCTTAGCCGCGGAGCTCTAACACATAAGCGCGGGTTCTCAGCGCATAGCCGCCAACTCGCTAATTTTGATTTTTTTAATTAAATTCTCATTCTCGCTCCTTTAATCAACCTTGAATTGTTTTAATAAGTATATCATCACCTTACAATCTTCTTATCTCGAGAGTTACACTTCTTTTGATTAAAAATGAATCAACACAAGTTTTACACACACACACTAACTTTTACTTAATTAAACAAATACAAATTACAAGTAAAAATTATAAGTCTTTAATTCAAGATACTTGGATAAGATCTCATCTTTTATACTCATAATAAATCACTTAAACTAAATACTAAACACAACCTTAAAACATAAACACTTTTATCACACAACATACATAAACATTAAAGACTAACACTTAACACAATTAATTAAACACAAAGCAAAAATAACTAACACTTAACACACTATAGAACTTAATTCTAGTCTCCATTAGGTGAAACATATCCAGTACCTCCATTAGTTCCTTCTGAACCATTAGGTATATAGATTTGATAGAACAGACGATGATGAAGAAATCTGAGAGAATCCTCTTCAATCCACTTATTTGCTAGATACATCTCCTTGTCCGCTTCTTCAATATAACTTGTATGACTAAATTGCATCTTCATTTGTCATCCAATATGTGCTAAATGTGCATTAGTTTCATTTACCTTTTCTTCAATCGATGCAACATCAGCCTCGATCTTTGCAATCTTCTCTGTTATTCATTGAATACTAATGGCCAGAAATCCGTTATATAACTCCTGCACACTCTCACTATTAAACTTCATCTTGTTTGCACCACCTTTATCTTCATTTCACTCCTAAGAAGACATTTTCAACACTTAAACTCTTTTATAAGGCTCTTAGGATAGAAATTTTGGAATGGGATGGATTTCCATTAATCTTGACCCAATTTATAGACTTTAGATGGCCTAAAACCATCCTCACACGTTCAAAAACCTTCCATAAACGTGCCATTCAAATTCTCCATGATAATGGCTTCTAGAACCTCATTTTTCACATTTTTCGCAACTCCGACGCCTAATCGCCAATTGCTGGCGCTTAGCCGCCAGTGCCTATTTTAACACAGGTCTGCTAAACATTTGAATTCTCATTTTAACTCATCCAAATCATCGATTAAGGTCTCATTAATCTCTACTAACATAATATAAGAAAAATACCACAATGTAATTCTTACTCTAAACCAAATAAAACACATAAAACACACTCAAACAAAGCACACAGATAACTATGGGTTGCCTCCGACAAAGCGCTTGGTTTAATGTCGTCAGCTCAACATTCCCAATACTTAATTTGGGTGACCCTGCTAACAATATATATAATTTTTTGAAAGATGGTATAAATGATCCCATGAAATCTAATCCCCAAACTTTAAATATTTCTACTTCTAACATACAATTGAGAGGCATCTCATTTCTTCTAGAAATATTGCCTACATGCTGACATCGATCACAATTTTTAATATAAGCATTAACATCCTTAAAAATTATAGGCCAATAAAATCTAGATTGTCGAATTTTATATGCATTTTTATCAACACTAAAATGTCCCCCAAAATCAGAATCATGACCTTTTTGAATAATTTCATAAGCTTTTTCTAATGGTACACATCTTCTAATAATAAAATATTTTCCTTGTTTATATAAAAATGGGTCATCCCAAAAGTAATTCTTTACTTCAGATAAAAAATTCTTCTTCTGTTGGTATGTCAAACCATAGGGTAATATGTCACTAACAACAAAGTTTACAATGTCGGCATACCATGGAACACACCACTCATTACTAGTGAATTATTTTCTATTAGAAAAATGTTCATTAATTTCATCATCCCCAGATGATCAGCTATTTGATTATCAGCACCCTTCCTATCTATTATCTCAAAGTTAAATTCATGTAAAAGAAGAATCCATTTTATCAGTCTTGGTTTTGCATCCTTCTTTTTCATTTAATATTTAATTGTAGAATGGTCAGTATGCACCAAGCATTTAGTTCCAATTAAATATGATTTTGAATTTATCAAAAGCAAATATTATAGCTAATCACTCTTTTTCAGTTGTGGTATAATAAATTTGGGTTTCATTAAGGGTTTTACTAGCATAGTAGTTTACTTTGAAAATTTTATCAAGTTTTTGTCCTAAAACAGCTCCAATAGCATAATCACTTGCATCACATATTAATTCAAAAGATTTTTCCTAATATGGTGAAACAATAACTGATTCAGTGATTAATTTTTCTTTTAAAAATTCAAAAGCTTTTAGGCAATCTTCATTTATATTAAAAATGATATATTTTCTAGTAATTGGTATAGGGGCTTAGCAATTTTTGAAAAGTCAATCTAGCATGTCCCAAAAAACTCCTAATTTTCCTTACATTTGTTGGGCAAGGTAAATTAGTGATCACTTGAATTTTTGTAGGGTCTACTTCCATACCTTTTTCTGAAATTTTATGTCCCAAAAATATTCCTCCTGCTACCATAAATTGGAGTTTTTCCCAATTAAGAATTAAATTTGTTTCTTCACAGTGTTTAATAACTTTGGATAGGTGTTCTAAACATGATACAAATGAAGTTCCAAAAACTGAAAAATCATGCATAAAAACTTAGATTCCTTTTTCAAATAGATCACAAAAAATTGTCATCACACATCTTTGAAATGTAGCAGGAGCATTACATGAACCAAAGTGTATTCTTCTAAAAACAAAAGTACCATAAGGACCAGTAAACATTATTTTCTTTTGATCCTCAGAAGAAATTTGTACTTAACTAGAAAACAAAAGTATTTATGCCTAGATAGTCTATAAAACATCTAATTCAGAAAGGGTAGTGGAAAATGATCTTTCCTGGTAGAAAAACTTAAATTTCTAAATCAATGCATATTTGTCATCCTGTAACTTGTTGGTACACCTAAAATATATAGTATTTTTATGCACTTTTTATGTTTATTTTTTATTATATTGCACTTTAATGGAAGATATTTTTGTGTTTTTCTTATAGGTACGATTAAAATGAGTGATTATGATGAAAGGAACAAAAAGGATCAAATTTGGAGCAAAAATATTAAATGTGCAAAATTTGGCCTCTAGCGCCTAAGCGCCGATGTTGACCTCATTTTTGGTGAGGTCTGATCTCTCTCCTTAGTACTTAGGATCTAGCCATAGGTTTTCCCCTTCGATCATCCTAGAGGACTAGAAATGGGACCCACCACTTAGAAATTCAAAAACACTTCTTGACTCCCTTCAAACCCCACATGTTTGATTGTCAACCCTCAGGCCACTTAGAGGGTTAAGACCAATATGTGGAGGTTTAAAGGATGAGTTTCCTATAGGACTCTTTGGCCTTAGGAGTACCCTGGATGGTCTGGTCTGGTGAGGTCTAGCTTGCACACACCACACTCTCACACTCATTTCAAATCTTAAAACCTCGTTTACTCAATTTGACTCCCTGACTCATGTAGGTAACTCATATGGATGGACCTTAACCGCTAAGCCCCTGGCTAAGAGGGTTAGGAACAACATATTAAGTGCCTAAAATGAGTCCTCTCATGGCTCTTGTGAGATTAATATGGCTTCATGGATCAATCAAATGGTTTCATTTCACTCACACATAATAATTCTCCATTTTTCCCAAATTCCAATTTTTGACCCCCGGGACCCTAAACCCACCAAACCTACCAAATGCCCTTGAAATTGCCCAAAATTTGCAAAATTGCCTAAATTACCCAAAATTCCTCAAAATCAATCATAAATATTCTCCACCACTCAAATTGATCATCCATGGCCAAATATACCAAAATTTCCAAAATAGCCCACAATACCCTCCAAATGCCCAAAATGCCCTTTTTGACCCAAAAATCCAAAAATTCCAAAAATTCTTAAAAAATTCCAGAAAATCCCAACTATTTCCAATTTCATTTTATTCAACTGTCACAAACCTCAATTTTTTCAATGTAACCCAAGTTGATCAAAAAGTTCCAAATGGGCCCTCAAGGCCCAAAATGGCTAATTGACCCAATCCATTCCAAATTCAACCCAACTCAACTCCAATTAGCCCCAAATCTTTTCTAAAACCTTCCCAACATCCCCACAAACAAAACTCTAACTTGATTTGCCCCAAATTTGAACCCAAACTTCACCCAAGCTTAACTTAAGCCAAAATTTCCCAAATTGGCCTAAACCAATCATGAAGCCAAATAGGCCCAAATCTCAAAATTAAGACCCAACCAAAATTGAAAACTCCTTGTTACACCTCCATAAAATTTTTACAACATTAATTTTACATCAAAACCAATATTAGCACAAACTTAAACCAAGTTAGCCCAATTTGACCCACTGTGACCCCATTACTAGAAGACCCAAATTAAACCCATTTTAACTCCAAATGACATCAAATCTTTTCTAAAATTCTCATGACACATCCCTAAACTAAATGCAATATTTATTTGGCACAATAGTTTACAAAATTTTCATTGAAAAGTTTTTTTTTAAAACATAAAAGCCCACTTCCATAAGACATTTTAAAAGCCCATTTTGCATTAAACTTAAAAAAAAAGCCCAAAATTGGCTCCAAAGCCCACATAACAATTTCTTGTCATTACCCCTTTAATTAATATCATCCCTAAGTTTTTAATTCATGATAAAATGATTCCAAATCAAGCTTCATGCCAAAATCATCCCTAAATGCCAAAATTTCTAAAACCTACTTCTATGAAACTAAGCCAAGCCATGAGCAAGCCATGGAACTTTGTGTCAAGCCACATGAAGCCATGTGAGCCCTTTCCACCTCACCATGCCATTAATGGCAAAAGAGGGAGTTTCTTTCTTAAACCTTCACTAAACCTTTTTAACCCCATTCATGTTACATTTTAACCAAGCTTAGCCACATCACCTGGGATGAGGACTTCACCATCCTTTCCTAGCTGACCCATGTGACTCTCCCTCAGCCCAAAGTCAAGTCTTGGGGGGTGCACCAAGCCCCAAAACATGAATTGACCCATTTAATCCCAAAAGAGTCACTTCCCCCATTCCATTTGAATTAAGTTCTTTACACAAGGCCAATGCTAATTGTTTGCACCAAGCCCCAACCCTGACTCCCCTGACCATGAGGGTGACTTGACTCTGGGCGGCCAGCCACCAGAGCTGTCGAAAACCACCAGGCCGAGAGCCTTATTTGGATTCAAAAAATTCAAACTTGCTTGGTGAGCTGTCCCAAACCCAATGGCCATCAGGGCTGTTCTTCTTCTCCCTATGCAACAGATCCAAGCCCTAACTTCCCCTGGGAGGCCCTCCAGCCATGGCTATTTAAACACCATCACCTCACGGCCAAAAGAGGTGCTGAACAAAATCTTACCAAAACTCTCCCAAAATCACTCCACACTCTTCTCTAAACCCAAAGCACTTGATCCCCACTGAAATCCAGCCCTAAAACCCACTCTGTGAGCTCAATTTCTGAGCTCAATTTTAAGCCCAAAACTAGGACAATTCACCACAGTGAGCCAATCATCAAACTAATTGACTCTACACCTTCACCAGACCAAGAGAAGAAGTTCCCCAGCAAAAGCCCCCTCACCAGGCTAGCCATTCTCTCTATCGGCCAAACTTTGAAATCAGCCTTGGTGGAAATCAAGTCTAGGCATTTCACCACAACTACAGGCTTCAACCCTAGCTTCCTTGGACACCAACGAACGTGCCAAGCCCCTCTGATTGAAGCTTCACTTCTCAGAGCCAAGGTATTGAACTCCTCCTTCCTGAGAGCTTCTTTCGATTCTCCATTTTATTTGAGTCGATTCCAATGCATCTTAGCCGTATAGATGTGTTTTTCTTGTTAAGACGAGTCCATAGATTCCAAGATCATAAGATTTGGTGGAGTATTGAGTGAGATCTTAGGGTTAGAAGGTGGACGACTCTCGGGGCGCACCAGTCGTAGACGATTACCACCCGCCGTCGGATCGAGCGTGTATCGGATGGACGACCAGGATTCCACAGGATAAGAGCTGGGAATGAAACCGCGGGCCGTGTTGCATCGTAGTCAGATGGCGACGACAAATGACAGAGCGACGTGTGTGCTTTCGACCCGGATGAGGATGACGCAGCGCTGACTGGTTTAAGTAGATAAATAAGATTTTTCTGAATTTTTTAAATACCCAAAACTTCAAAAATCATATCTTTGTGTAGAAAAATCACAAAAATAAAATAAAAATATCTTCTTGTTCAATGAACAGAGGAGAACAATGTGGAAAAAGAATTAACTTATTTTGATGAGTATTTTATTTTTAATTAATTTCTACTATTTTAAGTATTTCAATTCTCCATACATGCATACAATTCACCATGGCATGAAACCAGAGAGCTTTTGTAGCCTCTGTTCTTGGGAACATTTCCTGAAGTTTTTAAGACCAGATGCTACCTCTATGGTAAGTTAATTATTTTTCAAATTTATGTGTCTATTTTGATGTTTTAATTCCAGTAATTAGCAAGTTGCTTAATAAATTCCAGGAAAATTAGGGGAGGTATCTTATGACCAGAAAACTCTAGGAAAATTAAGGTTTGACTTAATTCTTTAAAAATAACCTTAATTAGCTTAAACACTCAAAGTTGAATTTTAATTAATTAGGTGTAACCACACACCAAAATCACTTGAAAACAATTCCCTACTGTCATTCAGGATGTAGAGAACCTCACATAAAAATTTCAAGTCAATTGGAAATGATTTAACCCATTAAATGAATTAATTAAGTGACAAAGCCATTTTAAAAATTAAAAAAATCATAAAACCCAAAATACACTTCAAAAATTCAGCAAATTTGTTTTGTGGACTCTCTGATATCAGAGGAGTCTAAAAAAATTAAAATTAAAATTTTCTAAAAATTTTCATTTTTTAACCATATTTTAAATATTTTAATAATTAAAAAATTAAAAAAATCGCAAAAATTTTAAAATTCATAAAAATGTCATACTTGGTCCCTTAATTACTTAGGAACCAACCAAATATTTTTTCTAAGTCTCTAGGTTAAGATATTAAATTTTAAAGGCTTAAGGCTATTTTTAATAAAAGAAAAAATGAATTTTCAAACCTTCCCACTAAAATAATTCTAATAAATCAAAGAAAAATAAAAAAGTTATAAATTTTGTCTCTCTAACTTCCCTGAGGTCAGAGGCACTTAAGAAAAATATAAAATCCATTTTTCAACTTTAATTTTATTTTATAATTAATTAATACCCCAAAAATCAAAATAATTATAATAAAGAAAATATAATTAAAAAAATCACCACAATTGGTCCAAGTGGTCCTCTGGTTAGTAGAGACATCCCATAATTTTTTTAAGGATAGAAACTTTACCTTGGTCATTTTGTTGAATTTTCATTAAAAATCCTTATTTTTATCAAAATAATTTTATAAATTAAATTAAAAACAGAAAAAGCACATTTTCTCCTCTAATGTTTTAATTGACATGGAGTGAAGTGACATAAAAATTCCAAGTTCATTTGAGCTCAATATGGTGAGTTATGAAGTGATTAGGCTTAAAAAGGGCATAAAGGTAATTAATGATTTTAACCCTAATTAATACTTTAGGTTTAATCAAGGGGGGTGGGGGTAAAGTATTTGATCTTAATCTTCTCTTGGATGATTGAAACTTAGTGAATAAAGGGGTAGAAACCCATTGATCACTTTGAAAATATCAGAAAAAAAATGGAACTTTAATTAATTAAATCATTTAAATTTTGGGAGAATAATTTAAATTTTGGATTATTAGGGATGTGACTTAAGAAGATACCAATTCTTTAATTTAAAGTCCATAATTGAATTAATTCAATGGTAATCAATACTTAATTAATTCTAAAATGATGACTGAAATTAATAATTAAAAAGGAAAATAACCCTTAATTAAGTTAAAGCTTAAAACATTAAATGATTTAACAATCAAATTAAAATAAATTTTAAACATTTAAAATTAATTTGAAATCACTTAAGAACAAACTTAAAATAAATTTGAAACCTCAGGTAATCTTAAAACAATTCATAATTAAAAATATGAAAATCAAACTAATTAAAATCAACCTAAAGTATTATAATTAATCCAAATCAAGTCATCAAAATTTAATAAAAATAAATAATTTAAACACCTCTTTCAACCTAAGAAAATTTAAAACATTAAAATTAATCTGAAATGTTAAGATCATTTAAAATATAAAGATTTAATTGAATTAAAACAACTTGAACACTATTCCAAAATTAAAATTATTAATCAAAATTTTATAACTAAACCAAATCACTTTAAATTATCAATTCCAATTTTAAATTAAGAATTGTTAAAATCTTTAACAAACTAATTTTCCCCTAAAGGCTTTCATTACCATAACTCTTAAATGGAGCATCTAGTGACAAGTCACTTTACTCATCGAATAATCAAATGTCCAAGTTCACTAAGCAAGAAGCAAAACATAACTAAATTCTTGGATGATTAATTCTCCTGTGCAATGCAATTCATTTGGACTCGAAATAATCTCAGAAGTATTGAAAAGATGTTTAGGATTCATCCTAAGCACTTCCTCAATATAATGAGATGTTTTAGAAGAACAATTGAACTTAATTGTTCTTTGGTGAAGAAAATCATCCTTAACAAAACACAAGAACCTAAACATCATAGGAATTGACTAGCAATAGGATTAGGAATTTGGTAGACAGCCATAATCTTCCCTTAGCTTTAGCTAAGTATTTATAGAAAATATTTGAATGCCTTAACATGTGGTTTAAGTGCAGCTTGGAATGACGGGAAGACCCTCCAGGTACGCTTTTACTTTATTGCAGTTTACTTACCTGTACTGCACTTTACTTTTATTGCATGTTAAACAAGAATGTCACTCTGCATGAAAACTAAAAATTTTAGGATAGCCACAAAATGGAAGCCCAAAACTAAATTAAAAGTCATAACAAGATAAAATTCACCGCCACAACATTCAAAATATAAAACAACTCAAAATTTAATCACAAACAAAACAACAAAATCACAAGTACAACTAAATTAAAACGTCTCGTTGGATGATCGGGAATACATCGGATGATGTAACCTACGTGTTGCTAACGGGATTTCCCACAGTCTAAATGAAAGTGTGGAACTCATTTAGTTGAGTTTAGCAAATTCATTTGAACTAAGTGAATCCGATGAAAATAACGGTGTCAGAATGATGGAACCGTGGGATCTTAACCGGTGTTGTTATAACCAACTTTAAGATTCCCCTAACAAAATGTCAAAACACCTAAACCTTATGATTTTTCTAAAATAGAACACTTCTCTCATCTCCTGATTTTCACTTTCCAAAACTAAACCTTCTGCAACAACGAGGAGCTTGGAGCAAGCATAGTGGGCAGCACGGCCATCGTTGTCAGCAAAACTTGAATCTACTTCAGCTAAATCATTCTTTAGCATTAAAATCCCAAGCCATAGGATTTCAAGGTAGTTTGCCTAGTGCAACATAAATCCTCAACTTTTTGTTAGGCATTTGCGTAATCATATTATGCAAATTAAGCCCTAACCGGTCTTAGAACTCCGAGGAAGTCGTTTGGTACGACACAAACCCTCACATCTTCGAGGCTATTTTTATGATTATGCCATAAGAATATAAGTCCTAATTAACTAAAATTGGCAAGATTGAAACATTAAATAATTTTCTCAAATTGAAGCCAAACAATAGGATGGTTGGGTAGTCACCGAAGTTCGCTTCAGATTCGTGACATCCCCTACTTCTTTTCTATTGGATTCCCAAAATAAACTGTTCCAAATTTGAGCTATTTCCTATTGAAATTTCCAAAATCCAATTTTTTGAAAACCTTAAACTTTGAAATTCTTGAGAGCAAAACCACTGATCATTATCGAGAGTTTTTTTAAATGATTCCCGTCATTTAAGATGTAATTAACTATAGTGGGCTTGCCCTTATAGGGAACTTTAAGAACCTGGATAATATAAACCCTGCTTAAGTCATTTATAATAAGCAGGGGAACTTGTCGGCTTATAAAATTGGTTCGCAGACCAAACAGATGTCACAAATCTTCTAGTTTATTTAATCAAGCCCCATCATCAAGCAGTGTGTCTATTCTTCGGGATAGATACACGATTTGTAGTGGGGTGCTCGTTTATATAAACTATTTGGGATGTGAGATCGGTTTGATTTCATATCTTAATCAAAATTAAAACTATTTTCAAAAATCAAATGCTAATTTCCAAATTATATATATATATATATATATATATATATATATATATATGTATATATATATGTATATATATTTGTATATATATATGTATATATATTTTTTTATATATTTATGTATATGTATGTATATGTATGTATATGAATGTATGTATATGTATGTATATGTATGTATGTATATGTATGTATATGTATGTATATATATGTATGTATATGTATGTATGTATATGTATGTATATGTATGTATGTATATATGTATGTATGTATATGTATATATATGTATGTATATGTATGTATATGTATGTATGTATATATGTATATATATATATATATATATATATATATATATATTTCAGCAAAACAGGAAATCCTTCATTAATGAGAAAAGATTAGGTACATCTAATAAAAGGGAGGTGAAGAGAGTCCCCCAAAAGTAACTGCCTTAAAGGCTTAGCAGGCAAAAAGGAAAAGATTACACTATGGTTTGAGTGCGAAGTCTTTGCTAACCAATTGCGGTGTTGATTCGCTTCCCTATGAATGTGAGACCATTTGATGTTAAGATGTAGTGATAATAGTAAAATTCTTCTATATAAATAAACCAGATTCCATCGGGAGTGAATTCACCCAACATCATCTTTATAACTTGTTGAGAATCGCATTCAATCCAAATCCGTTTATGATTTAAGGTCAGTAGCAGCTTTAATGGCCCGGAGAACAAGCACTCATCTCAGCTTCCGGGCGTAAGAGGAGAATAAAGGAGATTGAAAGAACCAAAGCAATTTCCCAACATGATTCCCTGCACACGACACTAATCCCGAAGCAGCAGCAGAGGTGAAGCTTCCATCCACATTAATTTTAATCCAAGGCTGTGAAGGCAGTACCAAGTGCACTAAGGAGACTTTTTGAGTAGGGGTTGAAGAGTTAGTAGCAGATTTGCTGATATAATTGAAACAGTTGGCCACAACATTTTTAGGGGGGCAAGGTTTATCCTCAAACTTGGCCTGATTTCTAGCTACCCAAACAAACCAGTTGATAACAAGAGGAACACAACCCCATTTCTGATTTTTCCAATCATTCCAAGCAAGTATCAATGGAGACCCAATGTCAGTCTTTGATGCAATAGATTTAATAGAAGTAACACCTCCTCCCAAAGCTGTAAGGTAAAAGGACATTGAAGGAATAGATGGTTTAAAGTTTCTTCCTCAGATTTACATAGCCAACATCTTGAAGCTGTTCTCAACCCTTTTAGTTTTAGAATATCATCTAATGGGAGAAAACTGTGTGCTAATCTCCAATTAAAGAAGGAAATGGAAGGTGAGATTTTTGGAGACCAAATAAAATTGCCCCAACTGTTAACAGTCCACATATTGAAAGAGTTATGAAGAAAATTATTCACTGATTGTGAAGGGGGTGTTTAATCAAAAGTTTATCAGGTTTGCTCCGGTCAATGGGGATAGATAAAATTTGTTGTACAATCTCTTCATCCACCACATCTTTCGGTGCCTCTACATTCCAATTGTCCTCGCGACCTGAATTCGTAAATCTTAGTATGATAGTTAGTATCGGGTAAGGTAGAAAGAGGACCATCAGGGAGCCAGCTATCCATCCAAAACCGATTTGTCCAGCACCAACCTCCCAGCAGCATAGCTTATTAGCAAATTCTCTAATCTTTAGCAGACTTTTCCAATGCTTGGAGTCACCAATTTTAGGTTGAACTAGATCTGGATGCACCCTTTTACAATATTTATCTTTAAGGAACTGAGCCCATATTGTATTCTGTTGTCTAAATTTAATCCATTGTTTACAGTAGAAAAGCTGATTCATTTGTTGAAAACTTTTAAAGCCCAGTCCCCCAGCTATGGTAGGTTTGCAAAGCTTATTCCACACAGCCCAGTGGGGTTGTTTATACTGTCCCTCACACAAAAGTTTTTTAAACATGGACTCCAGCATTGTTTGTGTACTTCTCTTCATTCTCACCATTTGCATTGTATATAAAGGGAAGGTAGATAGGATGCTTTTTAATAAGGTTATTCTGCCCCCATTTGAAAGAAAGCTGTTAGTCCAGCAGTTTATAGTGGAAGAAATCTTATTAACCACCTCATCATATTGAGTTTGCTTCTTTCTACCTTTATTCAATTGCACACCCAAGTACTTAAAAGGTAAGCCAGCTGAGTTGAATCCAGTTGTAGCTTTAATCCAGTTATGATGTTTGTAGTTCTTCCCTGCCAGGAATTGGCATTTCTGTTTATTTAGTTCCGGACCGAAACTTGAGAGAAATGATCCGAGCAATGCATAGTTTTTCTAATGGCAAGTTTGTCGCCAATGGTAAATAGAATAATGTCATCGAGCATAAGCCAAATGGCTAATGACCTTGCGTAACTATGTTTGTAACATAAGTGGTGAGCATTATCCTGAGTTGAATTAAGGAGTCTGGATAGATAATCAAAAGCCAATATAAAAATTGTAGGGGACAAAGGGTCACCTTGTTTAATGCCCCTACCAGCAGAAAAGAAGCCCTGGCTCTCCCCATTAACCAACAAACTATAAAAAGAGCTGGAAAGCCACTTCTGAATAAGGTTGCAGAAGGAAGGATTGAAACCTCTAGCCTTGAGAACCAGATCAATGAAGGACCAGCTGATAGAGTCATATGCTTTTTTGAGATCAAGTTTCAGAATCAGATTGTGTCCTCTACATGGTTTATCCAAATCCAGAAGTAATTCTTGTGCTAAAAGACAATTATCAGCAATATTTCTTCCTTGTACAAATGCAGATTGATTAGCACTGATAAGTTTGTCTAAATGAGGTTGAGTTCTACTAACCAAAATCTTACTAATGATTTTAGTAAGTGTGTTAGTAAGACAAATAGGCCTGAAATCAGTCCAAGAGGACTTATTTTGATCTTTAGGTATAAGAACAATACAAGATGCAGCAAAATATCTGGGTAACTCAGCGCCAGAGAAAAAAGCTTGGACAGCCTGGCAAAGATCAGCACCAACAATGTCCCAAGCTTTTAAGTAGAAGGTGGCACTAAAACCATCCGGCCTCGCAGTCTTGTTCCCATCAATACTTTTTAGAGCCGATAAAATTTCCTTCACATCCGGTAAAAGAGTTAGATGAAGTCGAGAAGCATAAGCAATGTCGGTGTTGAACACATCGTGTAAGAACAAGGAGGGGTTAGTAGACCGAGCGACCATTTGAGTCCGGAAATACTTCACTGCACTTTAAGAAATGCGATTAGGATCATTAATTCTACAACCATCAGTATCTTTAATACTGAGAATAGCTTTTATTTGTCTTCTGTATTTAATCATAGCATGGAAAAATTTTGTATTTCTATCACCAAAAAGTTTATTGTTAATAGAGGCTTTCTGCTGCAAAAACATCTCCTCTCTATCCAAAGCTTGAGTCAACTGATTCTGAGCACTTATCAACTCTTGGCCATTATCCCTTCCCAGGTCCTGAGTAGCTTCAAGTAATTGGACTTTATTATCAGCCTCCCTGACCTGTTGAAATATATTTCCAAAGCAATGTTTATTCCATTGTCTTAAATGATATGCTACATTCTTTTGTAACCTCCACAGCTTTATAAGAGCATTGTTATCAGAAGCAATTGGATTAGTCCAACCAGCCTTAACCACCTCAAGAAAGGAAGGATGATCAGTCCAAACATTTAAAAATCTGAAAGGGGAAGAAACTGTTCTTGGGAAAAGGATATCTTAATCAATAGGGGGGAATGATCAGAGGTAGTTCTGTGCAAATGATGAACTTGGGTAATAGGAAAGGAATGCATCCAACAGTCATTAGCAAGGATTCTATCTATTCTCTCCAGCAGATTGCCTCTCTTCCAGGTAAATGGAGTGCCAAGGAAACCCAGATCAAAAAGCCCAGCTTTAGTAATATTTTGAGAGAAACTCATCATGGTTTGGAGATCAGGAGTCCTGCCCCCCATCTTCTCACTAGGATCACTAATGCAATTAAAATCACCCCCCACCAACCAGCATGTGTGAGCTTGGCTGAGACAAAGAAGGGCATCCCAAAGAGAAGTTCTGTCATGAAGAGTGCATCCAGCATAGACAAAAGTAGCAAAACCAGAGAATTGTTCAAACTCAAAATGCAAATGAAGGAATTGATAGTTATCAGCAATAACCTTACAATTTAGTTCTTTCCTGGTAAAGACCCAAATCTTGTTACTGCAGTTTCTAAAACAATTAAATCCAGGAAACTGTTTTGTGTATTTGGAGATATTCTTCTTCACCAATGGTTCTAATAAGGCAAAAATCCATAACTTGTTGGTCCTGATTAAGTGTTTGAGTCTGTTAAGGGTACCAGGACTAGCAATACCCCTAACATTCCAGCACAACAGATTAATCATGGTGTAATGCCTTACCAGCCCTAGTAAGTCTAGGGGGGGTGGCAGAAGAATCTTCCAATCCAATGACATTTGATTTAGATAAATTTCTGAGTTCTAAAGCATCCTTTCTTTTTCTTCTACTTTTTTGTTGAATCCACTCTTCTTCTTTTTGATTTGCCAAATCAGCTAATATGGGTTGTGCTAACTGATTATCTGGATCAGGATCAGGAGGAGTGATAAAGGTACCCCCAACATCAGAGCTGTAGTGTAAATCTTCATCTTCAGCTGAACCCCTTTGTGTAACTAGTTTCATCCCAAAGGATCTATCTTGTGAGGAAGATAAGAAATCTCTCCTGGCAGAACAATGTTGAATCCTGATTTCATCAGTAGTCTCCTTAATATTCAATTGTATTTGTTGGGCTGGCTCTTCTACTTCCTGAGAGATGTCATTATCAATCACTTGATCTTCCAGTTGTCTTGTCACAGGAACATGAGACTCCAGATTTTGGAAATTCCTATCTAGGCTGGATTGTGCACCATCTCTCTGACCATCTCTGAGTTCTATCTCCTGTTCAACTACTCTTCTATTCTCAGGTGGGAAATTATTTGTAAATTGTAAGTGCAAATTCTGAGTAGATTGAATTAGAGTCTTATCAATCTGGCTTGTTTCCACATGAGGGCAGTGTGGAGTTGGGACAACATTGGGGCTTCCTTGAGGAACTGACTCCTTAATACTTTTATTGGCAGCATTATAAGGCCTTAATTCAGGGTGAATTTTAAAACACTCGTTCCATAATGTGTCCAAACATGTGATGATGTTTACGGTACAAGGGTTGGTATTCAAGCACAATAGCCTGCCAATACCCACAGTTGGCAGTCCCTAGCCACACACCATCAATATAGGGGAGAGTAATATCCCTTTCAACTAAGAATCTGGTTTTAGAGATTCTAGTAATATTAGCAGAGGGTATATCAAGCTTGAGGGGACGGCCCATGGAGTCAGCAATGTCATAGATGATCTTATGGTTAATAAATGGAAGTTTCAGGTTGGGCATGCTAAACCAAACTGGAACAATAGGTGGTTCTTTGGAAGGATCAAAATCCAATGTCCATTTCAATAATTTCATAGGTTTTCCATCTATCATAATCACCTTTTTAGAGAACACTTGGGCATAATCATCTTCTCTAGTTAGTTGGAGCATTATGTGCCTGCTGTCAAATACTCCGATTTTCCAACTTCCCACAAGTTTAAAATCATCAACAGCTTTTCTCAAAATGTCAAGCTTTGGATGGCCGAATTGAAACTTACCAACTAAAGTAAATTTATAAGGCTCACATAATTTCTCCAACTCCTCTTCAGTGAAAATAAGTGCCAGTTTCCCTGCTTTCTTTGTACATTTTCTTATGAACTCACATTCACCTTTCCAACTATAAGCATCATGGTATAACCGAGAAAATACCAGTTTGTCACCCAAAGTAGAGCCACCCTCTCTTCTAACTCGTGACCTCGCCTAAGGTTCCTTTACCCATGAAGTTGGGATCCGCCTTAGTGAGCTCCTCGGCCATCCCAATGGAACAAGTAAAAAACTCCGTAAATTCAAAAATTCCCAAAACCCGGGAAAGATTAACAACCTTATCCAAGCCAAACCAACCTCGTAGAATATCTCAACGAACTAGCCCACCACCACCTTTGAACCGCCGCCGCCGTCGGGAAGGTCACCACGTCCATTGAAACCCTAGCAGAGCACTAGGGAAGTTCCCGACCGCCATTTTTTTTTTAATATATCAAGAATATATATATATATATATATATATATGTAGATATATGTTTGTATATCTATGTATATATATGTATGTATATGTATGTATATATGTATATACATATATACATATATATATATATATATATATATATATATGTATATATATGTATGTAGATGTATGTATATATGTATATACATATATACATATATGTATGTATATACATATATGTATATATATATGTATATGTATATATATATGTATATATACACATACATATGTATATACATACATATATATATATATATATATACACATACATATATATATATATATACACATACATATATATATATATATACACATACATATATATATATACATACATATATATATATATATATACATATATATACATATATACATACATATATATACATATATATATATATATATATATATATATATATATATATATATATATATATATATATATATAAATTTTAAATTTAAGATTTGCCGACAATTTCTGTTTGGCGATCCTTTTTGAAAATATAACACTTAATTTAAAAATATGCCGACAATTTCTGGCGACTCCGCTGGGGACTAGTTCCTCTCTCCATTTTGATCAGATGGTTTTGCTTTCATAAATTGGTGGCAAGTCCATGTCTCTAGTGGACCAAGCTACCATTTTTTCTGTTGAATACCACATTCATTTCAGTCTTGAACGGGTATAGTCAACTCTCTTGGATTTTGGAGCCACTGTTTGGACACCCCTAAATAGAGAGGTTTCGTAATCCTTTTACCTCTATGAGGTGGGGTGGACCCCCAATAGGTGTTAGCTTAGGAGCGATTCCTCGGATCGAGAAGTCTTGTGAGACTCTCCCTTCCTTTCCAATTTCTGGATTGGGTCCCGTACCTTTCCTTTAACCTCTCCCTTTTTAATTTGTTTTGTTCCTAATGAACAAACCTCCTAATAAACAAACCCTTTAATAAATGAACTTTCTGTTAAACCACAAATACACAAATATAATAAAATCACAAAATATCTTGTAAATAAAATTAAGAAAACGAAAAGATAAATGGAGATGTGTTCGGACTCTTTTAGAGAATTTCTCTCTTTCTTCGTCCCGACGAAAGGAAGCATAAATCGGAACTGACGCTTAAAACCTACCCTACATCAAATGTCTGCACCAAATCTCATTATCACCTTCACCAACAGGATAGACTTGCCTGCCTACAAGGACGAGCTGCCAATGACGTTGTCATTTTTTTTGGACAAGGGTTCGACAATACGAATATTAAGTTTGCTTACGTTACTCTTTTCGCACTAATGAACAAAATGTCAGAAACTGAGGAGCCCATAATTGAGTTCAACCTGAAAACGACTCAAGAGTTCCCTCCCTTGCAAAGGGTCCCAACTTAAAGAAACACTACTGTTCGTAGAAGGACTGTTATCTCTACCCCCACTGGTCTGGTAATCTCTGCACCGACCTCAACTCCTGCCAAACTTAAAGGAAAAGAAGTCCAAGTCAATGATGGGCCTGTTATCGTGGAGGGTGCTGATTTTGCTACAATGCCGCCTATTTTCGAGATAGGGTCTAGTTCGAGAGTTGCACCCTTAACTCAGACTCAAAGAAGAAATAGGAGCAGAAAGATCACCAGGATCGAGAAGACCAAGGCTGCTGAAGTTTCTTTTCTAGAAGAGAATCCTGAGGAAAGAGAAGAACTGCTTGGGATTTCACCGCTGTTGGGAGGAAGTAGATTCCACCCTCTCTTTGCTGTATCGGACTAGGAAGATGTCCGGAGGATCGCCGCTGCATTACCCCGACCTGCATACTATAGTGACTGTAAGAGGAAGAGGGCCAAGACTACGACGCTTACTTGACTGCGAGCCGTAGTAGAGAAACTAGCTAAGAAGGAAGGATGCCTCGTATCAGAGATCCTAAGAAGAATGGGACGAGTGCCAGTCAAATCCCGCCTCAGACCGTGAGTAAACCCCGTCACTGCCTCAGAGAGGCGAAGGAAGAAAGTGTGAGCAAGTGAGAGAAGTTCGCCTGTTGTCATATCGGGACACCATATTAGGGATGACACCACCTACCGACGCACGTACCGATAGACCATCTAATCCTAGGCCTTCTACTGTTAGAAGGATGGTGTGGCAACCTATTATTTCTGAACCGATACTGGCACAATGTTCTGGAAAGAAGAGTCTCGTCAGGAAGCCTAAATCTGAAGAAAGTGCTACTGCATTAAAAGAAACTCCTGAGAAAGAAGTCCAACAGTCATCACATGACAACCGTGAAACCGTTTGGAAGAGACCGTTTGAGGATTCTATAGGAAAGCTAAGAACGGATATCCGATGGTTGGCAAGGGAAAGAGGAGAAGAATTGAGAAATGAAGTGGATTCATCAGAATTTATGGATGAAGAATGTGTTGAGATCAATATGGTTGAGACCCAAGCATCGTCAGCTTTGCAGGGAGCTCCGTCAGCTGCAGAAAGAGATGAGCCAGAAGTAATGAGAGCGCGTCTTCAAGAGAAAGATGATACTATTTCTCAGATAGCAAAGAGGATGGAAGAGATGGCTGCCGCCTTAGCCACTCACCAGAGTCAGCTTCAACCTCAAAAAGAAACACCCCAGATAACATCCACATTGCAGATGGAGGGAAAGAGATTACGTCCGTCAACGAGGATGAACAGCCGAAGAAGGATTCCGCGTAGAGCATAATTCCCGAGAAAGATATTAAGAAAATGGTAGAACAACAGGTGCAAGAAGCCTTAGCTCAGTCTAAGAGTGAAGCATCTATTCAGACGGGTAGACCTTACCCTGAAGAATTTGATGCCGTCCAATACCCGAAAGGCTTCGTACCACCTCTGTTCAAGACTTTCGACGGTACGGGAAACCCCCGGCAGCATGTAGCACACTTTGGTGCCAGTTGTTGCAATGCCGGTGGGAGTGACACCTTACTCTTTCATCATTTCGTCAACAGTTTGTCAGGGATTGCCTTCGATTGGTACGCAGAATTGCCGAATTGTTCAGTTAAGACATTTTCATAATTAGAAAACCACTTCGTTAAGCGGTTTGTTGGGGCTCGACACCACATCACTATCGGTGATCTAGTGGTAGAGCAACATAAACCGAACAAAACATTAGTGGAGTACATACTTCGATGGAGGAACTTAAACAAGAAGTGTGAACTTCAGCTTCAGGAACAACATGCAGTCTGTATCCTACTGAAGAGTATCCATGGCCTGATAGCACTTCTCCTCAAAGGATTCACAGTTAAGACTTTCGAGAAGTTGCTTAGCAAGGCAGGAGCTTGTAGGAGGAGGCAAAGCAGCTGAGTTTTGTTGACAAGACTGATAAGCAGAAACCTGTAAAAGCATTTGAAAAGAAATCCTCGATCGTCGCTGCAGTAGATAAAGGTAAACAGTCTGTGCAGATACAGCCAGAGCGACAACAACCTAGTTATCAACCACCACAACAGATTTATCAGTAACCTCAACATAACTATCAACAGCCTCGACCGAGCTATCAATCACTACAACATGATCAACGGCCGCCTCGTCCACCACAGGCTCTGAAGGAACTTTTGAATAAAGAATACCCCTTCAAGACAGAGGCAGTGGACAATATGTTCCGCAGTTTAATGAAAACACCCAACTTTCAACTACCAGAGCTAAAAGGCCAAAAGAAGTCGACAAGAAGGATCATCCAAATTACTGTCCCTACCACCGGATGCTCAAACACAAAATAGAAGATTGCATCACTTTCAAGAGTTTGCTTAATGATAATCTCCGGAAAGGGAACATAACGATCCAGAAGGAATACATGAAGGAGCCCCAAAAAGGAGGTTTTGTCAATGTTATCTCGACGGATCCTATTGTTTTGATAGACCCTTACACGACTAAAAATGGGTGGATTACTGTCTGGACAAAGTCTTCAAAGAAAATTTTGGATCACATCCAGACCGCTTCGGTGCGCACTTTGACTCAGAGTTTGAAACTTGCTGAGCAGGCATTATCGCTTGCGATTGAAGAACCACCCCAGGAGGAGGAGAAGATCGTGAAAGAAGAGAATATCGAGGCTCCGAAGGGTAGACTAGGGGCTGCTTATGCTAGGTTGGTTGTTTCCGATTCGGGGGAGAAATCCCTCGGACCTCTGACTCTGTATGATTATTTGCTCACCCCGGCGGGATCTTATAATGATAAGAGTTTTGGCGTTGGCTACGTTTTGACTATTTCTAACGATTACGTAACTAACGAAAACCAACCTAATCTGGATCTCGATTTCAATACGAATAACGATTCTCAAATCATACTAAACCTCGACAACCACGACGAAGGAGAAGACGTTCACAAGGATGGCTACGAAAGTTCGAGAAGCGACGAGTCCATCTATGAATTCCGAGGAGCTCTAATCAAAATAGAATTAGAGTTATCAGATTCTGAAGCAACGCCAGAAGAGCCAGTCGTTCCGATTCAAGAGGAGACAGCGGCAGATCCAACACCATATACAGAAGAGGTAACAGAAGTCAATCTAAGAAGCAGAAAAGTTCTACCCTTGAGAATGGGTCCAAAGGATAAAGGAAAGCAGGTGGTTACTCATGAAGAGCCAACCCCAGTGGAAGAATTGCCCATTCGGGAAGAGACTGAAGAGCCTGGTAATAAAGTGGATTATAACATGCTAGCCCATCTTAGGAAGCTACTAGCCAAACTGAGCATCTACGATGCTATGATCCTGTCAAAGGAGATGAAGGAAACTCTGATCAAGGCCTTACTTGATCCAGAAATTTGCTTAGCTTCAATGGCCGGTAATTCCTTAGACAAGGTTTGCTCGTTAAAAGAACATCGAGGTGTTACCTTCACTGATAATGATCTACTACTTGGAACAGCTGATCACAATCGACTGTTGTACATCTCAGTCACTATCTGAAAGTTTACGCTCTCTAGGGTGTTGGTTGATCGAGGAGCATCAATCAACATAATGAGACTTCGAATGTTAGCATATTTGGAAATTGATGCTCGCATTCTCGAAGCAGATAAGATGTTTTTAAGAGCCTTCAATCAGAAAGGAGAAAGAGCTATTGGATCGATGACACTACTAATGAAGACCAGAGATTTAGCAAAGACAACTGCAAAATTCCATATAATTGATTCTGAGACATCATTCAATGCTCTACTGGGTCGGCCGTGGATCCATGAAAACCGGATGGTACCGTCATCTCTGCACCAGTGCATAAAGTATTATGAAGGAGGAAAACAATGTATCAAAGGTGATTTGCAACCATTCTCCGTGCATGAAATCGGAATTTGCGAAGATGCAGCTTACTACGCACCTCCGAAGAAAATAATCTTCTCCATAAATACCGTACCAAATGAAGCAAAAGAAGTTTGAGATGATGAAAAACCTGAAATTCTAGTGCAACAGTTACTCACCACTCCCTTACGGCGAGATGGTGAAGGTTTCTCCAGAACTCGCACCCGAGGTCGAGGCCGGGGATGAGGTCGTGGCCGAAATGGTGGAACAGTCTGACAGAAGAAACCGGTCATCGACGTTGATTGGGAGAACAATTCCGAAGAAGAGGAAATCAAGAAAGAAGCAACGACAATAAGTCAGAAGAAACCCCAATTCAAGATCTCTCTCGAAGAAGAAAAGAATGAAGAATATAAATCAATGTATGAGAAGATTAATCATTATGTGCATACTATGACCATGACCCCGATCCATTCTAATAAGGTTGAGGGTATGGTGGTCAAGGAAGTGCATGGTGGTGGTACTAAACCGATCAAATTCTACCATGGTGCTTCTTCTTCCAAAACTAAAAATGATGTACAATTTGAAGATGTTACTGCATCATAATTAATTGAATTGCCTTTTGAGTGGTATTCTCCTTGTGTTCAGAATTTAATCCAACGTTGTATCCTACCTAAATAATGGACAAAAGGTCAATCACAACGCTTTGAAAAATTATAGAATAATGCCAGTCGGCCTCCCAATTCAAAGCGCGGTCTCGGATTCAGCACAGTAGGATCAGTTGATGATACGAGATTTTGCTTGGTTGTCACTTGTGAGCATAATGAAGATTGCTTGGAAACTTCAGATAATCTTGAAGATCTACCAGTTGGAGATGCTCCACTAGAATTTGAAGAAGAAATTAAATCTACAATAGACGAGTTAATGGAATTTAACTTAGGTACTAGCGAAGAGCCTAGGCCGGCCTTTGTTAGCTCCTTACTCAATAAAGAAGACTCCGAAAACATGATCAAACTACTAATGGAATTTAAAGACTGTTTTGCTTAGAGTTACGATGAAATGCCAGGATTAGCTCCAGAAGTTGTAGTTCACAAACTAGGAGTGGATCACACTGCTGTTCCAGTCAGACAAGCTCCCAGAAGAATGTTTCTAGAGATTGCACAACATGTTATAGCTGAAGTTAAGAAGCTAATAGATGCTAAATTTGTCCGTGAAGAACAATATCCAACTTGGTTAGCCAATGTGGTACCAGTCAGAAAGAAGAATGGACAGATCAGAATCTGTGTGGATTTCAGAGATTTGAATAAAGCATGTCCAAAAGACGAGTTTCCACTACCAATTCCAGAATTAATGATCGACGTCACTTCAAAACTTGAAATCTTCTCTTTCATGGATGGATCGTTAGGATACAACCAGATAAAGATGGCACCGGAAGATGAGAAACTCACAGCCTTCAGAACGTCGATCGGAATATACTGCTACACAGTGATGCCTTTCTGATTGAAGAACGCAGGAGCAACCTACCAAGGAGCAATGACATGGATTTTTGATGATCTTATTCACAGCCAAGTCAAGTGCTACGTGGATGATGTAGTCATCAAAAGAAAACTGAAGGAAGATCACTTGTATGATTTGAGAATTGTTTTCGAGTGATTAAGACAATTTAATCTTAAGATGAATCCCCTGAAATGCGCCTTTGGCGTCGCCTCTAGGAAATTCTTAGGAATCGTTGTCCGACATCGCGGAATTAAAATCGATCTGGAGAAGATTAAAGCTATCTTAGAAATGCCGCCTCCCAAAACTTTGAAACAACTACGATCCTTTTAAGGAAAGTTGGCGTATCTTCGACGCTTTATCTCGAATTTGTCAGGTAGGTGTCAGCCCTTCTTGGCATTAATTAAAAAGGACACCAAATTTGTTTAGGAAGAGAAATTCCAGCGGGCCTTCGAAGACATTAAGCAGTATTTAATGATACCTCCTATCTTAGCAGCCCCAGTCTCGGGTCGACCGTTGATACTTTATACCGCGGCTTTAGATGACTCCCTTGGAGCCCTACTAGCCCAGGTCAATGACGAGGGGAAAAAAATGCTCTTTACTACTTAAGTCATCGTCTAATTCCAACGGAAGTAAAGTATCCCTCGATTGAGAAGCACTATTTGGTCCTGATCTTCACCGCTCAAAAGCTCAGGCATTACATGCTCTCTCATATGGTCAACCTTATCTTGAGAGTTAATCCATTGCAATATTTATGACCCGACCGACACTTTCCGGTAGACTTGCCAGGTGGTCGATGATACTATTGCAATTCAATATAACTTTCGTTCCGCTTCATGCCGTAAAGGGACAAGTACTAGCATACTTCCTCGCAGCACACCTTTACCGGTAGAATCGCCTCTCAACGATGACTTGTCTGACGAGCAGATAATGAGCCTAGAAGACCCCGATGATCAACGTTGGGAAGTGTACTTCGATGGAGCTTCCTCAGCACAGAAAGACAAAGAATTGCAAACTATAGTTCCCGGTAAAGCAGGAATCAGACTAATATTTATAACACCGGAGCGGGGGATGTTAAGGTACTCCTACCATTTGACAGAACCATGTACGAACAACGAAGTAGAATACGAAGGTCTAATAACTGTACTGGAATTAATCATTCAGATGGGTATAACAGATATCAATATCTACATAGATTCACAGTTGATCATTCAGCAAGTCGTAGGACAGTACAGAATTTTAAAGCCAAGACTCGAGCAGTACTTTCAGTATGCCATGAAGTTGTTAAAACAGATTCCGAATGTAACGATTTACAAGATTCCCAGAAGATAAAATGCTCTTGTAGATGCGCTAGCCCTCCTTGTGAAAGAGTTTTCCTACTTACAGGATGAGTCAGTTGAAATGTCAGTTCAGGGACGACAGGTCCTCTCACAGCTCGACATGGATGCAATACACGAGTCAGGAAAAGAAGAAGAAACAGTTGCAGCAATAATAGAAAATAAAGAAGATTGGCGGTAGCCATTAGTAGACTTACTGCAAACAGGAAATCTACCAGCTGATAAGTCATTAGCTCATCAGACTAAGAAAAGAACTCTGTCTTACGGATTAATAAACAATACATTTTACAGAAGGTCTTTTGATCAGATGTAGCTAAGGTGCCCGAGCAAGTCTGAGGCTCGTGAAATTGTAAAAGAAGTGCACTCAGGACTTTGTGGTGCTCACCAGTCAGGTCTGAAGATGAAAATGAAGATTAAAAGACTAGGGTACTACTGGCACACAATAATGACCGATTGCATGAAGGTCACCAAGAGTTGTCACGAGTGCCAAGTGCATGGAGTTGTTTTACATCAACCTCCAAATGTGCTACATCCGACAATCGCATCATGGCCATTTGAGTGTTGGGGCACAGATATAGTGGGTCCGATTGAACTGCCTTCTTCAAGAGGACATCACTTTATCCTTACAGCTACAGATTACTTTTCAAAATGGGCAGAAGCAGTACCGCTCAGAGAAGTAAAGGCACATCATGTGCTATAGTTCTTCAAAAATCAAGTCATCTACCGTTTTGGGCTACTGCATAGAATTATTTCAGATAATGGGTCCAAGTTCAGAAGGACAAGGATCAACAGTTTTGTCAGAAGGCACGAGATCGACTGGCGTTATTCAACAATCTACTACCCAAGAGCGAACGGCTTGGCCGAGGCTTTTAATAAAACTCTCGTCCAGATTCTAAAGAGGACTTTGGACGACAACAAGAGAAACTGGAACGAGAAGTTGTTAGAAGCCTTATGCGCCTACAGAACGACTTTCAGAACTCCTACTCAGTCTACGCCCTATGCTCTAGTGTACGGGTCCGAAGCCGTCTTACCGTTGGAGGTGCAACTTCCGTCTCTCAGAATTGCAATTGCGAACAAGATCACTACCGAAGAGAACACCAAACTACTACTAGAAGAGTTGGAAAGCTTGGAAGGGAAACGACTTTCAGTACAGCAGAATTTGGAACTGTATCAAGCCAAGATGATCCAGGCCCACGATAAACTGGTCCACCTAAGGAAATTTAAAGTCGGTGATTTGGTTCTAGTTCTCAAAAGACCTATTCTTGCACACCACAAAATAGGAGATAAATTTGAACCAACTTGGGAGGGGCCATTCGTGGTCGAGACAGTCTACTCTCGAGGTTCTTACCAACTCGTGAATTGCCGTGGAGAACGATCTATGCTTCCAATTAATGGACGATATTTGAAGAAATATTACGCAACCTGACGTTTCGAAGGATGAACTTTAAAAAATGAAGTCTCATTCATAGAAGCACGGGTGAAGTAATCATTTGTAACTGGGTTCGAACCCAAAATATAAAAAAATGGATGATAAAATAAAAATCATTAAGTAAAAAAAAGTGTTAAAAAAATGTGAAATGATAAATTTTGATCTTTTCTTTTAAATTAGCACATTCCTGATTTTTCCTCATCTTTTCATACCCTTATTAAAATTTGAAAAAGGAAATGAATAAAATCTTTTCATTAATAAGTAAATTTTCTTATTGTTCTTGTTCTTAGTACAACCCCTGATCATTTCCTTGTTTTCACAGGGAAAGGTCGAACGAACGATTGGTGCTGAACTTTAAGAATGGCGTGAGTCTAGCACTCGATGAAAAGAAGATGAAGGATGGGGCTGTGATTGAGATCGACTATGATTTCACACCGGCCGGGCTACAGTACGAAGAAATTGATTGGACCCCGATTGATCGGGAAGAGTACCACAGCCAGACGGTGATGAAATTGGGTGGCCTAAGTCAGCAGTCCACCAGCAAGAAAAGAAAAGCACATGCCGCTCATGCAACGGGGGAAGACAAGAAAGTTAAATCCGTGGTTGCTACAGCAGAGGGCAGGCTTGTCAGCGCCATGCCCACATAAGTTCAAGAGGTAAGAAGAGCTACTCTCACTCTGAACCAACGAAGAAACAAGAACAGTCGCATTCGCAAGATGCTGACCAAGCTAGCAACGGATTAACATGAAGAGACAGTTGCTACTAACAGTCCAAGTACTTCGAAGAAATTAGTTCTGCAGAAGCCAAAAAAGAGGAGATCAACTCCAAGAACAACAAAAAGGATGAAAGAAATTCCAAGAAGAGCAGAAACAGAATCGGTGCCACGACGCCAGACAAATGCACCAGTTTTGAAGAGTCTTGTTTTGAAAGCAACCCCGGAGGATGTCCTGACAGAGACTATCCCCGAGGAGCCGAGACATGCAGGAGAGCATGCTGGGCTTGAACCATACATCCCACAGTACGTTACCAGACCTCGCCAGTTGCAAATAATTCCGGAATACGAACTGGAAAGGATGCAGAATGTTGAAAAGAAAACTTTTGAATATTTTGAGAGGGTCCAAGGCAGGAGAATCAACATCCTGGAGGGCCTTGAGCTGCATACGGATGTGTTCTCAGACTACGAGCAGCAGCATATTGTGGACTGCATCATCGAGCTTCAGAAAATGGGCCGAGTTGGTCGCTTAAGGGAGAAGACCTATTCCGAACCCCAAAAGTGGATGAAAGGGAAAGGAAGAGTTACAATCTAGTGCGGGTGTTGCTACAACTTCGCTGACGACAGAAGGGGAAATCCGCCAGGGATACTTCATTCATAATGAGGTGGATCCAATGCAGAGAATCATTAAAAGGATGGTAAGAAGGATGGTGACATGGAAGGTATTGCCTGCATACTGCATACCCAACAGCTGCATCATTAACATATACAAAGAGGCCGACTGCACACCGCCACACATAGATCATCATGAATTCGTCAGACCTTTCTGCACAGTGGCTTTTGTTAACCAATGTAACATCATGTTCAGATCTGACCTCCGGATAGCAGGCCCCGGAGAATTCCGAGGGCCGGTGGAGATACCTCTACCGGTAGGTTCTGTCTTGGTATTAAAAGGAAATGGAGTGGACATAACAAAACATTGCATTCTAGGAGTGCCTGTAGAGTGGATCTCCATCACTTTCAAGAGGATGGATGACAAAAAAATGCCTTTTCACTTTTAGCCAGATCCAGAGTTAGAGAGCCTTCGGCCCTACGAGCTGTGAGCTACATGGGAGATATCACACCTCCAATGCACATCCTAACGACATTTACTGTCAAGGATGGCTTGGAAGGTGATGTTATTGTCCATGTATCTCACTATTCAGACATGTATTTCAACAGATGCTTTTTGAAGAAACTTGCAAGAATCTTACACAATCTGTTTTGGATTTATGTGGATTGTATGAGATGCTGAATTTTCAAGGAAAATATCATCATGTTTTGAGTCAAGCTATATGACGTATTTTCAACAAATTGAAATGGAAATGACCATGTAGTGTTTTGCCTTCATCTGTTTTGTGCAAATTGACTCAGAAACGCCATTAAGTTAAATGAACTTCGAACAAAGAACAAAAAGAATAGAAAATAAATAAAGAACTCTTTTAGGAATACAAAATGTCAAAATAAACTCCAAATTGACACGAACTCTAAATAAACAACAAAAATGAAATTGAATCACCAAAACAAACGAAACAAACCTAAATCTCGAATTGAATTCCGATCTGAATTCATCAATTTGTATCTTTCAATTCTTCTTCAAATTGAAAGCCATTTGAAACTCTTTTGAACCCTCTTTCGAGTTGATTCTTCCCCACGGAAGACTCAAGCCTTAATTCCAAACTTCTAAAATTTTTCGTCGTCCTGAAATTCTTTCGACTATCCGCAATTTCTTCCCTCTTTTGAGAAGGTCGACTGAGTCTACTGACACAGAACCACAAAATTCTTGATTTGGTTCTGATGGCATGGATTCGTTTCATTCGCCAAACAAATCGAACTTTAATCAACTCTCTTGGGATGTGAAACACTTTCATGTCTCATTCCAATTCTCTACTAAACTAAAATTTCCACAAAATCTTCCAAACCAAATCAAATACAAACTTTTGGGATCAGTACCTTAATTTTGATTCCCATCTCTTTCGAGACTAGTACCAAACTCCAGTTCTCTCCTTTCAAGGTCGGTACCAAATTCCGACTCTCTTTCCGAAATTGATACTAAATTTCAATTCTCTCTTTTGAGACTGGTAACATTTTTCAGTTCTCTCCTTTCGAGGTCGGTACCAAATTTCGACTCTCTTTCCGTGTTTGACACTAAATTTCAATTCTCTCTTTCGAGTCTGGTACCAAATTCCAGTTCTCTCCTTTCAAGGTCGGTACCAAATTCCGACGCTCTTTTTGAGATTGATACTAAATTTCAATTCTCTCTTTCAAGACTGGTACTAAATTCTAGTTCTCGCCTTTCGAGGTCGGTACCAAATTCCGACTCTCTTTCCGAGATTGACACTAAATTTCAATTCTCTCTTTCGAGACTGGTACCAAATTCCAGTTCTCTCCTTTTGAGGTCGGTACGAAATTCCGACTCGCTTTCCGAGATTGATACTAAATTTCAATTCTCTCTTTCGAGACGGGTACCAAATTCCAGTTCTCTCCTTTCGAGGTCGGTACCAAATTCCAATTCTCTTTCCGAGATTGATACTAAATTTCAATTCTCTCTTCCGAGACTGGTACCAAATTCTAATTCTCTCCTTTTGAGGTCGGTACCAAATTCCGACCTTCTTTCCAAGATTGATACTAAATTTCAATTCTCTCTTTCGAGACTGGTACCAAATTTCAGTTCTCTCCTTTCGAGGTTGGTACCAAATTTCGACTCTCTCTCCGAGATTGATACTAAATTTCAATCCTCTCTTTCGAGATTGGTACTAAATTCCAGTTCTCTCCTTTCGAGGTCGGTACCAAATTATGACTCTCTTTCCGAGATTGATACTAAATTTCAATTCTCTCTTTTGAGACTAGTACCAAATTCCAGTTCTCTCTTTTCGAGTTTAGTACTTAAATTCTGATTCTCATCCTTTTCGATCGATACCTAAGTTCTGATTCTCTCTTCGAGGCTGGTACCTAAATTCCAGTCCTTGCAAGCCCGAGGTTGGAACTTAGTTTCCGATTCTCATTTCAAATCCAAAATTTCCACGAAGTTCATCTTGAAATTCATCTCAAATTAAATCAAGATTTCGATTAAGTCAAATTGCAACCCAAATTAAAACTTGTGTCGAACATTCAAATTACAAATTGAAACTTGAAATGAAAATGAAACGAAACTAAATATCCCTCTCCAGATCTTGTGATTTGGAATTCACCTCTTCTTCCCCAGCGAGAGTTCTGGAATCTTCGGCCTTGGAGATTTACCTGATACTCCCCAGCAGAACTTTTCTACGCTTTGTTCTTAGTAGGTCACTTAGACAGCTGTGTTTATTTTTTTGATCTTTTCAGTCAACGCCAATATGCGTGGTGTGCTTGGTTAGCACACCACACCTATTGGGGGTCCATTTATTGACCTCATTTTTGGTGAGGTCTGATCTCTCTCCTTAGTACTAAGGATCTAACCATAGGTTTTCCCCTTCGACCATCCAAGAAGACTAGAAATGGGACCCACCACTTAGAAATTTAATAATACTTCTTGACTCCCTTCAAACCCCACATGTTTGATTGTAAACCCCTAGGCCACTTGGAGGGTTAAGACCAATATGTGGAGGTTTAAAGGATGAGTTTCCTATAGGACTCTTTCGTCTTAGGAGTACCTTGGATGGTATAGTCTGGTGAGGTCTAGCTTGCACACACCACACTCTCACACTCATTTCAAATCATAAAACCACTTTTACTCAATTTGACCCCCTAACTCATGTAGGTAACTCATATGGATGGACCTTAACCCCTAAGCCCCTAGCTAAGAGGGTTAGGAACAACATATTGAGTGTCTAAAATGAGTCCTCTCATGGCTCTTGTGAGCTTAATATGGCGTCATAGCTCAATCAAATGGTTTCATTTCACTCACACATAATAAATCTCCATTTTTCCCAAATTTTATTTTTTGACCCCCGGGACCCTAAACCCACCAAACCTACCAAATGCCCTTAAAATTTCCCAAAATTTGCAAAATTGCCTAAATTACCCAAAATTCATCAAAATCAATCCTAAATATTCTCCATCACTCAAATTGATCATCCATTGCCAAATATACCAAAATTTCCAAAATACCCCCCAATACCCTCCAAATACCCCAAATGCCCTTTTTAACCCAAAAATCCAAAAATTTCCAAAAAATTCCTGAAAATCCCATATATTCTAAATTGCATTTTTTTCAACTGTCACAAACCTCAATTTTGTCAATTAAATCCAATTTGATCAAAAAGATCCAAATTGGCCCTTAAGGCCCAAAATGGCCAATTAACCCAATTCATTACAAATTCAACCCAACTCAACTTCAATTAGCCCCCAAATCTTTTCTAAAACCTTCCCAACATCTCCACAAACAAAACACTAACTTGATTTACCCCAAATTTGAACCCAAACTTCACCCAAGCTTAACTTAAGCCAAAATTCCCTAAATTGGCGTAAACCAATCATGAACCAACCAAAATTGAAAACTCTTCGTTACACCTCCATAAACATTTTACAACATTAATTTTACATCAAAACAAACATTAGCCCAACGTTATCCCAAGTTATCCAAACTTGACCCACTTTGACCCCATTTCTATAAGACCCAAATTAAACTCATTTCAACTCCAAATGACATCAAATCTTTTTTAAAATTCTCATGACACATCCCTAAACTAAATGCAACATTTATTTGGCACAATCTTTTACAAAACTTTCATCGATTTTTTTTTAAAACATAAAAGCCCACTTCCATAAGACATTTTAAAAGCCCATTTTGCATTAAACTTAAAAAAAGCCCAAAATTGGCTCTAAAGCCCACATGAAAATTTCTTCTCATCACCCCTTTAATTGATATCATCCCTAAGTTTTTAATTCTTGATAAAATGATTCCAAATCAAGCCTCATGCCAAAATCATCCCTAAATGCCAAAATTTCTAAAACCTACTTCTATGGAACTAAGCCAAGCCATGAGCAAGCCATGGAGCTTTGTGTCAAGCCACATGAAGCCATGTGAGACCTTTCCACCTCACCATGCCATTAATGGCAAAAGAGGGAGTTTCTTTCTTAAACCTTTACTAAACCTTTTTAACCCCATTCATGTTACACTTTAACCAAGCTTAGCCACATCACCTTGGATGGGGATTTCACCACCCTTTCCTAGCTAACCCAAGTGACTCTCCCTCAGCCCAAAGTCAAGTCTTGGGGGGTGCACCAAGTCCCAAAACATGAATTGACCCATCCCTCAGCCCAAAGTCAAGTCTTGGGGGGTTCACCAAGTCCCAAAACATGACTTGACCCATTTGAGCCCTGTTGACCTCATTTTTGATGAGGTCTTCTCTTCTTCTTTTTAGTGCTTAGGATCTAGCCTTAGGCTTTTCCTTTGACTATCTTAGAGGACTAGAATTGGGACCCACCTTTTAGAAACTCAAACCACTTCTAAACTCCCTTCAAACTCCACAAACTCGACTATAGACCCCTAATCACCTAGAGGGTTGAAATCAAATATGGAAGTTTAAGGATGAGTTCCTATAGGACTCTTTGGCCTTAGGACTGCCCTGGGTGGCCTGGTCTGGTGAAGGGGCTGACTTACAAACACACTACATTTATACACTACACTTTCACACACCTCCTAAAATCACACCCATACCTAACTTGACCTCCCGACTCATGTAGGTGATTCACATGGATGGTCCTTAACCCCTAAGCCTTCGGCAAGCAGGTTAGGAACAACATAGCTGAATGCCTCAAATGAGTCCCTTCATGGCTCATGTGGGCTTGATATGGCTTCATGGCTCAACCAAAATGACTTCTTTCCACTTACATCCACCCAATCTTCAATTTCCCAAATTTTCAATTTTCGACCCCCGGACCCTACACCCGCTAACCTTACCCAAAACCTCGAAATTACCCAAATTTCTCAAAAATTTCCAAATTACCCAAAATTCTCCAAAATCATTCCCAAACATTTCCACATCACTTAAATTGATCATCCATACCCAAAAATACCAAAAATTCCAAGAAAACCTCCCAATACCCTCCAAATACCCAAAATACCCTTCTTGGCCAAAAAATCCAAAAATTCAGAAAATTCCCAGAAAATTCCAGAAAATCCCAAATATTCCTAATTTCATTTTGTCCAACTACACCATTTGTTAATTTTGTCAATTTGCCCTACTTTTGTCAAAACCCCCAATTGGACCCATTTTAACCCTAAGTGAACCCAATGTCAAACCAAACCTACCAAATTGACCCAAATTCTGGTCCAATTCAGTTCTAAACTTCAATGCAACATCCCCAATACCAATCTAGACCAAATCCAAGTCCAATTTGATTGACATTTGGATCCAATTTCACTTTTGGCCTTAAAGCCCAATTTTGACCCATGACCCAAACCTAACCCAAACTTACCCAATTCAACTCCAATTAACCCCAAACCTTTTCTAAATCTTCCTTTACATTCCCACAAACAAAACACTAACATGATTTGCCCAAAATTTAGACCCAAACCCCACTCAAATTCAACCCAAAGCTAAAAGGCCCATTTTTGACCTAAACCCAAACCTAACCCAAATGACCCCAAACCCCAAAATCAAAGCCCAACCAAAGTCAAAACCTCTTTGAAACACTCCCATAAACATTTCTCAACATTGATTTTACATCAATTTCAACCCTAGCCCAACATTAGCCCAACTTGGCCCACTTGGACCTACATAGGCCCACTTACCAAATAAATCCAAATTCAAACCAATTCCACCCCAAATCACACTAAATTGACTCCAAGCCCTTCATAGAACATCCCTAAACCAATTATAACATTTATTTGACAAAGTTCTTCACAAAATCTTTACCCAAATGCCCATCCTAAAATCAAAGAGCCTATTCCCCTTAAACTTTCCTAAAAGCCCACTTCACCACATCCAAAGGCCCAAAATCTACCTTAAAGCCCACATGACATCTCCATTTGTCATCCACTTAATTAAATCCATTACCTAAGTCCTAAATTCATCATCAAATAATTCCAAATCAAGTTTCATACAAATTTCCATCAAAATACCAAAAATTCCTAAAATCCATTTTCATGAAATTGACCAAACCTTTTCCCAAGCCAAAGGTGAGCCATGCAAGCCATGGACAAGCCACATGAAGCCATGGAAGGCTTGACATGTGATCAAGCCATTAATGGAAAAAGGAGGGGCCCCTTTCCTAATCCTCCTTAAACCCTTTTTTACCTTAAGCATGTCACACACTAAACCATGCTTAGCCACCTCATCATGGATGGAGACCACACCATTCTCTCTTGGTCGACCCAAGTGATCTTTTTCAGCCCAAGACCCGGCCTTGGGTGGTGAACCTAGCCCAAAACCATGGGTTGACTCATTTGAACCCAAAATGGTCTTCCCCTCATTCCATTTCAATCCAAGCTCTTTACACATGGCAATTGCCAATCGCTTGCACCAAGTCCCAGCCCCGACCCACCCGACCTCGAGGGTGACCCATGCCTCGGCCGGCCGGCCACCGTGCCACCGGAAAACACCATGGCCGAGAGCTCACATGTGAGCCCAACTTGGAATTCTCACCTGCCGAGCCGCCCCATCCCCAGTGGCCATTGGAGCTGTTCTTCTCTTGCCAAGAGCAACTCGATCCCAAGCCCTAACACTCCCCGGGAGGCCCTCCACCCTCTCCTATTTAAACACCACCCCTCTCGGCCATGAGAGGTGCTGAAACAAACCTTAAGGAAACTCTGCCAAAATTGTTCCAGACTCCTCCCCATACACAGAGCACTTGATCCCCAGTGAGATCCCCCTGCCATTTCTTCTCTGTGAGCTCAATTTCAGAGTTGAAATTCCACCCAAAACCAGGACACTCCTCCACAGTGAGCCAATTCCCAAATTGATTGGTTCTACACCTTAACCGTACCCAAGGAAGGTGTCCACCAAAGAAAGCCCCATCTCCGAGCCACCCAGGTTGCTCTAGCCTCCAAGCTTTGTGGATCGGGCTTGGTCGAAATCACATCTAGACAATTCACCAGACCAGGAGACTTCATCTGGAGCTTGCTGGGATCCAATCGAAGGTGCAACAAACCTCAGATCGAAGCCACACTTCTCTGAGCAAAGGTATGAGCTAATTCTTCATCCCGAGCTTCTGGAGATTCCCCATTTCAAATGCTTTAATTTCAATGCATGATAACCATATAGATGTGTTCGTCTCTTCAAGATGAATCCATAGAGCATAAGAACATGAAAATCCATCGAGTATCGAGCGAGATCTTAGTGGATTTAGTGTGGACGGCTCTCGGTGTGGACGCTCGGGGACGATGAACGGATGCCGTCCATTCAATACACGCGCGGACGGACGGCCGGATGGCGTCGGACCGAGAGACGGTACAAGAACCGCGGGGCCCGGAGCGCTGAGTCAGATGGCGGCGTCGAATGGGAGCGCGATGCGTGTGCGTTCGGAGATGCCGAAGATGAGTTGGCGCCGCGTGGATAAATAGAAAATTAGGGGTATTTTCTATTTATTTAATTCCCTAAACTTCAAAAATTCATAACTTTGTGTAGAAAAATCAGAAAAATAAAATAAAAATACTCACTTGCTCAGTGAACAGAGGAGAATAATGTGGAAAAGAAATCATTTAATTTCATCAAGTATTTTATTTTTTATAATTTATTTACTCTCTGCATACTTTTAATTCTCCATGCATGTATACAATTCACCATGGCATGAGACCATAGGGGCTTTTGAAGCCTCTTAATTTGGGAACATTCCCTGAATTTTCTAAAGTCGAGGCCATCCCTATGAAGAGTTATTGATTTTTCAAGTTCATGTTACTCGTTTTGAGTATTTTAATTCCAATAAATAGCATGTTGTGAAATAAATTCTAGGAAAATTTGGTGATGTTCCTTATGACCAGAGAACCCTAGGAAAAATAGGATTTGAGTTAGTTCATTTAAAACAACCCTAATTGGCTTAAACACTCAAAATAGGTCTCTAATTAATTAGAGCTAACCATACATCAAATTGACTTGAAAATCAATTCTCCACTGACCTTTAGGATCAGAGGAACCCACCATAAAAATTTGAGGTCAATTGGACTTGGTTAGCCCCACTAATTGGGTTGATTAAGCCACTTAGTCATTTTAAAATTTAAAAATTCATAACTTTCAAAATACCTTTCAAAAATTCACCAAATTGGTTTTGGAGCCTCTCTGATATTAGGGGAATCTAAGAAAATTAAAATTTCAATTTTCTAAAAAAGTTGATTTTTAATATTATTTTAATATTTTAATAATTAAAAAATAATAAAAATCACAAAAATAATAAAATTCACCATAATGTCACATTTTGAATTTTAATCACTTAGGAACAAACCCCATATTTTTCTTAGGTCTATTTAGTGAGATATTAAATTTTAAAGCTCTAGGGTAATTTTAAAATTAAAAAAATGTATTTTCTAGCATTTGCACTAAAATAATTATAATAAATCATAGAAAAATCAGAAAATTGCAAAATTTGCTTCTCTGATTTCCTTGATATTAGAGAGATTTTTGAAAAATATAAAATTCATTTTTCAACATTTATTTTATTTTTAAATTAATTAACACTCCAAAACTTAAAATAATTATAATAAAAATAATAAAATTCAAAAAATCACCAAAATTGGTCCAAGTGGTCCTCTGGTCATTAGGAATGTCCCCTAATTTTCTTAAGGACAGAAACTTTCCCTTGGTCATGTTATTAAATTTTTCTTAGAAATCTCTATTTTCTACCAAAAATAATTATATAAATAAATTAAATACAGAAAAATCACATTTTCTCCTCTCATGTCTTTATTGACATATGAGTGAAGTCACATAAAAATTTCAAGTTCATTTGAGTTCAATTTAGTGAGTTATTAAATTATTAAGCTTAAGGGGTAAAATGGTAATTAAAAAATCTTAATCCTTAATTAAAACTTTAGGTTTAATAAAAAAATTAACAAGTAAAATTTTTTATCCTAATTTGATTTAGATGATTGAAATTTAAATAATTAAAGGGTAGAAACCCATTAAACAATTTTAAAATAATTAAACCTTAATTAAATAATTGATTAAATTTGGAAGAATAATAAAATTGGAATTATTAAAATAGGGATATTATTAGGAAGAGATTTATTCTTTAATTTAAAAATCCCTAAATTAATTATCTCATTAAAATGATAACTCAAATTCAAAAACATTAAAAGACTTAATCATTAAACTAAAATTAAATTATTAAACTCTTCTAAAAATTTCAATTAAAATTAAAAAATAAAATTAAATTAAAAATTAAATTAAATTAAGTAAATTAAATTGGATTAATTAAATTAAATTAAATTAAAATTAAAAGTTGAATTAAATTAAAGATTAAATTAAATTAAATTAAATAAACAAATTAAATTAAATTGAATGAATAAATTAAATTAAATAAATAAAATCAAACTAAATTAAATAAATAAAATCAAATTAAATGAAGTAAAATTAAATTAAATTAAATTAAATTAAATTAAATTAAATCAAATTAAATTAAAATTAAATCAAATCAAATTAATTTAATGTAACATCAAACCAAACTAAATTGGATTAAATTAAATTAAATTAAATTAAAACTCAATTAAATTAAATTAAATTAAATTAAATTGAATTAAATAACATCACCTAAAACAGAAAGAAATTAAATATAAAGCAACTTGAACACTATTCCAAATTTAAACACATTAACTTAAATCAAATCAACTGAATACCAATTTACTCTCGAAAGCTTTGGTTATTATAACTCCTAAACAGAACATTAAATGAAATGTTACTTCACTTATAGGATATTCAAATGTCCTAGTTCACTGAGCAAGTTAACAAAACTCGAATCCCTGACGATTAATTCATTTATATAATCAAATTCATTCGGACTTAAAACAATTCTAGCAATATTGAAAAGATGTTTAAGATTCTTCTTAAACACTTTCTCAATATGATATAATGTTTATAAAAACAATCGAATTTAATTGTTCGTCGATGAAGAAAATCGTCTTCAAACAAAAACACAAAGAACCTAGACGTCATAGGAAATGACTAGCTATAGGATTAGGAACTTGGTAGAAAACCATAACCCTTACCTTAGCCTTTACCTAGAACTTGCTTAAATATTCTAATTGTGTTTTAAGTGCAACTTGGGATGACGGGAAGACCCTCCAGGTACGCTTTTATTTTATTGCAATCTACTTTCGCGATTTACATTATCGCAATTTATTTAATCGCATTGCACTTACTTTTCTCGCATGATAAACAACTCGTTGCATGAAAACCCACACCTTTAGGATAGACTCCTAAAACTCGAAATCAAACTAAGTTAAAAGTCATTGCAAGATAAAATTCACCGCCACAACATTTCAAAATATAAAACAACTCAAAATTTAATCACAAACGTAACACAAAACTACAATGACAACTAAATTAAAACGTCCTCGTTGGATGATCGGGAATACCTCTGATGATGTAACCTACGTGTTGCTAACTGGATTTCCCACGGCCTAAATGAAAGTGTGGAACTCATTCAATCGAGTTTAGCAAATTCATCCGGACTAAGTGAATCCGATAAAAATAATGATGCCGAAGGATGGAACCGTGGATCTTAACCTGTGTCGTTATAATCAACTTTAAGATTTGTTTTAATTAAAGTATTGAAAACACTTGGAAATTAAGATTTTCTCTAAACCAAAACACTTTTCTCATCTCCCGATTTATGATTTCTAAAACTAAACCGCCGCAACAACAAAGAGCTCTGAGCATGGTGGGCGAGACTCGCCATCGTCATCAAGAAAACTCGAGTCTACTTCAGGAAAACTTTCCTAGAATTAAATAACAAAGCCATAGGACTTCGAGGTAGTTTGCCTAGTGCAACATAAATCCTCAACTCTTCGTTAGGCACTTGCATTGCAAATTAAGCCCTAACCGGTCTTAGGATTCCGAGGTAGTCGTCCGTACGACAATAAACCCTCACATCTTCGAGGCTATTTGTTTGATTTTATCATACAAATATAAGCCCTAATTAATTAAAATCGGCAAGATCAAAACATTTAAATAAATATTAGGATTTTCCTAAACTCAAGCCAAACAATAGGATAGTCGGAAATTACCGAAGTTCGCTTCGAATCCGTGATTTCTCCTACTTTTCTTCCTTTGGATTCCCGAAACAAAAATGTTCCAAATTTGATCCATTCCCTATCGAAATTCCAAACTTCAATCCTTTCGAGAACTTAAACCTCGAAATTCTCGAGAGTAGAATTATCGATTATTATCGAGAGTTTTCTTAGGTGATTCCCGTCACTTAAGATGTAATTAACTATAGGGGCTTGCCTTTATAGTGGAATTTTAAAGAACCTGTGTAATATAAACCCCGTTTAATGCTTTCATATTAAGCTATGGGAATTTGTCGGCTTATAAAATTGGTTCGCGTACCAAACGGATGGCACTAAATCTTTTAGTTTATTTAATCGAGCCCCACCGTCAAGGCAGGTGTCTATCCTTAGGATGATACACGACTTATGGTGCGGTGCTCGTTTATATAAACTATTCGGGATGCGAGATCGGTTTAATCTCATATCTTAAAACCTTCAAATTTAAAATTATTTTTAAAATCAAATATTATTTTTTTCAAATTATTTATTTAAATTAAATTAAAATTCGCCGACAATTTCTGTAGGCGACCCCTCTTCAAAACACAACACACAACTTAAAAATATGCCGACAGATTTCTGGCGACTCCGCTGGGGAATATTCCTCTCTCCATTATAATCAAATAATTCTGCTTTCAAAAATCGGTAGTGTATCCATGTTCCTAGTGGATCAAACTACCCTTCTTTCCGTTGGAATACTATGTTCATTTCTACCTCGAACAAGTATACCAACATTCTCTCTGATTTAGGAGCCACTCGTTTAGACACCCCTAAATGAGAGGTTCCGAGATCCTTTTACTTCATTTCTAAGGTAGGCTGGACCCCCAATAAGTGTTAGTTTAGGAGTAATCCTTCGAGTCGAGAAGTCTTGCATAAGACTTTCTTTTCCTTTCCAACTCCGAATCGGGTTCATCACCTTCTCTACACCTTTCGAACATTCCGTTCTAAATAAACAAACCCTCTAAT
Organism: Papilionanthe hookeriana x Papilionanthe teres; assembly: GCA_022702705.1. NCBI lineage: Eukaryota > Viridiplantae > Streptophyta > Magnoliopsida > Asparagales > Orchidaceae > Papilionanthe > Papilionanthe hookeriana x Papilionanthe teres. The sequence continues at coordinate 79,928,913 of CM040428.1, read as the reverse complement.
AAGTGATTCTTTTAACAAATAATTCCTTCTTATAAATACATGAACAAGAATGTGTTCGGACTCTTTTCAATTCCTTTCTTTTCGTCCTAAAGAAAAGAAGCATAACTCGGACCGACAAACTGAATCTACCCCGCAGAAATGGAAGCCCCGAAACCGATTTTCTCCTTCACCAATGGACTGGACTTCGCTGTCTATAAGGATGAGCTGCCCGACAATGGGATCATCCAATTCGGACAAGGATTTGAAAACACGAATATCAAGGTCACCGACGTCTCCCTCTTTGCACTAACGAACAAGGTATCTAAAGCTGAGGAGCCACTGCTTGAGTTCAACCTTAGGTCGACCCAAGAGTTTCCTCCCCTGTAAAGGATCCCGACTAGGAGGAGTACCGCCGTCCGCAGGAGGACTATTCTTACTACCCCCACCGGTCTAGTCAAGCTTCGCACCTACCCCGACTTCGCCAAATCAAAGGGGAAAGAAATCCGTAACTATGGTAAACTCCGTTACCGTGGAGGGTACGGATCTTCTCGTAAGACCTTCGTTTTCGAAATCGGGTCCGAGCTCAAAGATTCCGTCACCGACAAGGACCCAAAGAAGAAACAGATGTAGAAGGATCGCTGAGAAGCCGTAGCCGCTAAAATCGCTTTCCTGGAGGAAATTCCGAATCGCCGAATATACACCACCGCCGTAATATACACCGCCGCTGAATATACACCACCGCCCGACTACATAACACTTTTGGGAGGAAGCAGTGTTCCATCCCCTCTCCGCCGCAGAGGATGAGGAGAATGTTCGCAAGATTGCCGCCACATTACCTCAGCCCCGCATATTACAACGATAGCCGCAAGAAAAGAACTAGAACTACGCCGTTTCGCTTCGACCGCAAACTTTGGTGAGAAGTTAGCAAAGAAGGAAAACTACCCCAGTATCGGAGATTCTACGAAGGATGTGGCGGGTGCCGCCAAATCCCGTCTCGGGACCCGAGTAGAACCCGCCGTCATGACAGAAAAGCCAAGTAAAAGAATGAAGGCTAGTCCGCCCGTCGTAGTCTCGTGATTACGTGATTAGGGAGGATACCACCTTCCAAGCATTCGGGCCGACGCACCATCCGGTCCTAGCACCTTCCGCCGCTAGAAGGATGGTATGGCGTCCCACTCACCGGCGCTAAGATCGAAACAACGGACTCGAGAAAGAAAGACTCGCCAGAGGCCGGAATCCGAAGAAAGTGCTACCGCGATAAAGGGGACTCGTGAAAAGGGGACCCGGCAGCCTATCGCACGACAACCGCGAGGACACACGTAAAGCCCCGCTAGAAGATGCCATGGAAAAGCCGAGAACCGATATCCGACGGTTGGCAAAAGAAAGAGAAGAAAAGTTCGGAGATGAGATCGATTCATCGGAATTCACGGACGACGAATATGCGTAAATCAATATGGCCGAGACACGAGCTTCATCGCCTTCGCAAGGTGCTCCCGCAGCACGCGTAGAAGAGAGGAGCCGTAACCGATGAGAAGGCACTTCAGGACAAAGACGACACGATCGCTCAAATGGCGAAAAGGATGGAAGAGATGGCCGTAGCTCCGGCCACTCTCCGCAGTCAAGTACAACCACATAGAGAGACACCCCCGGAGGTCATTCACATCGTAGATGGAGGAAAGGAGATTACATCCGTCAATGAGGATGATCACCGAAAAAGGATACAACACAAAGTATGATCCCCGAAAAGGATATCAAGAACTTGGTGGAACAAGCAGAGCGAGAAGCCTTAGCACAATCGAAGAACGGGACATCCATTCGGACGGGCAGACCTTACCCGTAAGAATTCGACGCCGTCCAATACCCGAAAGGCTTCGTACCACCCTCCGTTCAAAACATTAGATGGAACCGGAACCCCCGACAAGATGTTGCACACTTTCGTGCCGCTTGTTGCAATGCCGGCGGGAGCGATGCATTGCTCTTCCGACAGCTTCGTCGCAGTCCGTCGGAATCGCCTTCGACCGGTATGCGAATTACTAAATGGTTCGGTGAAGACGTTCTCGGAACTAGAGAACCTCTTCATCAAGCGATTCGCCGGAGCTCGCGCACCACATCACTATAGGTGATTTAGTGGTAGAGAAACAAAGGCCGAACGAAACTTTGGTGGATTACATACTTTGATGGAGAAACTTAAGCATGAAGTGTGAACCACAACTGCAAGAACAACATGCAATCAGCATCTTACTTAAAAGCATTCACGGCCCGATAAGCACTTCTCCTCAAAGGATTCACTATTAAGACTTTCGAGAAGTTGTTAAGCAAGGCCGGAAGCTTGCAAGAAGAGGCGAAGCAATTAAGTTTCGCCGACAAGATCGGACAAGCAAAAGCCCGTGAAGACCTTCGAAAAGAAATCCGGATCGTTGCAGCTAGCTGACAAAGGCAAGCAACCGATGCAAATACCACTCGTAACGGCCGCAAAGAACTACAACAGAATTACCAAGAACCCCGGCCCAGCCTATCGCTCATCTCCACAAGCATGAACAACCGCCTCGTCCACAACGTACATTAAGGGAGCTTCGAGCAGGGAATATCCGTTCAAGAATGAAGCAAGACTCGAAAATGTTCCGTAGTCCGATGAAGACTCCGCATTTCCACCGCCGTAGCCTAAAAGACCGCAGGAAGTCAACAAGAAAGGTGATCCCAACTTTCGCCCCTACCACCGGATGCTTCGGGCACAAGATAGAAGATTGCATTACCTTTAAAAGTTGGCTCAACGACAACCTTCGGAAAGGAAATATAACAATCCCGAAGGAGTACATGAAGGAACCCCAGAAAGGAGGTTCCGTCAATGTTATCTCAACTGATCCCGTCATTCCGATAGATCCCTATGCAACTGACGATGGATGGACTACCGCCTGGACAAGGTCTTCGAAGAAGATTTTAGACAGCATCCGAACCGCTTCGGTGCGAGCTTCAATTCAGAGTTCGAGACCTGTTAAGCCGGTACTATCACTTGCGATAGAAGAACCACCTCAACAGGGGCGATTGAAGAGAAGAAGAAAATCGACGAAGAAGAGAGGACCGAGACTCCTAAGGCTAGACTAGGGGCCGCTTATCCTAGGATAGATTGTTTCCGATTCTGGGGAGAAATCCCTCGAACCTCTGATTTTGTATGATTATCTCGCTCACTTCGGTGGGATCATATAATGATAAGGGTGATGGCGTTGGCTACGTTTTGACCGTTTCTAACGATTACGTAACTAGCGACAATCCGGACATCGATTTCGATACCAACGACAATTCTCAAATCATACACGATCTCGACGATCAAAATAACGAAGAAGACATCCATCAAGGAGGCTACGAGAGTTCAACAAGCAACGGATCTATCTGTGAGTTTCGAGGAGCTCCAACTACAATAGAGTTAGAGCCTTCGCATTCCGAAGATAATCCGGAAGAGCCTCGTCATTCCGATTCAAGAAGAGACACCGGCAAGCTCAATACTAGATTCGAAGAAATTACGAAGTCAACTCGAGAAGTGGAAAAGTTCTACCTCCAAGAATGGGTCCAAAAGACAAAGGAAAGGTGTGGTTGTTCAAGAAGAACCAACCCCAAGCGAAGAAATACCCATTCGAGAAGAAGCCGAGACGCATGAAAATAAAGTGGACTACAACGTACTAGCCCATCTTAGGAAACTACCGGCCAAACCGAGCATTTACGATGCTCTCATCTTATCAAAGGAGATGAGAGAAGCTCGATCAAGGCCTTACTTGATCCGGAAATTTGCTTAGCTCAAATGGCCGGAGATTCCTTAGATGAGGTTTGTTCGTTAAAGGAACAAACGAGGCGTTACCTTCACGGACAATGACCTACTACTGGGGATGCAGATCACAACCGACCGTTGTACATTTCAGCTTACAATCGGGAAGTTTACGCTCTCCGCAGTATTGGTGGATCCAGGAGCATCAATCAATATAATGAGTCTTCGAACACTAAGCATATTTGGAAATTGATGCTCGCGAGCTCGAAGCATGACAAAATGTTATTAAGAGGATTCAACCGTAAAGGAGAAAGAGCCCTCGGGTCAATAACGCTATCGATGAAGACCGGTGACTTAGCAAAGACAACCGCAAAATTTCACATAATCGATTCGAAACATCGTTCAACGCTCTACCGGGCCGACCATGGATACATGAAAACGAGGATGGTACCATCATCTCTCGCATCGCTGCATCAAATACTACGATGGAGGGGAACAAAGTGCATCAAAGGCGACTTACAACCATTCTCCGTACATGAAATTGGAATCCATGAAGATGCACCTTATTATGCACCGCCAAAGAAAACAATCTTCTCCAGAGATACCGTAACAAATGAAGCAAAGAAAGTTCGGGACAATGAAGAACCTGAAGTTCTAGTCCAACAGTCACTCACCACTCCCTTACGGCGAGATGGTGAAGGTTTCTCCACAACTCGCATCCGAGGTCGAGGCCGGGGACGAGGTCGTGGTAGAGACGTTAGGACAAGCTGGACAGTAGGAAACCAGCCCATCAATGTTGATCGGGAAGATAGCTTCTCGAAGAAGAAAAAGAAATCAAATAAGAAGCAACGACAATAAGTCGAAGAAGCCGCAATTCAAGATCTCCTCGAAGATGAGAAGAACGAAGAATACAAATCAATGTACGAGAAGATTAACCACTACGTACATACTATGACACTAACCCCGATCCATTCTAATAAGATCGAGGGTATGGTGGTCAAAGAAGTACGTAACGACGGTGCAAAACCAATCAAATTCTACCGTGGTGCTTCTTCCTCCAAAACTGAAAATAATGTACAATTCGAAGATGTCACTTCATCAGAATTAATGGAATTACCTTTTGAGTGGTACTCTCCCCGTGTTCAAAATTTAATTCAACGTGGTTTCTTACCTCGACAATGGACAAAAGGCCAATCACAACATTTTGAAAAATTATGGAATAACTCCGGTCGTCCACCCAATTCAAAGTATGGACTCGGATTCGGCACAAGAGGGTCGACCGACGATACCGAATTTTGCTTGGTTGTCACTTGCAAGTCCAATGAAAACCGCATGGAAACTACGTACGAACTCGAAGATTTACAAATCGAGATGCTCCACCGTAATTCGAAGAAGAAATTAAATCTACAATAGATGAGTTAACGGAAGTTAACTTAGGTACTAGCGAAGAGCCTAGACCTACCTTTGTTAGCTCCTTACTCAACAAAGAAGACTCCGAAGAAATAATCAAATTATTAATGGAATTTAAAGACCGTTTTGCTTGGAACTACGACGAGATGCCAGTGATTAGCTCCGCAGGTCGCAGTCCATAAGCTAGGAGTGGATCCTACTTCGTCCCAGTCGACAAGGTCCCGAAGAATGCGTCTAGAAATCGAACAACAAGTCATAGCCGAAGTTAAAAAGCTAATAGACGCTAAATTTGTCCGTGAAGAACAATACCCGACTCGGTTAGCCAATGTGGTGCCACCGAAAGAAGAATGGTCGATCGAATTCGTGTGGACTTCGCAGATTTAAACAAGGCATGTCCAAAGGATGAATTCCCTCTACCGATCCCGCAATTAATGATCGACATTGCTTCAACAGCATGAAATATTCTCGTTCATGGATGGATCTTCAGATACAACCAGATAAAAATGGCTCCGTAAGATGAAAAGCTTACAAGCATTCGTAGACGCCGATCGGAGTATTTTGCTACACAAGGATGCCATTCGGATCGAAGAACGCAGAGCAACCTACCAAAGAGCAATGACAAGAATTTTTGATGATCTCATCCACAATCAAGTCGAATGCTACGTGGACGATGTGGTCATCAAAAGCAAAGTAAAGGAAAACCACTTCGTATGATTTGAGAATTGTTTTCGAACGATTAAGACAATTTAACCTTAAGATGAATCCCTTAAAATGCGCCTTCGGCGTCACCTCCGGAAATTCTTAGGATTCGTTGTCCGACATCGTGGAATTGAAATCGACCCGGAAAAGATTAAAGCTATCTTAGAAATGCCGCCTCCCAAAACCTTAAAACAACTACGATCTTTTCAAGGGAAGTCGGCATATCTTCGACGCTTTATCTCAAACTTGTCGTGTAGGTGTCAGCCTTTCTCAGCACTAGTTAAAAAGGACGCCAAATTTATTCGGGAAGAGAAATGCCGAAGGCCTTCGAGGACATTAAACAATATTTAATGACACCTCCCGTCTTAGCAGCCCTGGCCTCAGTAGACCGCCGATACTTTACACCGCGGCTTTAGACGACTCTCTCGAGCCCCGTTAGCCTGTGTCAATGATGAGGGTAAAGAAAATGCTCTTTACTACTTAAGCCGTCGTTTACTTCCGACGGAGGTAAGGTATCCCACAATCGAAAAGCATTGTTTGGCCCCGATCTTCGCCGCTCAAAAGCTCAGCACTACATGCTTTCTCATAAGGTCAACCCGATTTCGAAGTTTAATCCATTGCAATACTTCGATGACTCGTCCGACACTTTCCTGCGTACTTGCTGATGGTCAATGATATTATTGCAATTCGATATAACTTTCGTGCCTCTTCGTGCCGTAAAGGGACAAGTCTTAGCAGTACTTCTCGCAAAGACACCCTTTGCCGGCCGAATCTCCTCTCAATGACGATCTGCCGATGAACAAATAATGAATCTAGAAGACCTCGATGATCGACGTTGGGAATTATATTTCTACTGAGCATCTTCAGCGCACAAAGACGAAGAATCGCAAGTGATAGTGCCCGGTAAGGCAGGAATCGGGCTAATCTTTATAACACCGGAGCGGGGATGTTAAGATACTCCTACCACTTGACAAAACCATGTACAAACAACGAGCGTAATACGAAGCCCTCATAACGGACCGGAATTAACTATTCAAATGGGGATAACGTACATCAACATCTACGGGGATTCGCAGTTAATCATTCAACAGTATCGCGGACAATACAGTAATTTTAAAGCCAAGACTCGAACAATACTTCCAAGATGCCATACAAATTGTTGAAACAGATTCCAAATGTAACGATCTACAAAATTCCCGTAAAAGAAAATGCTTTAAGCAGATGCTTTAGCCCGTCTCGCAAAAGAATTTGCCTCGTTTGCAAGATGAATCGATGGAAGTGTCAGCTCACTGGACGTCGGTCCTATCACAGCTCGACATGACACAATACACAAATCGAAAAAGAAAAAGAATCAACTATGCAAGCAGGATGTAAAAACACGAAGATTGGCGACGCCCATTGATGTACTACCCGCAAACGGAAAGCTACCAGACGATAGGTCGCTAGCTCCATCGATCAAGAAAAGAACTCGTCCTACGCATTAATAAACAACACATCGTACGAAGGTCTTTCGATCAAATGCGGCTAAGGTGCCTAAGCGGGTCCGAGGCCCGTGAAATTGTTAAAGAGGTGCATTCGGACTCCGTGGCGCTCACCGACGGGTCCGAAGATGAAAATGAAAATTAAAAGACTAGGGTACTACTGGCCCTCGATGACGACCGACTACATGATAATCGCCAAGAGCTGTCACCAATGCCAAGTGCACGGAGTGGTTCTACACCAACCTCCAAATGTGCTACATCCGACAATTGCGTCGCGGCCATTCGAATGTTGGGGCACGGATATAGTGGGTCCGATAGAACCACCATCTTCAAAAGGACATCGCTTCATTCTTGCGGCTACGATTACTTTTCCAAGGGCAGAGGCAGCTCCACTTAGAGAAGTGAAAGCACACCACGTGCTACGCTTTTCAAGAACCAAGTTGTCTACCGTTTCGGAGTGCCGCGCAGATCATCTCGTATAATGGGTCAGCATTCGAAGCACGCAAATCAACAATTTTGTCAGAGACACGGAATCGACCGGCGATACTCAACAATTTACTACCCAAGAGCAAACGGCCTTGCCGAGGCTTTTAATAAAACTCTCGTTCAAATCTTAAAGAAAACCTTGGACGATAATAAGAGAAATTGGCACGAGAAGTTGTTAGAAGCCTTATGGGCCTACCGGACAACCTTCAGAACTCCTACTCAAGCTACACCTTACGCTCTGGTGTATGGGTCCGAGGCAGTGTTACCTTTAGAGGTTCGGCCTTCCTTCACTCGTAATTGCAGCTTGCAAATAAGATCACGACGAAGAGAACGCCAAATTACGACTCGAAGAATTAGAAAGCCTGGAAGGGAAAAGACTTGCAGCGCAACAAAATTTAGAACTATACCAAGCTAAGATGGTTCAAGCCCATGACAAACTGGTCCGCCCAAGAACCTTCAAAGTTGGTGACTTAGTTCTTGTTCTCAAGAGACCTATTCTTGCACATCGCAAGATAGGAGGAAAATTTGAACCTACTGGGAAGGACCGTTTCGTGGTCGAAGCAAGTATACTCGTGAGGTTCCTACCAGCCTAGTGAATCGCCGTGGAGAACGACATATGCTTCCGATCAACGGACGATACTTGAAAAAGTATTACGCTACCCGATGTTTCGAAGGAATGAATTCTTCATCCCTAAGAAACACGGGCGAAGTAATTACTTATGATCGGGTCCGAACCCAAAAAATAATAAAATGTGCTAAAATAAATAAAATCATGATAATTAAGTTTTCCTTGTTTTCTTTTCCAAATCAAAATCTCTTCCCTGATCTTATTCTACTTCATTCCTGTTAAATTTGAAAGTAAAAAATTTTATAAAAAAATGTCTTTAATAAACATTTTCTTAATGTTCTTGTTCTTAGTACAGCCCCTGATCCTTTTCCTTGTCTTTTCGCAGGAAATGTCGAACAGGCGGTCGGTCCCGAACTTTAAGAATGGCGTAAGCCTCGCACTCGATGAAAAGAGGGTGAAAGATGGAGCGATAATCGAGATTGACTCGGATTTCGCACCAGCAGGCTCTGCGTACGAGGAAAGTGACCGGGTCCCGCTGACCGAGAAGAACCGGCCCGGCAAACAAGTGATGAAAGTGGGTGGCCCAAGCCACCAATCCAGCAGCAAGAAAAGAAAGGCAAACATTGAAGAAGACAAGAAAATGAAGTCTGTAGTCGCTACAGCAGAGGGCAGGCTTGTCAGCGCCGCGCTCACAGACATTCAAGAAGTGCGAAGGGCTACTCTCACAACAACGCAACGAAGAAATAAGAATCGCCGTATCCGTAAGATGTTAACAAAATTAGCTGCAGACCAGCACGACGAGACAGTTGCTAATGCCAGTACATACACTTCAAGGACACCGGTTCACCAGGAACCCGAAGAAAGGAGGCCACTCCTAGGATAACGAAAGAACCAGGGAAATCTAACAAAGATCGAAGAAAGAAGGCTACCACGCCACCGGATAGAACCACCCGCAATGCATGACCTTGTTGCGGTAGCAACCCCGGGGATGTCCCAACGAGCATCATCCCCGAGGAGCCGAGGTATGCAGGAGAACGTGAAGGGATTGAACCGTATATCCCACAATATGTCACAAGGCCTCGCCATCCGCGGATCATTCCGGAATACGAGCCGGAGAGAATGCGTAATGTTGAAAAGAAAACCTTCGAATACTTCGAGAGAATTAAAGGTAGAAGAATCAATATACTAGAGGGCCTCGAGCTACATACGGACGTATTCTCGGAGTATGAACAACAGCAAATCGTGGATTGTATCCGGGATTTGAAAAGAATGGGCCGAGCAGGCCGCCTAAGGGAAAATACCTACTCAGAACCCCGGAGATGGATGCCATGGAAGGGAAGAATCACAATACAATGCGGATGCTGCTACAACTTTGCTGAAGACAGGAAGGGAAACCCACCGGAATACTCCGTCATGGGCAAGTGGATCCGATGCCATTAGTCATCAAGAGAATGGTAAAGAGATTGATAACATGGAGGGTACCGCCAGCAGATTGCATACCCAATAAGTTGCATTATCAACATCTACAAGCGGGGTGACCGCATACCCCCACACATAGATCACCACGACTTTGTCGACCTTTCTGCACAGTCTCTTTCCTGAACGAGTGTAACATCATGTTCGGATCTGACCTCCGGATAGCAGGCCCGGGTGAGTTCCGAGGGCCGGTGAAGATACCTTTACCGGTAGGTTCCGTCATGATACTGAAGGGCAACGGAGCAGATATCACTAAGCATTGCATACCAGGAGTACCAGTGAAGCGGATCTCGCTTACTTTCGGGAGAATGGATGACGGAAGACACCTTACCATTTCCGCACGGACCCGGAGCTAGAGAACCTCCGGCCTTACGAGCTGTGAGTTACATGGGAAATATCACACCTCCAACGTACATCCAACCGGCATCCTTGCCAAGGATGGCTTGGAAGGTGATGTTACTGACCATGTACCCCACTATTCAGACATGGATGTTTGACAGATGCTTCTTTGATGGATCAACAAAGATCATACATAGTCCGTTTTGAGTCTACATTGATTGTATGAAATGTATTCCAGATCGAGTTGTATGATGTATCTTCAACATGATTGGAATGAAAGTGACCATGTCACATTTTTGGCCTTCACCTCTTTTGTGCAAATTGACTGGGAAACGCCATTAAAGTTAAATGAACTTCGAACAAAGAACAGAAAAGAAAAAAAAAAGAATAAAAGAAAACTTTCCAAAAAAAAAAATCTAAAAATGACGAACACCAAATTCACATGAACATTAAATAAACAATAAAGTAAAATTTGAATTATTAAAAGATAAACAAAATCAACATAAGTGTTAAATCAAATCTCAAATTCAATCTTTCCAGATTTCAAATCTCAATCAAATTGAAATTCAATTTCTTCCAAATCTCAAATCAAATTTCAAATTCAATCCTTCCAAATTTTAAATCAAATCTAAATCAGATTTCAAATTCAAACTTTTGGGTCGAGGATTTTACATCCAAGACTGCACTGCTTTAGGATTCTTTCCCTATTGCACTGAAATACATCAAATTCAAACTTTTGGGTCGAGGATTTTACATCAAAGACTGCACTGCTTTAGGATTCTTTCCCTATTGCACCGAAATACATCAAATTCAAACTTTTGGGTCGAGGATTTTACATCCAAGATCGCACTCGCTTTAGGATTCTTTCCCTATCGCACCGAAATACATCAAAATCAAACTTTTTTGGGTCGAGGATTTTACATCCAAGATCGCACCGCTTTAGGATTCTTTCCCTATTGCACCGAAATACATCAAAATCAAACTTTTGGGTCGAGGATTTTACATCCAAGATCGCACCGCTTTAGGATTCTTTCTCTATCGCACCGAAATACATCAAATTCAAACTTTTGGGTCGAGGATTTTACATCCAAGACTGCACTGCTTTAGGATTCTTTCCCTATTGCACTGAAAAACATCAAATTCAAACTTTTGGGTCGAAGATTTTACATCCAAGACTGCACTGCTTTAGGATTCTTTCCCTATTGCACTGAAATACATCAAGATCAAACTTTTTGGGTCGAGGATTTTATATCCAAGACTGCACTGCTTTAGGATTCTTTCCCTATTGCACTGAAATACATCAAGATCAAACTTTTTGGGTCGAGGATTTTATATCCAAGACTGCACTGCTTTAGGATTCTTTCCCTATTGCACTGAAATACATCAAAATCAAACTTTTTGGGTCTAGGATTTTATATCCGAGACTGCATTGCTTTAGGATTCTCTCCCTACCGTAATGAAATACACCAAAATCAAACTCTTGAGGTTAAGGATTTTACATCCAATACCGCATTGCTCTGAGATCTCTCCTCGTTGCAATGATTCAATCTGATCAATTCAATTTTCTTTTGAGGTTGAAGATGTTACATCTAAAACCTCAGAATTCCAATTTTCATTTCAAATCAAATCCCTCAAATTAATTTTGACAAAACTTCAATCTAAATTAAAACTCCAAACTAAAATCTAAGCTCACACATCAAAACTTAAATTAAAAAAAATAAAATCTAAATCGAAATTCCCCGCATCATGTGATTTGGGATTCACCTCCTTTTCCTTTCCCTGGCCGAGAGTTCGAGAATCTCCGGTTTCGTAGATATACTTGCTACTCCCCAGCGGAAACCTCTTCTACTTCGTCCTAAGTTCGTCACTGGACATCCGTGTTGGTTTTGTTGATCGCTTCGGTCAACACCAATACGTGCGGTGTGCTCCGTCGACTCACCACACCTATCGGGGTCCATTTGTTGACCTCATTTTTGATGAGGTCTTCTCTTCTTCTTTTTAGTGCTTAGGATCTAGCCTTAGGCTTTTCCTTTGACTATCTTAGAGGACTAGAATTGGGACCCACCTTTTAGAAACTCAAACCACTTCTAAACTCCCTTCAAACTCCACAAACTTTTCTATAGACCCCTAATCACCTAGAGGGTTGAAATCAAATATGGAAGTTTAAGGATGAGTTCCTATAGGACTCTTTAGCCTTAGGATCGCCTCAGTGGCCCGGTCCAGTGAAGGGCCGACTTACACACACACTACATTTATACACTACACTTTCACACACCTCCTAAAATCACACCCATACCTAATCGACCTCCCGACTCATGTAGGTGATTCACATGGATGGTCCTTAACCCCTAAGCCTTCGCTAAGAGGGTTAGGAACAACATAATGAATGCCTCAAATGAGTCCCTTCATGGCTTATGTGGGCTTGATATGGCTTCATGGATCAACCAAAATGACTTCTTTCCACTTACATCCACCCAATCTTCAATTTCCCAAATTTTCATTTTTTGACCCCCGGGACCCTACACCCGCTTCGCCTACCCAAAACCCTTGAAATTACCTAAATTTCTCAAAAATTTCCAAATTACCCAAAAATTTCCAAATTACCCAAAAATTTCCAAATTACCCAAAATTCTCCAAAATCATTCCCAAACATTTCCACATCACTTAAATTGATCATCCATACCCAAAAATACCAAAAATTCCAAGAAAACCTCCCAATACCCTCCAAATACCCAAAATACCCTTCTTGGCCAAAAAATCCAAAAATTCAGAAAATTCCCAGAAAATTCCAGAAAATCCCAAATATTCCCAATTACATTTTGTCCAACTACACCATGGGCCAATTTTGTCAATTTACCCTACTTTTGTCAAAACCCCCAATTTGACCCATTTTAACCCTAAGTGAACCCAATGTCAAACCAAACCTACCCAATTGACCCAAATTCTGGTCCAATTCAGTTCTAAACTTCAATGCAACATCCCCAATACCAATCTAGACCAAATCCAAGTCCAATTTGATTGACATTTGGATCCAGTTTCACTTTTGGCCTTAAAGCCCAATTTTGACCCATGACCCAAACCTAACCCAAACTTACCCAATTCAACTCCAATTAACCCCAAACCTTTTCTAAATCTTCCTTGACATTCCCACAAACAAAACACTAACATGATTTGCCCAAAATTTAGACCCAAACCCCACTCAAATTCAACCCAAAGCTAAAAGGCCCATTTTTGACCTAAACCCAAACCTAACCCAAATGACCCCAAACCCCAAAATCAAAGCCCAACCAAAGTCAAAACCTCTTTGAAACACTCCCATAAACATTTCTCAACATTGATTTTACATCAATTTCAACCCTAGCCCAACATTAGCCCAACTTGGCCCACTTGGACCTACATAGGCCCACTTACCAAATAAATCCAAATTCAAACCAATTCCACCCCAAATCACACTAAATCGACTCCAAGCCCTTCATAGAACATCCCTAAACCAATTATGACATTTATTTGACAAAGTTCTTCACAAAATCTTTACCCAAATGCCCATCCTAAAATCAAAGAGCCTATTCCCCTTAAACTTTCCTAAAAGCCCACTTCACCACATCCAAAGGCCCAAAATCTACCTTAAAGCCCACATGACATCTCCATTTGTCATCCACTTAATTAAATCCTTTACCTAAGTCCTAAATTCATCATCAAATAATTCCAAATCAAGTTTCATACAAATTTCCATCAAAATACCAAAAATTCCTAAAATCCATTTTCATGAAATTGACCAAACCTTTTCCCAAGCCAAAGGTAAGCCATGCAAGCCATGGACAAGCCACATGAAGCCATGGAAGGCTTGACATGTGATCGAGCCATTAATGGCAAAAGGAGGGGCCGCTTTCCTAATCCTCCTTAAACCCTTTTTTACCTTAAGAATGCCACACACTAAACCATGCTTAGCCACCTCATCATGGATGGAGACCACACCATTCTCTCTTGGCTGACCCAAGTGATCTTTTCAGCCCAAGACCAGTGCCTCGGGTGGTGAACCTAGCCCAAAACCATGGGTTGACTCATTTGAACCCAAAATGGTCTTTCCCCCATTCCATTTCAATCCAAGCTCTTTACACATGGCAATTGCCAATTGCTCGCACCAAGTCCCGCCCCGACCCACCCGACCTCGAGGGTGAACCATGCCTGGCCGGCCGGCCACCGTGCCGCCGGAAAACACCATGGCCGAGAGCTCACATGTGAGCCCAACTCGGAATTCTCACCCGCCGAGCCGCCCCATCCCCAGCGGGCCATCGGAGCCGTTCTTCTCGCCAAGAGCAAGCCGATCCCAAGCCCTAACTCTCCCCGGAGGCCCTCCACCCTCTCCTATTTAAACACCACCCCTCTCTTCCATGAGAGGTGCCGAAACAAAACCTTAAGGAAACTCGCCAAAATTGTTCCGTACTCCTCCCCATACACGAGCACTTGATCCCCAAGTGAGAACCCCCCGCCATTTCTTCTCCGCGAGCTCAATTTCGAGTCGAAATTCCACCCAAAACTAGGACACTCCTCCACAGATGAGCCAATTCCCAAATTGATTGGTTCTACACCTTCACCGTACCAAGGGAAGGTGTCCACTGAAGAAAAGCCCCATCTCCAGTGCCACCCGACTGCTCCAGCACTCCAAGCTTTGTGATCGGGCTTGGTCGAAATCACATCTGCGACAATTCACTGCACTCGAGAGACTTCATATGGAGCTTGCCGGGATCCAATCGAAGGTGCAACAAACCTCGCATCGAAGCCACACTTCTCTCGAGCAAAGGTATGAGCTAATTCTTCATCCCGAGCTTCGGAGATTCCCCATTTCAAATGCTTTAATTTCAATGCATGATAACCATATTGATGTGTTCGTCTCTTCAAGACGAATCCATAGAGCATAAGAACATGAAAATCCATCGAGTATCGAGCGAGATCTTAGGGATTTAGTGTGGACGGCTCTCGAGCGAGGACGCTCGGGACGATGAACGGATGCCGTCCATTCAATACACGCGCGGACGGACGGCTCGGATGGCGTCGGACCGGAAGACGGTACAAGAACCGCGGGCCCGGAGCGCTGAGTCAGATGGCGGCGTCGAATGGGAGCGCGACGCGTTTGCGTTCGGAGATGCCGAGGATGAGTTGGCGCCGCGTGGATAAATAGAAAATTAGGGGTATTTTCTATTTATTTAATTCCCTAAACTTTTGTGTAGAAAAATCAGAAAAATAAAATAAAAATACCCTCTCGCTCAAAGGAATGAGGAGAATAATGTGGAAAAGAAATCATTTAATTTCATCAAGTATTTTATTTTTTATAATTTATTTACTCTCTGCATACTTTTAATTCTCCATGCATGTATACAATTCACCATGGCATGAGACCATAGGGCTTTTAAGCCTCCGAATTTGGGAACATTCCCCGAATTTTCCAAAGTCGGAGGCCATCCCTATGAAGAGTTATTGATTTTTCAAGTTCATGTTACTGTTTTGAGTATTTTAATTCCAATAAAAAGCATGTTGTGAAATAAATTCTAGGAAAATTTGGTGATGTTCCTTATGACCGGAGAACCCTAGAAAAATAGGTTTTGAGTTAGTTCATTTAAAACAACCCTAATCGGCTTAAACACTCAAAATAGGTCTCTAATTAATTAGAGCTAACCATACATCAAATTGACTTGAAAATCAATTCTCCACTGACCTTTAGGATCGGAGGAACCCACCATAAAAATTTGAGGTCAATCGGACTCAGTTAGCCCCACTAATCGGTCGATTAAGCCACTTAGTCATTTTAAACTTTAAAAATTTATAACTTTCAAAATACCTTTCAAAAATTCACCAAATTGGTTTTGGAGCCTCTCGATATTAGGGGAATCTAAGAAAATTAAAATTTCAATTTTCTAAAAAAGTTGATTTTTAATATTATTTTAATATTTTAATAATTAAAAAAATAATAAAAATCATAAAAATAATAAAATTCACCAAAATGTCACATTTTGAATTTTAATCACTTAGGAACAAACCCCATATTTTTCTTAGGTCTATTTAGTGAGATATTAAATTTTAAAGCTCTGAGGTAATTTTAAAATTAAAAAAATGTATTTTCTAAGCATTTGCACTAAAATAATTATAATAAATCATAGAAAAATCAGAAAATTGCAAAATTTGCTTCTCTGATTTCCTTGATATCAGAGAGATTTTTGAAAAATATGAAATTCATTTTTCAACATTTATTTTATTTTTAAATTAATTAACACTCCAAAATTTAAAATAATTATAATAAAAATAATATAATTCAAAAATCACCAAAATTGGTCCAAGTGGTCCTCTGGTCATTAGGAATGTCCTCTAATTTTCTTAAGGACAGAAACTTTCCCTTGGTCATGTTATTAAATTTTCCTTGGAAATCTCTATTTTCTACCAAATATAATTATATAAATAAATTAAATACAGAAAAATCACATTTTCTCCTCTCATGTCTTTATTGACATATGAGTGAAGTCACATAAAAATTTCAAGTTCATTTGAGTTCAATTTAGTGAGTTATAAAATTTTTAAGCTTAAGGGGTAAAATGGTAATTAAAAAATCTTAATCCTTAATTAAAACTTTAGGTTTAATAAAAAAATTAACAAGTAAAATTTTTGATCCTAATTTGATTTGGATGATTGAAATTTAAATAATTAAAGGGTAGAAACCCATTAAACAATTTTAAAATAATTAAACCTTAATTAAATAATTGATTAAATTTGGAAGAATAATAAAATTTGAATTATTAAAATAGGGCTATTATTAGGAAGAGATTTATTATTTAATTTAAAAATCCCTAAATTAATTATCTCATTAAAATGATAACTCAAATTCAAAAACATTAAAAGACTTAATCATTAAACTAAAATTAAATTATTAAACTCTTTTAAAAATTTCAATTAAAATTAAAAAATAAAATTAAATTAAAAATTAAATTAAATTAAGTAAATTAAATTGGATTAAATTAAATTAAATTAAATTAAAATTAAAAGTTAAATTAAATTAAAGATTAAATTAAATTAAATTAAATAAACAAATTAAATTAAATTGAATGAATAAATTAAATTAAATTAAATTAAATTAATAAAATCAAACTAAATTAAAAAAATAAAATCAAATTAAATTAAGTAAAATAAAATAAAATTAAATAAAATTAAATTAAATTAAATCAAATTAAATTAAAATTAAATCAAATCAAATTAATTTAATGTAACATCAAACCAAACTAAATTGGATTAAATTAAATTAAATTAAATTAAAACTCAATTAAATTAAATTAAATTAAATTAAATTGAATTAAATAACATCACCTAAAACAGAAAGAAATTAAATATAAAGCAACTTGAACACTATTCCAAATTTAAACCCATTAACTTAAATCAAATCATTTGAATACCAATTTACTCTCGAAAGCTTTGGTTATTATAACTCCTAATCAGAAAATTAAATGAAATGTTACTTCACTTATAAGATATTCAAATGTCCTAGTTCACTGAGCAAGTTAACAAAACTTGAATCCCCGGACGATTAATTCATTTATATAATCAAATTCATTTGGACTTAAAACAATTCTAGCAATATTGAAAAGATGTTTAAGATTCTTCTTAAACACTTTCTCAATATGATATAATGTTTATAAAAACAATTGAATTTAATTGTTCGTTGATGAAGAAAATCGTCTTCAAACAAAAACACAAAGAACCTAGACGTCATAGGAAATGACTAGCTATAGGATTAGGAACTTGGTAGAAAACCATAACCCTTACCTTAGCTTTACCTAGGAACTTGCTTAAATATTCTAATTGTGTTTTAAGTGCAACTTGGGATGACGGGAAGACCCTCCAGTGTACGCTTTTATTTTATTGCAATCTACTTTCTTGCGATTTACATTATTGCAATTTATTTAACTGCATTGCACTTACTTTTCTTGCATGATAAACAACTGTTGCATGAAAACCCACACCTTTAGGATAGACCCTAAAACTGAAATCAAACTAAGTTAAAAGTCATTGCAAGATAAAATTCACCGCCACAACATTTCAAAATATAAAACAACTCAAAATTTAATCACAAACAGAACACAAAACTACAATGACAACTAAATTAAAACGTCTCGTTGGATGATCGGAATACCTCTGATGATGTAACCTACGTGTTGCTAACGGGATTTCCTACGTGCCTAAATGAAAGTGTGGAACTCATTCGACTGAGTTTAGCAAATTCATCCGGACTAAGTGAATCCGATAAAAATAATGATGCCGGAAGGATGGAACCGTGGGATCTTAACCGGTGTCGTTATAATCAACTTTAAGATTTGTTTTAATTAAAGTATTGAAAACACTTGGAAATTAAGATTTTCTCTAAACCAAAACACTTTTCTCATCTCCTGATTTATGATTTCTAAAACTAAACCGCTGCAACAACAAAGAGCTCGGAGCATGGTGGGCGGCACGGCCATCGTCATCAGCAAAACCTGAGTCTACTTCAAAGAAAACTTTCCTAGAATTAAATAACAAAGCCATAGGACTTCGAGGTAGTTCGCCTAGTGCAACATAAATCCTCAACTCTTCGTTAGGCACTTGCATTGCAAATTAAGCCCTAACCGGTCTTAGGATTCCGAGGTAGTCGTCCGGTACGACAATAAACCCTCACATCTTCGAGGCTATTTGTTTGATTTTATCATACAAATATAAGCCCTAATTAATTAAAATCGGCAAGATCAAAACATTTAAATAAATATTAGGATTTTCCTAAACTCAAGCCAAACAATAGGATAGTCGGGAAATTACCGAAGTTCGCTTCGAATCTGTGATTTCTCCTACTTTTCTTCCTTTGGATTCCCGAAACAAAAATGTTCCAAATTTGATCCATTCCCTATTGAAATTCCAAACTTCAATCCTTTGAGAACTTAAACCTCGAAATTCTTGAGAGCAGAATTATTGATTATTATCGAGAGTTTTCTTAGGTGATTCCCGTCACTTAAGATGTAATTAACTATGTGGGCTTGCCCTTATAGGGAATTTTAAAGAACCTGAGTAATATAAACCCCGTTTAATGCTTTCATATTAAGCGGGGAATTTGTTCAGCTTATAAAATTAGTTCGCGTACCAAACGGATGGCACAAATCTTTTAGTTTATTTAATCGAGCCCCACCGTCAAGCAGTGTGTCTATCGTTAGGGATAGATACACAGTTTGTGGTGCGGTGCTCGTTTATATAAACTATTCGGGATGTGAGATCGGTTTAATCTCATATCTTAAAACCTTCAAATTTAAAATTATTTTTAAAATCAAATATTATTTTTTTCAAATTATTTATTTAAATTAAATTAAAATTCGCCGACAATTTCTGTAGGCGACCCCTCTTCAAAACACAACACACAACCTAAAAATATGCCGACAAGCCCAAAAGAGCCACTTCCCCCATTCCATTTGAATCAAGTCCTTTACACATGGCCAATGCTAATTGTTTACACCAAGCCTCAACCCTGACTGCCCTGACCATGAGGGTGACCTGACTCTGGCCGGCCAGCCACCACTGCCGCTGAAAACCACCAGGCTGAGAGCCTTATTTGGATTCAAAAACTTCAAACTTTCTTGTTGAGCTGTCCCAAACCCAATCGCCATCTGGGCTGTTCTTCTTCTCTCCTAGGCAGCAGATCCAAGCCCTAACTCCCCCATGGAGGCCCTCCAGTCATGGCTATTTAAACACCATCACCACACGACCAAAAGAGGTGCTGAACAAAACCTTACCAAAACTCTGCCAAAATCACTCTACACTCTTCTCTAAATCCAGAGCACTTGATCCCCATTGAATCCAGCCCTAAAACCCCCTCTGTAAGCTCAATTCCTGAGCTCAATTTTAAGCCCAAAACTAGGACACTTCACCACAGTGAGCCAATCTTCAAATTGATTGACTCTACACCTTCACAAGACCAAGAGAAGAAGTTCCCCAACAAAAGCCCCCTCACCAGGCCAGCCATTCTCTCTATCGGCCAAACTTTGAAATTGGCCTTGGTGGAAATCAAGTCTAGGCATTTCCCCACAGCTCCAGGCTTCATCCCTAGCTTCCTTGGACTCCAACGAACGTGTCAAGCCCCTCTGATTGAAGCTTCACTTCTCAGATCCAAGGTATTGAACTCCTCCTTCCCTAAAGCTTCATTCAATTATTCATTTTGTTTGAGTCGATTCCAATGCATCTTAGCCTTATAGACATGTGCGTCTTGTTGAGACAAGTCCATAGAGTCCAAGATCATAAGATTTGGTGGAGTATTGAGTGAGATCTTAGGGTTAGAAGGAGGACGGCTCTCGGGGCACACCAGTCGTAGACGATGACTAGCCACCGTCGGATCGAGCATGTATCAGATGGACAGGCAAGATCGTGCTGGACAAGAGCTGGGAATGAAGCCGCGGGCCGTGTGGTATCCTAGTCAGATGACAGCGTCAAATGGCAGAGCGACTTGTGTGCTTTCGACCCGGACGAGGATGACGCGGCTCTGACTGGTTTAAGTAGATAAATAGGATTTTTGTGAATTTATTAAACACCCAGAATTTCAAAAATTCATATCATTGTGTAGAAAGATCACAAAAATAAAATAAAAATAAACTTTTGTTCAGTGAACAGAGGAGAACAACGTGGAAAAAGAATTAACTTATTTTGATGAGTATTTTATTTTTAATTAATCATCTACTGTTTTAAGTATTTCAAATCTCCATGCATGCATACAATTCACCATGACATAAGACCATAGGGAATTTGTAGCCTCTGTTCTTGGGAACATTCCCTGATTTTTCAAGACCAGAGACTACCTCTATGGTAAGTTATTGATTTTTCAAATTTATGTGTCTGTTTTGATGTTTTAATTCTAGTAATTAGCATGTTGCTTAATAAATTCCAAGAAAATTAGGGGAGGTATCTTATGACCAGAAGATCCTAGGAAAGTTATGGTTTGACTTAATTCTTTAAAAATAACCTTAATTAGCTTAAACACTCAAAATTGAATTTTAATTAATTAGGAGTAACCACACACCAAAATCAGTTGAAAACAATTCCCCACTATCATTTAGGATGTAGAGAACCTCACATAAAAATTTCAAGTCAATTGGAAATGATTTAACACATTAAATGAATTAATTAAGTGACAAAGCCATTTTAAAAATAAAAAAATTCATAAAACCCAAAATACACTTCAAAAATTCATCAAATTGGTTTTGTGGGCTCCCTAATATCAGAGAAGTCTAAAAAAATTAAAATTGGAATTTTCTAAAAAGTTTCATTTTTTAACCTTATTTTAAATATTTTAATAATTAAAAAATTTAAAAAATCACAAAAATATTAAAATTCATAGAAATGTCATATTTGGTCCCTTAATTACTTAGGAACCAACCAAATATTTTTTCTAAGTCTCTAGGTTACGATATTAAATTTTAAAGGCTTAAGACAATTTTTAATTAAAAAAAATGAATTTTCAAACCTTCCCACTAAAATAATTCTAATAAATCAAAGAAAAAATATAAAATTATAAAATTTGTTTCTCTAACTTCTCTGAGGTTAGAGGGACTTAAGAAAAATATAAAATCCATTTTTCAGCTTTAATTTTATTTTATAATTAATTAATACCTCAAAACTCAAAATAATTATAATAAATAAAACATAATACATAAAATCACTAAAATTGGTCCAAGTTGTCCTCATGTCAGTGGGGACATCCCATAAATTTCTTAGGGATAGAAACTTTAGCTTGGTCATGTTGTTGAATTTTCATTGAAAATCCTCATTTTTATCAAAATAATTATATAAATTAAATTAAAAACAAAAAAAATCACATTTTCTCCTCTAATGTCTTAATTGACATGTGAGTGAAGTGAAATAAAAATTTCAAGTTCATTTGAGCTCAATTTTGTGAGTTATGAAGTGATTAGGCTTAAAAAGGGCATAAAGGTAATTAAGGATTTTAACCCTAATTAAAACTTTAGGTATAATCAAGGGGGGGGGGGGTAAAGTATTTGATCTTAATCTTCTCTTGGATGATTGAAAGTTAAGGAATAAAGGGGTAGAAACCCATTGATAACTTTGAAAATATCAAAAAAAATGAAACTTTAATAAATTAAATCATTTAAATTTTGGGAGAATAGTTAAAATTTTGGATTATTAGGGATGTGACTTAAGAAGATACCAATTCTTTAATTTAAAGTCCCTAATTGAATTTATTTAATGGTAATCAATCCTTAATTAATTCTAAAATGATGACTGAAATTAATAATTAAAAAGGAAAATAACCCTTAATTAAGTTAAAGCTTAAAACATTAAATGATTTAACAATCAAATTAAAATAAATTTTAAACATTTAAAATTAATTTAAAATCGCTTAAGAACAAGCTTAAAATAAATTTGAAACCTCAGGTAATCTTAAAACAATTCATAATTTAAAATATGAAAATCAAACTAATTAAAATCAACCTAAAGTATTATAATTAATCCAAATCAATTCATCAAAATTTAATAAAAATAAATAATTTAAACACCTATTTCAACCTAAGCAAATTTAAAATATTAAAATTAATCTGAAATGTTAAGATCATTTAAAATATAAAGATTTAATTGAATTAAAACAACTTGAACACTATTCCAAACTTAAAAAATTTTAATCAAAATTTTATAACTAAACTAAATCACATTAAATCATTAATTCCAATTTTAAATTAAGAATTGTTAAAATCATTAACAAACTAATTTGTCCCTAAAGGCTTTCATCATCATAACTCTTAAATGGAGCATCAAGTGACAAGTCACTTTACTCATCGAATAATCAAATGTCCAAGTTCACTAAGCAAGAAACAAAACTTAACTAAATTCTTGGATGATTAATTCACCTGTGCAATGAAATTCATTTGGACTCGAAATAATCTTAGAAGTATTGAAAAGATGTTTAGGATTCGTCCTAAGCACTTCCTCAATATAATGGGATGTTTTAGAAGAACAATTGAACGTAATTGTTCTTTGGGGAAGAAAATCATCCTTAACAAAACACAAGAACCTAGACGTCATAGGAATTAACTAGCAATACGATTAGGAATTTGGTAGACAACCAGAACCTTCCCTTAGCTTTACCTAGGTATTTATTGCAAATATTTGAATGCCTTAACATGTGTTTTAAGTGCAGCTTGAAATGACGGGAAGACCCTCCAGGTACGCTTTTACTTTATTGCAATTTACTTACCTGTACTGCACTTTACTTTTCTTGCATGTTAAACAAGAATGTCACCCTGGATGAAAACTAAAACTTTTAGGATAGCACAAAACTGAAACCCAAAACTAAATTAAAATTCACAACAAGATAAAATTCACCGACACAACATTCAAAATATAAAACAACTCAAAATTTAATCACAAACAGAACAATAAAAACACAATTACAACTAAATTAAAATATCTCGTTAGATGATCGAGAATACCTCGGATGATGTAACCTACGTGTTGCTAATGGGATTTCCCACGGTCTAAATGATAGTGTGGAACACATTTAGTTGAGTTTAGCAAATTCATTTGGACTAAGTGAATCCGATGAAAATAACGATGCCGGAATGATGTAACCTTGGGATCTTAATCGGTGTTGTTATAACTAACTTTACGAATTCCCCTAACAAAATGTCAAAACACCTGAACCTTAAGACTTTTCTAAACCAGAGCACTTCTCTCATCTCCTGATTTTCACTTTCCAAAACTAAACCTTCTGCAACAACGAGGAGCTTGGAGCAAGCATAGTGGGCAGTAAGGCCATCGTCGTCAGCAAAACTTAAATCTGCTTCAGCTAAACTATTCTTTAGCATTAAATAACCAAGCCATAGGATTTCGAGGTAGTTTGCCTAGTGCAACATAAATCATCAACTTTTTGTTAGGTATTTGCGTAATCATATTATGCAAATTAAGCCCTAACCGGTCTTAGGACTCCAAGGTAGTCGTTTGGTACGACACAAACCCTCACATCTTCCAGGCTATTTGTATGACCATGTCATACAAATATAAGTCCTAATTAATTAAAATTGGCAAAATTGAAACATTAAATAATTTTCTCAAATTGAAGCCAAACAATAGGATAGTTGGGTAGTCACCGAGGTTCGCTTCAGATCCGTGACATCCACTACTTCTCTTCCATTGGATTCCCAAAAAAAACTGTTCCAAATTTGAGCTATTCCCTATTGAAATTTCCAAAATCCAATTGTTTGAAAACCTTAAACTTTGAAATTCTTGAGAGCAAAACCACTCGATCATTATCAAGAGTTTTCTTAAATGATTCCCGTCATTTAAGATGTAATTAACTATAGGGGCTTGCCCTTATAGGGAACTTTAAGAACCCAGGTAATATAAACTCTGCTTAATTCATTTATATTAAGCAGGAGAACTTGTCAACTTATAAAATTGGTTCGCAGACCAAATAGATGTCACAAATTTTCTAGTTTATTTAATCTAGGCCCATCATCAGGCAGTGTGTCTATTTTTCGGGATAGATACAAGGTTTGTAATGCGGTGCTCGTTTATATAAACTATTTGAGATGTGAGATCGGTTTAATTTCATATCTTAAAATTTTCAAAATTAAAACTATTTTCAAAAATCAAATGCTAATTTCCAAATTATATATATATATATATATATATATATATATATTTAAAATTTAAAATTTGCAGACAATTTCTTTTTGGCGACCCCTTTTCAAAATACAACACTTAATTTAAAAATATGCGGACAGCCGATAGCTAGCCCATAGGCGACACAGTTAATCTATGCAAATTAAATTAATTTTGGCACAAATTTGAATGAGTTTTTGAAGCACCCTTTGGTTTAAACTTCCTTAGCTTTTTTTACTGAATTATTAAAATGAAGACTTAAGATTAGAGAAGAAGAAGAGTTTTGAAAAGAAATTTTGGAGGGAGAAGTTGGAGAAAAGCTTGAAGTGGTTGAAGGGAAAAAGGAAGAAAGAGAGTCTTCTTCTCGTCATATTTTCTCTACTTTTCCACTTTACTTTATCATAGATTCTATTAGAATTTAGGAGAGTATATCCTTAGAGTTGGGCGACAACCTCTAAAGAGTTATCTAGGGAAAGCAAAAGTTTTTTAGGAACTTCAAGAGTCTTGTGGAAAGAATTTTCAGATAAGTTTTTATCTTTTTTTTTACATTTGGTTTTTAAGTAAGACTACTTGTGTTTTCACTATGATTTCTACTTTCAAATCAAATTGTGTTTGTGTTTTCTCCATGAGTTATGAGTAGTTTTCTTTATCTTTTTCCTTTTAAATGATGAAGTAATAAAATGATGGAAGGAAGTTGTGTGAAGTATAGGTGTTTAACGTTGGAAGAAGTTGTGATGATTCACTATCTTGCACTTCATTTACTTCTTGATTTGGCCAATTGAGACGTTAAAATTTGTTGTGAGAATATGTAAGAACCAATGCAGTATTGTCTCAATCAACAATTGAAGAAAAACACATAAAATAGTATATGTGAGAATTGTAGTCCATATGGTTGAGTGTAAATGAATAGGGAATATGTTTTTTAATGGACAGTAAAATTAGAGGATTTTTTAGTGACAGGCTAAAGCCCACAATTTAGTTTGATGTTTTAAATTTTGTTATGAGATGTTAGCCGCCTGGTGGAGGGAGAAAAGGGAACTCTAGAGCAAGACAAGTATCTTCCCTGCCTAACCCATTTACAAGATTTCAAAACTTCAGATTAAAAAATGTTCTTTATAGAACCAAGTAAGGGTAATGAATATAATTACTCCTATTTGGCACAACACATTTAGATACTTCAACAACAAATTTCTATAAATATTACTGATTGATTGAAAGAGAAAAAAGATATTTCATTCTCATTTGCTTTCATATAGTTTTATGGTCTTGTCAATTTTAGTTGCTTGCTTTACTTTTTCGTAAAAGAAAATATCAAAATCAAATTTAAAACTTAGTATCTTAAAACATTCTTTACAAAATCATTTCAAAAAGTAAAAAGTTGTTTTTTTGCTTTGTTTAAAATTTTAGACATCTCCTTGTGGGTTGGATATCTTGAGGCTTAGTCAGAAAGTCCTATAATACTTGATAAATAATACGTACACTTGCGTAGAATCCCATATTATAAATAATTAAAGTTGATTTCTTATTTTCTTTGGAATCAAGTTTTTGGGACCGTTGTGAAAAAAGAGACATTATCATTAAGAAGAAATATAAAGTATAAAACATATGCATAAATATTCGAGGATCAAGTTTTTGGCTCCCTTGCCGGGGAAATTAATTAAAATATTATTTAAAGAAAATTTAAGAAAAATCAAAATTTTTACTTTTCTTTATTTTTATTAGTGTGTTTTATTTTGTTTTATTTTCTTTCTGTGTATGCTTAGTTCAGGTTCTGAGGGACTTGTGCCTTATGGTTCTAAATTAGAGAGAAGTATCAGAAAAATAAAAAAAAATTAAAAATACAGAAAAAGTTACAAATATTCAAGAAATGGCGAATCAAAATAATCATAATGTTGAAATTCATCATGAATTTAGACCTTTAAGAGATTTTTCTAACCCTACAGTGGATGAACTTCATGGTCGTAATCAAGACCCTGCTGTAGCTACTAATTCCTTTGAACTTAAACCTGCTATTATCCATATGGTATCTAATAATCAATTTGGGGGAGCACCAACTGAAGATCCTAATTTACTTCTTGTTAATTTTCTAGAATTGTGTGCTACTTTTAAATACGATGGTGTTTCAGATGATGCTATTAGACTTAAACTTTTTCCTTTTTAACTAAGAGATAAGGCAAATATATGGCTAAATTTGATAGCACCTAGATCTATTAAAACTTGGGATGATTTAGCGTAAAAATTCTTTGCTAAATATTTTCCACCATAAAAAACTGTTGTTGACCTCAATTTTGGTGAGGTCTTTTGCTTCTCTCTTTAGTACTTAGGATCTAGCCTTAGGCTTTTCCTTTGACTAATCTTAGAGGACTAGAATTGTAACCCACCACTTAGAAATTCAAACACTTCTTGACTCCCTACAAACGCCACAAGCTTGATTGTAGACCCCTAATCACCTAGAGGGTTGAAATCAAATGTGGAGGTTTAAAGGATGAGTTCCCTATAGGACTATTTGGCCTTAGGAATACCCTGGATGGCTTGGTCTGGTGAGGGTTGACTTGCACATTGATCACTGAAAAATTTATTAAGAAATTCATACCTATTTTTGATGAAATTGCACTTTAAAGAAGAGTATTTTCTTTATTTTATTGCAGGAATGAAGAATTTAGGTGATAAAAGCAAAAAACATAAAAGGGAGCGAATTTGGAGCAAAATCATACAATTTGTGCTGAGTCGCCGACGGCGAGATCGAGCTCGCCGACGGCGAGGTTACGAGAAGAAAATTCCGAAGAATTTATAACTGTCTCGTCGACAATGAAGCCCGAGCCCACCGACGCCGAGCTAGAGCGGTCTGAAGATCTTCTAGAAGCCCCGCCGACGACGAGGTAGTTCGTCGCCGACGGCGAGCTAGTTCAAATGGCACAGATACATTGAACCTGGACACTTTTTGAAGAGATGCTTACACACCTCTTGGACCTTTGCTCACCTCTATATATAGAGGCCGAAATTCAGCTTATAAGTGTGTGATATATTTGTGTTAAGTGAAGTTTGTGTGCTGTCTTTTGTGTTTTTGTGTGTCTTTGAGAGTTATAAGTGAGTTATTTTGAGTTATTTAGTGAGTTAGTGAGTGTTTAAGTGAGTCTTGCTGTATTGGAAGGAAGAGTCAAAGGAACTGCGAGGAGTCTGCTTGGAGATAAATTAAGATAAGTATTTGTATTTATTGTTTTTAACTTTAAATGAAATCCATGCTTAGTTTAGTTCCCATGCATTCCGAGTAGTTTATTAGTCTTTCTCCTCGTTATGAAAATAAGTGACTTGATGAACTAAAAATAGAAGTACTTTTATATATATATTAATAAATTGTGATAAGTTTTACTTAAATCTTAATTTACTTTCAAACTGGCCATTTGATTTGTTAAAATGTGTTGATTTACAACTATAGTAAAAATTACATCTGATATTCGGGGAATTCAAAAGCCTTGGAAGGAAGGTGCAAATAAATAGGGAAATAATATCATCTGGGCGTAGAATTGAGCATTTTAGTGTGACGGACTAAAATATTCAATTTGGTCCTATTGTTTGAGAGCTGAAGTGTAGATGTTAGCCCTCGGGCGAGGGGAACGTGGGAGCTACGAAGTGGCGATCGATATCCTCCTGAACCTGACTGCAGATTCGGTAATCAAACATAGGATTAGTCAATATTCTTTACACTGGACCAAAGGGTAAAGAATAGGAATGCTCCTATTTGTCGGAAAACCTTAAAATTATCTATTTAAATTCATCAATCACTTAAATTTCTAAACAAGGGGAAAGATACTTTTTACGAATAGTTAAGACTTATTTAGCAATTAGTTTAATTTCTGCACTTTCAATTCGTATTAATTTTCTACTTAGTTAATTTATCTAATTAAAATACTTAGTTTACTTTATTGAGCTTAAATTCAGAATTCCAAATTTTCATATATTATTATTATTATTATTTTTATTATTATTATTTTAAAATTAGCTGTTATTTAATTTTCTCTTTCCCTGTGGGATCGATAACCAGGACTCCATTAGAGCCCTGTATTACTTGATACGATACGTATACTTGCGTAGCATCCACAACATAAATAATTACAATTCTATACATATAATATAGCGGGGTCAAGTTTTTGGCTTCGTTGCAATTAAATTAAAAATATCATAATATAAAATTGTGGGTCAAGTTTTTGGCGCCGTGTAAGAAAAATTTACTAAAGTAACGGACTATTTTAAAATAATCATAATTTTATTATCTATTCTAAAATTGTATGCGCAAATTTGGAAACGAAAATTTAATACCTTACGATTCTGAATTAGAGCGTACAATTAAAAGAATTAGAAAACAAAAGAAACAAATTATAAATTTATCGCAAATGGTGAATATTCCTGAAATTCAAAATATGAACCAACAAAGACCATTAAGAGATTATGCTAACCCTACATCAGATGAAATTTATTTAACTATTCAAAACCCTGATGTAGCTGCTAATTCATTTGAACTTAAACCTGCAATTATTCAAATGGTACAAAACAATCAATTTAGTGGTTCACCTACTGAAGATCCTAACTTACATCTTGCTAGTTTTCTAGAACTTTGTGCTATTCTTAAATATCAAGGAGTATCCGACGATGCTATAAGACTTAGACTTTTTCCTTTTTCATTAAGGGATAAGGCTAAAATGTGGTTGAATTCGTTAAGCACTCGGATCTATTAAAACTTGGGGAGAATTATCACAAAAATTTATATCCATATATTTTCCACCATCTAAAACTGCTAAGTTTTGAAATGATATAACTTCTTTTTGTCAGATAGATGGAGAATCAATATATGAATCTTGGGAGAGATTTAAGGAACTTCTTAGGAAATGCCCACATCATGTGCTACGCAGTATCAGTCGATTATTCAAACCTTTTATAATGGATTGGTAGGATCTTTAAGATCAATCATCGATGCTCGCTGCTTGGAGGTTCATTAATGTCTAAACCATTTGATGAAGCTTATGCACTAATCGAAGAAATGGCAACAAATAATTTCCAATGGCTCGCTTGATAGAGTAAATCCGAAAAAAATAGCCGATATTTATGAAAACGATGCAATATCTATGTTAGCTTCTCAAATTGTCGCTATATCTAAGAAATTAGATCATTTTGGAATGAACTACTCTCCTACTTTAGAAGAAAACTCATCCGGACAAATCATAGAATCTCAATCTAATTATGAAACTTTAAATGCTATTAATAATAGAACTAATAACCCTTATTCAAACTTTTATAATCCTAGTTGGAAAACTCATCCAAATTTTAATTGGAATAACACATCTAATCAACAATGGATGAATCAACCTAATCAAGCAAATCCAAACTATAAACCTAATTACCCACTCTGGATTTAATAACAATAACCCTCAATTCAAAGATAAGAAATTATCTATGGATGAATTAATTTTGAATATGGGTCATCAACTACAAAATCAAGGAAATCAACTACAAATTCAAGGAAATCAATTACAAATTCAAGGAACATCTATTAAAAATATCGAAACTCAACTTGGACATATTACTACTCGCGCTAAATAATAGAATACCTGGAACTTTTCCTAGTAATGTGGAAATAAATCCTAAAGATCAAGGAAAAGAACAAATTAAAGCAATACAACTAAGGAGTGGAAAAGAATTAGAACCTCAAATTCAAAAAGAACTTAAAAGCCAAAAAGAGGAAGTGGAAATTGAAAAGGAAACAATTGAACAAGATTCAAACTTGGAACATCCTTTAATACCTATGAAAATTTCTGTTGAAAAACCTCCACCATCATTTCCTCAACGACTAGCTCAACATAAAAAAGATAAACAATTTGCTAAATTCCTTGAAATATTAAAGAAATTAACCATCAATATACCTTTTGTCGAAGCTTTAGATCAGATGCCAAATTATGTAAAATTTATGAAAGATATTCTAAATAAGAAAAGAAAATTCACCGATAATGAAACGAGTCGCACTTAGTGAAGAGTGTAGCGCTATTATTCGAAGAAGCTTCTCGAAAAATTGAAAGATCCTCGTAGTTTCACTATACCTGCGCTATAGGAGAGAAATTTTATGGAAAAGCTTTGTGTGACTTAGGAGCAAGCATCAATCTAATGCCTCTATCGATTTTTAAGAGATTAGGATTAGGAAAAATTACACCTACTTCGGTAACCCTTCAATTAGTCGATCGTTCGATTACCTATCCTAAGGGAGTTATTGAAGATGTGTTAGTAAAAGTGGATAAATTTATCTTCCCAAGTAGATTTTATTGTTTTAGATATGGAGGAAGATAAAGAAATTCCTATCATTTTAGGAAGACCATTTTTAGCTACTTGGAAAAGCTATGATTGATGTTCGAAAGGAGAATTAACTATGAGAGTAAATGACCAAAAAGTTACCTTTAATATTGCAAAATCAATGAAATATCCTGCGCTTAGAAAAAGATGATGAATGTTTTCGGATGGAAATACTTGAACATTTACAACGCGAAAATTTTAAGGAATATTACGAAGATAAATTAGAAAAAGAAAATACTCGAATTAATTGAAGATAATAATGAAGAATTAGATTATATTCGGGAAAGATTTGAATTTTTGGATAATACCGAAAACACCGACAAGAATATAGTTCCATCGATTATTAAACCTCCCGAACTTGAGCTAAAAATATTACCCGATCATTTGAAATATTCTTATTTAGGTAATTCTTCAACTTTACCAGTTATTATTTCATCTCGCATTAAACGAATCTCAAGAACAAAAACTTTTAGAAACTTTAAAAAAATATAAGAAAACTTTTGGTTGGACTTTAGCGAGATATTAAAGGAATTAGTCCTTCAATCTGTATGAATAGAATTATTTTAGATGATGAACATAAACCTAAAGCCGATCCCCAAAGGAGATTAAACCCGATAATGAAAGAAGTAGTTAAGAAAGAGATTTTAAAATGGTTAGATAATGGTATTATATATCATATTTCGACGAGTGCTTGGGTAAGCCCAATTCATCGTGTTCCTAAGAAAGGAGGAGTGACCATCACTTGCCAATGAAAATAACGATCTTATTCCTATAAGATAAGTTACTGGTTGGCGTATATGTATTGATTATAGGAAATTAAATACCGCCACCAGGAAAGATCACTTCCCTTTACCATTTCTAGACCAGATGTTTGATAGAATAGTCGGACATAAGTATTTTTGTTTTCTAGATGGATACACCGGTTATCATCAAATACAAATTGCTCCTGAGGATCAAGAGAAAACTACATTTACTATTCCTTATGAAACTTTTGCTTTTCGAAGAATGCCTTTTGGATTATGTAATGCACGAAGCAACATTCCGGAGATGTATGATGTCTATATTTAGTAAGTTAATTGACAATGGAATAGAAGTATTTATGGATGATTTCTCCGTATTTGGAACATCATTTGACACATGCTTAACTCATCTTGAAAAAGTATTAGAAGTATGTGAGAAAACAAATTTAGTTCTAAATTGGGAGAAATGTCAATTTATGGTTGCGGGCGGCATTGTATTAGGGCATAAAATTTCGGAAAAAGGCATGGAAGTGGACCCCGCAAAAATTCGAGTTATAGCTAAATTACCACCTCCAACTATGGTAAAAGGGGTAAGAAGTTTTCTTGGACATGCTTGGATTCTACGGACGCTATATAAAAGATTTTTCAAAAATTACTAAACCTCTATGCCAACTTCTCGAAAAGGACAAGAAATTTGAATTTACAATCGAATGCCCGAATGCTTTTGAACTCTTAAAAGAAAAATTAATTACGACATCTATAATAGTTTCACCTAATTGGGAGAAACCATTTGAGCTTATGTGTGATGCTAGTGATTATCTTGTAGGAGCAGTTCTTGGGCAAAGATATGAAAAGATTTTTAAAGTTATATACTATGCTTAGTAAAACTCTAAATGATGCTGAAATAAATTATACGAGTTACGGAAAGAGAATTATTAGCGGTAGTATATGGTTTTAATAAATTTAGACCTTATCCGATTGGAAAAAAATGTATCGTGCATATCGATCATTCTGCTATCAAATATTTAATGCAAAAGAAAGATTCCAAACCAGGATTAATTAGATGGATGCTATTAATGCAAGAATTCGATTTTGAGATCGTTAATAAGAAAAGGAACCGATAATCGAATTGCGGATCATTTATCGAGATTAGAAAATCATGAATTATCGATATTGAAAATGAAATTATAGACGATTTTCTCGATGAACAACTATATAATATCGATGAGTGGAAAATACCATGGTATCGTTGATATAGTAAACTATATAGTTAGTAATATTTTACCACCTATGCTAACTTTGCAACAACGGAAAAAATTCATCCATGATACAAAAACCTATTTTTGGGATGAACCATATTTATATAAGCAATGTAAGGATTTAATTATTAGAAGATGTGTACCTTATGAAGAAACTGAACCAATTATTCAAAAATGTCATGATTCGATTTTGGAGGACATTTTGGGATCGATAAAGCTGCTTATAAGATTCTACGATACGGATTTTACTGGCTTACTACTATTTAGAGATGTATACAAATATATTAAAACTTGCGTTAAATGCCAAAGAGTAGGAAATATATCTAGAAGAAATGAAATGCCTCTAAATTTTATATTAGAAGTTGAAATTTTTGATGTTTGGGGATTAGATTTTATGGGACCTTTTATTCCTTCGTTTGGAAACTCATATATATTAGTAGTTGTTGATTATGTTTCCAAATGGATTGAGGCACAAGCTTTACCTAGGTGTGATGCTAAGAGTGTTTCAAAATTTCTGATAAAAAATATTTTTACTATATTTGGAATGCCGAGAGTGATTATCACTGACGGAGGAACTCATTTTAGAAATAAATACATTCACGAACTAATAGAAAAATACAATATTACTCATAAGATATCCACTGCTTATCATCCACGAACTGAGCGGATTAGTCAAGTATCCAAT
Organism: Papilionanthe hookeriana x Papilionanthe teres; assembly: GCA_022702705.1. Classification (NCBI taxonomy): domain Eukaryota; kingdom Viridiplantae; phylum Streptophyta; class Magnoliopsida; order Asparagales; family Orchidaceae; genus Papilionanthe; species Papilionanthe hookeriana x Papilionanthe teres. Next base: position 79,895,034 of record CM040428.1, on the reverse strand, counting down.
CATGAGATTAAGCGTATTTTAGAAAAATGCAGTAAACCCGAAATAGGTTAGATTGGTACTATTAGATTAAACACTGCATTATGGGCTTATAGGACTGCTTATAAAACCTTGATTGGAATGACTCCTTACAAGCTTATATATGGAAAAACATGCCACTTACCAATTGAATTAGAACATAAAGCATATTGGGCGATTATAGAATTTAATTATAATATGAAGGAAGCTGGTGAGAAAAGATTGCTGTAATTAAATGAATTGGAAGAATTAAGAAATGAATCATATGATAATGATCGGATTTATAAAGAAAAGATGAAATTATGGCATGATCGGAAGATTAATCAGAGAAATTTTGAACCAGGACAAGAAGTTTTGTTATATAATACTAGATTGAAATTATTTCCTGAAAAATTAAAGTCTCGATGGTTAGGACCTTTCACCAAACTCAAATATTTTCATACCGAACTATAGAAATCGAAGATCCAAAAACTGGACATAAATTTAAAGTTAATAGACATAGATTAAAATCATATTTTGAAGGTATAAGACCTAACTATAAAGAGGTTTTAATGCTTAGTCGACCTGATTAATAATTGAAATTAGGTCGGGCTGACGACATTAAACCAAGCGCTTTATGGGAGGCAACCCATATTAGTTATCTATTTTTATTGTATCTTAATAGTTAGTTTATATTATTTAAACTTTACTTACTCAATTATTATTAAGAATCATCACATATTCGAACCATTATGATGAGAAAAGAAATTATTCGATTTAGAGCGAAATTGGACATTATTTTGGAATCTCGCCGACGGCGAGAGTCGATACTCGCCGACGGCCGAGGTTCGCGTCTAATTTAATTCAGTTTATTTATCGAGCTCGCTGACAGCGAGGAACGTCTCGCTGACAGCGAGGAACGTCTCGCTGACAGCGAGAACCTGAAAGTCAGTTTCTATAACTGAGTCGCCGACGGCGAGAAACTTCCCGCCGACAGCGAGGAAGTTATAAAAATGAGATATTTATAAATTGAATGCCAATTTGGACAATTTCAACACCAATTCCTTTGTGAAAGCCTATTCTTAAACCATTCTAAGTCTGCCTTCTTCACTAGAATTCATTCCATTCACCATAATCGCCTCCAAATTCTTAGATTCCTCTAAATGCGGAGTGTTTAACCGGAGGAAATTTGTGAGTGCGGAAGCGCGGCGGATCTTCAACAAGGTTTTGGTAAAGAAAAGAGTTATCAAGGAACGGGGATTTGTCAATCGAGGATTAGAGAATTCCACTACAAAGATAGAAGAAATGATCGTAAAGCGGCACTGGGAGGTATTTTGTTACACGACGTCTGCTGTTGTTATTCCGGTTGTGAAAGAGTTCTACTCTAACTTACATGCGATCAACAATGGGAATATCTGCGTCCGAGGAAGATGGTTGACGTTTACTCCATCAAGAGTAAATGAATTATTCCATATAGGAAACACCCCGGTATGTCACTATTCAAATTTTGTGCCTTCTCGATATAATATGAATGAGATATTTTGATATCTGACTGATGAAACGGAAGATTGGGAAATGCGTGAAGACGAGTATGTTAGTTTCTCTGCATCACTTTTGAATCCTGTCTCGAAGCACTGGCACTTTTTCATCTCATCTAAATTGTTACCTACTTATGAGGGTAAACAAGGTTTCGAAGGAATGTCTTTATATTGAATTATTGTATTCAAATTGGATTGCTATTGATGTGGGATCAATAATTGTTAAGTACGCATTGGGTTTAATCGTGCATGGGTCGGTTCACGGACTAGGACACTCATCTACTTATTTTTGCATTATGCGATCGATACGGAGTTTCTTATGAAGCTTGGGAAAAGGTTACGTTACATTGGAAGTCACTTGATCCTACGGATATGTTCCCTACTTTGGCCGATAATGAAGACATTACATTTATCTGCGATAGAGCTTCACGAGAATAATCCTATAGCAAGGCTCTATTTCGGATAAAACGAAGTTACTTATGAAGAAAATTAATAGAATGGAGAAAGAATTGCGGAATGTGAGAGATTTAATCGACAATATGTCGATTTATTTGATCACATTGAGTTGGAGGATGAAGGAACACTTCCATCATTACGGACACTTGGAAGCTAGCTTTCTTCATTTGCGAGAACGAAGGGTTGGATCAACGAAGAATGCAGCCGGAATTTCCCTTCGAGCCTTTCATAACTTATTTGTGCATCATCGTCATATCGGAAATATCAGAGAAGATGAAGATTCTGACCTTGAAGAGTAGTAGTAAAGATTTCTATAGTATGTTTGCATTTATGTTATTTGATTTTGATTTAAATTTTATTATGTGTAGAGTGATGATTTGAATATCTCAAACTTAATTGAGATATGCGTCATAGTTTTGTTTCAGCATTTAGTGTGTCGTGGATTGGTTTGCGATGCTGATTAGTAGTAAGGATTGAAGTTTGAAGTTTGATTATAGAGTTTTAAATTATGTTAGTTTGTATGTCTCATGGATTTCAATATTAAAGTTAATTATGTTGTGTTGTGTGAATTTGTTTGTGTATAAGTAGCTAATCTTCATATTAAAATTAATAAATAATATGATCGGAAATAAAATATATGACAAATCAAGGACGAAAATGAGTGACGAATTTCAGAAATTAAAATTTTTGGAATCTCGCCGACGGCGAGAAAAATTCCGCCGACAGCGAGATCGATCTCGCTGACAGCGAAGAATTTCTCGCCGACAGCGGATTTTTCCCGAGAGTTTTTGGTTCTAAAAAATATTAGCTCGTCGACGGCGAGATAAATCTCGCTGACAGCGAGGTCGAAAAAAAACATATATTTAACCGGTCAAAAACACTATTCATCATCCCCAACCTCCAATTTTCGCAAAAAACCGACCTAGGGCTTGAGAGATCTTGGATTTGAAGCGATTTCATCACTCAAAAACACCGGATTTCATCTTCTCTTGGTAAGAGCTTCACTCCTATGCAAAAATTTTTTATTTTCACCATGTATTTTCACCACATTGCAAATTTTGGGAAAAATCAAAATGTGGAAGAAATATTCGGTGGAAATCCATGGAATTTGATTTAAATTGCTTACAAATGTTGTAGAAATCCTTCTTAGTATTATTATTAAGTTTAGTGAAAATTTTCATGATTTTCACAGATCGATCGAATGGCTCCACGACAAAAACGTTGAGTAGAGTTCGACGAAAACCGATTCATCAATGCACGAGCTCAGGCAAAATATTTTGAAAATATACAAGGAAGAAAGTGCATTGCGGATCGGGTATTCAAAAATCTGGGAGGAGAAGTAGAGCGGATTATAGGGGAACGAGGTTGGGAAAATTTCTGTTATGTTCAGTATAGAGCAGCTGTAGAAGTGGTGAAAGAATTTTATGCCAATTTGACTGCCGCTGAAGATGCACCAGTAAAGGTACGAGGGGTTTTTGTAGATTTCAATGCTGCAAGAATTAACGCATTCTATGAAGTTCATGACTCACACTTTAGCGAGTATGAAACTTTTGGAACGATGGAAAGACCACTGGAGGAAGTTATTAACATTCTCAGCGATGGGACTCGAGTTTGGAAAATTAAGCGACGGGGAAAGAGTGAATTTTCCTCTTTCTAAATTAAATGCGATCTCAAAGCCTGGCATTACTTTATTTGTTCTCTACTGTTACCCACATATCACCACGGTGAGGTAACACGAGATAGATAAATTCGAATTTCGTATTCGAATAACGAAGCATCGAACATCGGGAGAGTTATTTATCAAAATATCCCGGCCACTCCACGAAATGAGAGTTGAGGCTGGATTGGGACACCGTGGATTAATTTTTGCACTCGCAACTCTGCGGAGTTGAGGCTAGAGATGATGAAGAATGGGTGGAACCTATGAAACCACTCGCAGTGCCAATATCGAGAAGTATGAGTCTCATGAAGGTTGGAGATCGGGAGTAAGAAGTTATTTTACTCGGTCAGTAGAGATATACCCTCTACTTAGCTATGGACCTCACGAGCCTACCACCCCTACCCTACAAGATCCGATGAATGAATTGACTCTACATAGGAAGAGTTTTGAGCGGTTTGGAGAGACCATGGGGAGAAGGTTTGATCATTTTGATCGAAAGGATTGATAATGCTGGAGAGGAGGCATGATTATGATAGTGAATACCTCCGGCGACATTCGGAATACGAAATTGCATACTATGAAGGCTGAACGTCGTTATAGGAGTGGAGATTTAGATGTTGTCTTTCCAGAATGCCCAGGTATACTCGGTATCACCTTGCTCGGTCTTCTCGGCGACCTCCGGATCGAGGAGGGGATGATATAGTTTGGGACTTTGATGCTGAAGATTAGGACTTTATTTATTTTATTTATTTGGTGTAAGTTATTTTGAGAACTGTATATGTTTGTAAAATTCAGTACTTTATATTTTGAGACATTCGATGTTAGTTAGATTAATTTGCTTGGATTGTTATAGTAGTTAGTTTTTTTTTGTGTTAATTTATTGCATTTGTTTTTATGTTAATTAGGATGTTAGTTTTCTTTAGTATGTTTTTATTTTATTTTGTATTGTTTTAAGTTTTTAAAAATTGTTAATATGTTAGTTAAATTGTTTTAATATGTTAGTAATTCATATGTGTAGTGTAGAGTTATTTTAATTGTTGTGTTTAATACTTATCTTAGATTTTATCCTTGCATTTTCTTTAAATTGTTATATATATATGGAGAATACTAACGGTACGAGGTTCAATGAAAAATGAAAAAGCACTGCAAAAATTTCAAAAAAAAAAAAAAAAAGAAATACCTAAACTTGAAAGGTATGATTTATTTACTTTCCTTCTTATTCATTATTTAGAATAGATATAAAAATTTAAGTTTGGGGGGGAGTAAAATACAAATTTAGTTATTAACTTGTTCTCAATTTCTATTTTCAAATTATTATAAAAATGATTTTTATAGAAAATTTTTCAATTTGACTTAATATGAATTATTTTATTTAATTATTATAAAAGGTTAAATGAAATATTTCTAGTGCTTTAATTAATTAAATAGAATAAAATATTTGGTTAAAGGAAATAAGAATATAGTAAACTATTTTTAGTATGGAAAACTATATTCTAAAATTAAAATTCTTAAGTATTCAAATGAAAAAGAAAAGATTGAAAATCAATGAAGTAAAAACTATGAAGTATATATAAGCTAAGAAATATTCCTAAGTTTCAAATTTAGGAAGATGAAAATGAAGTTCAAAATTATTAACAGGCTCTCCAGATACAGTAATCCTCATTAGAAAAAAAAGAAAAAAAGAAAAAAAAAAAAGAGAAAAAGAAAAAGAAAAAGAAAAAGAAAAGGAGAAATAAAAATGAGGAGAAGCTTGAGGAGATGCCTTATCAAAAATTGGCTTCTTTTGAATTAACCTAAAGGGAAAAACTTAGATATTTCCAAACTTATGTTTATGGATTAGAATTTTACCTAATAATATTTTCTTGAATTTCTTATCATATGAATATCTTAAGTAGTTATTCTTTTAAATATAGTCATTCCTGAAATGAATAGTAAACTAGAAATCTTAGACCTGATAACTAAATAATTTATTTCTATAAGATTAATTAAATTACATGAATTATTTTTATTTAACTTTATTATGATATTAATTAATTTAATTCATAGTTTATTTAAATTGAAAAATCTTATTATAGAAATCATTATTTTTTATGTAGTACTAAAATTACTTGAGGACAAGTAATAGGTAAGTTTGGGGGATTTTGATCACTGAAAAATTTATTAAGAAATTCATACCTATTTTTGATGAAATTGCACTTTAAAGAAGGGTATTTTCTTTATTTTATTGCAGGAATGGAGAATTTAAGTGATAAAAGCAAAAATCATAAAAAGGAGCGAATTTGGAGCAAAATCATGCAATTTGTGCTGAGTCGCCGACGGCGAGATCGAGCCCACAGACGGAGAGGTTACGAGAAGAAAATTCTGAAGAATTTATAACTGTCTCGCTGACAGCGAGCCCGAGCCCGCTGACAACGAGCTAGAGCGGTTGAAGATCTTCTAGAAGCCTCGCCGACAGCGAGGGAGTTCGTTGCCGACGGCGAGCTAGTTCAAATGGCACATATACATTGAACCTGGACACTTTTTGAAGAGATGCTTACACACCTCTTGGACCTTTGCTCACCTCTATATATAGAGGCCGAAATTCATCCTATAAGTGTGTGATATATTTGTGTTAAGTGAAGTTTGTGTGCAGTCTTTTGTGTTTTTGTGTGTCTTTGAGAGTTATAAGTAAGTTATTTTGAGTTATTTAGTGAGTTAGTGAGTTTTTAAGTGAGTCTTGCTGTATTGGAAGGAAGAGTCGAAGAAGGCTGCAGGGAGTATGCTTGGAGATAAATTAAGATAAGTATTTGTATTTATTATTTTTAACTTTAAATGAAATCCATGCTTAGTTTAGTTTCCATGCATTCTGAGTAGTTTATTAGTCTTTCTCCCTGTTATGAAAATAAGTGACTAGATGAACTAAAAGTAGAAGTACTTTTATATATATATTAATAAATTGTGATAATTTTTACTTAAAACTTAATTTACTTTCAGTTGGCCATTTGATTTGTTAAAATGTGTTGATTTACAACTATAGTAAAAATTACATCGATATTCGGGGAATTTAAAAGCCTTGGATGGAAGGTGCGAATAAATAGGGAAATAATATCCTTTGGGCGTAGAATTGAGCATTTTAGTGTGACGGACTAAAATATTCGATTTGGTCTATTGTTTGAAGTCGAAGTGTAGATGTTAGCCCTCGGGCGAGAGAACGTGGGAGCTACGAAGTGGCGATCGGTATCCTCCCGGCCTAGCCGCGGATTCGGTAATCAAACATAGGATTAGTCGATATTCTTTACACTGGACCAAAGGGTAAAGAATAGGAATGCTCTATTGTCGCAATACCTTAAAATTATCTATTTAAATTCATCGATCACTTAAATTTCTAAACGAAGGGAAAGATACTTTTACGAATAGTTAAGACTTATTTAGCAATTAGTTTAATTTCTGCACTTTCAATTTGTATTAATTTTCTACTTAGTTAATTTATCTAATTAAAATACTTAGTTTACTTTATTGCGCTTAAATTCGAATTCCAAATTTTCGTATATTATTATTATTATTATTATTATTATTTTAAAATTAGTTGTTATTTAATTTTCTCTTTCCTGTGGGATCGATAACTGAGGACTCCACTAGAGCCCTATATTACTTGATACGATACGTATACTTGCGTAGCATCCACAACATAAATAATTACAATTCTATACATATAATATAGCGGGGTCAAGTTTTTGGCTTCGTTGCAATTAAATTAAAAATATCATAATATAAAATTGTGGGTCACACATACACTAACCTCTCACACACATTCTAAGTCCTAAAACCACACTCTCACCCAACTTGACTTCCTGACTCATGTAGGTAATTCATATGGATGGTCCTTAACCCCTAGGCCCCTGGCTAAGAGGGTTAGGAACAACATAGTGAATGCCTCAAATGAGTCCTCCCATGGCTCATATGGGCTTAATAGGGCTTCATGGATCAACCAAAATGATTACATATCACTCACACTTGATCAATCTTCTTTTTTTCAAAATTTCATTTTTTGACCCCCGGAGCCCCGGACCCACCAAACCTACCAAATCCCCTTGAAATGACCCAAAATTTGCAAAATTACCTAAATTACCCAAGATTCCTCAAAATTAATCCTAAACACTTCCCACCACTCAAATTTACCATTTTTGGCCAAAAATACCAAAATTTCCAAAAATACCCATAAATCCCCCAAAATTACCAAAATACCCTTTTACCCCAAAAATACAAAAATTCTATAAATTCCCAGAAAATTTTAGAAAATCCCAAATATTCTCAATTTCATTTTGCTCTACTACACCATGGGCTAATTTTTCCAATTTACCCCACTTTTACCAAAACCCCCAATTTGACCCATTTTTTTTCACCCAAGTGAACCCAATGTCAAACCAAACCACCCCAATTGACCTCAATTTTGGTCCAATTCAATTCTAAACTTCAATTTAATATCCCAAATATCAATTTAGACCAAATCCATGTCCAATTTGATTGACATTTGGGCCCAATTCCAATTTGGGGCTTTAGGCCCAATTTTGACCCATGACCCAAACCTAGCCCAATTCAACTCCAATTGGCCCCAAATCTTTTCTAAAGCCTGCCTAACATCCCCATAAATAAAACACTAACTTGATTTGCCCAAAATTTGAACCTAAACTCCACCCAAACCTAACCCAAAACCAAAATCCCTTAAATTGACCTAAGCCCAAACCTAACCTAAATGGGCCCAAATCCCAAAATTAGAGCCCAACTAAAGTTGAAAACTCTTTGTAACACTCCCATAAACATTTTTCAACATTAATTTTACACCAAATCCAACCATAGCCCAACCTTAGCCCAAGTTAGCCCAATTTGGCCCACCTTGGCGCCTTACCAAAAAAGCCCAAATTAAATCCAATTCAACTCCACATTACCCCAAATTTTCTCCAAACCATTCATGAAACATTCCCAAATAGAATCCAATAATTATTGGGCCCAATATTTTACAAACATTTTATCCACTAACTTGTTTTAAAACCTAAAAGCCCACTCTCTTAAAATATTTAAAAGCCCAACCAAAATGATTTCAAAAATCCCAAAATCCATACCAAAGCCCACATGAGATTTCCTCTCATCATCCCTTTGATTTAAATCATTCCCTAAGTTTCAAACTTATCATCAAATTATCCTAAATTAAGCCTCATGCCAATCTCCCCTAAAGTTATCAAAAATGCCGACATCCTTTCTCGAGTGCGAATGAGCTAACTTTTCCCTAAGCCAAATGGAGCCATGAAGCCATGCATAAGCCACATACAAGCCATGGAAGCCACTTTCCACCTCACCAAGCCATTAATGGAAAGAGGAGGGGGTTCTTTCTTAACCATTTATTAAACCTTTTTAACCTCATTTATTCTACACTCTAAACCAAGCTTAGCCACCTCACCATGGATGGGAACTTCACCACTCCAATTCAGCTGACCCAAATGATTCCCTAAGCCCAAAACCAAGTCATGGGAGGGTGCACCCAACCCATTTGCATGAGTTGACCAAACCAAGCCTAAAATATCCCTTTCCCCGTACCATTTAAATCAAACCACTTTACACATGTCCAAAGCCAATTGAGTTCACCAAATACCAGCCCTGACCCCACTGGTTAGAATGGTGACCTGACCCTGGCTGGCCAACCACCACAGCAGCCAAAAAACCCCATGGCCGAGAGCTCCATGTGAGCCAATTTTGGAATTTCTCCTTCGTCGAGTTGTCGGAGCCCGATTAAACACCATGGCTGTTCTTCCCTTGCCTTGAGCGAGTTGATCCAAGCCATCGAGCCCACGGTGAGCCCTCCGGGCGGCTCTATTCAAACTTCACCCCCTCTCGACCAAAGGAGGTGTTGAACCAAACCTTACCAAAACTGCGCAAAATCGCACCGGATCCCTCTCCGGACATAGAGAACTTGATCCCAGCTGAAATCCGACCCTAAAGCCCTCTGCGTGAGTCCGATTTTGGAGTTGAAATTCGAGCCCAAAACCAGGACACTTCACCATAGTGAGCCAATCTTCAAATTGATTGACTCTACACCTTCACCGGACCGAGAGGAGAAGTTCCCCAGCAAAAGCCCCCTCACCAGGCCAGCCATTGCTTCCAGGCTCCAAGCTTTGTGATCGGCCTTGGTCACTTTTGTACCTAGGCATTTCCTTAGAGCAAGAGACTTCATCTGGAGCTTGCTTGGCCTCAATCGAAGGTGACACAACCCTCAGATCGAAGCTTCACTTCTCTGAGGAAAGGTATGAACTCACTCTTCCTCCCGAGCTCCTGGAGATTCTACATTTAGTTTGAGTTAATTTCAATGCACCTTAACCGTATAGATGTGTTTGTCTCTTCAAGATGAATCGATAGAGTATAAGAACGCAAAAATCCATGGAGAATAGAGTGAGATCTTAAGGTTTTCGTGTGGACGGTCACGGGTGCACACCAGTCAGAGACGATGGCCAGGAGCCGTTGGATCACGCGTGTATCGAGCGCATGATCGAGATCAAGTCGGACAGCGCAATGGTACGTGAATGGAGGACCCCCATAGCGCTGACTCAGATGGCGGCGCCGAATCACGGAGCGACGCGTGGGCTTTCGATCCGGATGAGGATGACGCTGCGTCGAGTCGGATAAGTAGAAAATTAGGATTTTTTGGATTTATTTAAATACCATAACTTCAAAAATTCATATCTTCGCATAGAAAAATCACAAAAATAAAATAAAAATACCCTCTTGCTCAGTGAATAGAGGAGAATAATGTGGAAAAAAATCAAGTTATTATATGAGTATTTTGTATTTAATAATTTATTTATTGTTTCCAATGTTTTGATTCTCTATTTCCATAGACAATTCACCATGGCATGAGACCATAGGGTTTTTGAAGCCTCTGATCTTAGGAAAATTCCCTGAATTTTTCAAGGTCAGAGGCCATCTCTGTGAAAAGTTATTGATTTTTCAAGTTCATGTCACTATTTTAGGTATTCTAATTCCAATAATTAGCATGTTGTAAAATAAATTCTAGGAAAATTTGGTGGTCTTTCTTAGGACTAGGAGACCCTATGAAAAATATATTTTGAGTTAATTCATTCATAATAACCTTAATTAACCTAAACTCCTAAAATTGAATTTGAATTAATTAGGTTTAACCACACACCAAATTGACTTGAAAGCAATTCTCCATTGCTCTTTAGGGTCAGAGGAACCTTACATAAAATTTTGAAATCAATTGGACTTGATTAACCCCACCAAATGGATTGATTAAGCCTCATAAGCAAAATGGAACTTTAAAAATTCATAACTCCAAAAATACATTTCAAAAATTCACAAAAAATGGTTTTGGAGCTTCTCTGATATGAGGAGAGTTCAAGAAAATTAAAATTGGAATTTTCTAAAAAAGTTCATTTTTCACAATATTTTAATATTTCAATAATTAAAAAATAATAAAAATCACAAAAATATTAAAAATCATGAAAATATTACATTTTGACTCTTAATCACTTAGGAACAAACCAAGTATTTTTTCTAAGTCCCTAGTATAAGATATTGAATTTTAAAGGCTTAATGTAATTTTTAATATTAAAAAATAAATTTTCAACCTTTTTCACTAAAATAATTTTAGTAAATCAAAGAAAAATCTAAAAATTATAAAATTTATTTCTCTGGACTCCTTGAGGTCAGAAAAATTTAAGAAAAATATAAAATCTATTTTTAAATTTTCATTTTATTTTAAAATTAATTAATACTCTAAAACTCAAAATAATTATAATAAAGAAAATTGATTTAAATAATCACTAAAATGGGTCCAAGTGGTTCTCTGGTCATTAGAAACATTCCATAATTTTCTTAAGGACTGAAACTTTACCTTGGTCATGTTGTTGAATTTTCCTTGAAAACCCCTATTTTCTACTAAAAATAATTATATAAAAAAATTAAAGTCACAAAAATCACATTTTCTCCTCTAATGTCTTAATTAACATGTGAGTGAGGTGACATAAAAGTTTTAAATTCATTTGAGCTCAATTTAGTGAGTTATGAAATAAATAAGCCCAAATGGGCATAAAGGTAATTAAAGAATCTTAACCCTTAATTAAAACTTTAGGTTTAATCAAAATAGAGGGTAAAATATTTGATTTTAATTTTCTCTTGGATGATTGAAACTTAGAGAAATTAAAAGGGTAGAAACCCATTAAACACTTTGAAAATATCAAAATGAAACTCTAATTAATTAAATAATTTAAGTTTTGGAAAGAATATATTTTGGATTATTAAAATAGGGATATTATTATAAGGATATTTATTCTTTAATTTAAAAAAATCCCTAAATAATTCACTTCAATAATATTTAGTTCTTAATTAAAAATTAAAATAATAATCCAAACTAAATAAATTAAAAATTAAAAGAAGATAACCCTTAAATGAATTAAAGCTTAAAATGTTAAATGGTCCAATAATTAAAATCAAATTTAAAATCTTGGAGTTAAATTAAATTAAATTAAATTAAGTCAAGTCAAATTTTAAATTAAATTAAATTAAATTAACACATTAATAATTAAATTAACTTAAATTTAAAATATTGAAACTAAAATTAAATTAAATTAAAATTAAATTAAAATTAAATTAAAATTAAATTAAAATTAAATTAAAATTAAAATTAAATTAAATTAAAATTAAATTAAATTAAATTAAAATTAAATTAAAATTAAATTAAATTAAATTAAATTAAATCAAACTAAATTAAATTAAATTAAATTAACATCACTTAACAACAAACCTAAACGAAATCATTAAGAGTTAAATCAAAACATATAAAAGGTTTTAACACCTTTTTTTAATATAAGTAAATCTAAAACATGAAAAGTTAATCTGAAATATAATATCACTTAAAGTGTAAAGATTGAAATTAAATCTAAAATATTTCGAACCCTATTCTAAACTTAATAATCATTAATTAATTTTTATAATTTAATCAAATCAAATTAAATCATTAAAATGTTTATTACTTTGCCCTTAAAAGACTTTTAGTGTTATAACTCTTAAATGAAGCATCATGTGAGATGTCACTTCATTCATCAGGTAATCAAATACCCAAGTTCACTGAGCAAGAGACAAAATTTAACTAAACTCCTGGATGATTAATTCACCTGTGCAACTAAATTTACTTGGACTCAAAATGATCTCGGAAATATTGAAAAGATGTTTAGGACTCGTCCTAAGCACTATCTCAATATGATGAGATGTTTTAGAAGAACAATTGAATTTAATTGTTCTTTGATGAAGAAAATTATCCTTAAACAAAACACAAGAACCTAGATGTCATAGGAGATGACTAGTTATAGGACTAGGATCTTGGTAGATAACCAAAACCCTTCCCTTAGCTTTACCTAGGTACTTGTTGAAATATTTAAATGCTCTAACATGTATTTTAAGTTTACCTTAGGATGATGAGAAGACCCTCTAGGTACGCTTTTATTTTATTGTAATCTACTTTATTGCAATTTACTTACATGCATTGTACTTTACTTTTTCTTGCATGTTAAACAAGATTGTTGCATGAAAACCAAAACCTATAGGATAGCCACAAAACTGAAACCAAAACTAAATTAAAAGTCATCACAAGATAAAATTCACTGCCACAACATTCCAAAATATAAAACAACTCAAAATTTAATCACAAACAGAATAACAAAACTACAATTACAACTAAATTAAAACGTCTCATTGAATGATCGGGAATACCTCGGATGATGTAACCCACGTGTTGCTAATGGGATTTCCCATGGTCTAAATGAAAGTGTGGAACTGATTCAGTTGAGTTTAGCAAATTCATCTGGACTAACTGAATTTGATGAAAATAACGGTGCCTGGATGACAGAACTGTGGGATCTTAATCGGTTCTGTTTAAATAACTTTAAGATTTGTTTTAATTAAGACACTAAAGAGACTTGGATATTAAGATTTTCTCTAAGCCAAGACACTTTTCTCATCCCCTGATTTTCACCTTCTAAAACTAAACCTCTGCAACAACAAGGAGCTCGGAGCATGGTGGGCAACACAACCATCGTCATCAGTAAAACTCGGATCTACTTCAGCAAAACTTTCTTAGAATTAAATAAAAAAGCCATAGGACGTCAAGGTAGTTTTCCTAGTGCAACATAAATCCTCAACTCTTCGTTAGGCATTTGCATGATCATGTCATGTAAATTAAGCCCTAACTGGTCTTAGGACTCCGAGGTAGTCGTTCGGTACGACACAAAACCTCATATCTTCGAGGCTGTTTGTGTGATTATATCATACAAACATAAGTCCTAATTAATTAAAATTGGCAAGATTGAAACATTAAGCAAATTCCCAAATCTAAGCCAAACAATAGGATAGTTTGGGAAGTTGCCAAGATTCTTCTTGGATCCTCAGCTTCTCCTACTTCTTTTTCTTTGGATTCTTAAAATAAACTGTTCCGAATTTCAGCTAATTCCTTTCGAAATTTCCAAAATTCAATCCTTTGAAATCTTAAACTTTGAAATTCCTGAGAGCAAAACCACTGATCATTATCGAGAGTTTTCTTAAATGATTCCCGTCAATTAAGATGTAATTAACTATAGGGGCTTGCCCTTATAGGGAACTTTAAGAAGCCAGGTAATATAAACGCTGCTTAATTCATTTATATTAAGCAGGGGAACTTGTCGGCTTATAAAATTGGTTCGCAGACTAAACAGATGTCACAAAGCTTCTAGTTTATTTAACCGAGCCTCATCATCAAGCAATGTGTCTGTTCTTCGGGATTTATACACAGTTTGTGGTGTGGTGCTCGTTTATATAAACAATTTAGGATGTAAGATCGGTTTAATTTCATATCTTAAAATTTTCAAAATTAAATGCTACTTTCAAATTATATATATATATATATATATATATATATATATATTTAAATTAAATTTAAAAATATAAAATTCACCGACAAGTTTTGTAGGCGACCCCTTTTCTAAAAAACAATACTCAACCTAAAAATATGCCGACAACTGCGAAGCTTAGAAATGATATTACATCTTTTTGTCAGTTTGAAGGAGAATCTATATATGAAGCATGTGAAGATTTAAAGATATCCTCAGAAAGTGTCCACATCATTCGATACCATATTGGTTCATAATTCAAAAATTTTACAATGGATTAGTTGGATCTCTTGGATCTATTATCGATGTCGTTGTGGGTGGTTCATTGATGTCTAAATAGTTTGCTGATGCTTATGCTTTAATTAAAGAAATGACTACTATTAATTTTTAATGGCCTTCTGAAAGGTTAAATCCTAAAAAGGTAGCCAACATTCATGAAAATGATCCTTTTTTGATGCTAGTAAATCACGTTGCTGCAATTTCAAGGAGGATAGCCCAATTTGGAATGAATTTTTCTCAGCCAATTTCCATGATTGAAGAAAATTCATTAGGCCAAATGGTTGATTCTCAAACTTCATCAGAAACTTTGAATGCCATAAGTAAGCCTAATAACCCATATTCCAATTATTATAACCCAGGTTGCAAAAAACAACCAAACATTAACTGGAATACTTAGGGTGGTAGTAATCAACAATGGGGGAACAACAAAGTAAACTTTGGGGAACTGAAATAACCAAGGGAATAATAATTATAGACCAACCTATCCTCCAAGATTTCATAATACTTCACAATTTAAGGAGAAGAAGTTGTCTATTGAAGATGGGAAATCAATTGCAAAGTCAAGGAGCTACAATAAGAAATATTAAGAATCAATTGAGACAAATTGTCAATTCATTAAGTAATAGATCCCAAGGAATACTTCCTAGTAATACAGAAGTAAATCATGGTGATAAGAATAAAGAGCAAGTAAAAGCAGTTCAAGTTAGAAGTGGAAGAGAATTGGAAGGTAGAGTTTAAAAAGAGATTGAAGTAGAAAAAGAAGAGTTTGAAGAACCAAAAGAGGATGCTCTGAAAGGTTTGGAAAGACCTATTTCTCCACCTAAGCTTGATTTAGAAAAACCACCACCTCTATTTCCTCAGATACATCGACAAAAAAGTTAGATAAGCAATTTTCAAAGTTCTAGAACTAATTAAGAAGCTTACAATTAGTATTCCATTTGCTGAAGCCTTAGAACAAATCCTAAGCTATGTGAAATTTATGAAGGATATTCTCAATAGAAAAAAGAAGTTTGAAGATAAAGAAACTGTTACACTTAGTGAGGAGTGCAGAGCAATAATTTAGAAAAAGCTTCCAGAAAGCTTAAAGATCCTGGTAGTTTCATAATTCTATGTGCGATCAGAGACCGATTTTATGGAAAAACTTTATGTGATTTGGGGGCAAGCATTAACCTTATGCCATTATCTATATTCAAAAGACTGGGATTAGGAGAAATAACCCCGATGACTGTAACTCTAAAATTAGTGGATTATTCGATCACCTATCTTAAAGGAGTTATAGAAGATGTCTTGGTGAAAGTGGATCAATTTATACTTATATATTTAGGAAGATAAAAATATACTTATATATTTAGGGAGACCTTTCCTAGCCATAGGCAGAGCGATAATAGATGTACAAAGGAATTAAAGATGTGAGTCAATGATCAAACTGTTACATTTAATATTTAAAAATAAATGAAATATCTGGCAAGAGGTAAAGATGATAAATGTTATAGGATGGATGTTATCAGATATTTGAGTGAATGCCATTTCAATTCAACTTATGAAGAGAAACCTAAAAGTGAAGAATTGGAACACAAGCAAGAAGAGGAATTACAATATTCTGAAAATTTTCTTGAGAAAGATTTAAATTATTTTCATGAAAATTTTGAATTATTGGACATTACTGAAAAAAATGAATCTTTTAGTCCATCAATTGAAAAACCTCTTGAACTTGATTTAAAGTTGCTTCCTACCCATTTAAATTATGTCTTATTAGGTGATTCCTCAACTTTATCGTTTATAATTTCCTCTCAATTGACTCAAAAAGAAGAAGATTTTTTGCTTGAAATTTTAAAAAAAATATAAGAAAGCCTTTGGATGGACAATAGCTGATATTAGAGGAATCAGTCCTTCAATTTGTATGCATAGAATCCTTATGGGAGATAACTGCAAACCTTAGGCTGATCCTCAAAGGAGACTAAATCCTATCATAAAAGAAGTTATTAAGAAAAAAATTTTAAAGTGGTTGGCTGCTCGAATTATCTACCCCATTTCAAATAGTGCATGGGTTAGTCCTATTCACTGTGTTCCTAAGAAATGAGGAGTTACTGTGACTGTTAATGAAAAGAATGAAATTATACCAACAAGACAAGTTACATGGTGGAGAATATGCATTGATTATAGAAAATTAAACCTTGCCACAAGGAAAGACCATTTTCCACTAGCCTTTCTAGATCAGATGTTGGATAGACTGGCTGAGCATAAATATTTTTATTTTTTGGATGGTTATACTGGTTACCACCAAATACAAATCGCTTCTGAGGATCAAGAGAAAATAATGTTTACGAGTCCTTATGGTACATTTACTTTTATAAGAATGCCCTTTGGTTTATGTAATGTCCTTGCTACATTTCAGAGATGTATAATGATAATTTTCTGTAATTTAAATGAAAAAGAATTGAAGTTTTTATGTATGAATTTTCAGTGTTTGGAATTTTATTTGAATCATGTTTAAAACGCTGTGAAAAGGTCTTTAATATGGATGACTTTTCAGTGTTTGAAATTTCATCGAAAAAAAGGAAGTTTGAAGAAAATTAAATTGTTGCACTTAACAAGAATTTTAAAATGCTGTGAAAAAACTAATTTGGTCCTTAACTTGGAAAAATGTCAATTTATGGTAGCAGGAGGAATTTTTTTGGGACATCGTATATCAGACAATGGTATGGAGGTAGATCCTGCAAAAATTCAAGTTATCTCTAATTTACCTTGCCCAACAAATGTAAGGGGAGTTAGAAGTTTTCTAGGACTTGCTGGATTCTACTAGCGTTATAATAAAGACTTTTCAAAAATTTCAAAACCTTTATGCCGTTTAATGGAAAAAGATGTGATTTTTTTATTTTGATGATGAATGCCTAAAAACTTTTAAAACATTAAAAGAAATATTAATCACTGTACCTTTTATAGTTTCACCAAACTGGGAAAAACCTTTTGAATTAATGTGTGATGCTAGTAATTATGCTATTGGAGCTGTTTTAGATCAACATTATGATAAAATTTTCAAAGTAATTTACTATGCTAGTAAAACTCTTAATGAATCTCAAATTAATTATACCATAACTCAGAAAGAGTTATTAGCTATAGTATTTGCCTTTGATAAATTCAGATCATATTTAATTGGAACAAAATGTGTGGCACATATTGATCAATTTGTTATTAAATATTTAATGAAGAAGGATGCAAAACAGAGACTTATAATATGGATTCTTCTTTTGCAAGAATTTGATTTTGAAAAAGTAGATAGGAAGAGTGCTTATAATCAAATTGTTGATCATTTGTCCTTGCTTGAAACTGAAAAATATCTCTGTGATGATGAAGAAATCAATGAACATTTTCCTGATGAAAATTTGTTCACTATTAATGAATGGAACGTTCCATGGTATGTCGACATTGTAAACTTTATTTTAAGTAATATTATACCCTATGGTTTGACATACCAAGAGAGGAAGAAATTTTTATCTGAAACCATTTTTATATAAACAAGGAAAGGATCTGATCATTCGAAGATGTGTACCTTTAGAACAGACTTATGAAATTATTCAAAAATTTTATAATTTTTATTTTGGGAACATTTGGTGTTGATAAAACTGCATAAAAATCTTAAAGTCAAGATTTTATTGGCCTACAATTTTTAAGGATGTTAATTCTTATATTAAAAATTGTGATTGATGTCAACATGTAGGCAATATTTCTAGAAGAAATGAGATGCCCCTCAATTATATGTTAGAAGTTGAAATATTGACGTTTGGGGATTAGATTTCATGGGACTGGTTATACCATCTTTCGGAAATACATACATTTTGATGGTAGTAGACTATGTATCTAAATGGATAGAAGCTGTTCCTTTACCTTGAAGTGATACTCAAAGTGCTGAAAGGTTTTTAAGAAACAATATATTTTGCAGATTTGGAATACTAAGAGTGATCATAACTAATGGGGGAAGTCATTTTAGAAATGCGAATATGGAAAAGCTAGCTAAGAATTTTCATATTAACCATGGCATTGCTACTGTTTATCATCCACAGACAAGTGGTTTAGTTGAATTATCTAATCATGAAATTAAAAGAATTTTGGAAAAGATTGTTAATCCAAATAGAAAGGATTGGTCAATTAAACTCGATTATGCTTTGTGGGCCTATAGGACTGCCTACAGAACTCCTATAGGAATGTCCCCATATAGACTAATTTTTGGAAAAGTTTGTCAATTACTAGTTGAACTCTAGCATAAATCATATTGGGCTATTAAAGAGTTCAATTATAATTTGAAAGATGCTGGTGAAAAGAGATTGTTGCAATTAAATGAACTTGAAGACATAAGGAACGAATCTTATGAAAATGTTAAGATTTATGAAGAAAAGTTGAAGTAATGGAATGATAGGAAGATTCATACTAAAAATGTTAAGCTAGGACAACAAGTTTTGTTATATAATGCCAGATTGAAAATATTTTCTTGAAAACTTAAGTCCAGGTGGATGGGTCTATTTATTGTAATGAAAGTTTATTTCTATAAAGTTGTGGATATTAAAGATCCTAAGACTGGAAAAATATTTAAAGTTAATGGTCATAGACTTAAACCTTATTATTGGGTCGATCAATCTAAACCTGATGAGAATTTGATGTTGGGTCACTCAAAATAAGCTTTGGGTACATCAGGCAAAAGATGTTAAACCAAGCACTTTCTGGGAGGTAACCCATAGTTATCGGTGTGCTTTGCTTTCTGTTTTCTTTGTGTGTTTTGTTTGGTTTAATTTGAGATTATGTGGTAGCATTTTGGAGTTTTTTATGTTATAGTGATGTTTATTTGAAATAATTTGATGACTTAGAGGAGTCAGAATGAAGATTTGGACGTTTAGCTGACCTGTGCTAAAATGAGCAAGGTGGCTATGCGCTGCAAGTTAGTGCTTAGGCTCCGGTGTTACAAAAACGTGAAAAATGAAATTCTAGAAGCCTAAATTGTGGGTAAATATTTTTGGGAGTTATTTGGGAGTTTTAAAACATCTAGGGTCAGTTTTAAAACTTCCCAAGTCTATAAAAAGACCCAGAATTAAAGAAATACTTACCCCAGTTCTTATTTTCATTCCTGAGTCTTAAGAAGAGTATTTTGAGTGCAAAAATGTCTTCTTGGGAGAGCGAAGTTAAAAAGAAAGAGGAAGTTGACAAGAAGAAGTTCTTTAGTTAAAGTGCGCAAGAGCTACTTAACGGATTTTTGGCCATTAGTATTTAAGGAATTGTAGAGAAACTTGCAAAGATCGAGCCTGACGTGGCTTCAATCGCATCAAAGGTAAATGAAACTAACGCACATTTAGTGCACATGGGATGGAAACTCAAAATGCAATTTAGCCATATAAGTCATGTGAAAGAAGCAGATTAATCGATGTTTCTAAAGAACAAATGGATAGAAGAAGAATATGTGAGAGCTTTTAATCATCGTCTGTTTTATCAGATTTTTATTCCAGATGGTTCAAATGGAACTAATGGTGATTCTAGAAATTTTCAGCCTACAGAAGATTGGAATTTAATTAAGTGTTGTCTTGTGGTTTAGTTATTTGTGTTTATTGTTTTGTGTTTATGATTATTATAATGTTTATGTTTATTTTTTGTTGCATTTTAATTTGTGATTGTTACATCTTAATGATGTAAATTTGTGTCTAAGATATGTGTCATGAACCTATGTATTGGAAAATTTCATCCAAGGTGTTGGATAGAAATTTATAGTTTGTATTAAGTGTGTTTTGTTATTAATGAAATATAAGTTTGTGTTTGTGTGAAATTTGTGTTGAATCGATGGAAATTAAAGTGTAATTTTGGAGTATTAGAAGTGTTATGGGGTAGAATTAATTATTTGAAGTGATTAAGGGTGATTAACTAGTTGTTTTAAAGCGATTAACATAAAGTGTTAAAATCTGGACACTGGCGGCTAAGCGCTAGACCTTCAGCTCTTAAGCGCCAGGTTTTGTGGCTATGCGTTATCGCTTTGCGCATAGGCGTTGGTTCACACAAATCAGTTTTCAGATGTTAAAAACCCGAAATTTGCCATTTTTAACCCCATCTTCAGCTTCAACCTATCGAATTCACAAAAAAGGAGCCTAGGGTATCACTAATTTGGATCATTTTAGAGCCCATTTCAATGAAAGTTGTTGGATTTGAACTCCTTAAGGTATAAGCACTTCTCTTAAGCAAAATTTTTTTATTTTCACTATGTATTTTGAGTGCATTATTGAAAAATCCAAAAATTATTATTCATGGTTGAGGAAAAGCATGAGAAATTGCTTGGATTTAGTGGATTTTGCCTTTAGAGATTAAGTTAGTAAGTTTAGTTTGATTTTGGAATTTATGGTGAATTTGCTGTGAATTTTAGAAATGACTCCAAAGTCGAAGCACTCAAAAGAGAAAGCAAGATTTGATTGAGACAAATTTGTTAGTTCTAGTGCAGAGGATCGTTACTTCGATGCACTATTATCACGTAAATTAATTCCAGAACAAGTTTTTAGTAAGTCAGGAGGAGATATTGAAGAGATGTTTGCTTGAAGGAATTGGTAAAAGCATCTCTGTTGTTTCAGTTGTTTCTGTGGTAAGAGAGTTTTATGCTAACCTGCTAGCAGCAGAGGAAAACATAGTGATGGTTCAGGGACAACAAGTGGATTTTTCTTATGCAGTAATCAATACCTTTTACCGATTATCTCAAGAAATGTTTTGTTATTATGTTAATTATCATCCTACAGAAGGAGAATTAGATGAGATTATGTCTTGTCTTACTAATAGAAGAGTTCTATGGAAAATTACAAATGAGAGAAGAGTAAATTTTCTAGCCTCTAAGTTGAATGCCACTTCTAAGGCATGGAGTTACTTCATCTCATCTAAGCTATTGTCTTTAAGTCATGTCAATGAAGTTACGAGGGAGAGAGCTATTTTGAACTATTATATTCAGCAGGGAAAGCCAATTCACATAGGAGCTACTATTTTTTATTATATTTTAAACTATATCGGAGCTTCACTACTGTAAGTATGAGATTTCCTTCCCTGATCCATTCGATTTGTGAACAATTTGGGGTAAAGTTTGAAACTTGGGAAGAGATTCTTCAGCCACTTAGACCTAACACTAGTGTAAATGTGAACACTTACACTGTGCATTCAGAGTTTGGCTGGAAAGGAGGATCTGTTAGAGCTTCTGGTGCTTCTGCTTCTACTGCTTCTACTTCTCGTGCTTCTACTTCACAGGCATCATCATCTAGTGATTCATAGACGTGATTATTAAGGAAGATTTTAAAGAAGGTGAGTCTGACTAGAGAGCATGTTAGAGATATGAATGGAAAGGTAGAAAATATTGAAAGGTATATACAAAAGCATGATGAGTATGAGCGGAATTATCAGTAGTACCAGGACAGACTGATTAGAGGAGATAACAGTGCTGAAATGCCTCCTCGTCCTTATTTTATACCTTATGTGCCATCTAGAGTTTGGAATGAGAGAGATGATGATGATGAGGATGATGATTAGGATTGATATTAGTTGAGTTTGTAATGATTTTATTTGTGTTTTGTGATGTTTAGACTTTTTATTGTTTGATGTTTTTTTTTTGTGAACACTGATATGTGTGAGCCTTAGTAGCATCATTTCTACTATGCATATTCAAATATATATGTGTTGGATTTCTGTTATATGTTGTCATGTGTAAAATGTATGTCATAGTAAATGTTGTAATGTAATGTTTAAATTTTTAATAGCGTATAAGTTAATTCCAAAACTGTTAGGAAAATTTAGAACACTATTAGAAATCACTATTTAACTTACTTGTTTAAACTTTTCAAAATTTGCTTCCATATCTTTTCTAGTATTATTATGATTTTAGTTATGTTAAGTTGGTGTGTGTATAATTTGAAAACCTCCACTACTATAGAAGTCCTTTGAAATTTTTATTTTATAAAAAACTGAAAAAACTCAATTTGATTTATTTTTACTCCTATTTTTAAACTGTTATACTTGCATAATTAGGATATAAAAATTCCTGCAAGCACGTTATTCTAGTTTTTATTTCTTACTCATGTATCATTTCTTTTGCTTAAATATTTTATCCTAAATAAAAAATTTAAAGTTTGGGGGGAATTTAAAAAAAAAATCAAAAACTAAAATTTTATTTGTTGTCAAGAATATTTAAAATAAATTTCATTTTTTATTGAGAATAATTATGTATATGAAGTTATATTAGGGAAGCAAAATTTTGAATATAGATATGAGTATGAGAATTTAGATAAAATTTATAGTAATAATGAAAAATTTAAAGTTAAAATTTTCTTAGTAAAGGAATGTTAAATATAGTTAAACTATATTTAGTAGGAAATGTTGTATTTTTGTAAAAATAAAACATTTGAATTTTATTTTTCAAAGCTTAAGTTTCTTTTATTAAAGAACAATTTTCAATAATGTTATTATGATTTTAAGTTAAAGATATATATCAAACCTTTATTTTAAATGGAAGGGTGGAATTCAAAATCATTAAAGGCCTATCTAGATACAGTAATCTTTGACTTATAAAAGAAAAGAAAAAGAAAAAAAAGAAGAGAAAAAAAGAAAAAAAGAAAAAGAAAAAGAAAAAGAAAAAGTGAAAAAATAGTATGTGAAAAGGAAGGAGAAGATTGAGGATTTAAGGGCCTAATAAAAAATTGGTTCCATACCTAAAGTTTAAAATACAAGTTTTAAGAAAATCTAAAGTTTAAGATTATAATATAGTAAGTAAAATTTTTTAAGTGCGAAAAATAAAATGTTTAAATCTTATATTTTGAAAAATTTACAAGTATTTCTGAATAAGATAGAAACTCATATTTTTCAATATCCTTTACTTAAGAACTTTCTAAAATTTAAGTTGGTCTTATTTACAAAATTTTTTTCTAAATGGGTCTATTTCATTTCTAGAACTAAATTTTGAAACCTTCCTAAAGAAACTCATTTACATAATTTGCATGTTAAAATTTTCTATGCGATTAAGTGTCACTTGAGGACAAGTAACATTTTAAGTTTGGGGGATTTTGATACACTTAAAATATATAGTATTTTTATGCACATTTATATCCCTATTTTTAATGATATTGCACTTTAATGGAAGGTATTTTGTATTTTTTTTGTAGGCATGATTAAAATGATTGATTATGATAAATGTAGCAAAAAAGGATATTTCATTAATTTTGAAATATTAAATGCAACAGTTTGATCATTGAAGTGAATAGTTAATTCCCATTTCTGCACATGGATCATTGCTCCTTGTAGCTTGGAAAGCTCTCCCCAAAATAATAGGTATCTCTTTATTTTTCTCCATATCTAGCACAATAAAATCAACAGGAAAGATAAATTGATCCACTTTTACTAAAACATCTTCTAGAACTCCTTTAGAATATGTTATCGAACGATCTGCTAACTGCAGAGTTACAGTAGTCAAGGTTATTTCTCCTAATCCCAGTCTTTTAAATATATATAATGGCATAAGGTTAATGCTTGCACCTAAATCACATAAAGCTTTCTCATAAAATCTGTCTCTGATTAGACATGGATTTGTGAAGCTACCAAAATCTTTAAGCTTTTCAGGAAGTTTCTTCTGCATTATTGCACTGCATTATTCACAATAGTCTCATTATCTTCAAACTTTCATTCTCTGTTGAGAATATCCTTCATAAAATTCACAAAGCTTGACATTTGTTCTAAGGCTTCAGTAAATGATATATTAATTGTAAGTTTCTTAAAAATCTCCAAGAATTTTGAAAACTGCTTATCCAACATTTTATTGTTGAAGTCTCTGAGGAAATGTTGGTGGTGGCTTTTCTAAATCAATTTTAGGTGGAGAAATAGGTCTTTCCAAACCTTTCTGAGGGTCCTCTTTTAGTTCTTTAATCTCTTCTTTCTCTACTTCAATCTCTTTTTGAACTCTACCTTCCAACTCTCTTCCACTTCTCAGTTGAACAGCTTTTACTTGCTCTTTATTTTCTCTTAAATTTATTTCAGTATTACTAGGAAGTGTTCCTTCGGATCTATTATTTGATAAATTAGCTATTTTTCCCAATTGATTCTCAATATTTCTAATTGTAGCTCCATGACTTTGCAATTGATTTCCCATTTGTAACACCACTTCTTCTATATACAACTTCTTCTCCTTATACTGTGAAGCATTGTTAAAACCTGGAGGATAAGTTGGTCTATAATTATTGTTCCATTGTTTGTTCTAATTCCCCAATGGGTTTACTTGATTCTTCTACCATTATTGATTACTACCACCCTGATTATTATTATTCCAGTTAAAGTTTGGATGGTTCTTCCAACTTGGGTTAAAATAATTAGAATATGGGTTATAAGGCTTGCTTATGACATTCAAAGTTTCTAATGATGTTTGAGAATCTAACATTTGGCCTAATGAATTTTTCCAATCATTGGCATTGGTTGAGAAAAATTCATTCCAGATTGGTCTATCTTCCTTAAAATTGCAACAACTTGATGTGCTAGCATTGAAAAAACATTAGAATCATGATTACTGGCTATCTTTTAAGGATTTACCCTCTCAGAAGGTCATTGAAAATTATTTGTAGCCATTTCTTCAATTAAAGCATAAGCATCATTAAACTGTTTAAACATTAATGAACCACAACCAGCAGCATCAATGATAGATCTAGGAGATCCAACTAATCCATTATAAAAAGTTTGAATTAGTAACCAATCTGGTATTGAATGATGTAGGCACTTTCTTAAGAGATCTTTAAAATGTTCCCATGTTTCATAAATAAATTCCCCTTCAAACTAACAAAAAGATGTAATAGTATTTCTAAGCTTAGCAGTCTTTGATGGTGGAAAATATTTAGCAAGAAATTTTTGTGATAAATCACCCCAAGTTCTAATAGATCCATGTGCTCAAGAATGTAACAATATTTTAACTTTATCTCTCAATGAGAAAGGACAATGTTTAAGTCTAATAGCATCATCTGAAACACCATCATATTTAAATATAGCGCATAAAACTAGAAAATTAGAAAGATGTAAATTTGGATCTTCAGTTAGTGCTCTCCCAACTGATTATTAAAAACTATTTGGATAATAACAGGTTTAAGTTCAAATGAATTAGACACTACAGCAGGATTTTGAATACTACCTTTAAATTCCTCTATTGTAAGCTTAACATAATCTCTTAAAGGTCTAAATTTTAGATGGATATTAGCATTTTCATTATTTTGATTTGTCATTTCTTGCACATTTTTATCTTTGTCTGTATATTTATTTTTTTTGAATTTTCTTATAGTTTTTTCTAATTCAAAATCGTAAGGCACAATAAAATATAATCACATAACAAAAACATTAAATTCCTAAAACAAATCTAACAAGTTTAAATAAGATTTTACAAAAGTAAAAATTAATTTTTCTCTTAAAAATTTTTCTTTATTTAATTTCCTCCCCCGACAACGACGCCAAAAACTTGATCCACTAATATTTATGCTTATGCTATATATATATATAAATTGATACCCCTTTTTAATGATATTTTAACATGGATACTATGTAAGTATATGTATCGTTTATCAAATAATATAAGACTTTCTGATTAAGCCCTGAGATATCGAACTCACAGGGAAATTGATAAGTAAAGGAAATATATTATAGCACAGAAAACAGGAAATTAACTTTTTACTTTTTAGAAAATATCTTACTCGAACTAAAGATAATATTCTTAGAAAATAAAATTCAATTCAGTTTTGTTAATTTTTATAATTTGAAATGAAAATTAACTTTTTACTAATTTTTCTAAATTTTTATAAGATGAAAACTTATGCAAATGAAATATTTTTTTCATTTTTATGAATCAGTAACAATTTAAGGAAATTAATGTTGTGGAAGTATTTAAAATATGTTGTGCCAAATAGAAGCTATTTTACTCTTTACCCTTACTAGAGATGCTATAAAGAACATAAGTTAATTTACTGTTTTAAAAACCTTGAAGGTGGGTTAGGCAGGAAAGATACTAGCTCTCACTCTAGAGTTTCCTCGATTCCCTCCCCCTAAGGGCTAACATCTCGTATCAAAACATAAAACCATAAATTAGATTGGGGGCTTTAGCCTGTCACTCTAAAGTCCTCTAATTTTACACCCATCAAAGTATATCTCCCTATTTATTTGCACTCAACCATCATTCTCACCTATACAATCTCATGTGATTCATTCCTATTGTTGATTGAGACAATACCATAACGGTTCTTAAATTTTATCACAACAAATTTTAACATCTTAATTGGCCAAATCAAGAAGTAAATTGAGTGCAAGGTTTTAAATTATCACAACTTCTTCCAACATTGAAATCCTATACTTCACACAACATACTTCCATAACTTTATTATTTAATCATTTTAATGAAAAAGATAAAGAAAACTACTTGGAATTCATGGAGAAATTACACTCACAACTTGGTTTAAAAGTAGAAATCATAGTGAAAACACAAGAAGTTTTAACTAAAAACCAAATGTAATAAAAAACATAAAGACTTATCTGAAAATCCTATCCACCAAAATCTTGAAGTTCCTTTGAAAACTTTATTTTCTCTTACAATACACCTTAGAGGTTGGCGTCTAACTCTAAGTGTTCTAAATCTCACTTTTAATCATAATACAAACTGTAATAAAGTAAAGTAAAGATGGTAAAGTGGAGAGGTGTGTTCTAAAATAACTCTCTAACATAAACCACACTCTTAAACATAAACCACACCCTCTAACAACATCATTTTTCTAATCATCAAGTCCTCTTTTTGTACTTTTCCAAAATTTATCTTCGTATCTCTTCAAATTGTGTTCATATTCAACGTATCTTCCAAGAGATGCGTGCATTCAAGAGAGATTTAATTAAAATTGGCCACCAATAGGAAGTTACCCACGTTCTTACCAAGAAATGCCTCGAAAACCTCTTTAAAATGGCGCCTAAATCAAATAACTCCTGTTTTATAACCCCCGCACGTAAGCATGGGGTACTTGTGCTTAGCCGCGAGACTGCTGACACGTATGCTCCAGATCTGGGTGCATAGCCGCAGGACTTTAGCTCTTAAGTGCGGATTCTGGCACTTAGACGCCACATATCACTTTTTCAATTTTCTTCACTTTTGCTCTAAATTGGATCTTTTTTCACTTCTTTCATCACAACCATCCATTTAATGATACATGTAAGAAAAACAAACAAAACACTTTCCATTAAATTGCAATATCATCAGAAATAGGTATAAAAATGTGTATAAAAATACTATATATTTTTGGTGTATCAGTCATTATAGTGGATAAAAAAAATTGAATAAGGAAGAAATGTTAATGATCAATCTCTCTATCTCAGGCATACGAAGACTCTCCCTAACATCCAGAGGAACATCACCCTGAACTGCATCATCGACTAAATGATGAGATAGAGCACCTTCCAATAGTGGAGCATATGCAACCACCTCTGCATGCTCTCAATCCGGAGGAAGCAATTAGACCGATCGTTGGAGGAGTGGATCAAGATCCTAGAAGGTTGCATTACTGATGTGCAATACCATCCATTGCCTCACCTCTAATAGTGATAGTGAGTTGAAAGATTCTACAATCTCCTCCACCCTTTGCTTCTTAGTCAAAGCTTGCTTTGCCAAACTAGACCACCTCAAGTCTATTCCGTTTGTTTGTCCCTTTAAGACCATCATTAGATTCTCATCTCTAGACCTCTTCCTAGTCGGTCGACCATTATTTTTTTCTTCAGAGCTGGTTGTGAACTCTCTGATTTTTTCTCTTTTCACCTCTAAATGGTGAATCTTAGAAGTAGAAAGCTCAAAGGGCCTCAATATTGCTTCCTTATTTATAGTTGTTTTAGCACTTGACATCCTCATTCTTTGTTACAAATGAATGAAGGGCAAGAAGTTCTCAAAAATGAAGAAAAGAAGCATTGATCGTACCCTATTTATAGAGAAAAGTAACATGGAAAGTTAGGGAGTAAAATTTTTGGCAGTACTTATTTCTCATTAAATGAATAATTTTTTTCATGTCATTCATTTATTCTTATGGTAGCTGTCACTTTCAAAGAAGTAAGAGAATTAGAGAACTAAATATGTACATAAAAAAATTGATTGTATGAATCTCAAAGAGACTTACTGAATCACATGAAGTAAGTAGCAAAGGGTCGACCTACTTAGTGCCATTTCAATTGGTCAAATCATAGACTTTACAAATTATAGTTGGTCGAAACCAAAAGAAGCCATGCACCTCAACTGATGACAACTTAACTTACAATATGACATTCATAAGATCAAGAATGACTTGATGGAATCCACAATTACTTTCCATAAGTATTTATCGTTTTAAAGAAAGCTACTTATCCATTTTTTGTGATGCACTCTCTACCTAATAGCATGACCTATTCCAGAGGATAACGAGTCTTCATTAAGGATGTTTTCATTTTTTTCCTCTCTTTTAATTTTGAAGGAGTCTCCAGCCTGTCGATCATTGTATGCTTCCATTTTCCAAATAAGTCTCTCTTCCAAGTCATATAAATGGTCTGAATGAGGAGAAACTAGAAAAGATGAACATACGACAAAGAGATAAACAACAGTAAAAGCAAAACTTGGAGAGCCTACGTGTGATAAACTTTGCAAAGATATGTCAAGTATGTCCGCCCAAACAAGATCAGGCGAAGGAACGTTGGACCAATATCCGCGAAATAATGTCTACATAGACTAACCATAACCAGAGGTTCAGGTGTAGGTGCCTGTTCTACGGTTATGAGTGCTCCTAAGTGGACATATCCCACTTGGTTAATTATATCTTCGGGGTTGCCCAAGAATACTCCTAATCCAAAGAGGTTTTGCTTGTTTAAGCGTGACAACTAGGACAAAGCTAGTAAAGGAGGTTATCTACAGGAATGCTCTGATGCTTCTAAGATCTTTCTAAGCCATCGGGCAGAAAGTGAACCTTTCACATCCCATATGGGTAGCGCCTTATCTGCATACGAAGCCTGCGATATAACCATATCATCCCAGTGTAGGATCCCGATACGTAAAAGCACATCTGAGCCATAAGGGCAGATGACAAATTGTCATATCCCAAACGAGGGGGGGGGTGCTGGCAGCTCATCGACAGTCGAGCCAATGAGATGACTCTAACAAAGGCAAAAGAAGAGACGGGGCTCAATAGGAGTAGCCAAAGGTGGGGAAGAGTTATCTCTAGAAGGTATAGGTAGCCAGGTCAGGGTACCAGGGACCCATCATCCCAAGCCATTAAGACCCCAAGTCTACTTGGCCGTGAAGACAGTCGACCCAACACATATTGAGATTCCCGGTCAGCAATTCATGAATTGTATTGTTCGTAGGGAACCTCGCTAGCTTGAAGGTCAAAGGAATGAAAATCTATTCTCTAACTATCAGTTGAAGCTCCAAGAGGTGGATCCTACAAATGAGAAAGTGGCAAGGGTGCCTCAGGGAAGAAAGTAAAGTGGAGGTACAATTATAAAGCTGGAAATACTAAAAAAAAGAACTTACACCTCGTCTGGGTCGAGGAGCCATCTAACACCCTAGGCGCGCTAGACAATCACCAATGTAAAAAGGGTTGCTGGGCCAGTCGAGTTGAAGAAGCACCGGAGGCTTCTCTCGGGTCATGCAATATGAATGAAATTATCTATAGCAGTCCTTAATTATTGTGAAGGCTCTATTAGTTTGACTTGGGTTATGGCCATGCTATGCAACCCATTTTAAAATCGTTCCGAAGGCCATGCAGAAATGTAAAAGCAGGTTTTAAAGTCTTAAATATTTTAATCCTAAATTTTAGTTATCTTCATTATTTTAATTATGATTTTTATGATAGAAAGAATTAAAACTTGAGGATCCTTAATGAGCCTGGATTATATTTTCGTGGAATCCCACACATGCCACAGAAAAAATAAGGAAAATATGCATACATTTAAGCATGCAGGCATGTAATAAAGCAGAGAGAAAGCAAACAAATTAAAATAATAAAAGGCTAGTGTTGTTGGGTCAGCGACATATCCCAGAAGAAAAAAAGGTTTTCGGACTCTGCATATAAATGCTCGGTCATAACTCTATACATCAATATAAAATGCAGAATTAAGATATAGGGCACAAGCATCAGCTCTTGGTCTGCTCTACGTGGTTCCCGAGCCAAAGGCCTTGGAACCCGTGCCCATATCTTATTTATGCTACAGGATTCTTCTAGACTCTAAAAGTACATAGGAAAATAAAAGACTTAATCTTGCATGAAAAACAAATGTTAGCGGAAAAGCCCACATGCATATGATTTATAATGAGTCGTGCCTTATAAGTGAGAGAGCTAAATATCCCCTGCAAGCAAAAGGGTCAGAAATCATCACATGCTCCTCCCATGACAGTACCTGTGTGTGTGCATATAGAGGCCCGACTCCCTGTAGAAGAATGCCCTAATCACCTTTATTTTTTAAGGAATAAAATGATATGTTATAAATAATTTATTGTTGTTCACGAATCTTAATAAATCTTTAATTTATTCTTTTTTTCCTCTTCTGGCATTGGTATTGCAATTAAATATTACTAACCTATTAATGTTTTCTTGGTAAATTTTACTAATAAATGCTTTCTCACATACTTTGGCTTCAGTAATACTCTTATTAGCCAAATCGTTAATGAGGGGTGTTTGTGTTTCTAGAAAATTGATTTCATGGGGAGTTCAAAAGCTTGGTCATGATTTGAGTTGATCATTTTGGAGAAAATGATTATGTGGAAGAGTTTTCACTTTGGAGCATTGCTTAGCTATCTCTATTAGGTTTATGTATGATGGTCACTATAGGTGAGGTATCAGGATGAGTTATCTGGTTGAATTACATAGTCGAATTGATCTTTCCAAGCTGTTTGAGCTTGATGAGCCTTCTAGCATCACATCCTTAACCTGGTTTAGGAACATTCTACTATACAATAGGTGAAGTAATCCATCAGAAGGTTGAGATTGGCAAGGAGGTTTCAATCAAGAAGAGCTTACACCACTACATTGTTTGGCTATTGGTTCTTGTCTACTAATGCAATGAAGACACCTCTGAAAGAGATAATTTTTTTTTTAACAAAATCACTCATTAAGAGCTTGTCCTTAGAATACTAAAACAACTTTAAACTGATACATGAAGTCATAGTAAGTGTATCGTAAATGATGATCTTTCTAACTAGAGTTTGAACCAACTATGTATAGACTACCACAAATGTTGTTTGGTCCTACTCATAAACAATAGAGCAAAATATTTTTGTTCTCTAAGTACATACCAGACAATTCTAATCTATTTACAAATTTAACACCCAAACTCACCTATTTACATGCATGAAACTCGAATTTTTAACATCACATAAAAAACACCACTCTAACTTTTTAAATGTTCAATAAACATTTTTATTCATATAACACCAAAGTGTTACACATGTAAATCCCAAACTTTATGTGTTAGATATGCATATACATAAGAATTGTCTTAGTATGAATGTACATTTTCCAAGTTTTTTTGTTTGTATTTAATTCATTAAATAATCAAGAATAACAATTTATTAATAAATAAAAAAAAAATCCTTCAACAATTATGATCAAACCAAGCCTAATGATGGAACACTGTCTTGTTCATTATTGGCTCTCAAAATATATGACAAACTTTAAAAAAATCAGGGGAATTTCCATACATACCACTCAATATGTATTTACAAATCTAACACCTATTATATGTTAGATATGCAAAACATAAAAATTGTTATGCTTGCAAATGCCCCAAAATAATTAATTAAAATTGAGTTAATTATGGTGCCAAAAATGAGATGATATGAAACAGCATTTTTGATAGCTTCTACTTCTAACTTTGCCTAGCAAATTTAAATCTATAAGATTGAGCTCTCTTTAATTTCATATGGTTTTGCTTCCTTTATTGTATCTCTACAGTTGAGTGAGTTCATAATACATTTGAATATATTTGATATTGTTCGAAAACATTCATAGGAAAACTTATTAATGATAATCGTAGAGGACATCTATGAAATGAAACTGTGGAAATGCAGATAATAGTAGAAACTTAATAATCCCAATTGAAATGAGAAGCAAATGTTTGATTACCTAAAATAGTAGTAATGATCTTTGGAACTTGTAGGTTGATAGTGTCCGTTAAGCGTCTTTTTTAGCCCAACTCCAACAACAATAAAAAGAGTAAATTCTTCGTTCGCCATCTTTCAAAATAATATGGATTGAAATAAATTATGCAAACTTGTACGCTACTCGCTTCTATAGATTTCAATGCAACAAACAGTTATCAGTATCTGAAGTTCAACAAGAAAGACTTCAGCTCCCCTAATAGACATGAGTTGCTTGATCATAATGTGTCAACCATAAAATAACAGACAAAAGTTTCAAATGGAATATTTGCTCATTTGCAGATATATTCTTATTGTAATCATATTAAACATGTAAAATGACAAAAAGGAATTTAATCGCTAATTAACTAACACATAGCAAGAGACATTATGGGGTTAGATATCAAAAACTATGCTTTTGGGTACATGAAATTGCATGAAAATGTATTTATAGAAATAACGTTACATGATAATATCATGATTTTGCATGTACAATGTAAGGAAAAAAATGACGAATTATTTCTCATTCGATTGAACTTGCTACTGTCCATCCTACATGTTGTGGGAAAAACACTTTCTTTCCTTAATCTTGGTAAGAGAACAAACCGCAAATCACAACAAAGAAGATGCAAACACAAGAGCACAAGCAAACAAGAGGATTTACGTGGTTCGGTCTTTTTGACCTACGTCCACGGGAGGGAATCGAAATAATCCACTAAGACAAGAAACAGGAGTACTTAGCTTTACATAGATGAGCCCTCATCTTCCATGGCCTTCCTTCACATCCAAGGCCTCCAAGATGCTCTCCTCACCCTTAACAAGCTAGCCCACACTCCTTGAGTTCTTTTTCACTCTTACAAAACCCACACTAAGGCCTCCCCTCATCTCATCTATTTATAGTAGATTAGATTACATTAAAATATTCTATAAATAGATGAGGTGTAACCTTCAAGGATCGCATGGCTTCCACATGTCCACCCTTTAGAGTCCTCCATCGCATGGTCTCCACGTGTCCTTTCACATGTCTTCCTTCCACCGCATGGCCTCCACATGTCCTTCCACATGTCCTCTTCTAGGGTCTTCCATGAAAAGTCAACAATGGAGGCTTAAAGTAAGTAGCAATTTACAAGAGTGCCACTTACCTTAGTGACTAATTGGGGGTCAAAACAACAAATCTCCACCTTGACCCTCAATTATGCTGGAGTAGTGATTCCCTCCACGTGGCCCCCGAGGGGCCCTCAGCCAGTGGAAAAATTCACTAAGTTCGGACACGGTGTCCGAACTTAGCTATGGCGACGCCTTGGTGAGCATATCGGCAGGGTTCTCTTCGGTTGGTATCTTCTCTACCACTATCGAGCCTTTAGCGACGACGTCCCTTACGAAATGAAGCTTCACATCTATGTGCTTGGATCTTTCATGAAATACCCGATTCCTGGTTAGGTGGATGGTGCTTTGGTTGTCGCAAAACACGAGTTATCACCTTTTGATGTATCCCAAGCTCTTCGACCATGCCCTTTAGCCACATAGCTTCCTTGATTGCTTCGATTATAGCGATGTATTCAGCCTCTGTTGTTGAGAGGGCCACAACTGATTGGAGGTTAGACTTCCAACTGACTGCAGTACCAAAGACAGTGAAGATGAATCCAGTCAGTGACTTCCTGGTGTCAATGCTTCCTGCGTAATCAGAATCTACGTAACCGACTACTTTTTCTTCTTTGTCTTCCTGCCGTTTGAAGAGTAGCCCCAAATCAGTGGTGCCTCTTAAGTATCTCAGGATCCATTTTAGTGCTTCCCAGTGAGCCTGTCCTGGGCTTGCCATGAACCTGCTTACAATACTGACGGCGTAGGCTAAATCTGGTCTGCTACAAACCATACCATACATGATGCTACCAACCCCACTGGCGTAGGGGACACCCTCCATGTACCTTTTCTCCTCTTCAGTCTCTGGTGCTTGAGAGTTTGACAGTCTGAAGTGTTGGCCAATAGATGTTGCAACCTGGTTAGCCTCGTGCATGTTGAACCTTGTTAGAACCTTCTGAATATATGACTTTTGAGACAAGAATAAGCTACCCTTTTTCTTGTCTCGCAGTAATCTCCATACCTAGGATCTTTGTAGCCGGTCCTAGGTCCTTCATGTCAAATTCGAATCGAGCATACCTTTGATCTTCTCGGACTTCCTCCTTGCTCCCGCCGGCTACTAACATATCATCTACATAAAGGAGCAAGTACGTACCAATTTCACCGTCTTGCCACTTCATGTACACACGAGCCTATCGTAGCCGCTTCGACAAAACCGATCTTTAGCATGAAATCATCAAATCGTTTGTACCATTGTCTTGGGCTTTGTTTCAGCCCATACAATGCCTTCTTCAACAAGCAAACTTTGTCCTTTGTCTCGGGTGTGTTGTACCTATCCGGCTGGTCCATGTAGATGGTTTCTTCAAGCTCTCCATGCAGAACGCAGTCTTAACATCTAGCCGTTCTAATTCCAAGTTGAATTGGATCTGCTAGTGCTAAGACTATCCTAATTGAGCGAGTGCTTCACCACGGGTGAGAAGATTTCTTTGAAGTCAATTCCTTCAACTCCGTGTGAATCCCTTTGCAACGAGTCCGGCTTTGTACTCGATCCTCTCGGCACTCGGCATGCCTTCCTTCTTCTTAAAGGTCCACTTGCAACCGACTACGCGTTTGTTCGTTGGTCGATCCACAAGTTCCCAGGCTTTGTTCTTCATCAGAGAAGCCATTTCCTCATCCATTGCCTCTTCCCACTTGTGTCTTTCCTTGCTCTTCAGGGCTTCCTTGTAGCCGCTTGGTTCTCGCTTCTTCTATCACTTCAACGAACACTCGGAGCAAAGGAGATCATATCCGCATGGCCATATCTCTCCGGCGGTCTAATAGTTCTCCTTTGTCCGTCCCTTACCAAGTCGTAGTCGTCAAATCTTCTTTCCGGTTCGCATCACTTGCCGGTCTTCCGCCACTTCGTCTTGATCGTTCACAATTGTCCTTTGATCGCTCAAAGTTTGTCGTTGTTGCGGCTCCACCTCAATCGACGAATCCTCCTTAGTGACACTCGTTCCTGGTAACATAGCTTTGCATATTTCCCATTTTGGACTCATCGAATGTCACATCCCTACTGATGATGCATTTTTGTTGATCTAGGCACCAAAGTTTGTAACCTTTCGTTCCAGGTGGGTATCCGATGAAGATGCACTTCAAAGCCCTTGCTTCCAGCTTATCCTGTCTAACGTGAGCGTATGCAATACATCCAAAGACTTTAAGATTATCATAGTTACCTGGTTTTCCGTACCACATCTCCAAAGGAGTCTTCATATCAACGGCTGTCGATGGACATCTGTTGATAAGGTAACAGGAGGTTGACACAGCTTCGCCCCAGAAACTTTTGGGTAGAAATGCATTTAACAGCATGCACCGCACTCTCTCTAGGAGAGTCCCGTTCATCCTCTCGGCTAAGCCGTTCGTCGAGGAGTGTTTCGGACCGTCTTGTGCCTCGTGATGTCGTTCCTCCCGCACGACTCCTCAAGCCGCTCCGAACAGTACTCCAAGCCATTGTCGGTTCTCAAGTGCTTCGGCTTTGCTCCCATCTTGTTTTTGGTGAGAGTTAACCGGTCCTCGAATCGTCGAAAAGCTTCATCTTTTGTTTTTAGGATAAAGACCCATACCTTCCCAGTGTAGTCATCAATGATGGACATGAAGTACCTTCCTCCTCCATGAGTCCGAGTTCTAGTCGGGCCCCATAGATCACCGTGTACATAATCAAGAGGTTTCTTCGATGTATGTATTCCAGCTGGAGAACTTCACCCCAGTGGCCTTCCCCAGTACGCATTGTTCACGGAATTCCGGTTTGCTGACCCGATCTCTCGCATAACGGGTCTCGCTTGGACAATTCTCGTAAGCCCCTTTCACTTACATGCCCCGGCCTCATGTGCCATAGTCCGGATCCGTCGAGCTCGATCGAACCGCATTTGAGAAGTTCCCGATCACAGTTCTTCCAATTAGGGAGTATAGCCCATTCTTTCTGACTCCTTTCATGACTATGAGAGAGCCCTTAGCTACTCTTATACAGCTATTCTCTGCCTTGAATGAGTATCCATTCGAATCCAGCGTCCCTAAAGAAATTAAATTTCTTTTAAGTTCTGGGACGTACCTGACATGTTGCAGTATCCGTTCAGCTCCATCGAACATCTTTATTCGATCGTCCCGCCGCCGATCACCTTACGAGCTTTATTATCTCCAAGTAGAACGGATCCACCATTTGCCGCTTGTAGTGTCTCGAACCGGTCTTTGTGAGGACACATGTGGAAGGAGCACCCCGAGTCAAGGATCCACTCCTTGCTAGATTCGCATTCTCGTGATCACCGTAGCTTCACTCGAATCATAGCCGTCCGAGACTATGCTTGCTTCTCCGGAATCTTTAGGCTTTTCCCGAAAGCCTTTCTTTCTATCCGGACGGTCCTTCTTAAAATGACCTTCCTTGTGGCAATGGTAGCACTTGTAGGATCTCTTAGAAGACCGACCTCTAACGTTTCTTCTAGACCTTGATCCGCTTCCGGTCACTTTTATATCCTTTATTGCTCGATCTTCCTCTAACCATCGATCTGTCTCCATTGGTTTCCTCCTTCATGTCGTGCTTCTTCCGAAGTTCTTTGGCTCGATTAATGATCGAACCTCTTCCGCAGTAATCGTTTGCGCCCTTCCATGGAGCATCGCATCCTCGAACCGCTCGTAGCTCTTAGGAATAGAGTTTAGCAACAACGGCGCCTTGTCCTCGTCATCCATCTTGACGTCGATGTTCTCAAGATCATCTATGATCTTGTTGAACTCGTCTATCCGCTCCGAGACTAATTTGTCTTCGTGCATTTTGAAAGAGTATAGGCGTCTGTTTCGTAAATAGCCTTATTAGCCGTGGACTTGGTCGGGTAGAGTACCTCGAGTTTGGCCCAAAGCGCTCGAGCCGTTGTCTCCCTCGACACCTCCCTCGGAACCTTGTCGCCCAAGCTCAAGATTATCAAACTATGAGCTTTCTCCAAGCATGCCAATCTTCTCTTTCTCTCGTCATGTTGGCCGGCGGTGCCGTCGGCCCTCGCAAGGCTTCGCGACACCCCGCCGAACCAGGCAGGGCTCTCATCTTTACTCTCCACGAGCCGAAGTCGTTCTTTCCCGTGAATTTCTCGATGTCGAATTTGGTGGAACCCATTGTCCCCGCCAAACACCTCTTCTTGCTGCGATTTCTTGGGTGTGATTCCTCCGACCAAGATGTGTCTAGATTTTCCCACAGACGGCGCCAATTGTTGTGGGAAAAACACTTTCTTTCCTTAATCTTGGTAAGAGAACAAACCGCAAATCACAACAAAGAAGATGCAAACACAAGAGCACAAGCAAACAAGAGGATTTACGTGGTTCGGTCTTTTTGACCTACGTCCACGGAAGGGAATCGAAATAATCCACTAAGACAAGAAACAGGAGTACTTAGCTTTACATAGATGAGCCCTCATCTTCCATGGCCTTCCTTCACATCCAAGGCCTCCAAGATGCTCTCCTCACCCTTAACAAGCTAGCCCACACTCCTCGAGTTCTTTTTCACTCTTACAAAACCCACACTAAGGCCTCCTCTCATCTCATCTATTTATAGTAGATTAGATTACATTATAATATTCTATAAATAGATGAGGTGTAACCTTCAAGGATCGCATGGCTTCCACATGTCCACCCTTTAGAGTCCTCCATCGCATGGTCTCCACGTGTCCTTTCACATGTCTTCCTTCCACCGCATGGCCTCCACATGTCCTTCCACATGTCCTCTTCTAGGGTCTTCCATGAAAAGTCAACAATGGAGGCTTAAAGTAAGTAGCAATTTACAAGAGTGCCACTTACCTTAGTGACTAATTGGGGGTCAAAACAACACTACACAATAATTAAGGATTACATGAATATAATGCGAAGTTGAAAATGACTGTCCTTGGGTAGCTGTAGGAGGACGAAAAGCTGACAAGGAACGTCAGGTGTTGATTAACAATCTTGTGAAGCACAGTGGCTAAAATCTTGTGCAAGGCACTTACACAGTTCATTTGAACAAATGCATTTGATATCAGGAGTAGAATCTCGATAAGTGTGTGGAAGGTGACGATTGGCATCAAGAGTAACAGGATGAGCATTGCTGATCAAGCTAGATGTATTAAGGCTACGAAGATTTGGACAGTTTTATATAATAGCAGTTCTAATTCAGTGGACATTGTCGATCTGCTATGAACATTAGGTGACACCTATTAAATTCTGATGTAGTGAAGGGTGATTACATGTTTTAGAGGTTGTGGCTTTTGTCATTCTCCCTATATAAAAGGGAACCAGACAACCTGACTAACATACGACAAATTTTAGTCAGTTGTGTGTATATGTAGATGTCTATGCTTGGTGACCTTGACTGATCACAAAGTTGGGTGGTGTCAACTAGCAAATGTATATGGGCATTGACGTTTCATCTGCTAGCTCTAGAAGTATTCAAACTTCAATAATTTTCTATTATTTTTTATACTTCTTTGTTTACTCTAGGTAGAAATCAACTAGAATGGAGGTTTACTATAAATTTTCGTAAGGATAATTACGTCCTTATTATGAATTATTATAGAATATCCCTCATTCCCAGCAATAGATTCACCAGATCTCACCATTTGTTTTTTAAAACATGAAGGGATCTATGATTCCATCTTTAAATTGAATTGATTGATAAACTTGAATAATGGTTGAATAGTACATATGAAATATGATGATTTTGTCATTACTAGAGTTTTCAATTAATGAATGTGAGGTATCTGCGTCAAACTCTCAATGCCATAAGTACCATTGAGTCAGCATAATAAAATTTTGCTGAATAGAACACCCAAAATAAGATTTAGACAATGAATCCTTGAAATCTTCTAACATATATAAGGATGAGGCAAATTCATGGTTCTTCAACTAGGTGCATGTGCGAACTACAATAATTTTGAGAAGATAAAGGAAGACTATCAATAGAAAGAAAGCAAAGGCAAGCATTAACAGTAGGACATTATAACATTGGTTGATGAATGTCAATAACAAATGCAACTATTTAGTTGATAAATTTTTAATGTTGTGGACAAATTTGTTCTAGTAAAAGTTGATGATGAGTGTCAACAGTTGGACAATAATAGATACTTGGAATAAGGAGACCATTGATGTTAATCAACAATACATTGAGTATCATTAATTTTGAAATGTTTGATGTTGATAATATTTTCTGTGAAAATGTGCCAGGAGAGTTAAAATAGAGGATTGAAACATTGTTGCTCTATAAAAAATTGAACATTTATTCTTAATAGATGTGAATGATTAGTAAATGTTTTAATGTTGAGAGAAGAGTTTGGCTGGCATTAGTAGCTTAACATTGGTTGTTAAAGTCAGATGACATTAATTGGAAGATTTTAGTCATGTTCATGTGATATAGAGTGAGCAGTCAATGGCTAGCTCAAAAACTACCAAAATTTATAGTTTTTCATAATCAATGAACTCTATCAATTTAAAATATGAAAAAAATGGAGAAATGGAGACTATTTCTTTATTATTAGAGGGGGGATCTATACATCATTTTAAATTATTTTGGAATATGCTTCATTATAACAACAATGAATGGTTCAAATCATATCCTCAGTTGATCAAAATGTAACGGGGAAACACAAACCTTTGAACAATCTGGATTGACCAACCTAAAGCACAATTAAGTGGACTATCAATGATCCAAAAATGCAGTCCAAATATTCAATGATGAGAAAGTGTCTGATCAATGAGCATGACATATATTCTCAAATCTTTAATGCTTTTAGCATAATAAATTCTAAGAGTAAGAAAATTTGATGGTTGAATTTTTTGGAATCAGATTTCATGCTCATTCCAAAAATTAGAGTTATAACATTCGTATTGACGAGAGATGGCACTAACAATTTTTTAATTATATTCATTAATAGTTGCAAAAGATTTGAGAAGCTTTATAGATCAAATTTAGAGAAGAAAAAAAGGTGTCATTTGGGTAGTAAATATGTTCCCCTTCCCAAAAAAATATCACTGCCATGAATTGCTCCCAGTTTCATTTCCTACAGAGATCACATTAGCGTTGATTTTGTTTAGTATCCAAAATTTTCCCAATACTTATTTGAGGATATTGAAGTGGGTCATAGCCATGCAATTAGCTGGTCAGTTTTGGGCCTGCGCTGCCACACCCTACCGTTTGCTTAGATAAGCAAATACTATCAAGTAATAAGAGGGGCCAATCAACCCCCCAAATCGAACTAATTTACGTTGGCTTGGCATGTCCACGATCAATATATATTTATATATATATATATATATGAAGCCCAAAGAAAAATTTATTGATAAAAAAAGCATTCAGTAAGTGGGTGGGAGGTACCCACTCACAAGGTATACAACACACGCAAAAAAGTAAAAAAAATTACAAGTATACCCAAATAAAATAACATGAAAAGCATGGAAAAAGTAGTGAATGTTCAGATGTCTATGGAGATTGGTTCGTGTGTGGAGCGTGGAGTCCGCATGAGAAGATCGACATAACACCCAAAAACGTTGATTACAACCTCAGATAACACCAAATTCCTACTGTGTTAAGGTCAGAATACCACCACGGAAGT
This sequence comes from Papilionanthe hookeriana x Papilionanthe teres, assembly GCA_022702705.1. Lineage (NCBI taxonomy): Eukaryota > Viridiplantae > Streptophyta > Magnoliopsida > Asparagales > Orchidaceae > Papilionanthe > Papilionanthe hookeriana x Papilionanthe teres. The sequence goes on along the minus strand of CM040428.1, from coordinate 79,853,377 downwards.
CTTGAAATCACCGAGTAATTACATGGAGCCTCACATAAAGGCGCCGAGGAATAATACGAAGCCAACCCATGGAATACTACCAATCCCACCCAAGATACTACTGCAGATAGCACCATGGTGCATTGAAAATAACCCAAGAGTTACACCACAATGACACCAGAAAATAGCAGAATACAACCATCAATAATGCCTCGAAAAACACCTCAAAATATTGCAAAGACCAACGTGGTGACTCGTCAATAAGCTGTAGATACAACCGCCAATACTACCATATATGACACCTTTAAAATATGGGGAATACAACCTCCAATACTACCAACTCGTCAATACACCACGGGATACCATCTCCAATACTACTATAGATAACCTCCTATAATAGTGGGGATAACATCAACAAAACAGCAGAATACAACCACAACTAACACTATGTTGGGAATTTGACCGCCAAATGCAAAATACATTGAGCAATAATGCCAGCAAATCCTATAGTCCTACCACCGATAACACTAAAATGCCACCACCGGTAAGACGTAAACGTGCCTTGAGAATATAAATGAGAATATAACCACAAACAAAACTACGAATAAAACCACCACCTGAATGCGAAAACACCTTGAGAACAAAGTCAAGGATAAATCCACGAACCTGAGCGCTATATATAGGGTATTTTAGAGAACATTTTGCATCCTATGAAGATGGGGGGAGTCTGTTAGGGGAGTTGGGATTCCTTTAACAGTCTCGCAATGAGGCTAATAATTATGAGTGGCCTTCCTTCTCCATGTGGTTTTAGAGATGGATTCCAGCATCAAACTGCTATGTGGGCTTCCACCTAAAACTAACAAATTATCATCCTGTAAAGTTCTGAGTTCCATCATTCCTTTTTTTCTTCTTCCTGGAATTTTGAACCTGCCAATCATTTTCCAATGTTTGTCTCACCTTATCAATTAGTGGATCATCAATGGAAACAGTGTATGCATGTTGCACACCAAGATCTTGGCGCTCTTCCCGGACTTGAGTACCCTCTTTTCTAGTAATAAGTAGTTCCAATACAATGAGGGAATCATCTGCTACAACGAAATGATTATTAGCAAGTGGAATATCATTTCCTCCAAGTTTAAAGTGCTCTCTTCTACATCAATATGCAGTTTCAGTAGAGGACTCCCCTCAGAAGCAATCAAATCAATAAAAATGTCCTCTCTAGAAGCGGTTTATACCATTGCAATAAGTGGAGTGGATGGTTCTTGAGTAGTGTGGTGTGGAACTTGTGGTTTAGATCTTAAACTAGGGATGAACATGAAACATTTGTCAAATGTGTCGCCAAAATCTTACAATGGGTGTAATAATATGGTCTTTATTCCATGACAATTTGTTGTCAATACCCATTATGTGCAGTACCAAGCAAAATTTCTCCAACATTAAGTGAAGTGTTTTCTCTCTCCACAAGGATCCTGGCAATCAAAGACCTGAAGAGATTAAAAGTGGGTATGTCTAATTTCATTGGTCTACGAAGTATGGCCCCAATGGAGTAAAGGAAATGGTGATTGAAAGGTGCAGCTTAAGATCAAGTAGTTTAAACCATATTATGTGCAGTAGAAGCACGAGAAGTAGAAGTCGCAGAAGAAGAGCACTGGAAACTCTAACATATCCACCTTTCTAGCCAAATACTGATTGTACAGTGTAAGTGTTCACGTTTACACTGGTAATAGGTCTAAGTGGCTAAAGAACCTCTTCCCATGTTTCAGACTTAATACCAAACTGCTCACAAATCGAGTGAATCAGTGAAGGAATTCTCATACCTGCAGTAGTAGTAGCTCTGGCACAGTTCATAATATAATAAAAAATAATAGCCCCAATGTCCAAAGGCTTTCCTTGCCGAATATAATGGTACAGAACAAGTCTCTCCCTTGTAACTTCACTGACGTGACTTGAAGGCGGAAGCTTAGATGAGATGAAGTAATGCCATGCCTTTGAAGTGGCATTCAACTTAGAGGTTCGAAAATTCACTCTTCTTTCATTTGTAATCTTCCATAAACCACTTCCATCAGTAAGAAATGCCATAATCTCATCTAACTCTCCCTCAAAATGATGATAATTTTCATAAAAATAAAACATCGCAGGAGGTAATCAGACAAAAAGTATTACTTACCACAGGCAAAAAATCCACTTGTTGTCCCCTAACCATCACCAAATTTTCTAGAGCTGCTGATAAGTTAGCATAGAACTCTCTCACCACAGAAACAACTGCAACAGCGGAGAAGCAACAGTATCTTTCCTAATTCCTTCTAGCAATCATCTCCTCAATATCTCCTCCTGGCTTGCTAAATACTCGTTTTGGAATCAATTATTGAACCGACGTAACGATTCTCTGCTCGAGAACTGACAAATTTTTCAAAATCAAATCTTACTTTTCTTTCGAGCGTTTCGACTTTGGAGCCATCTCTAAAAATTCACAAAAACTTCACCATAATTCCAAGTTTAAACTAAACTTGTTAACTCAACTTCTAAAGGCAAACTCCACTAAATCCAAGCAATTTCTCATGTTTTTCCTCAAGTTTTCACCATGAATAGTGATTTTCAGATTTTTCAATAATAAACTCAAAATACATGGTGAAAATTAAAAAAATTTACTTAGGAGCAGTGATCATACCTTAAGGAACTTAAATCCAATAAATTTCAATGAAATCAGCTCTAATATGATCCAATTTGATGATGCTCTAGGCTTCTATTTCGCAAAATCAAGAGGTTGAAGGTGATGGGGGTGTTAAAAATGGCAAATTTTGAGTTTTTAACTGTATAAAATAGATTTTCACGAACCGACGCCTTTGAGCGAGGCATACGACGCTTAACCGTGAAATCTGGCGCTTATGCATCATTGGTTTGGCGCATAGCCGCCAGTGCCAAGATTTTGTTAATTGAGTTAATTCCATCAAAAATCCGAGTTAATCACTTTTAATCACTTCAAATAATTATTTCTCCACATAAGCAATTCTAATACTCCAAAAGTACACTTTAATCTCCAATGATTCCACACAAATCTTACACAAACAAAAACTTATATTACTTAAATATCAAAATACACTTAATACAGACTACAAATTTCTATCCAAAAACTTTGGATGAAATTCTACAATACATAAGTTCAAACACATGTAATTAAAACACAAATTTACATCATTGAGATTTAGCAAACACATGTAAAGTGCAACAAACACAAAAATTTTAAAAAATAACCACACTCTTAAAACACTAAACACACATAATTAAACCACAAGACCACACATAATTTAATTTCTCCATTAAGTGGATTATAGCTAGAACCACCATTAGTTCCATTTGAACCATCTGGAATGTAAGTCTGATAAAATGGGACTCTAACATCTTCTTCTTGTTTCCATTTGTTCTTCAGAAACATCGCTTTATCCGCTTCTTCCACGTGACTTGTATGACTAAACTACATTTTGAGTTGCCATCCAATGTGTGCAAAATGTGCATTAATTTCATTTACCTTTGCAACAATAGACTCCACGTCGGCCTCGATCTTCGTAATCCTTTTTACTATTCCTTGGATACTCACAACCAGAAACCTATTATATAACTCTTGCGCACTATCGCAAATAAGCTTCTTCTTGTTGCCATCCTCTTTCTTCTTAACTTCGCTCTCCCAAGAAAACATTTTTGCACTCAAAATACTCTTTTTAAGACTCAAAAATGAAAATAAGAACTGGGGCAAGTATCTCATAAATTCAAGGCCCTTTTATAGACTTAGGAAGCCTTAAAACCGACATTAGACTTTTTAAAACACCATAATAACTCCAAAATCTACTCAGCCACGATTTAGGTATCTAGAACCTCATTCTTCACATTTTTATAACTGTGGCGCCTATGCGCCAACCATAGGTGCATAGCCGCCAGTGTACATTTTTATACAATTCTGCCAAACATCAAAATCTTCATTCTTACTCTTCTAAGTCATCAAATAAGATCAAATAAACACCACTATAACATAACAAACTCCAAAATGCTACTACATTTCTCAAATCAAACAAAATAAAGGCACAAAAAGTAAACATAAAGCAAAGCACACTGATAAATATGGGTTGTCTCCCACAAAGCACTTGGTTTAAAATCAACAGTCTGACATACCCAGAGGTTATTCTGAGTGATCCAACATCAGATTCTTATCAGTTTAGATTGTTCGACTGAAAGTTAGGTTTAAGTCTATGACTGTTCACTTTAAATATTTTTCTAGTATTAGGATCTTTAGTATCCACAGCTCAATAAGAATAAACTTTCATCACAATTAATAAGCCCATCCACCTGGACTTAAGTTTTCCAGCAAAAATTCTCAATTTAGCATTATATAGTAAAACTTTTTGCCCTGTCTCAAGATTTTTAGTAAGAATCTTCCAATCATGCCCAACTTCATCTTTTTTTTATAAATCCTAGCATTTTCATATGATTCATTCCTTATCTCTTCAAGCTCATTTAATTGCAACAATCTCTTTTCTTTAGTATTTTTCAAATTAAAATTGAACGCTATAATTGCCTAATATGCTTTATGCTCAAGTTCAACAGGTAAGTGACAAGCTTTTCTAAAAATTAGCATATGTAGGGACTTTCCTATAAGTGTTCTGTAGGCAGTCCTATAGGCCCACAAAGCATAACCCAATTTGATTGACCAATCATTTCTATTTGGATTAATAGTCTTTTCCATTATTCCTTTAATTTCACAATTGGATAATTTAACCATACCACTTGTCTGTGGATGATAAGCAGTAGCAATGCGATGGTTAATATGATATTTCTTTGCCAACTTCTTGACATGCCTAAAATATATACATTTTTCCAATATCATTTTACTCATTTTTGTGATATTGCACTTTAAAGGAAGGTATTTTGTATGTTTTTTGGTTTTAGGTACATGAAATGGTGATTGGAGTAAAAAGAAGAAAAAACGGTGCAATTTGGAGCAAAAACGAGCAAAAAATGAAATTCTGCCCTGACACCTTTCGATAAGTCTTTTGATGCTTAATATCTTTTACACTTCTTGCATATTTTTGAATAAGATTATAATTTAAAGAAAGATTGTTTTAAAGCTTATTTTGTAGGGCTATCTGTTACAAACACAATGCAACTGAAACGGGGTGAATCAGAGCTAAAACGGAGCCAAACGGAGCCAAACGGAGCAAAACGGTGGAGCTGCGCAGCAGTCTGCTAGCCGACGGCAGCCTAGATCTCGCCGACGGTGAGATTTTCCTGAGAAGGCTGAAAAATGCCTAAAAATCTCGCCGACAGCAGGCTCGAACCCGCCGACAGCACCCGGGAAGGTTCTAGACCGGTTTTTGGTAGTTTTGGGCCAAAATTCGACGTATTTGGACGCTTTTTCGAAGATGTGCTTAAGGGAACTCTTAGGAGTTCATCCATACTCTTTAAAAATGGCAAATTTAGGTTAGAAAGAGGAGAGAAAAAGTAGAGAAAAAGAGAGAAAAAGGAGAGGAATGTTAGGAAAATCTTGGAGAATGTTTAGGATTCTTAGATTAAGAGTAGAAATGTAGATTTCTACCCTTTTGGAGAGATTGAAGAAGAGATTTTGAGAGAATTTGTACAGGATTTCTCTAGTATTACATGGATCACCGGGAGACTTTGTGGGAGAGATCTTCGTCTTTCTTTCAAGGGGAAAAAGCTAAGTATTGTTCTTCATTATCTTATAATTTTGTAAACAATTACCTAGTAGATTTGCTTTGGTTAAATGAAGTTTCTGTTGTGTTTTCTTCGTGTTTTGTGACGCATCTCTCTTACTCTTTCTTCTTCTTTGGAAACAGTGGCATGAGAGGATTATGCCATTCTTTTCCTTTTACTTTTATTTTGTCATAAGTAGAATTTATGTTTAGGATTTTGGGATGCATGCTAAAAGATGTTTTAATTATAAATGTGATGGTTTTTACTTGCACTTCATTTACATTACAATAAGGGCCCATTGTATTCTTAAAATTCATTGTAATTACATTGTCCTGACAGGGTATATGTAATTCTCAACAAAATGGAATCACATTCAAATTCCATGGATGATGAAGTTCATGGGGATTGAATGCAAATAAATAGGGAAATATAATTATGGGGCGTAAAATTGGAGATTTAAGAGTGACAAGCTAAAATCCTCAATTTGGTCCTATCGTTTGGGTACTGAAGTGTAGATTGTTAGCCCTCAGGCGAGGGGAACGTGAGAGCTCCGAAGTGAGAGCCGGTATCCTCCCAGTCTAGCCGCAGATTCAGTAACCAAGCATAGGATTAGTCAATGTTCTTTATGCCTGGACCAAAGGGTAAAGAATAGGATTGTTCCTATTTGGCACTTACAATATTAAATGCATCTCATTCCTATACATTATTCATTTCATTACATAAGAATAGTAGTTTTTAATATCTCAAAATTCTCCAAACCAATTCATCCAAAAAGAGTTATATTTAGAATTATTATTTGCATTTAGTTATAGTTACTATTACATTTAACACTTGCATTTAGGAGTAGTTGCTAGATAAAACACAATTTTAATCGATAATCTGAACTAAGAACTATTAGTAGTAGACTAGAATTTGACTAAAGACCTCTTACTTCACTTCCTCGTTGGATCGATACTGGGTTTTTTAAGGAAAACTCTATATTACTTGAAGCGATACGATACTTGCGTAGTATCCCTAGTGTGTAAAATATTTTCTAATTTTTATATCATTTAAGATTTTGCACACTAGCCACTATTTATAAATCGGGTCAAGTTTTTGGCCATCTTTTGGAAGTTAATTTACTGCGTAATTGCGGGTCGGGTCAAATTTTTGGCGTCGTTGCGGGGGAAGCTTCGGTAAGAGCATTAGGAGAATTTTAGTTGAAGTAATTAGGCTTATACTTGGAAAACTGTAGTGTCATAAAAACTATTTTTGTGTGAAAAGTGTTTCGTTGTATGAAAAAGTGTTGTGAAAAAATTGTTTGTGTGAAAAATAAGGTGTTCGTGAAAATGTTTTGTTGTGTTGAATATATTTCATCTGTTATTTATTTAATTGTTAATGTATTGTTTTTTATGTTATGTATGCGAAACAAAGGATCTACAGGACTTGTGCCTTATGATCCCGAGTTTGAAAAAAATAAAAAAATAAAAATAAAGAAAGGACTCAAAAAACTAGAAATGGAAATGGAAAACTTTCATGATAATAACTTAGAAAATCATCACAATTCATTGAGGGATTACATAAATCCTACGACAGATAAAATTCACTCAATTATACAAATCTCTGTCGTAGAAACTGATTCATTTGAAATAAATCCTGAGATTATCCAGCTAGTGCAGAACAATCAGTTTGAGGGAACTCCATTGGAGGATCCCTATTTGCACTTATCAAATTTTCTAGAACTTTGTGCTATATTTTGTTATAATGGTATGTTAGAAGATGTTGTTAGACTAAGCTTTTTCCTTTCTCACTAAGGGATAAGGCTAAAATGTGCTTATACTCATTAGCACCTGGTTCTATTAAAAATTGGGAGGAGTTAACTCAGAAATTCCTAGCTAAGTATTTTCCACCTTCATAGACTACTAAACTTAGAAATGATATTATCTCATTTTGTTCGTATAAAGGGGAATTATTATACGAAGCCTGAGAAAGATTTAAGGAACTCCTAAGAAAGTGTCAACACCGTGCTCTGCCTGATTGGTTAATCATTCAAACTTTTTATAATGGGTTAGTAGAATCCCTTAGGTCTTTAATTGATGCTGCCGATGGTGGATCATTAATTTCAAAATCATTTGATGAAGCGTATGAGTTAATTGAAGAAATGACTACAAATGAATTTTAATGGCCCTCTACAAGGGTAAATCATAAATATGTAGCTAGTGTTCATGATACAGATGCGATTGCAATTCTTGCATCTCAGGTTGCTGCAATATCAAAGAAGTTAGACCAATTTGGAATGAACCAACCTCAATTTACTCCAGTAAGTGAGGAAAGTTCATTAGCGCATATGATTGATTCTAACTTTTCATATGAGACTTTAAATACCATAAACAACCCGTACTCTAACTTTTACAACCCAGGTTGGGAGAACCATCCTAAATTTAATTGGAATCATACTACTAATGGTGGAAACTAACAATGGGAGAATAATCATGTCAATCGTAACGGAAGTTGGAATAATGATAAAAAATTTGAGGATAAGAAGATGTTTATGGAAGAAGTGGTATTGCCAATGGGAAACTAGTTGCAAAGTAAAAATGCTGCGATTAGAAACATAGATAATCAACTGGGACAAATTACTAATTCACTTAGCAATTGAACCCAAGGAACACTTCCTAACAACATTGAGATCAACCCTAAAGAGAACACTAATGAACAAACAAAAGTTGTCCAATTAAAAAGTGGAAGAGAGATATAGGATGTGGTTAAAAAAGAGAAAGACGTTGTGAGAGAAACAATAGAATCTAAAAGACCCGAAGACATGTTTCCAAGGATCTGGAAGAATTCATATCTCCAACAAAAATCAGTTTGGAAAGACCACCATTTCCATTTCCTCAAAGACTTAGACAGCATGAGTTGGATAAAAAAATTTCAAAATTCATAAAAGTACTTAAGAAGTTAACAATAAATATTCCTTTCACTAAAGTTTTGGAGCAGATGCCAAGTAATGCAAAACTTATAAAGGATATATTAAACAAGGAAAGGACATTTAGGGATTACGAGACAGTTGCACTAAGTGACGAGTACAGCGCTATACTTCAGAAAAATTTTCCTTAGAAAATTAAAAAATCCTTGTAGCTTTACAATTCCTTGTGCAATTGGAAAAAGATTATGTGGAAAATCTTTATGTGATTTAGGAGTGAGAATTAATGTGATGCCTCTATCTATATTTAGAATGTTAGGTTTAGTCGATATTTCTCCTACTACTGTAACCCTTCTGTTAGCTGATTGATCTATCATTTATCCAAAAGGAGTTATAGAAGACGTGCTTGTTAAAGTATATAAATTTATCTTTTCTTTGGACTTTATTGTATTAGATATGAAGGAAGATAAAGAAATTCCAATTATTTTAGGGAGACCTTTCCTTGTTACTGGACAAGCTATGATAGATGAGCAAAAAGAAGAGTTGACTATGAATATTAATGACCTTGAAGTCACTTTTGATGTATTAAAGGCTATGAAATATCCAGCTGAGAAAAAAGATGATGACTGTTTTTTTATGGATGAAATTGATTATTTAAGTAAAGAGCATTTCCATGAAAGTTTTGAGAGTAAGATAACAGATGAGAATGAAATAGATTTTCATGATGAGTTGAAAACGTTATTTAAAGAAGACTATATGTATATTCAGGAGAGGTGTGAAATGATGGATGCTACCAAAAATAGTAAACTTTTAATTCCATCTGTTGAAAAATCTCATGAACTTAAGATAGATGTACCCCATAAAATTTTAAAGCCTATCTATTTATGGAATTCATCTACACAACAAGTCTTTATATCTTTTGATGCGATTCAATCACAAGAAAACCCTAAATTGAATGATGAACATGATAAAATTATTGAACTAGGACTTAGAAGAGAATTTGAGGATAAATTTCAAAAGAACTTTGAGTTGAGAAAAGAGGTTAAGGATATTGAAAGACCATTGAAAAAAATTCCTAAGGAATTAGAAAAACCTATTTCCTAAACTAAGATAGACCCTCCATCATTTATAGTTATAAAGAAGAAGAATTGGAAGATAACTTGAATCATCAGAGTGACATAGAAGAATTTGATCCTGAATCTGAATTATCTAGAAAGAATCTAATCCAAAATTTGGGAGAACTTGAATTATCTTTTAGAGATCAATTTCTTATAAATATCAAGGATGATATTACTATGCAGATTGAGAAAATTAATTGAAGAATATTGGATCTAGAAAGAAATATGAGGAATAATGATATAAATCCAACTGAAAATGAAGAGCTGAATGAAAAATTACAATTTAAGGATTTTATAGGAATCCCTGGATCTGAAAAAGATTGTGAGATTGATCGAGGAATACTTAATTGAAATTTTGATCCAGGTGGAGTCATTTGTTGGGCCCGCGATGTTAAAACTAAGCGCTTTATGGGAGGCAACCCATAGTTATTAGTGTGCTTTGATTTAGTGTGCTTGAGAGTCATGATTGTTAGTGATCTATTGTATTTGCTTTATAGTGGATTGATTAGTTTGATTGTTGATTGGTAGATGTTGGGATTGTTAGTTGTTTGATTTGATATTTGTGTGTCTTGAGGGAGGTGATTCCTTCATTTCTTATTATGGCTAGACTTGTTCTCTTATAGTAGTTGGATTGACGAGTTCACTATAACTCGGGTCTCACCCAGACTTGAGTTTTACAAGAGAAATCATGAATTTCAAACATTGATCGTTCAATCTTAATTTGTTATTTCCTTTCTACAACTTTATTTTCATTAGGTAGGAGTCGCGAACCTATTTGATGAACACCATTTGGATGATCTTACACTTTCTTTATAACAGTTAAAGCTGCTTAATTATAGAGATTAGATGATGACTGAGATTGGTTTCCGGAAACTAATTTATCAGAAATAATCTTATCTTTTGGATTATAATCTATAAAACCATTTAAAATGTACCTAATTTATTAGTGTAGTGATTCCATTAGAAATTGGAAGTAAATCAGTGAGATGCGATGAGTTAAAGGATGAATTGACCTCATTTATCTTATATGTGTTTATGTGTTTGTGAAAACTTTATTTAGGCCTTGAAGAACATTTTTATATTCCCTTGCTGATACATGCTATGCTAGTTAGGCTTTTATTTAGTGAATTTCATTCTGACATAATTAATTTAGATTTACTTTCTACTGCATATTGTTCTGTCCTAATGAATACTTGCAAATGGATTTGATAGACATTTGTTGTAGATAGAATTTCTAAACTGTTTTTCTTCCTGCTTATATTTTCTGTACTGAATGCTTTATATGTTAAAAATTAAGTTTGGGGGTAGGAAGAAAAATAAAATTTTAAAGTGAAAGTACTTCCTTTTAGTGTACTTTTATTATGAGCATGTTTTAGGTTAGATTTAATTTCTCCTACCGTCATTCTATCCTGATTATGCATGTATATTAATTTAATAAGATGTTGTAGTAGTAAGTAGATTTAACCTATACTTTTTCTTCCTGCTATATTTTATGGAATTAATTGCAAAATATTTTTGAAATTTAAGTTTGGGGAGAAGAAAAATATTAACTCTTATTTGTTCTCAATTGTTATATTTTCAAAAATTATTAGCATAACTTCTGGCAGTTGAACCACACTTGAAATAACTAAAACTTTTTATTTTAGTTGAATATTATGGATGGATTGGATGAATGTTTTTAGTAATAAAAGTTAATTTTATAAGGATAAGATATTTGGTATGAAAGAATTTGATTATAGTTAACCATTTAAAGTAAAGAAAACTGCATTTTTGAAATGATAAGAGACTTAAAGTATTGTATGTTAAGAAGAGATTGTGACTTTATGATGAATAATAAAGCTCATACCTAATTATAAAGTAAGGATGTGTTTTAAGTTTGAACTTTAGAAAGAGGAGAGTAAAGTTCAAAATCATTATAGGCTCTCCAGAAATAGTAATCCCCATTAAAAAAAAAAGAAAAAAAAAGAGAGTGAAAAAAAAAGTGATTGAAAATGATCCCGAAAGAAAAGAAAAAAAATATTTATGAGGAGAAGCTTGAGGAGATGCCTAATCAAAAATTAGCTTCATTTGAGTCACCCTAAAGTGAGAACTTGATTTTATTTTTGAATTTATATTTAAAGTATTGGCCTACATTCTGATGAAGTTTGCATGAGCTCCATTTTCACATAATCTTTCAAGGTATTCTTAATGTAACAAATTATGGTTTATCTTGAAATAAAAAGAAGACTAGAACCCTTAGACTTGATTGCTGAATATTCTTATACTTGTAGTGTTAACTCGAGTTACTGAATTTATTTCTAATAGTCTAACCAATATATTATTTTTAATGAAAAATTTTGTTGTCTTACAGATGAAAAGTACATTGCCTTGAGTTATATTTTTATGTAGTAAAAAGATTACTTGAGGACAAGTAACAATTAAGTTTGGGGGATTTTGAAAAACCTAAAATATATACATTTTTTCCAATATCATTTTACTCATTTTTGGATATTGCACTTTAAAGGAAGGTATTTTGTATGTTTTTTGTTTTAGGTACTGACACGCCTAAAATATATACACTTTTTGCTATATCATTTTACTCATTTTTGATGATATTACACTTTAAAATGAAGGTATTTTGTATGTTTTTGGGTTTTAGGTACAAGAAATGGTGATTGGAGCAAAATGAAACAAAAACGGTGCAATTTGGAGCAAAAACGAGCAAGAAATGAAATTCTGCCCCGACACCTTTCGATAAGTCTTTTGATGCTTAATCTCTTTTACACTTCTTGTATATTTTTGAATGAGATTACACTTTAAAAAAAGGTAGTTTTTATGCTTATTTTGTAGGGCTATCTGTTACGAACGCAACACAACTGAAATGTGGCGAAACGGAGTTGAAACGGAGCAAAATCGTGGAGCCGCGCAGCAGCCTGCTCGCCGACGGCGAGATCGATCTCTTAAACGGCGAGATTTTCCCGAGACAGCCGGAAAATGGCCAAAAAGGCCACCGTTAGCGGCCTCGAACCCACCGACAGCGGCCCGGATGACCATGAACCGACTTTTGGCGGTTTTGGGCCGAAATTCGACGTATTTGGATGCTTTTTCGAAGGGGTGCTTAAGGAGACTCTTGGAAATTCGTCCACACTCTTTAAAATGACGAATATAGGTTAGAAAAGTGAGGAATTTTTGAGAGAAACAATAGAGAAAAGGAGAGAAAAATTTAGAGAAATGTTTAGGATTCTTAGATTAAGAGTAGAAATGTAGATTTAAACCCTTTTGGAGAGATTGGAGAGGAGATTTTGAGAGAATTTGTAAGAGATTTGGCTAGCATTGCATGGATTGCTGGCAGACTTTATGGGAGAGATCTTCGTCATTCTTTCAAGGGGAAAAAGCTAAGTATTGTTCTTCATTATCTTATAATTTTGTAAACATTTATTTAGTGGATTTGCTTTGGTTACATGAAGTTTCCGTTGTGTTTTCTTCGCGCTTTGTGACATATCTCTCTTACTCTTTCTTCTTCTTTGAAAATAGTGGCATAAGAAGATAATGCCATTGTTTTCCTTTTACTTTTCTTTTGTAATGAGTAGAAATCATGTTTAGGATTTTGTGATGCATGGTAGAAGTAAATTTAATTATAAATATGATGGTTTTTACTTGCATTTCATTTACATTGCAATAAGGGCCCATTATAGTGTTAAAATTCGTTGTAATTGCATTGTCCCAAATGGGTGGTGTAATTCTCAACAAAGTGAAACCACATTCAAATTTCATGGATGGTGAAGTTCAAGGGGATTGAATGAAAATAAATAGAGAAATATAATTATCGGGCGTAGAATTGGAGATTTTAGAGTGACAGGCTAAAATCCTCAATTCGGTCCTATCGTTTGGGTGTTGAAGTGTAGATGTTAGCTCTCAGGTGAGGGGAACGTGGGAGCTCCGAAGTGGCAGCCGGTATCCTCCTAGTCTGGCCGCAGATTCAGTAACTTAGCATAGGATTAGTCAATGTTCTTTATGCCTCGACCAAAGGGTAAAGAATATGATTGCTCCTATTTGACACATACAATATTAAATTGTTGACCTCATTTTTTATGAGGTCTTCTCTTCTTCTTCTTAGTACTTAGGATCTAGCCTTAGGCTTTTCCTTTGACTATCTTAGAGGACTAGAATTGGGATCCACCATCTAGAATTTCAAACCACTTCTTAACTCCCTGCAAACTCCACAAACTTGATTGTTGACCCCTAATCACCTAGAGGGTTGAAGTCAAATGTGGAAGTTTAAAGGATGAGTTCCTATAGGACTCTTTGGCCTTAGATCGCCCTGCAGGTGGCACAGTGCAGTGAAGGGGCTGACTTACACACACACTACACTCATACACTACACTTTCACACACCTCCTAAAACCACACCCATACCTAACTTGACCTCCCGACTCATGTAGGTGATTCACATGGATGGTCCTTAACCCCTAAGCCCTCGGCTAGAGGGTTAGGAACAACATAGTGAATGCCTCGAATGAGTCCCTTCATGGCTCATGTGGGCTTGATGTGGCTTCATGGCTCAACCAAAATGATTTCATTCCATTCAAATTTACCCAATCTTCAATTTTCCAAATTTTCATTTTTCCAAATTTTCAATTTTTGACCCCCGGGACCCTACACCCCGCCTAACCTACCCAAAGCCCTTGAAATTACCCAAATTTTTCAAAATTTCTAAATCACCCAAAATTCCCCAAAATCAATCCCAAACATTTCCACATCACTCAAATTGATCATCCATACCCAAAAATACCAAAAATTCCAAAAATACCTCCCAATACCCTCCAAATACCCAAAATACCCCTCTTGACCCAAAAAATCCAAAAATTCAGAAAATTCCCAGAAAATTCCAAAAAATCCCGAATATTCCCAATTTCATTTTGTTCAACTACACCATGGGCCAATTTTGTCAATTTACCCTACTTTTGTTAAAACCCCCAATTTGACCCATTTTAACCCTAAGTGAACCCAATGTCAAACCAAACCTACCCAATTGACCCAAATTCTGGTCCAACTCAATTCTAAACTTCAATTCAATATTCCCAACACCAATCTAGACCAAATCCAAGTCCAATTTGATTGACATTTGGATCCAATTTCACTTTTGGCCTTAAAGCCCAATTTGGACCCATGACCCAAACCTAACCCAAACTCACCCAATTCAACTCCAATTAACCCCAAATCTTTTCTAAATCTTCCTTAGCATCCCCACAAGCAAAAAACTAACATGATTTGCCCAAAATTTAGACCCAAACCCCACTCAAATTCAACCCAAAGCTAAAAGGCCCAATTTTGACCTAAACCCAAACCTAACCCAAATGAGCCCAAACCCCAAAATCAAAGCCCAACCAAAGTAAAAAACTCTTTAAAACACTCCCATAAACATTTATCAACATTAATTTTACATCAATTTCAACCCTAGCCCAACATTGGCCCAACTTGGCCCACTTTGACCTATATTGGCACATTCACCAAAAGAGCCCAAATTCAACCCAATTCAAACCCAAATCACCCCCAATTTGCTTCAAGTCACTCATGACACATCCATGAGCTAAACCCAACAATTATTTGGCCCAAACTCGTACAAAATTCCCATCCATAAATCTATTTTTAAACCAAAAGCCCACTTACATGAAACCTTCCTAAAAGCCCAAATTTTATACTAAAGCCCATATGACAATTCTTCTCATCATGCTCTTAATTAAAATCAATCCCTAAGTTTGAAAATTCATCATGAAGCCATTCCAAATTAAGCCCCATAAAAATTCACATCAAAATACCAAAATCTTTCTTAAATCCATTTCCATGAAATTGACTTAACTTTTCCCAAGCCAAAGGTGAGCCATGAAGCCATGCATGAGCCACATGGGAGCCATGAGAGCCATGGAATCTACTTTCCACCTCATCATACCAAAGATGGCAAGAGGAGGAGGCCCTTTTCATATTCTCTTAAGAGTGATTAACCACTTCCATGACTCCACTAAACCATGCTTAAACTTAATTGTACTTGGATTGTGACTTGACCCCACTAATCAAGCTGATCCAAGTGACTTTCCCTTCAGCCCAAATTGACCTTGGAGGGTGAACCCAACCCAAAACCAAGGGTTGACCCATTTAGACCCAAAACTAGCCCTTTCCCATTCCATTTTGATTCAAACCCTTTACACATGGCATTTGCCAATTTCCTACACTAAACCCCACCACGACCCACCCGAACAAGATGGTGACCAATGCCCGGCCGGCCGACCACCCGGTCGCTGGAAAACACCATGGCCGAGAGCTCACATGTGAGCCAACATTGGAATTCTCCCTGCTCGAGCCGCCCCATCCCCGATGGCCATTGTAGACATGTTCTTCTCTTGCCAAGAGCAGCTGATCCCAAGCCCTAACTCTCCACGGGAGGCCCTCCACCCTCTCCTATTTAAACACCACCCCTTCTCGGCCATGAGAGGTGCTGAAACAAACCTTAAGGAAACTCGCCAAAATTGTTCCGGACTACTCCCCATACATAGAGCATTTGATCCCCACTCGAATTCCGACCTGATTCCCTCCAGGTCGAGCTCAATTTTGAGTTCAAACTTTAGCCCAAAAACAGGACACTTCTTCACAGTGGATCAATCCTCAAATTGATCGGTCCTACACCTTCACCAGACCAAGAGAAGGTGTCCACCAGCAAAAGCCCCATCTCTAGGCCACCCAGTTACTCCAGCCTCCAAGCTTTGTGATCGAGCGTGGTAAAAATCCTACCTAGGCAATTCACCGGACCGAGAGACTTCATCCGGAGCTTGCCGGGATCCAATCGAAGGTTAAACAACCCTCAGATCGAAGCCACACTTCTCTGAGCAAAGGTATGGCCTCACTCTTCTTCCCGAGCTTCCGAACATTCTCCATTTTTATTGAGTAAATTTCATCCCACATAAACCGTATGGATGTGTTTGTCTTCTCGAGACGAATCCATAGAGCATAAGAACGTTAAATTTGGTCAAGTATCGAGTGAAATCTTAGGCCTAAAAGATGGACGGTTCTCGGGTTAGGAGGCTTGGGGACGATGAACGGATGCCATTCATTCAATACACAAGCGGACGTACGGCTCAGATGGCGTCGGACCAGGAGATGGTACGTGAACCGCGGGACCCGAGCTGTTGACTCAAGCGGCGGCGTCGAATGAGAGCGCGCCGCGTGGCCGTTCGGAGATGTCGAGGATGACGCGGCGCCGACTCGGATAAATAGAAAATTAGGGATTTTTCTATTTATTTAATTCCCTGAACTTGGAAAATTCATAACTTTGTGTAGGAAAATCATAAAAATAAAATAAAAATACCCCCTTGCTCGAGTGAACAGAGGAGAATAATGTGGAAAAGAAATCATTTAATTTCATCAAGTATTTTATTTTTAATAATTTATTTACTGTCTGCATTCTTTTAATTCTCCATGCATATAGGAAATTCACCATGGCATGAGACCATAGGGCTTTTGAAGCCTCTGAATTTAGGAACATTCCCTAAATTTTCCAAAGTCAGAGGCCATCCCTATGAGAAGTTATTGGACTTGGTTAGCCCTACTAAATGGGTTGATTAAGCCATTTAGTCAATTTGAAATTTAAAAATTCATAACTTTCAAAATACCTTTCAAAAATTCACCAAATTGGTTTTGGAGCCTCTCTGATATTAGGGGAATTTAAGAAAATTAAAATTTCAATTTTCTAAAAAAGTTGATTTTTAATATTATTTTAATATTTTTAATAATTAAAAAATAATAAAAATCACAAAAATAATAAAATTCACAAAAATGTCACATTTTGAATTTTAATCACTTAGGAACAAACCCCATATTTTTCTTAGGTCTATTTAATGAGATATTAAATTTTAAAGCTCTAGGGTAATTTTAAAATTAAAAAAAATGTATTTTCTAGCATTTTCACTAAAATAATTATAATAAATCATAGAAAAATCAGAAAATTGCAAAAATTGATTCTCTGATTTCCTTGATATCAGAGAGATTTTTGAAAAATATAAAGTTCATTTTTCAACCTTTATTTTATTTTTAAATTAATTAACACTCCAAAACTTAAAATAATTATAATAAAAATAATATAATTCAAAAAATCACCAAAATTGGTCCAAGTGGTCCTCTAATCATTAGGAATGTCCCCTAATTTTCTTAAGGACAGAAACTTTCCCTTGGTCATGTTATTATATTTTCCTTGGAAATCTCTATTTTCTACCAAAAATAATTATATAAATAAATTAAATACAGAAAAATCACATTTTCTCCTCTCATGTCTTTAGTGACATATGAGTGAAGTTACATAAAAATTTCAAGTTCATTTAAGCTCAATTTAGTGAGTTATGAAATTATTAAGCTTAAAGGGCAAAGTGGTAATTAAAATTTTAACCCTTAATTAAAACTTTAGGTTTAATAAAATTAACAAGTAAAATATTTTATCTTAATCTGATTTGGATGACTGAAATTTAAATAATTAAAGGGTAGAAACCCATTAAACAATTTAAAATAATTGAAATGAACCTTAATTAAATAATTGATTAAATTTGGGAAGAATAATAAAATTGGAATTATTAAAATAGGAATATTGTTAGGAAGAGATTTATTATTTAATTTAAAAATCCCTAAATTAATCATCTCATTAATATTTAATTCTTAATTAAAATGATAACTCAAATTTAAAATATTAAAAGACTTAATCATTAAACTAAAGTTAAATTATTAAACTCTTTTAAAATTTCAATTAAAATTAAAAATAAAATTAAATTAAAAATTAAATTAAATTAAATAAATCAAATTGAATTAAATTAAATTAAATCAAATTAAATTAAATTAAAGATTAATTAATTAAATTAAATTAAATTAAATTAAATTAAATTAAATTAAATTAAATCAAATCAAATTTAAATTAAATTAAATCAAACAAATTAAATTAAATTAAATGAATAAATTAAATTAAATTAAATTAAATGAATAAATTAAATTAAATTAAATTAAATAAATAAATTAAATTAAATTAAATTAGACTAAATTAAATTAAAACAAATTAAATTAAATTAAATTAAAACATATTAAATTAAATTAAATTAAATTAAATTAAATCAAATTAAATCAAATTTAATTAAATTAAAGGAAATTAAATCAAATTAAACTAAATTAATTTAACATCAAATCAAACTAAATTGAATTAAATTAAATTAAATTAAAATTAAAATTAAATTAAATTAAATTAAAGTTAAATTAAATTGAATTAAATAACATCACCTAAAACAGAAAGAAATTAAATATAAAGAAACTTGAAAATTATTCCAAATTTAAACCCATTAATTGAAATTAAACTAAATCATAAACCATCTGAACACCAATTTACCCTCGAAAGCTTTAGTTGTCATAACTCCTAAACAGAATATTAAATGAAATGTTACTTCACTTATAGGAGATTCAAATATCCTAGTTCACTGAGTAAGATAACAACAAAACTTAACTAAACCTCGGACGATTAATTCATTTGTGTAATTGAATTCATTTGGACTTAAAATAATCCTAGCAATATTGAAAAGATGTTTAAGATTTGCCTTAAGCACTTCCTCGATATGATAGGATGTTCATAAGAACAATTGAACTTAATTGTTCTTTGATGAAGAAAATCGTCTTCAAACTAAAACACAAGGAACCTAGACGTCATAGGAAATGACTAGCTATAGGATTAGGAACTTGGTAGAAAACCATAACCCTTCCCTTAGCTTTACCTGAGAACTTGCTTAAATATTCTAATTGTGTTTTAAGTGCGACTTGGGATGACGGGAAGACCCTCCAGTACGCTTTTATTTTATTGCAATTTACTTTCTTGCAATTTACATTATCGCAATTTATTTAACCGCATTGCACTTACTTTTCTTGCATGATAAACAACTGTTGCATGAAAACCCACACCTTTAGGATAGTCCTTAAAACTGAAACCAAAACTAAACTAAAAGTCATTGCAAGATAAAATTCACCGCCACAACATTTCAAAATATAAAACAACTCAAAATTTAATCACAAATAGAACACAAAACTATAATTACAACTAAATTAAAACGTCCTGTTGGATGATCGGGAATACCTCGGATGATGTAACCTACGTGTTGCTAACGGGATTTCCCACGGTCTAAATGAAAGTGTGGAACTCATTTAGTTGAGTTTAGCAAATTCATCTGGACTAAGTGAATCCGATAAAAATAATGATGCCGGAAGGATGGAACCGTGAGATCTTAACCGGTGTCGTTATAATCAACTTTAAGACTTGTTTTTAATTAAAACACAAAAAGCACTTGGAAATTAAGATTTTCTCTAAACCAAAACACTTTTCTCATCCCCTGATTTATGACTTCTAAAACTAAACCTCTGCAACAACAAGGAGCTCGGAGCATGGTGGGCAGCACGGCCATCGTCATCAGCAAAACCTGAGTCTACTTCTACAAAACTTTCCTAGAATTAAATAACAAAGCCATAGGACTTCGAGGTAGTTTGCACTAGTGCAACATAAATCCTCAACTCTTCGTTAGGCATTTGCATTGCAAATTAAGCCCTAACCGGTCTTAGGATTCCGAGGTAGTCGTCTGATACGACATAAACCCTCACATCTTCGAGGCTATTTGTATGACTCTATCATATAAATATAAGCCTTAATTAATTAAAATTGACCAAATCAAACCATTAAATAGACATTAGGACTTTCCTAAATTCAAGCCAAACAATAGGATAGTCGGGAAATTACCGAAGTTCACTTCGAATCCGTAATTTTTCCTACCTTTCTTCCTTTGAATTCTCAAAACAAAATGTTCCAAACTTGATCCATTCCCATTGAAATTCCAAAATTCAATCCTTTGAAAACTTAAACTTTGAAATTCATGAGAGCAGAATTATTGATTATTATCGAGAGTTTTCTTAGGTGATTCCCGTCACTTAAGATGTAATTAACTATAGGGGCTTGCCCTTATAGGTAATTTTAAAGAACCCGAGTAATATAAACCTCGTTTAATGCTTTCATATTAAGCAGGGAATTTGTTCGGCTTATAAAATTGGTTCGCGAGACCAAACGGATGTCACAAATCTTCTAGTTTATTTAATCGAGCCCCACCATTAAGCAGTGTGTCTATCCTTAGGGATAGGTACACGGTTTGTGGTGCGGTGTTCGTTTATATAAACTATTTGGGATGTGAGATCGATTTGATTTCATATCTTAAAATCTTTAAATTTAAAATTATTTTCAAAAAAAATCAAATAGTACTTTTCAAATTATTTATTTAAATTAGATTAAAAATTCGCCGCACAATTTCTGTAGGCGACCCCTTTTCAAAACACACAACCCGAAAATATGCCGACAACTTCTGGCGACTCCGCTGGGGACAATTCCTCTCTCCATTTTTAATCAGATAATTCTTCTTTCAAAAATCGGTAGTGTATCCATGTCCTTAATGGGTCAAACTACCCTTCTTTCTGTTGGGATGCTATGTTCATTTCTACCTTGAACAAGTATAACCAACATTCTCTCGGATTTAGGAGCCACTGTTTAGAAACCCCTAAACAGAGAGGTTCCGAGATCCTTTTACCTCATTTCTGAGATGGGGTGGACCTCCAATAGGTGTTAGTTTAGGAGTGATCCTTCGAGTCAAGAAGTCTTGCATAAGACTTTCTTTTCCTTTCCAACTCTGAATCGGATTCCTTACCTTCTCTACACCTTTGAACATTCCGTTCTAAATAAACAAACCCTCTAATGAATGATTCTTTTAACAAATGATTCCTTCTTATAAATACATGAACAAGAATGTGTTCGGACTCTTTTCGATTCCTTTCTTTTCGTCCTGATGAGAAGAAGCATAACTTGGGATCGACGAACCGAATCTACCCTGCGAAATGGAAGCCCCAAAGCTGATTTTCTCCTTCACCAATGGACTCGGACTTCGGCCGTCTATAAGGATGAGCTGCCCGACAATGGGATCATCCGATTTGGACAAGGATTTGAAAACACGAATGTCAAAGTCACCGACGTCTCCCTCTTTGCAGCGACGAACAAGGTATCCGAAGCCGAGGAACCGTCGCCGAGTTCAACCTTAGGTCGACCCAAGAGTTTCCTCCCCGCAAAGGATCCCGACTAGGAGGAGCATCGCCGTCCGCGGGAGGACTGTTCTTACTACCCCCATCTGGTCTAGTTGTTTTGCACCTACCCCGACTTCGCCAAATCAAAGGGGAAAGAAATCCGGAACTATGGTAAACCTCGTTACCGTGGAGGGTACGGATCTTCTCGTAAGACCTTCGTTTTTGAAATCGGGTCCGGTTCAAAGATTCCGTCACCGACAAGGACCCAAAGAAGAAACGAAGTAGAAGGATCGCTAGAGAAGCCGTAGCCGCCGAAATTGCTTTCCGGAGGAAATCCCGAAGCTCGCCCGAATATACACCGCCGCCGGAATATACACCGCTACCGAATATACACCGCCGCTCGACTACATACCACTTTTGGGAGGAAGCGGAGTTCCATCCCCTCTCCGCCGCGGAGGATGAGGAGAATGTTCGCAAGATTCGTTGCCACATTACCTCGGCCCGCATATTACAACGATAGCCGCAAGAAAAGAACTAGAACTACGTCGTTTGCTCGACTGCAAACTTTGGTAGAAAAATTAGCAAAGAAGGAAAACTGCCCCGTATCGGAGATTCTACGAAGGATAGGGCGAGTGCCAGTCAAATCCCATCTTGGGCCCCGAGTAGAACCCGCCGTCATGACAGAAAAGCCAAGTAAAAGAATGAAGGCTAGTCCGCCTGTCGTAGTCTCAGGATTACAGATTAGGGAGGATACCACCTTCCAAGCATTTGGCCGACGGACCATCCGGTCCTAGACCTTCTGTCGCTAGAAGGATGGTATGGCGTCCCACTCACGGGCGATTGAGATTGAAACAGACAGCCGAGAAAGAAAGTCTCGCCAGAGAGGCTTGAATGCGAAGAAAGTGTTACTCGCGATAAAGGGGACTCGTGAAAAGGGGACCCGACAACTATCGCACGACAACCGCAAAGACACACAGAAAGCCCCGCTAGAAGATGCCATGGAAAAGTTGAGAACCGATATCCGACGGTTGGCAAAAGAAAGAGAAGAAAAGTTCGGAGATGAGATTGATTCATCGGAATTCATGGACGACGAATATGCAAAAATCAATATGGTTGAGACACGAGCTTCATCAGCTTCGCAAGGTGCTCCTGCAGCTCGCGAGAAGAGAGGAGCTCGAACCGATGAGAAGGCGGCTTCAGGAAAAAGACGACACGATCGCTCAAATGGCGAAAAGGATGGAAGAGATGGCCGTAGCTCCGGCCACTCTCCGCAGTCGAGTACAACCACATAGAGAGACACCCCCGGAGGTCATTCACATCGTAGACGGAGGAAAGGAGATTACATCCGTCAATGGGGATGATCGACCGAAAAAGGATACAACACAAAGTATGATCCCCGAAAAGGATATCAAGAACTTGGTGGAACAACGAAGTGCGAGAAGCCTTAGCACAATCGAAGTGCGGGACATCCATTCGGACGGGTAGACCTTACCCGGAAGAATTCGACGCCGTCCAATACCCGAAAGGCTTCGTACCACCTCTCGTTCAAGACCTTCGACGAAACCGGGAACCCCCGACGAGCATGTTGCACACTTTCGTGCCGCTTGTTGTAATGCCGGCGGGAGCGATGCATTGCTCTTCCGACGCGTTCGTCGGCAGTCCGTCGGGAATCGCCTTCGACGGGTATGCGGAATTACCAAATGGTTCGGTGAAGACGTTCTCAGAGCTAGAGAACCTCTTCATCAAGTGATTCGCCGGAGCTCAGCACCACATCACTATAGGTGATTTAGTGGTAGAGAAACAAAGGCCGAACAAAACTTTGGTGGATTACATACTTCGATGGAGAAACTTAAGCATGAAGTGTGAACCACGACTACGAGAACAACATGCGGTCGGCATCTTGCATAAAAGCATTCACGGCCCGATAGCACTTCTCCTCAAAGGATTCACTATTAAGACTTTCGAGAAGTTGTTAAGCAAGGCCGGAAGCTTGCAAGGAGAGGCGAAGCAATTAAGTTTCGCCGACAAGACGGACAAGCAGAAGCCGGTGAAGACCTTCGAAAAGAAATCCGGGATCGTTGCGGCGAGTCGATAAAGGCAAGCAACCGATGCAAATACCACCGAACGGCCGCGAAGAACCACAACAGAATTACCAGCAACCCCGATCCAACTATCGATCATCTCCGCGAGTATGAACAACCGTCTCGTCCGCAACGTACATTAAGGGAACTTCGAGCGAGAGAATATCGGTTCAAGAATGAAGCGAGACCGAAAATGTTCCGCAGTCCGATGAAGACTCCGGATTTCCAATCGCCGAGCCTAAAAGACCAGAGGAAGTCAACAAGAAAGGTGATCCCAACTTTGCCCTACCACCGGATGCTTCGGGCACAAGATAGAAGATTGCATTACCTTTAAAAGTTGGCTCAATGACAACCTTCGGAAAGGAATATAACAATCCGGAAGGAGTACATGAAGGAACCCCAGAAAGGAGGTTCCGTCAATGTTATCTCAACTGAGCCCATCATTCCGATAGATCCCTATACGACTGACGATGGATGGACTACCGCCTGGACGAGGTCTTCGAAGAAGATTTTAGACAGCATCCGAACCACTTCGGTGCGAGCTTCAATTCGAGTTCGAGACTCGTTAAGCCGGTACTATCACTTGCGATAGAAGAACCACCTCAACGAGAGGCGATTGAAGAGAAGAAGAAAATCGACGAGGAAGAGAGGACCGAGACTCCTAAGGCTAGACTAGGGGCCGCTATCCTAGGATAGTTGTTTCGATTCGGGGAGAAATCCCTCGAACCTCCGATTTTGTATGATTATCTGCTCACTTCGGTGGGATCATATAATGATAAGGGTGATGGCGTTGGCTACGTTTTGACTGTTTCTAACGATTACGTAACTAGCGACAATCCGGACATCGATTTCGATACCAATGACAATTCTCAAATCTTACACGATCTCGACAATCAAAATAACGAAGAAGATATCCATCAAGGAGGCTACGAGAGTTCAACAAGCAACGAATCTATCTGTGAGTTTCGAGGAGCTCCAGTCACGATAGAGTTAGAACCTTCAGACTCTAAAGATAATCCGGAAGAGCCTGTCATTCCGATTTTGGAGGAAACACCGACAAGTTCAACACTAGATTCAGAAGAAATTACAGAAGTCAACTTAAGAAGTGGAAGAGTTCTACCTCCAAGAATGGGTCCGAAAGACAAATGAAAGCAGGTGGTTGCTCAAGAAGAACCAACCCCAGCAGAAGAAATACCCATTCGAGAAGAAGACGAGACGCATGAAAATAAAGTGGACTACAACGTGTTAGCCCATCTTAGGAAACTACCGGCCAAACTGAGCATTTACGACGCTCTCATCTTATCAAAGGAGATGAGAGAAGCTCTGATCAAGGCCTTACTTGATCCGGAAATTTGCTTAGCTCAAATGGCCGGAGATTCCTTAGATGAGGTTTGCTCGTTAAAAGAACGACGAGGCATTACCTTCACGGACAGTGACCTACTACTTGGGACAGCAGATCACAACCGACCATTGTACATTTCAGTTACAATTGGGAAGTTTACGCTCTCCAGAGTATTGGTGGATCCAGGAGCATCGATCAATATAATGAGTCTTCGAACACTAGCATATTTGGAAATTGATGCTCGCGAGCTCGAAGCAGACAAAATGTTATTAAGAGGATTCAACCATGAAAGGAGAAAGAGCCCTCGGGTCAATAACGTTACTAATGAAGACCGGTGACTTAGCAAAGACAACCGCAAAATTTCACATAATTGATTCAAAAACATCGTTCAACGCCCTGCTGGGCCGACCGTGGATACATGAAAACAGGATGGTACCATCATCTCTGCATCAGTGCATCAAATATTACGATGGAGGGGAACAGTGCATCAAAGGCGACTTACAACCATTCTCCGTACATGAAATTGGAATCCATGAAGATGCGACTTATTATGCACCGCAAAAGAAAACGATCTTCTCCGGAGATACCGTAACAAATGAAGCAAAGAAAGTTCGGGACGACGAAGAACCTGAAGTTCTAGTCCAACGAGTCACTCACCACTCCCTTACGGCGAGATGGTGAAGGTTTCTCCACAACTCGCATCCGAGGTCGAGGCCGGGGACGAGGTCGTGGTAGAGACGTTAGGACAGTTGGACAGAGGAAACCAGCCATCAATGTTGATTGGGAAGATAGTTCTGAAGAAGAAAAAGAAGTCAAGCAAGAAGCAGCGACAATAAGTCAGAAGAAGCCGCAATTCAAGATCTCTCTCGAAGATGAGAAGAACGAAGAATACAAATCAATGTACGAGAAGATTAACCACTACGTACATACTATGACCCTAACCCCGATCCATTCTAATAAGATCGAGGGTATGGTGGTCAAAGAAGTACGTAACGACGGTGCAAGGCCAATCAAATTCTACCGTGGTGCTTCTTCCTCCAAAACTGAAAATAATGTACAATTCGAAGATGTCACTTCATCAGAATTAATGGAATTACCTTTGAGTGGTACTCTCCCTGTGTCCAAAATTTAATTCAACGTGGTTTCTTACCTCGACAATGGATAAAAGGTCAATCTCAACATTTTGAAAAATTATGGAATAACTCCGGTCGTCCTCCCAATTCAAAGTATGGACTCGGATTCGGCACAGTAGGATCAGTTGACGATACTGAATTTTGCTTAGTTGTCACTTGCAAGTCCAATGAAAACTGCATGGAAACTATAGACGAACTCGAAGATTTACAAATCGGAGATGCTCCACCAGAATTCAAAGAAGAAATCAAATCTACAATAGATGAGTTAACGGAAGTTAACTTAGGTACTAGCGAAGAGCCTAGACCTACCTTTGTTAGCTCCTTACTCAATAAAGAAGACTCCGAAGAAATAATCATATTATTAATGGAATTTAAAGACTGTTTTACTTGGAATTATGACGAGATGCCGGGATTAGCTCCGGAGGTTGCGGTTCATAAGCTAGGAGTGGATCCTACTTCGTCCCGGCCGTACAAGGTCCCGGAAGAATGCGTCTAGAAATCGAACAACAAGTCATAGCCGAAGTTAAAAAACTAATAGACGCTAAATTTGTCCGTGAAGAACAATACCCGACTTGGTTAGCCAATGTGGTGCCGATCGAAAGAAGAATGGTCGGATCGAATCTGTGTGGACTTCGGAGATTTAAACAAGGCATGTCCAAAGGATGAATTCCCTCTACCGATCCCGGAATTAATGATCGACATTGCTTCGACACATGAGATATTCTCATTCATGGATGGATCTTCGGGATACAACCGGATAAAAATGGCTCCGGATGATGAAAAGCTTACAGCATTCGAACGCCGATCGGAGTATTTTGCTACACAAGTGATGCCATTCGGATCGAAGAACGCAGGAGCAACCTACCGGAGAGCAATGACAAGAATTTTTGATGATCTCATCCACAATCAAGTCGAATGCTACGTAGACGATGTGGTCATCAAAAGCAAAGTAAAGGAAAACCACTCGTATGATTTGAGAATTATTTTCGAACGATTAAGACAATTTAACCTTAAGATGAATCCCTTAAAATGCGCCTTCGGCGTCACCTCCGGAAATTCTTAGGATTCGTTGTCCGACATCGTGGAATTGAAATCGACCGGAAAAGATTAAAGCTATCTTAGAAATGCCGCCTCCCAAAACCTTAAAACAATTACGATCTTTTCAAGGGAAGCCGGCATATCTTCGACGCTTTATCTCAAACTTGTCGAGTAGGTGTCGGCCTTTCTCGGCACTAGTTAAAAAGGACGCCAAATTTATTTGGGAAGAGAAATGCCGAAGGCCTTCGAGGACATTAGACAATATTTAATGACACCTCCCGTCTTAGCAGCCCCTAGTCTTAGGTAGACCGCCGATACTTTACACCGCGGCTTTAGACGACTCTCTCGGAGCCTCGTTAGCCTGTGTCAATGATGAGGGTAAAGAAAATGCTCTTTACTACTTAAGCCGTCGTTTACTTCCGACGGAAGTAAGGTATCCCGCAATTGAAAAGCATTGTTTGGCCCCGATCTTCGCCGCTCAAAGCTCGTGCACTACATGCTTTCTCATAAGGTCAACCTCGATTTAGAAGTTTAATCCATTGCAATACTTGATGACTCGTCCGACACTTTCCGGCGGACTTGCCGGATGGTCAATGATATTATCGCAATTCGATATAACTTTCGTGCCTCTTCGTGCCGTAAAGGGACAAGTCTTAGCGGACTTCCTCGCAAAGACACCCTTTGCCGGCCGAATCTCCTCTCAACGACGATTTGCCGGATGAACAAATAATGAATCTAGAAGACCTTGATGATCGACGTTGGGAACTATATTTCGACGGAGCATCTTCGAGCACACAAAGACGAAGAATCGCAAGTGATAAGTGCTCGGTAAGGCAGGAATCGGGCTAATCTTTATAACACCGGAGCGGGGGATGTTAAGATACTCCTACCACTGGACGAACCGTGTACAAACAACGAAGCGTAATACGAAGCCCTCATAACGGGACTGGAATTAACTATTCAAATGGGGATAACAGACATCAACATCTACGGGGATTCACAGTTAATCATTCAACAGATCGCCGGACAGTACAGAATTTTAAAGCCAAGACTCGAGCAATACTTCCAGTATGTCATACAGTTGTTGGAACAGATTCCAAATGTGACAATCTACAAAATTCCTAGAAAAGAAAATGCTTTAGCAGATGCTTTAGCCCGTCTCGCAAAAGAATTTGCCTGTTGCAAGATGAGTCGATGGAAGTGTCGGTTCACTGGACGTCGAGTCCTATCACAGCTCGACATAGACACAATACACAAATCGAAAAAGGAAAAGAATCAATTGCAGCAGTGATGTAAAACACGGAAGATCGGCGACGGCCATTGATGAACTACCCGCAAACAGAAAGCTACCGGACGATAGGTCGCTAGCCCATTAGATCAAGAAAAGAACTCGTCTTATGCATTAATAAATAACACATTGTACGAAGGTCTTTCGATCAAATGTGGCTAAGATGCCTAAGCGGGTCCGAGGCCCGTGAAATTGTTAAGGAGGTGCATTCGAGACTCCGTGGCGCTCACCGATCGGGTCCGAAGATGAAAATGAAAATTAAAAGACTAGGGTACTACCGGCCCTCGATGATGACCGACCGCATGAAAATCGCCAAGAGCCGTCATCAATGCCAAGTGCACGGAGTGGTTCTACACCAACCTCCAAATGTGCTACATTCGACAATCGCGTCGCGGCCATTCGAATGTCGGGGCACGTATATAGTGGGTCCGATAGAACCACCATCTTCGAAAGGACATCGTTTCATTCTTGCGGCTACAGATTACTTTTCCAAGTGAGCAGAGGCAGTTCCACTTAGAGAAGTGAAAGCACACCACGTGCTACAGTTTTTCAAGAACCAAGTTATCTACCATTTCGGAGTGCCGCGCAGATCATCTCGTATAATGGATCGCATTCGAAGCACACAAATCAACAATTTTGTCGGAGACACGAAATCGATCGGCGATACTCAACAATTTACTACCCAAGAGCAAACGGCCTCGCCGAGGCTTTTAATAAAACTCTCGTTCAAATCTTGAAGAAAACTTTGGACGATAATAAGAGAAATTGGCACGAGAAGTTGTTAGAAGCCTTATAGGCCTACCGGATAACCTTCGTAACTCCTACTCAAGCTACACCTTACGCTCCGGTGTATGGGTCCGAGGCGATGTTACCTTTAGAGGTTCGACCTTCCTTCACTCGTAATTGCGAGCTGCAAACAAGATCACGACGAAGAAAACACCAAATTACGACTCGAAGAATTAGAAAGCTTGGAAGGGAAAAGACTTAGCCGCAACATGAATTTAGAACTATACCAAGCTAAGATGGTTCAAGCCCATGACAAACCGGTCCGCCCAAGAACCTTCAAAGTTGGTGACTTAGTTCTCGTTCTCAAGAGACCTATTCTTGCACACCGCAAGATAGGAGGAAAATTTGAACCCACTCGGGAAGGACCGTTTGTGGTCGAAGCGAGATACTCGGGAGGTTCCTACCAGCTAGTGAATTGCCGTGGAGAACGACATATGCTTCCGATCAACGGACGATACTTGAAAAAGTATTACGCTACCTGATGTTTCGAAGGAATGAATTTTTCATCCCTAGAAACACGGGTGAATTAGTTACTTATGACTGGGTCCGAACCCAAAAATAATAAAATGTGCTAAATAAAATCATGATAATAAAGTTTTCCTTATTTCTTTTCCAAATCAAGATCTTTTTCCTAATCTTATCCCATTTCATTCCTGTTAAATACAAAAAAAAAAAGAGAAATAAATAAAAAATGTGTTCTTTAATAAACATTTTCTTAATGTTCTTGTTCTTAGTACAGCCCCTGATCCTTTTCCTTGTCTTTTCGTAGGGAAATGTCGAACGGGCGGTTGGTCCTGAACTTTAGAAATGGCGTAAGCCTTGCACTCGATGAAAAGAGGGTGAAAGATGGAGCGATAATCGAGATTGACTCGGATTTCGCACCAGCGAGCCTACAAGTACGAGGAAAGTGACCGGGTCCCGGCTGACCGAGAAGAACTGCCCGTGCGGACAGTGATGAAAGTGGGTGGCCCAAGCCACCAATCCAACAACAAGAAAAGAAAGGCAAACATCGAAGAAGACAAGAAAATGAAATCCGTAGTCGCTACAAGCAGAGGGCGAGCTTGTCGGCCGCCGCGCCCACGAGAGATTCAAGAAGTTCGAAGAGCTACTCTCACGAGCAACGCAACGAAGAAATAAGAATCACCGTATCCGTAAGATGTTAACAAAACTAGCCGCGGACCGGCGCGATGAGACAGATTGCTAATGCCGGCACATACACTTCAAGGACACCGGTTCACCAGGAACCCGAAGAAAGGAGGCCAGCTCCTAGGATAACGAAAGGACCGTGGAAATCTTCGGAAGATCGAAGAAAGAAGGCTACCACGCCACCGGATAGAACCACCAGCTAATGCATGCCCTTATTGCGAAGCAACCCCGGGGATGTCCCGACAGGCATCATCCCCGAGGAGCCGAGGTATGCAGGGAGAACGTGAAGGGATTGAACCATATATCCCACAATATGTCACCGAGGCCTCGCCATCGCAGCATCATTCCGGAATACGAGCTGGAGAGAATGCAGAATGTTGAAAAGAAAACCTTTGAATACTTCGAGAGAATTAAAGGTAGAATAATCAATATACTAGAGGGCCTCGAGCTGCATACAGATGTATTCTCAGAGTATGAACAACAGCAAATCGTGAATTGCATCCGGGATTTGAAGAGAATGGGCCGAGCAGGCCGCCTAAGGGAAAATACCTACTCAGAACCCCGGAGATGGAAGCCAGGGAAGGGAAGAATCACAATACAATGCGGATGTCGCTACAACTTTCGTCGAAGACAGGAAGGGAAACCCACCGGGAATACTCCGTCATGGGCAAGTGGATCCGATGCCATTAGTCGTCAAGAGAATGGTAAAGAGATTGATAACATGGAGGGTACGCCAGCAGATTGCATACCCAATAGCTCGCATTATCAACATCTACAAACAGGTGACCGCATACCCCCACATATGCATCACCACGACTTTGTCGGACCCTTCGCATGGTCTCTTTCCCGAACGAGTGTAACATCATGTTCGGATCCGACCTCCGGATAGCGAGCCCGGGTGAGTTCCGAGGGCCGGTGAAGATACCTTTACCGGTAGGTTCCGTCATGATACCGAAAGGCAACGGAGCGGATATCGCTAAGCATTGCATACCGGAGTACCAAGTGAAGCGGATCTCGCTTACTTTCGGGAGAATGGACGACAGGAAGACACCTTACCATTTCCACCGGACCTCGAGCTAGAGAGCCTCCGGCTTTACGAGCTGTGAGTTACATGGAAAGTATCACACCTCCAATGTACATCCATACGACATCCTTGCCAAGGATGGCTTGGAAGGTGATGTTATTGACCATGTACCCCACTATTCAGACATGGATTTTTGACAGATGCTTCTTTTGATGGATCGACAAAGATCATACATAGTCCGTTTTGAGTCTACATGGATTGTATGAAATATATTCCAGATCGAGTTGTATGATGTATCTTCAACATGATTGGAATGAAAGTGACCATGTCACATTTTTGGCATTCACCTCTTTTGTGCAAATTGACTGGGAAACACCATTAAAGTTAAATGAACTTCGAACAAAGAACAGAAAAGAAAAAAAAAAGAATAAAAGAAAACTTTCCTTAAAAATCTTAAAAAATGACGAACACCAAATTCACATGAACATTAAATAAACAATAAAGTAAAATTTGAATCATTAGAAGATAAACAAAATCAACATAAGTGTTAAATCAAATCTCAAATCAAATTCTCAATCAAATTTCAAATCCAATCTCGATCAAATTTCAAATTTGATCTTCCAAATTTCAAATCAAATCTTAAGTCAAATCTCAACCGAGTTCAAACTCATCCTTCCAAATTTCGAATTCAATCTTTCCAGATCTCAAATCTCAATCAAATTCAAACTTTTGGGTCGAGGATTTTACATCCAAGACTGCATTGCTTTAGGATCCTTTCCCTATCGCAATGAAGTACATCGAATTCAAACTTTTGGGTCGAGGATTTTACATCCAAGACTGCACTGCTTTAGGATTCTTCCCTAATACATCGAATTCAAACTTTCGGGTCGAGGATTTTACATCCAAGACTGCACTGCTTTAGGATTCTTCCCTATTGCACTGAAATACATCAAATTCAAACTTTTGGGTCGAGGATTTTACATCCAAGACTGCATTGCTTTAGGATCATTTCCCTATCGCAATGAAATACATCAAATTCAAACTTTTGGGTCGAGGATTTTACATCCAAGACTGCATTTCTTTAGGATCATTTCCCTATCGCAATGAAATACATCAAAATCAAACTTTTGGGTCGAGGATTTTACATCCAAGACTGCACTCGCTTTAGGATTCTTTCTCTATCGTACCTTGAAATACATCAAAATCAAATTTTTGGGTCGAGGATTTTACATCCAAGACCGCACCGCTTTAGGATTCTTTTTCTATTGCACCGAAATACATCAAATTCAAACTTTTGGATCGAGGATTTTACATCCAAGACCGCACCGCTTTAGGATTCTTTCCCTATTGCACTTCGAAATACATCAAATTCAAACTTTTGGATCGAGGATTTTACATCCAAGACCGCACTACTTTAGGATTCTTCCCTATTGCACCGAAATACATCAAATTCAAACTTTTGGGTCGAGGGTTTTACATCCAAGACCGCATCTGCTTTAGGATTCTTTCCCTACAGACAATGAAATACATCAAAATCAAACTCTTGAGGTTAAGGATTTTATATCCAATACCGCATTGCTCCGAGATCTCTCCTCATTGCAATGATTCAATCTGATCAATTCAATTTTCTTTCGAGGTTGAAGATGTTACATCTAAAACCTCAGAATTCCAATTTTCATTTCAAATCAAATCCTTCAAATTAATTTTGACAAAACTTCAATCTAAATTGAAATTCCAAATTGAAATCTAAGCTCACACATCAAAACTTAAATTGAAACAAAATGAAATCTAAATTGAAATTCCCCCAGGTCATGTGATTTGGAATTCACCTCCTTTTCCTTTCCCCAGCGAGAGTTCAGGAATCTCCGGTTTCAGAGATATACTTGCTACTCCCCAGCGGAAACTCTTCTACTTCGTCCTAAGTTCGTCACTTGGACATCTGTGTTGGTTGTGTTGATCTCTTCGGTCAACACCAATACGCGCGGTGTGCTCCGTCAGCTCACCACACCTATTGGGGGTCCATTTGTTGACCTCATTTTTGATGAGGTCTTCCCTTCTTCTCTTCGATTACTTAGGATCTAGCCTTAGGCTTTTCCTTCGACTATCTTAGAGGACTAGAATCGGGATCCACCACCTTTTAGAAATTCAAACCACTTCTTAACTCCCCGTAAACTCCACAAACTTGACTATAGACCCCTAATCACCTAGAGGGTTGAAATCAAATGTGGAAGTTTAAAGGATGAGTTCCTATAGGACTCTTTGGCCTTAGGACTGCCTTGGGTGGCCTGGTCTGGTGAGGGGCTGACTTACACACACACTACACTTGTACACTACACTTTCACACACTTCCTAAAACTACACCCATACCTAACTTGACCTCCTGACTCATGTAGGTGATTCACATGGATGGTCCTTAACCCCTAAGCCCTCGGGCGAGAGGGTTAGGAACAACATAGTGAATGCCTCAAATGAGTCCCTTCATGGCTCATATGGGCTTGATATGGCTTCATGGCTCAACCAAAATGACTTCTTTCCACTTACATCCACCCGATCTTCAATTTTCCAAATTTTCAATTTTTGACCCCGGGACCCTACACACCGCTAGCCCTACCCAAACCCTTGAAATTACCCAAATTTCTCAAAAATTTCCAAATTACCCAAAATTCTCCAAAATCATTCCCAAACATTTCCACATCACTTAAATTGATCATCCATACCCAAAAATACCAAAAATTCCAAGAAAACCTCCCAATACCCTCCAAATACCCAAAATACCCCTCTTGACCCAAAAATCCAAAAATTCAGAAAATTCCCAGAAAATTCCAGAAAATCCCTAATATTCCCAATTTAATTTTGTCCAACTACACCATGGGCCTATTTTGTCAATTTACCCTACTTTTGTCAAAACCCCCAATTTGACCCATTTTAACCCAAAGTGAACCCAATGTCAAACCAAACCTACCCAATTGACCCAAATTCTGGTCCAATTCAGTTCTAAACTTCAATTCAACATTCCCAACACCAATCTAGACCAAATCCAAGTCCAATTTGATTGACATTTGGATCCAATTTCACTTTTGGCCTTAAAGCCCAATTTGGACCCATGACCCAAACCTAACCCAAACTCACCCAATTCAACTCCAATTAACCCCAAACCTTTTCTAAATCTTCCTTAATATTCCCAAAAATAAAACACTAACATGATTTGCCCAAAATTTAGACCCAAACCCCACTAAAATTCAACCCAAAGCTAAAAGGCCCATTTTTGACCTAAACCCAAACCTAAACCAAATGAGCCCAAACCCCAAAATCAAAGCCCAACCAAAGCCAAAACCTCTTTGAAGCACTCCCATAAATATTTCTCAACATTAATTTTACATCAATTTCAACCCTAGCCCAACATTGGCCCAAGTTAGCCCAATTTGACCTACATAGGCCCACTTACCAAATAAACCCAAATTCAAACCAATTCAACTCCAAATCACACCTAATTGACTCCAAGCCCTTCATAGGACATCCCTAAACCAATTATGACATTTATTTGACAAAGTTCTTCACAAAATCTTTACCTAAATGCCCATCCTAAAATCAAAAAGCCCATTTCCCTTAAACTTTCCTAAGAGCCCACTTCCTTCAAATTCAAAAGCCCAAAATCTACCCTAAAGCCCACATGACATCTCCATTTGCCATCCACTTAATTAAAGCCATTACCTAAGTCCTAAATTCACCATCAAATTATTCCAAATCAAGTTTCATACAAATTTCCATCAAATTACCAAAAATTCCTAAAATCCATTTTCATGAAATTGACCAAACCATTTTCCCAAGCCAAAGGTGAGCCATGCAAGCCATGGACAAGCCACATGAAGCCATGGAAGGCTTGACATGTGATCAAGCCATTAATGGCAAAAGGAGGGGCTCCTTTCCTAATCCTCCTTAAACCCATTTTTACCTTAAGCATGTCACACACTAAACCATGCTTAGCCACCTCATCATGGATGGAGACCACACCATTCTCTCTTGGCTGACCCAAGTGATCTTTTTCAGCCCAAGACCAGGCCTTGGATGGGGAACCTAGCCCAAAACCATGGGTTGACTCATTTGAACCCAAAATGGTCTTCCCCCCATTCCATTTCAATCCAAGCTCTTTACACATGGCAATTGCCAATTGTTTGCACCAAGTCCCGCCCCCGACCCACCCGACCTCGAGGGTGACCCATGCCCGGCCGGCCGACCACTGAGCCGCCGGAAAACACCATGGCCGAGAGCTCACATGTGAGCCCAACTTGGAATTCTCACCTGCCGAGCCGCCCCATCCCCGAGTGGCCATTGGAGCAGTTCTTCTCTTGCCAAGAAGCAGCTCGATCCCAAGCCCTAACTCTCCCCGGGAGGCCCTCCACCCTCTCCTATTTAAACACCACCCCTCTCGGCCATGAGAGGTGCTGAAAACAAACCTTAAGGAAACTCTGCCAAAATTGTTCCAGACTCCTCCCCATACACAGAGCACTTGATCCCAAGTGAGATCCCCCTACCATTTCTTCTCTGTGAGCTCAATTTCAGAGTTAAAATTCCACCCAAAACCAGGACACTTCTCCACAGTGAGCCAATCCCCAAATTGATTGGTTCTACACCTTCACTGCACTGAGGGAAGGTGTCCACCAGACAGAAAGCCCCATCTCCGGAGCCACCCGGCTTGCTCCGACCTCCAAGCTTTGTGGATCGGGATTGGTCGAAATCACATCTGAGACAATTCCCGTGACCAGGAGACTTCATCCGGAGCTTGCTGGGATCCAATCGAAGGTGCAACAACTCTCAGATCGAAGCCACACTTCTCTGAGCAAAGGTATGAACTAATTCTTCATCCCGAGCTTCTGGAGATTCTCCATTTCAAATGCTTTAATTTCAATGCATGATAACCGTATAGATGTGTTCCTCTCTTCAAGACGAATCCATAGAGCATAAGAACATGAAAATCCATTGAGTATCGAGTGAGATCTTAGGGATTTAGTGTGGACGGCTCTCGGGTGAGGACACTCGGGGACGATGAACGGATGTCGTCCATTCAATACACGCGCGGACGGACGGCTCAGATGGCGTCGGACCAGGAGAATGTACAAGAACCGCGGGGCCCAGAGCGCTGAGTCAGATGGCGGCGTCGAATGGGAGCGCGACGCGTGTGCGTTCGGAGATGCCGAGGATGAGTTGGCGCCGCGTGGATAAATAGAAAATTAGGGGTATTTTCTATTTATTTAATTCCCTAAACTTCAAAAATTCATAACTTTGTGTAGAAAAATCAGAAAAATAAAATAAAAATACCCTCATTCTCGATGAACAGAGGAGAATAATGTGGAAAAGAAATCATTTAATTTCATCAAGTATTTTATTTTTTATAATTTATTTACTCTCTGCATACTTTTAATTCTCCATGCATGTATACAATTTACCATGGCATGAGACCATAGGGCTTTTGAAGCCTCTGAATTTGGGAACATTCCCTGAATTTTCCAAAGTCAGAGGCCATCCCTATGAAGAGTTATTGATTTTTCAAGTTCATGTTACTGTTTTGAGTATTTTAATTCCAATAAATAGCATGTTGTGAAATAAATTCTAGAAAAATTTGATGATGTTCCTTATGACCAAAGAACCCTAAGAAAAATAGGTTTTAAATTAGTTCATTTAAAACAACCCTAATTGGCTTAAACACTCAAAATAGGTCTCTAATTAATTAGAGTTAACCATACATCAAATTGACTTGAAATCAATTCTCTGCTGATCTTTAGGATCAGAGGAACCCACCATAAAAATTTGAGGTCAATTGGACTTGGTTAGCCCCACTAATTGGGTTGATTAAGCCACTTAGTCATTTCAAACTTTAAAAATTCATAACTTTTAAAATACTTTTTAAAAATTCACCAAATTTGTTTTGGAGCCTCTCTGATATCAGGGGAATTTAAGAAAATTAAAATTTCAATTTTCTAAAAAAGTTGATTTTTAATATTATTTTAATATTTTTAATAATTAAAAAATAATAAAATCACAAAAATAATAAAATTCACCAAAATGTCAAATTTTGAATTTTAATCACTTAGGAACAAACCCCATATTTTTCTTAGGTCCATTTAGTGAGATATTAAATTTTAAAGCTTTAAGGCAATTTTAAAATTAAAAAAAATATATTTTCTAGCTTTTTCATTAAAATAATTATAATAAATCATAGAAAAATCAGAAAATTGCAAAATTTGCTTCTCTGATTTCCTTGATATCAGAGAGATTTTTGAAAAATATAAAATTCATTTTTCAACATTTATTTATTTTTAAATTAATTAACACTCCAAAACTTAAAATAATTATAATAAAAATAATATAATTCAAAAAATCACCAAAATTAGTCCAAGTGGTCCTCTGGTCATTAGGAATGTCCCCTAATTTTCTTAAGGACAGAAACTTTCCCTTGGTCATGTTATTAAATTTTCCTTGGAAATCTCTATTTTCTACCAAAAATAATTATATAAATAAATTAAATACAGAAAAATCACATTTTCTCCTCTCATGTCTTTATTGACATATGAGTGAAGTCATATAAAAATTTCAAGTTCATTTGAGTTCAATTTAGTGAGTTATGAAATTATTAAGCTTAAAGGGTAAAGTGGTAATTAAAATTTTAACCCTTAATTAAAACTTTAGGTTTAATAAAAAATTAACAAGTAAAATATTTGATCCTAATCTAATTTGGATGATTGAAATTTAAATAATTAAAGGGTAGAAACCCATTAAGCAATTTAAAATGATTAAACTTTAATTAAATAATTGATTAAAGTTGGAAGAATAATAAAATTGGAATTATTAAAATAGGGATATTATTAGGAGGAGATTTATTCTTTAATTTAAAAATCCCTAAATTAATTATCTCATTAATATTCAATTCTTAATTAAAATGATAACTCAAATTCAAAACATTAAAACACTTAATCATTAAACAAAAATTAAATCATTAAACTCTTTTAAAAAAATTTCAATTAAATTAAAAATAGAATTAAACTAAAAATTAAATTAAATTAATAAAATTAAAATAAATTAAATTAAATTAAATTAAATTAAATAAAATAAAATTAAAAATAAATTAAATTAAATTAAATTAAATTAAATTAAATTAAATTAAATTAAATTAAATTAAATTAAATCAAATCAAATTAATTTAATTTAACATCAAATCAAACTAAATTGAATTAAATTGAATTAAAGATTAAATTAAATTAAATTAAATTAAGTTGAATTAAATATAACATCACCAAAGACATAAAGAATTCAAAATAAATCTAAAATAACTTGAACACTATTCCAAATTTAAACCCATTAATTGAAATTAAACTAAATCACAAATCATTTGAATACCAATTTACCCTCGAAAGCTTTGGTTATTATAACTCCTAAACAGAACATTAAATGAAATGTTACCTCACCTACAGGATATTCAAATGTCCTAGTTCACTGAGCAAGATAACAAAACTTGAGATTCTTGGAC
Organism: Papilionanthe hookeriana x Papilionanthe teres; assembly: GCA_022702705.1. Classification (NCBI taxonomy): domain Eukaryota; kingdom Viridiplantae; phylum Streptophyta; class Magnoliopsida; order Asparagales; family Orchidaceae; genus Papilionanthe; species Papilionanthe hookeriana x Papilionanthe teres. The sequence continues at coordinate 79,814,217 of CM040428.1, read as the reverse complement.
GATTAATTCATTTGTATAATTAAACCCATTTGGACTTAAAACAATCCTAGAAATATTGAAAAGATGTTTAAGATTATTCTTAAGCACTTCCTCAATATGATAGGACATTTATAAGAACAATTGGACTTAATTGTTCTTTGATGAAGAAAATCGTCCTTAAACCAAAACACAAAGAACTCTAGACGTTATAGGAGATGACTAGCTATAAGATTAGGAATTTGGTAGAAAACCATAACCCTTCCCTTAGCTTTATCTAGGAACTTGCTTAAATATTCTAATTGTGTTTTAAGTGCAGCTTGGGATGACGGGAAGACCCTCCAGGTACGCTTTTATTTTATTGCAATTTACTTTCTTGCAATTTACATTATTGCAATTTCATTAATCACATCGCACTTACTTTTCTTGCATGATAAACAACTGTTGCATGAAAACCCACACCTTTAGGATAGTCCCTAAAACTGAAACCAAAACTAAATTAAAAGCCATTGCAAGATAAAATTCACCGCCACAACATTTCAAAATATAAAACAACTCAAAATTTAATCACAAACAGAACACAAAACTACAATTACAATTAAATTAAAACGTCTTGTTGGATGAGCGGGAATACCTCGGATGATGTAACCTACGTGTTGCTAACGGGATTTCCCACGGTCTAAATGAAAGTGTGGAACTCATTCGAGTTGAGTTTAGCAAATTCATCCGGACTAAGTGAATCCGATAAAAATAATGATGCCGAAGGATGGAACTCGTGGGATCTTAACCTAGGTGTCGTTATAATCAACTTTAAGATTTGTTTTAATTAAAACACAAAAACACTTGGAAATTAAGACTTCTCTAAACCAAAACACTTTTCTCATCCCCTGATTTATGATTTCTAAAACTAAAACTCTACAACAACAAGGAGCTCGGAACATGGTGGGCAGCACGGCCATCTTCATCAAGAAAACTCCGAGTCTACTTCAAGAAAGCTGTCCTAGAATTAAATAACAAAGCCATAGGACTTCGAGGTAGTTTGCACTAGTGCAACATAAATCCTCAACTCTTCGTTAGGCAGTTGCATTGCAAATTAAGCCCTAACCGGTCTTAGGATTCCGAGGTAGTCGTCCGGTACGACAATAAACCCTCACATCTTCGAGGCTATTTGTTTGATTTTATCATACAAATATAAGCCCTAATTAATTAAAATTGGCAAGATCAAAACATTTAAATAAGTATTAGGACTTTCCTAAATCCAAGCCAAACAATAGGATAGTCGGGAAATTACCGAAGTTCGCTTCGAATCTGTGATTTCTCCTAATTTTCTCCCTTTGGATTCCCAAAACAAAAATGTTCCAAACTTGATCCATTCCCTATTGAAATTCCAAACTTCAATCCTTTGAGAACTTAAACCTTGAAATTCTTGAAGAGCAGAATTATTGATTATTATCGAGAGTTTTCTTAGGCGATTCTCGTCACTTAAGATGTAATTAACTATAGTGGGCTTGCCCTTATAGGGAATTTTAAAGAACCTGAGTAATATAAACCCTGTTTAATGCTTTCATATTAAGCGTGGGAATTTGTCGGCTTATAAAATTGGTTCGCAGACCAAACGGATGTCACAAATCTTCTAGTTTATTTAATCGACCCCCACCATCGAGCGGTGTGTCTATCCTTAGGGATAGATAGACGGTTTGTGGTGCAAGTGTTTGTTTATATAAACTATTCTGGGATGTGAGATCGGTTTGATTTCATATCTTAAAATTTTCAAATTTAAAATGATTTTCAAAATCAAATACTACTTTCTAAATTATATATATATTTAAATTAAATTTTAAATTTAAATACGCCGACAATTTCTGTAGGCGACCCCTCTTCAAAACACAACACACAACCTAAAAATATGCCGAACGAGATTCGAGGTAGATCGTCCGATACGACATAAACCCTCACATCTTCGAGAGCTATTTGTATGATTCTATCATATAAATATAAGCCCTAATTAATTAAAATTGACAAAATCAAAACATTAAATAGACATTAGGACTTTCCTAAATTCAAGCCAAACAATAGGATAGTCGGGAAATTACCGAAGTTCACTTCGAATCCGTAATTTCTCCTACCTTTCTTCCTTTGAATTCTCAAAACAAAATGTTCCAAACTTGATCCATTCCCTATTGAAATTCCAAAATTCAATCCTTTGAAAACTTAAACTTTGAAATTCATGAGAGCAGAATTATTGATTATTATCGAGAGTTTTCTTAGGTGATTCTCGTCACTTAACATGTAATGAACTACAGGGGCTTGCCCTTATAGGGAATTTTAAAGAACCCGAGTAATATAAACCCCGTTTAATGCTTTCATATTAAGCGGGGAATTTGTCGGCTTATAAAATTGGTTCGCGTGACCAAACGGATGTCACAAATCTTCTAGTTTATTTAATCGAGCCCCACCATTAAGCGATGTGTCTATCCTTAGGGATAGGTACACGGTTTGTGGTGCGGTGTTCGTTTATATAAACTATTTGGGATGTGAGATCGGTTTGATTTCATATCTTAAAATCTTTAAATTTAAAATTATTTTCAAAAAAGTCAAATACTACTTTTCAAATTATTTATTTAAATTAGATTAAAAATTCGCCGCATAATTTCTGTAGGCGACCCCTTTTCAAAACACACAACCCGAAAATATGCCGACATAAATCCATCTCATTCCTATAAATTATCTATTTCATTACATAAGAATAGTAGTTTTTAATATCTCAAAATTCTCCAAACCAACTCATCCAAAAAGGGTTATATTTAGAATTGTTATTTGCATTTAGATATAGTTACTATCTTTACGTTTAACACTTGCATTTAGTAATAGTTTCTAGATAAAACACAATTTCAATCGACGTTCCAAACTAAGGACTATTAGTAGTAGACTAGAATTTGATTAAAGACTTCATACTTCACTTCCTTGAGGGATCGATACTAGGGTTTTTAAAGAAAACTCTATATTACTTGAAACGATACGTATGCTTACATAGTACCCCTAGTGTGTAAAATATTTTCTAATTTTTATATCATTTAAGATTTCGCACACTAGCTGCTATTTATAAATCGGGTCAAGTTTTTGGCCATCTTTAGGAAGTTAATTTACTGCGTAATTGTGAGTCGGGTCAGGTACAATAAATGGTGATTGAAGCAAAAAAGAAGCAAAAACGGTGCAATTTGGAGCAAAAACGAGCAAGAAATGAAATTCTGTCCTAACAGCTTTCGATAAGTCTTTTGATGCTTAATCTCTTTTACACTTTTTTCATATTTTTGAATGAGATTATTATTTAAAGAAATGTTGTTTTTATGCTTATTTTTTAGGGCTATCTGTTACGAATACAACGCAACTGAAACGGGGCGAATCGGAGCTAAAACAGAGCCAAACGAAGCAAAAAAGTGGATCTACGCAGCAGTCTGCACGCCGACGGCGGCCTAGATCTCGCTGACGGTGAGATTTTCCTGAGAAGGCCGAAAAGTGACCATAAAGCTCACCGACTGTGGCCTCGAACCCGCCTACAGCGTCCGGGAAGGTTCTAGACCAACTTTTGGCAGTTTGGGGCCAAAATTCGACGTATTTGGACGCTTTTTCGAAGAGGTGCTTTAGAGAACTCTTAGGAATTCATCCATACTCTTTAAAAATGGTGAATTTAGGTTAGAAAAGAGGAGAGAAAAAGTAGAGAAAAAGAGAAAAAGGAGAAGAATGTTAAGAAAATCTTGGAGAATGTTTAGGATTCTTAGATTAAGAGTATAAATGTAGATTTCTACCATTTTGGAGAGATTGGAGAGGAGATTTTGAGAGAATTTGTAAGGGATTTTGTTAGCATTGCATGGATCTCTGGGAGTCTTTGTGGGAGAGATCTTCGTCTTTCTTTCAAGGGGAAAAAGCTAAGTATTGTTCTTCATTATCTTATAATTTTGTAAACTATTACCTAGTGGATTTGCTATGGTTAAATGAAGTTTCTGTTGTGTTTTCTTGGTACTTTGTGACGCATCTCACTTTCTCTTTCTTCTTCATTTGAAATAGTTGCATGAGAGGATTATGCCATTCTTTTCCTTTTACTTTTCTTTTGTAATGAGTAGAAATTATGTTTAGGATTTTGGGATGTATGCTAAAAGATGTTTTAATTATAAATGTGATAGTTTTTACTTGCACTTCATTTACATTACAATAAGGCCCATTGTATTATTAAAATTCGTTGTAATTGCATTGTCCCGAAAGGGCATATGTAATTCTCAACAAAATGGAACCACATTCAAATTCCATGGATGATGAAGTTCATGGGGATTGAATGCAAATAAATAGGGAAATATAATTATCGGGAGTAGAATTGGAGATTTTAAAGTGACAGGCTAAAATCCTCAATTTGGTCCTATCGTTTGGGTGCTAAAGTGTAGATATTTAGCCCTTAGGTGAGGGGAACGTGACAGCTCCGAAGTGAGAGCCGGTATCATCCCCGCCTAGCCACATATTTAGTAACCAAGCATAGGATTAGTCAATGTTCTTTATGCCTGGACCAAAGGGTAAAGAATAGGATTGCTCCTATTTGGCACTTACAATATTAAATGCATCTCATTCCTATACATTATTCATTTCATTGCATAAGAATAGTAGTTTTTAATATTTCAAAATTCTCCAAATCAATTCATCCAAAAAGGGTTATCTTTAGAATTATTATTTGCATTTAGTTATAGTTACTATTACATTTAACACTTGCATTAGGAGTAGTTGCTAGATAAAACACAATTTTAATCGACATTCCAAACTAAGAACTATTAGTAGTAGACTAGAATTTGACTAAAGACATCTTATTTCACTTCCTCGTGGGATCGATACTGGGTTTTTTAAGGAAAACTTTATATTACTTGAAGCGATATGTATACTGGCGTAGTACCCCTAGTGTGCAAAATATTTTCTAATTTTTATATCATTTAAGATTTTTTACACTAGCTGCTATTTATAAATCTGGTCAACTTTTTTGCCATCTTTTGGAAGTTAATTTACTGTGTAATTGCGGGTCGGGTCACTTCTCCATAATCGCATTTCTAATATGACTTCCCTCATCAGTTATGATTACTCTTGGTATTCCAAATCTGCAAAACATATTCTTATTTAAAAACTTTACAACACTTTGAGCATCACATCAAGGTAAAGCAACAACTTCTATCAATTTAGATACATAGTCTAATACTATCAAAATGTATGTATTTCCGAAAAATGGTATAAATGGTCCCATGAAATCAAATCCCCAAATGTCAAATATTTCAATTTCCAACATATAATTGAAGGGCATCTCATTTCTTCTAGATATATTGCCTACACATTGATTTTGATCACAATTTTTAATATAAATATTAACATCCTTAAAAATTATAGGCCAATAAAATCCAGATTGTAAAATTTTATATGCAGTTTTATTAACTCCAAAATGTCCCCCATAATTAGAATTATGACATTTTTGAATAATTTCATAAGTTTCTTCTAAACAAGCACACATCTTAAATAATCAAAACATTTCCTTGTTTATATAACAACAGATCATCCCAAAAATAAGTCTTAGCTTCATATAGAAATTTCATCTTCTCATGGTATGTCAAACCATAAGGTAAAATATCACTGACAATAAATTTTACAATGTCGGCATACCACAGAACACACCACTCATTAGCAGTGAACAATTTTTTATCAGGAAAATGCTTATTAATTTCGTCAGCATCACAGAGAGATTTTTCAGTTTCAAGCCTGGACAGATGATCAACAATTTGATTATCAGCACCCTTCCTATCTAATATCTCGATATCAAATTCTTGCAAAAGAAGAATCCATCTAATTAATCTTGGTTTTGCATCCTTCTTCTTCATTAAATACTTAATATCAAAATGATCAGTATGCACAACACATTTTGTTCTAATTAAATATGATCTGAATTTATCAAAGGCAAATACTATAGCTAATGAATCTTTGTCAATAGTGGTATAATTAATTTGACTTTCATTAAGAGTTTTACTAGCATAGTAAATCACTTTGAAAATCTTATCATTTTTCTGACCTAAAATAGCTCCAATAGCATAATCACTAGCATCACACATTAATTTAAAAGGTTTTTAGCAGTTAGGTGAAACTATAACAGGTGTGATGATAAATTTTTCTTTTAAATTTTCAAAAGCTTTTAAGTAATAATCAATAATATTAAAAATCACATCTTTTTCCAGTAAACAGCATAAAGGCTTTGAAATTTGTGAAAAATATTTAATATAACTCCTGTAAAATTCAGCATGTCCCAGACAATTTTTAATTTCCCTTACATTAGTTAGGCAAGGTAAATTAGAGATCACTTAAATTTTTACAGGATCTACTTTCATACCATTTTCTGATATACGATGTCCCAAAACAATTTCTCCTGCTACCATAAATTGGCATTTCTCTTAGTTAAGGACCAAATTAGTTTCTTCACAGTGTTTCAGAACTTTAGATAGATGTTCTAAACATGATTCAAATGAAATTCCAAACACTCAAAAGTCGTCAATTAAAACTTCAATTCCTTTCTCTATTAAATCACAGAAAATTGTCATCATACATCTTTGAAATATAGCAGGGGCATTACATAAACCAAAGGTCATTCTTCTAAACGTAAATGTACCAGAAGGGCTAATAAATATTTTTTTCTCTTGATCCTCAGGAGCAATTTAAATTTAGTGGTAACCAATATATCCATACAGAAAACAAAAGTATTTATTCCTAGCCAGTTTATCCAACATGTGATCTAAAAAAGGAAGTTTAAAATGGTTTGTCCTAGTGGTAAGGTTTAATTTTCTATAATCAACACATATTCGCCACCCTGTAACTTGTCTTACTGGTATTATTTCATTCTTTTCATTTACAGTCACAGCAACTCCTCCTTTCTTAGTTACACAGTGAATAGAACTAACCCATGCACTATCTGAAATAGGGTAGATAATTCCAGCATCCAACCACTTTAAGATTTCTTTCTTAACAACGTCTTTCATGATAGGATTTAATCTTCTTTAAGGATCAACCTGAGGTTTGCAGTTATCCTCCATAAAAATTCTATGCATACAAATTGAAGGACTGATTCCTTTAATATCAGCTTTTGTCCATCCAAAGGCTTTCTTATATTTCTTTAAAATTTCAAGCAAACTCTCTTATTCTCTTTCAATTAATTAAGAAGAAATTATAATTAGTAAAGTTGAGGAATCACCTAAAAATACATACTTTAAATGATTAGGAAGCATCTTTAAATCAAATTCAGGAGGTTTTTCAATTGATGGACCAAAAGATTCATCTTTTTCAGTCATGTCCAACATTTCAAAATTTTTATGAACATAATTTAAATCTTCCTCATGAAAATCTTAAGAATCTTGTAATTCCTCTTCTTTCTTGTGTTCCAATTCTTTACTTTCAGATTTCTCTTCATAAGTTGACTTGAAATGTCATTCACTCAAATATTTGATAATATATATCCTATAACATTCATCATCTTTACCTCTTGCAGGATATTTCATTAACTTTGAAATATTGAATGCAACAGTTTGATCATTAACTCGCATCGTCAATTCCCCTTTTTGTACATCTATCATCGCTCTGCCTATGGCTAGGAAAGGTGTCCATAAAATTATGGGTATCGTGATACACCTAAAATATATAGTATTTTTATGAACATTTTTATACCCATTTTTGATGATATTGCACTTTAATTGAAGGTATTTTGTGTTTTTCTTGCAGGTATGTTGAAAAAGAGTGATTATGATGAAAGGAGCAAAATTGGATCAAATTTGGAGCAAAAAAATGAAAAAAAATGAAAAATTGGACATTGGCGGCTAAGAGCCGCCTGGTCGGTGCTTAGGCGCCACAGTTAAAGATCAAATTTTCTTCATTATTGGCGCCAATTTTAAGGGGTGTTTGAAACTACTTTTGGTGGTAACTTCCTTAACTTCCCATGGGTGGCAAAATTGAATAAAGGGATGCATTTTTTGGTGGATACGTTGAATCTGGACATGATTTGAAGAGACACCAAGGTACATTTTGGAAAATTATACAAAGAGTCCTCTTTTAGTTTCAATGAGTCTTCTTCTAGTTTCAAAGAGTCCTCTTCTAGTTTTACTTTTAGTCTTTTATTGTTTATAGTTTTTAAAAAAGTATTTTAGAGTTAGTTTAGTTTTAAAGGAGAAAGGGTTGGTGTGAAACCTTCTTTCCACTAATTTTCTTTCATCCATTTATCTAGTTTTTATTGAAGTCTAAAGTCAAAGTTGGAGTCAACAGAGTTGGGCGCCAACCTCTGTAGTGTTGTCTTATGGAAAGTCAAGTTTCAAAGGAACTTCCGGAGTCTTGTGGAGAGGAGTTTCAGATAAGTGTTTACTTCTATTTTTATATTTTGTTTTTAATTAAAACTTGTTTTGTTTTCATTATGATTTCGATTTTCAAATCAATGTGTGCTTATGTTTTCTCCATGAGATCTGAGTAGTTTTCTTTATCTTTTTCTTTATTAAATGAAGAAGTAATTAAATTATGAAGGATTGATGTGGAATGTATAAGTGTTTAAAGTTGGAATAAGTTGTAAAGATTAAAGGAACTTAATTTACTTCTTAATTTGGCCAGTTAATATGTTAAAATTTGTTGTGAAATTATGTAAGATCCAATGTGATATTGTCTCAAACAACAATTGGTAAAAATCACATGCAATTATATGAGTGAGAATTGTAGTCCATATAATTGAATGCAAATATATTAGGAGAAATATTTTTATTGGGGAGTAAAATTAGAGAACATTATAGTGACATGCTAAAGCCCCCTAATTTGCTTTGATATTTTAAGTTTTGTTATGAGAAGTTAGCTCCCAGGTGGAGGGAATCGAGGGAACTCTAGAGTGAGAGCCAGTGTCTTCCCTGCCTAACCATTTTCAAAATTTTAAAAATTCAAATTAACCAATGTTTTTTATAGAACCAAGGGTAAAGAATAAATTTGCTCCTATTTGTCACAACACATTTAAATACTTCTACAGCAATACTTTCATAATTGTTACTGCTTTATAAGAAAAAGAAAAAGATATTTTATTTCTTAGTGTTTTATATCTTGATTTATAGTTCTGATAATTTTCATTTCCTGCTTAGCTTTTTATCAAAAATACCAAAAACAACTTTCACACTTTACAAATCAAAACATACTTTCAAAAGTCATTTTAAAAGTAAAAATATAATTTTCTTATTTCTTTAAAAATGTTTTACATTTCCCTGTGGGTTCGATATGTCGGGACTTAATCAGAAAGTCCTTATTAGTTGATAGACGATACGTATGCTTGTGTAGTATCCCATACTATAAAATCATAATTTTCATATCTAAATCGTTAGCACATATATTTGTCGGGAATAAAGTTTTTGGCGCCATTGCCTGGGAAATTAATTAAAACTGCATTTTTAAAGAAAATTAAAAAAAATAAAATTTTTACTTTTCTTTGTTTTTGTTAGTGTGTTGCGTTTTGTTTTATTTTATTGTTGTATGTGTAGTTCAGGTTCTGAGGGACTTGTGTCTTACGATTCTGAATTAGAAAGAATTATGAGAAAAATAAAAAAAATTACAAATTCTGAAAAAGATAAAAATATTTAAGAAATGACAAATCATCAAAATCAAAATGTTGGCATCCATTAAGAGTTCAGATCTTTTAAGAGATTATGCTAACCCTACTGTGGATGAACTTCAACTTAGTATTCAACACCCTGCTGTAGTTGCTAAGTCCTTTGAGCTTAAACCTGCTATTATCCAAATGGTGTCTAATAATCAGTTTGTGGGGAGCAACAACTGAAGATCCAAATTTGCATCTTACTAATTTTCTAGAGTTTTATGCTACTTTTAAATATGATGGTGTTTCAGATGATGCTATTAGACTCAGACTTTTTCCTTTCTCACCAAGGTATAAAGTACACTTTGGGTAATTTAGCTCAAAAATTCCTTGCTAAATATTTTCCACCAATGAAGACTGTGAAGTTAAGAAATGATATTACACATTTTTGTCAGTTAGAAGGTGAATCAATATATGAAAAATGGGAAAGATTTAAAGATCTCCTCAGAAATTGTCCACATCATTTGATACCAGATTAGTTAATAATTCAAACATTTTACAATAGATTAGTTGGATCTCTTAGATCATTATCGATGTTGCTGGTGGTGGATCATTAATGTTTAAACAGTTTTCTGATGCTTATGCTTTAATTAAAGAAATTGCTACTATAATTTTCAATAGACTTCTGAAAGGATAAATCCTAAAAAGGTGGCCAGTGTTCATGAAAATAATGCTTATGCAATGTTAGCAAATCAAGTTCTGCAATTTCAAGAAAGATATACCAATTTGTGATGAATTTTTCTCAGCCAAATTCCATGATTGAAGAAAATTCATTAGGACAAATGGTTGATTCTTATTCTTCACCTGAAACTTTGAATGCTATAAGCAAGCCTAATAACCCATATTCCAATTATTATAACCCAGGTTAGAAGAATCAACCAAACTTTAACTGGAATACCAATAATCGAGGTAATATTAATCAATAATGGGGGAACCAGCAAGTAAACCCATTGGTAAACTGGAACGACCAAGGAAATAATAATTATAAACTATCCCATCCTCCAGGTTTTAATAACACTTTACAATTAAAGGAGAAAAAGTTGTTTATAGAAGAAGTGGTGTCGCATATGGGAAATCAATTGCAAATTCAAGGAGCAACCATCAGAAATATTAAAAATCAATTGGGGCAAATTGCAAATTCATTAAGTAATAGATCCCAAGGAATGCTTCCAAGTAATACTGAAGTGAATCCAAGAGAAAAGAATAAAGAGCATGTAAAAGCAATTCAACTGAGAAGTGGAAGTGAGTTAGAAGGTAGAGTTTAGAAAGACACTGAAGTAGAGAAAGAAGAGATTGAAGAACCAAAAGAGGACGCTCTGAAAGGTTTGGAAAGACCAATTTCTCCACCTAAGGTTGATTTGGAAAATCTACCACCTTCATTTCCTCAGAGACTTTGTCAACAAAAGTTGGATAAGCAATTTTCAAAATTCTTGGAGATATTTAAAAATCTTACCATTAATATTCCACTTGTGGAAGCCATAGAACAAATGCAGAGCTATGTGAAATTTATGAAGGATATTCTCAACAGAAAGAGGAAGTTTGAAGATAATGAGACAGTTGCACTTAGTGAGGAGTGCAGTGCAATAATTTAGAAAAAGCTTCCTGAAAAGCTTAAAAATCCTGGAACTTTCACAATTCCATGTGCAATTGGAGACAAATTCTATGGAAAAGCTTTATGTGATTTGGGTGCAAACATTAACCTTATGCCTCTATCAATATTCAAAAGAGTGGGATTAGGAGAAATAACCCCGACTCTATAACTCTGCAATTAGCAGATCAATCGATCACATATCCAAAAGGAGTTATAGAAGTTCTTTTGGTGAAAGTGGATCAATTTATCTTTCTTGTTGATTTCATTGTGCTTGATATGGAGGAAGATAAAGAAATACCCATAATTTTGGGAAGATCTTTCCTAGCCACAAGCAGAGTAATGATAGATGTGCAAAAAGGGGAATAAACGATGAGGGTTAATGATCAAACTGTTACATTCAATATTTCAAAATCAATGAAATATACTGCAAGAGGTAAATATGATGAATCTTATAGAATGAATGTTATCAAATATTTGAGTGAATGTCATTTCAAGTCAACTTATGAAGAAAAACCTGAAAGAGAAGAATTAGAACATAAGCAAGAAGAGGAGATACATCATTCTGAAGATTTTCAAGAGGAAAAATTAAATTATGTTCATGAAAATTTTGAATTGTTGGATATGACTGAAAAAGATGAATCTTATGGTCCATCAATTGAAAAACCTCCTGAACTTGAGTTAAAAATGCTTCCTGATCATTTGAAGTATGTTTTTCTGGGTGAGTCCTCAACCTTGCCTGTTATAATTTCATCTCAATTGACTGAAAAAGAAGAAGAGAGTTTGCTTGAAATTTTGAAGAAGTACAAGAAAGCCTTTGGATGGACAATTGCTGATATTAATGGAATCAGTCCTTCAATTTATATGCACAGAATTATTATGGAAGATAATTGGAAACCTCAGGCTGATTCCCAAAGGAGATTAAATCCTATCATGAAAGATGTTGTTAAGAAAGAAATTTTGAAGTAGTTGGATGTTGGAATTATCTAACCTATTTCAGATAGTGCATGGGTTATTCATATTCACTAAGTTCCTAAGAAAGGTGGAGTAAATGTGACTGTTAATGAAAAGAATGAAATGATTCTAACAAGACAAGTTACAGGGTGGCGAATATGCATTGATTATAGAAAATTAAATCTTGCCATAAGGAAAGATCATTTTCCACTCTCATTTCTGGACCAGATGCTGGATAGACTAGCCAAGCATAAATACTTTTGTTTTCTAGATGGATATACTGGTTACCACCAAATTCAAATTGCTCCCGAGGATCAAGAGAAAACTACATTTATCAGTCTTTTTGGTACGTTTGCTTTTAGAAGAATGCTCTTTTGTTTATGTGATGCCCCTACTACATTTCAGATATGTATGATGGCTATTTTCTGTGAATTAATTGAAAAAGAGATTGAAGTTTTTATGGATGACTTTTCAGTGTTTGGAATTTTATTTGAATCATGTTCAGAACATTTTTCTAAAGTTCTAAAATGCTGTGAAGAAACCAATTTAATCCTTAACTAGAAAAAATGTCAGTTTACGGTAACAGGAGGAATTGTATTGGGACATCAGATTTCAGAAAGAGGTTTTGAGGTAAATCTTACAAAATTTCAAGTTATCTCTAATTTAACTTACCCGACCAATGTAAGGGGATTAGAAGTTTTCTGGTACATGCTGGATTCTACAGGTGTAACATCAAAGACTTTTCAAAGATTACAGAACCTTTATGCCGGTTACTGGAAAAGGATGCAATTTTTTATTTTGATGATGATTGCCTAAAAGCTTTTGATACATTAAAAGAAAAATTATTCACTGCACCTATTATAATTCACTAAATTGGAAAAAACCTTTTGAATTAATGTGTGATGCTAGTGATTATGCTATTGGTGTTGTTTTGGGTCAGAAATATGATAAAATTTTCAAAGTTATTTATTATGCTAGTAAAACTCTTAATGATGCTCAAATTAATTATACTACTACTGAGAAAGAGTTATTAGCTATAATATTTGCCTTTGATAAATTTTGATCATATTTAATTGGAACTAAATGTGTAGTGCATACTGATCATTCTACTATCAAATAATTAATGAATAAGAAGGATGTGAAGCTGAGATTGATTAGATGGATTCTTCTTCTGTAGAAATTTGATTTTGAGATAGTAGATAGGAAGGATTTTGATAATTAAATTTCAGATCATTTCTCCAGGCTTAAAAATGAAAAATCTCTCTGTGATGCTGAAGAAATTAATGAACATTTTCCTGATGATAAATAATTCACTGTTAATGAGTGGCGTGTTCCATGGTATGCCACATAGTAAACTTTATTATCAGTAATATTATACCCTATGGTTTGACATACCAAGAAAAGAAGAAATTTATGTCTGATGCTAAGACTTATTTTTTAGATGACCCATTTTTATATAAACAAAAAAGGGATCTTATAATTCAAAGATGTGTACCTTTAGAAGAGACTTATGAAATTATTTAAAAATTCATGATTCTGATTATGGGGGACATTTTGGACTTGCAAAAACTGCATATAAAATCTTACAATCTGGATTTTATTGGCCTACAATTTTTAAGGATGTGAATGCTTATATTAAAAATTGTGATAGATGTTAGCGTGCAGGCAATATTCCTAGAAGAAATGAGATGCCCCTCAATTATATGTTGGAAGTTTAAATATTTGATGTTTGTGGATTAGATTTCATGGGTTCAGTTACACCACCTTTCGGAAATGTTTATATTTTTATAGCAGTAGACTATCTTTCCAAATGGATTAAAGTTATTGCTTTACCTCGATGTGATGCTCAATGTGTTGCAAAGTTTTTAAGAAATAATATATTTTGCAGATTTGGAATACCAAGAGTAATTATAACTGATGGGGGAAGTCATTTTTAAAATGCGATTATTGAGAAGTGAGCAAAGAAATATTATATAAATCATCACATTGCTACTGCTTATCATCCTCAGACAAGTGGTTTGGTTGAATTATCCAATCGTGAATTTAAAAGAATATTGGAAAAGACTGTTAATCCAAACAAAAAGGATTGGTCAATCAAACTGAATTATGCTTTGTGGGCCTATAGGACTGCATACAGAACCCCTATAGGAATGTCCCCATATAGGCTGGTTTTTGGAAAAGCTTGTCATTTCCTTATTGAACTTGAGCATAAAGCATATTGGGATATTAAAGAGTTCAATTATAATTTGAAAGATGCTGTTGAGAAGAGATTATTATAATTAAATAAGCTTGAAGAGATAAGGAATGAATCTTATGAAAATGCTAAGATTTATAAGGAAAAGATTAATTTATGGCATGATCGGAAGATTCTTACTAAAAATCTTGTGTCAGGACATAAAGTTTTGTTGTATAATGCCAGATTGAGAATTTTTTCTAAAAAACTTAAGTCCAGGTGGATGGGTCCATTTATTGTGATAAAAGTTTATTCCTATGGAGCTGTGGATATTCAAGATCCTAAGACTGGAAAAATATTTAAAGTTAACGGTCATAGACTTAAAACTTATTTTTCAGTCGATCAACTTAAATTTGATGAGAATCTGATGTTGGGTCACTCAGAAGTAGTTCTGGGTATGTCCGGCTGAAGACATTAAACTAAGTGCTATGTGGGAGGCAACCTATAGTTATCAGTGTGCTTTGCTTTATGTTTGCTTTGTGTGCTTTGTTTGGTTTGTTTTTATGTTTTAGTGGTAGTATTTGGTATTTTTATGTTATAATAGTGTTTATTTGACCTTATTTTATGACTTAGAGGAATCAGAATGAAATTTTGGACATTTGGCAAACCTGCGCTAAACTGAGCACTGGCGGCTAAGCGTCGCCTAGCTGGCGCTTAGGCGCCAGAGTTAAAAAGGATGTGATAAATGAGGTTCTAGAAGCCTAGATCGTGGGGAAGTGGTTTTAGAAGTTATGTTGTAGTTTTAAAACTTTTAAGGGTGGTTTATGCACTTCTAAAGTCTATAAAAAGGCCCTGGATTAAGAGAAACACTTGCTCCAAGTCCTACTTTCATTCCTGAGTCTTAAGAAGAGTGTTTTGAGTGCATCATGTCTTTCTAGGAGAATGAGATCAAGAAGAAAGAGGATTATGACAAGAGTAAGTTTATTAGTGACATTGCTAAAGATTTATTCAATGGATTTCTCATCGTTAGTATTCAAGGAATTGCAGAAAAGATTGCAAAGATCGAAGCCTGAGTGACTTCAATCGAAGCAAAGATTAATGAAACTAACACACATTTGGAGAATATGGGATGGCAACTCAAGATGCAATTCTGTCATACAAGTCACGTCGAAGAAGAGTATAAGCCGATGTTCCTGAAGAACAAGTAGCTAGAAGAAGAAGAAGATGTAAGAGTGTTCAATGATCTCCTGTTCTATCAAATTTATATTCCAGAAGGGTCAAATGGAAATAATAGTGATTCTGGATATATTCAGCCCACTAGAGAGGGGAATTAAATGTTAGTTTGATCTTGTGGTTTGTTTTGTGTATCTTATCTTTTATGTGTTTGATGTTTTAAGTGTTTAATGTTTTATGTTTATGTTCTGTTGCACTTTACTGTGTGATTTAGTGATGTAAACCTATCTTTATAATTATTAAGTCCTTTTGTATCTAGCAAATTTCATCCAAAGTATTTGGATAGAAATTTTTAGTTTGTATTAAGTGTGTTTTGTTTTTAAGGAATATAAGTTTGTGTTTGTATGAAACTTGATTGGAATCAATGGATATTAAAATTTGAAATTGGAGTATTGGGAGATTTATGGGGATGAAACAATTATTTTTAGAGGATTAAGGGTGATTAACTAAGTGGTTTAGTGCATTTTCTTAATTGTGAAAATTTGGGCACTTGCGGCTAAGCGCCAGAGTGTCGACGCTTAAGCACCAGATTTCACGGCTAAGAGCTGAAGTCCTCGCGCTTAGGCACCGGTTCGCGAAAATTGATTTTCAACAATTAAAAACCCGAAGATCGCCATTTTTAACTACCCCTATCTTCTTCAACCTCTGATTTTTCCAAAAAAGGAGCCTAGGGCATCAATATATTGGATCATTTAATGCCAATCTTAACAAAAATTGTTAGATTTGGATTCCTTGAGGTAAGAGCACTACTCCTAAGTAAAAATTTTTTGATTTTTACCATGTATTTTGAGTACATTTTGGAAAATCCTAAAATCACTATTCATGGTGACAATTTGAGGAAAACGATGAGAAATTTCTTGGATTTAGTGGAAATTACTTTTGGAAGTTAATTTAGCAAGTTTAGTTTGATTTTGGAATTTATGGTGAATTTTTTCGTAAATTTTTAGAGATAGCTCCAAAGTCAAAGCACGCTAGAGAAAAGACAAGATTTGATTCGGACAAGTTTGTTAGTGCTAAGGCTGAGGAAAAATATGTCGACGCACTACGGTCACGTAAATTGATTCCTGAGCATGTGTTCAGTAAGCCAGGAGATCTTATTGAAGAGATGATTTCTAGAAGGAATTGGGAGAATTACTGTTGCTTCTCTGATGTTGTTGTTGTTTCTGTGGTCAGAGAGTTTTATACGAACTTACCTGCGGCATAAGAGAACTTGGTGATGGTGAGGAGGCAAGAAGTACATTTTATATCTGCAGTAATCAATACTTTTTATCTACTGCCTCCTGATATGTTTTGTTTTTATTCTAACTATCATCCTATTGAGGAAGAGTTAGATGAGATAATGACATTTATGACTGATGGAAGAGGATTATGGAAGATAACTAATAATAGAAGAGTTAATTTTCTGGTCTCTAAGTTAAATGCTACTTCTAAAAAATTACATTATTTTATCTCATCTAAGTTGTTGCCTTTAAGTCATACTAGTGAAGTTACAAGGGAGAGAGCTGTGTTTAATTATTGCATTCAGCAAGAGAAGCCTATAGATATTGGAGCAATCATTTATCATTATATTTTGAATTGTGCCAGAACTACCACTACTACAGGTATGGGATTTCCTTCCTTAATTCATTCATTATGTGAGCAGTCTAGTGTGAAATTTGAAACTTGGGAGGAGGTTCTTTAGCCTTTGAAACCAATTACCAGTATAAACATTGGAGCTTACACTGTACATTCAGAGTTTGGCCGGAGAGGAGGATTTGATAGGGCTTCTACTGCTTCTGCTTCAGCTTCTGCTGCTTCTAACTTCACGTGCTACTACTTCGCGAGCTTCATCATCTAGTGATTCACAGACTGGTTTGTTGAGAAATATTTTGAAGAAGGTGAGTCTTACTCATAAGCATGTTAGAGACATGGATGGTAAGATGTATAATGTGGAAAGATATATTGTAAATATGATGAATATGAGGAGAATTATTAGCATTATTTGGATAGATTGATTAGAGGTGATCTGAGTGCTGAGATGCCCCCTCATCCATTCTATATACCTTATGTGTCATCCAGAGATAGGATCGAGCAAGATGATGATGATGATGAGGATGATTATTAGATTTGTTTTTTTTATGTGTTACTGAGTTTCTGTTGATGTACTGATGTATGTTGTGTCCTATGTTTTATTTTGATCTTGTGTTTGTGGTGTGAACTCTGGTAGTATGTTGATTATAGTTGGACTATTTTTTATGCATATTCAAATGTATCTTTGTTGGATTCATATTCTATAAGTTGCTTTGTGTGATATATGTGTAGTATTAAATGTTTTAATGTGTATGTCGTGTCAGAGTTTTTATAGTGTGTACTTTAATTACAAAACTGTTAGGAGAATATGGAACACTATTAAAAACTATTATTTAAAAAACTACATGTTTAAAACTTTTCAAAATCTACTACTACAATTTATTATCTAGTATTGGTGTGATTTTAGTTATTTTCAGTTTGTGTGTATTTGTTTTGAAAACCTCCACTATTGTAGAAGTCCTTTGAAATTTTGAAAATTCTATTTATATGAAAAACTGAAAAAGTGAATTTGATTTCTTTTTACTCCTATTTTTAAATTGTTATACTTGCATATTTAGGATATTAAGATTCCTTCAAGCATGTTATGTTAGTTTTTAATTCTCACTCATATATCATTTATTATTCTTAAATGTTTTATCCTAACAAAAAATTAAAGTTTAGGGGGGAATTTTAAAAGCAGAAAATTTTTCAAAAACCTAAAATTTTATTTGTTCTCAAGAATACTTGATTTGATTTTTGATTGAAAACAAATATGTATATGAAGTTATATTAGGGGAACAAAATTTTGAATATAGAAATGAATAAGATAATTTATTTAAAATTTATAGCAATAACGAAAAATATAAAGTTAAAATTTTCTTACTAAATAAGTGTTAAATATAGTTCAACTATCTTTAGTAAGAAATGTTGTATTTTTGGATAAATAGAAGATTTGACTTTTATTCTTCAAAGCTTAAATTTCTTTTATTGAGGATTAATTTTCAAATACCATTTATTATGATTTTTAAGTGAAAGATGTATATCAGACCTTTATTTTAAATGAATGATTGGAATTCAAAATCATTAGAAGTCTATCCAGATACAGTAATACTTGCCTTTAAAAAAAAAGTATGTGAAAAGGAAGGAGAAGCTCAAGGATTTAAAGGCCTAATCAAAAATTGGTTTCATACCTAAAATATAAGATATAAGTTCCGAGAAAATCTAAAGCTTAAGGTTATAATATAGTAAGTAAAATTATTTTCAAATAAAGATTTTTAAATGAGAAAAATAAGTGTGTAAATCCTATATTTCAAAGAATCTACAAGTATTTTTGAATTAGATAGAAACTTATATTTTACATTATCCTTTACCTAAGAACTTTCTAAACTTTAAGTTGGTCTTAATTACTGAAATGTTTTTTTTTAATTGGACTATTCCATTTCTAGAACAAAATTTTGTTACCTTCCTAAGAAACTAATTATATAATTTTCATGCTAAAATTTTCTAAGTGATTTAGAGTCACTTGAGGACAAGTAACATTTTAAGTTTGGGAGATTTTGATACACCTAAAAAATATAGTGTTTTTATGCATATTTTTATACCTATTTTTTATGATATTGTACTTTAATGGAAGGAATTTTGTATTTTTCTTTCAGGTATGATGAAAATGATTGATTATGATGAAAGCAGCAAAATTGGATCAAATTTAGAGCAAATAAATGAAAAAAATGAAAAATTGGACATTGGCGGCTAAGCGCCGCCTGGTTAGCACCTGTTGGCGCTTAGGCGCCACAGTTAAAAATCAAATTTTCTTCATTTTTGGCACCAATTTCAAGGGGGTGTTTGAAGCAACATTTGGTGGTAACTTTCTTAACTTCCCATGGGCGGCAAATTTGAATGAAGGGATGCATCTTTTGGTGGATACGTTGAATCTAGACATGATTTGAAGAGAAACCAAGGCACCTTTTGGAAAAGTATACAAAGTGTCCTCTTTTAGTTTCAAGGACTCTTCTTCTAGTTTCAAAGAGTCCATTTTTAGTTTTACTTTTAGTCTTTTATTAATTATAGTTTTTAAAAAAGTCTTTTAGAGTTAGTTAGTTTAGTTTTAAAGGAGAAAGGGTTGGTGTGAAACCTTCTTTCCACTAATTTTCTTTCATCCATTTATCTAGTTTTTATTGAAGTCTAAAGTTAGAGTTGGAGTTAATAGAGTTGGGCACCAACCTCTGTAGTGTTGTCCTGTGGAAAGTCAAGTTTCAAAGGAACTTCCGGAGTCTTGTAGAGAGGATTTTCAGATAAACTTCTATTTTTATATTTATTTTTTAATTAAAACTTGTGTTTTCATTATGATTTCTATTTTCAAATCAAAGTGTGCTTGTGTTTTCTCCATGAGATCTGGGTAGTTTTCTTTATCTTTTTCTTTCTTAATTGAAGAAGTAATTAAATTATGTAGGATTGTTGTGTAATGTATAAGTGTTTAAAGTCGGAATATGTTGTGAAGGTTTAATTCCATGAACTTAATTTACTTCTTAATTTGGCCAGTTAAAATGTTAAAATTTGTTGTGAGATTATGTAAGATCCAATGCGGTATTATCTCAAACAACAATTGGTAAAAATCACATGTAATTATATGGGCGAGAATCGTAGTCCATATAATTGAATGCAAATATATTATGAGATATGACTTTAATGAGGAGTAAAATTAGAGAACCTTAGAGTGACAGACTAAAGTCCTCTAATTTGGTTTGATATTTTAAATTTTTTTATGAGAAGTTAGCTCCTAGGTGGAGAGAATCGAGGGAACTCTAGAGTGAGAGCTAGTATCTTCCCTGCCTAACCTTTTTCAAAATATTAAAATTTCAAATTAACCAATATTCTTTATAGAACCAAGTAAGGGTGAAGAATAAATTTGCTCCTATTTGTCACAACACATTTAAATACTTCAACAACAATACTTTCATAATTTTTATTGCTTTATAAGAGTATTTCCTAGTGTTTTATATCGTGATTTAAAGTTCTGATAATTTTCATTTCCTGCTTAGCTTTTTATCAAAAAAACCAAAAACAACTTTCTCACTTTACAAATCAAAACATACTTTCAAAAGTCATTTAAAAAGTAAAAATATAATTTTCTTATTTCATTAAGAAGTTTTTACATTTCCCTGTAGGTTCGATATCTCGAGGCTTAATCAGAAAGTCTTATGTTACTTGATAAATGATACGTATACTAGCGTGGTATCTTATATTATAAAATCATAATTTTCATATTTAAATTGTTAGCACATATATTTTTAAGGGATCATATCTCTTTATCTTCCTCCATATCCAATACAATGAAATCTACAGGAAAGCTAAATTGATCCGCTTTCACCAAAGCATCATCTATAACTCCTTTATGATATGTGATCGAATGATCAGCTAATTGTAGAGTTACAGTAGTATTGACCTCATTTTTGATGAGGTCTTCTCTTCTTCTTTTTAGTACTTAGGATCTAGCCTTAGGCTTTTCCTTTGACTATCTTAGAGGACTAGAATTGGGACCCACCACTTAGAAATCCAAACCACTTCTTAACTCCCTGCCAACTCCACAAACTTGACTGTAGACCCCTAATCACCTAGAGGGTTGAAATCAAATGTGGAAGTTTAAAGGATGGGTTCCCATAGGACTCTTTGGCCTTAGAGGCTGCCTTACGGGTGGCCTGGTGCGGTGAAGGGGCTTACACACACACTACACTCATACACTACACTTTCACACACCTCCTAAAACCACACCCATACCTAACTTGACCTCCTGACTCATGTAGGTGATTCACACGGATGGTCCTTAACCCCTAAGCCCTTGGCTAAGAGGGTTAGGAACAACATAGTGGATGCCTCAAATGAGTCCCTTCATGGCTCATGTGGGCTTGGTATGGCTTCATGGCTCAACCAAAATGATTTTATTCCACTTATATTCACCCAATCTGCATTTTTCCAAATTTTCAACTTTTGACCCCTGGGACCCTACACCCGCTTACCCTACCCAAAGCCCTTGAAATTACCCAAATTTTTCAAAATTTCCAAATCACCCAAAATTCCCCAAAATCAATCCCAAACATTTCCACATCACTCAAATTGATCATCCATACCCAAAAATACCAAAAATTCCAAAAATACCTCCCAATACCCTCCAAATACCCAAAATACCCCTCTTGACCCAAAAATCCAAAAATTCGAGACAATTCCCAGAAAATTCCAGAAAATCCCAAATATTCCCAATTTCATTTTGTTCAACTACACCATGGGCCAATTTTGTCAATTTACCCTACTTTTGTCAAAACCCCCAATTTGACCCATTTTAACCCTAAGTGAACCCGATGTCGAACCAAACCTACTCAATTGACCCAAATTCTGGTCCAATTCAATTCTAAACTTCAATTCAACATTTCCAACACCAATCTAGATAAAATCCAAGTCCAATTTGATTGACATTTGGATCCAATTTCACTTTTGGCCTTAAAGACCAATTTGGACCCATGACTCAAACCTAACCCAAACTCACCCAATTCAACTCCAATTAACCCCAAATCTTTTCTAAATCTTCCTTAACATCCCCACAAGCAAAAAACTAACATGATTTGCCAAAAATTTAGACCCAAACCCCACTCAAATTCAACCCAAAGCTAAAAGGCCCAATTTTGACCTAAACCCAAACCTAACCCAAATGAGCCCAAACCCCAAAATCAAAACCCGACCAAAGTCGAAAACCTCTTTGAAACACTCCCATAAACATTTCTCAACATTAATTTTACATCAATTTCAACCCTAGCCCAACATTGGCCCAACTTGGCCCACTTTGACCTATATTGGCCCATTCACCAAAAGAGCCCAAATTCGACCCAATTCAAACCCAAATCACCCCCGATTTGCTTCAAGTCACTCATGACACATCCATGAGCTAAACCCAACAATTATTTGGCCCAAACTCCTACAAAATTCCCATCCATAAATCTATTTTTAAACCAAAAGCCCACTTACATGAAACCTTCCTAAAAGCCCAAATTTTATACTAAAGCCTATATGACAATTCTTCTTATCATGCCCTTAATTAAAATCAATCCCTAAGTTTGAAAATTCATCATGAAGCTATTCCAAATTAAGCCCCATACAAATTCCCATCAAAATACCAAAATCTTTCTTAAATCCATTTCCATGAAATAGACTTAACTTTTCCCAAGCCAAAGGTGAGCCATGAAGCCATGCATGAGCCACATGAGAGTCATGAGAGCCATGGAATCTACTTTCCACCTCACCATACCCAAGATGGCAAGAGGAGGAGGCCCTTTTCATATTTTTTTAAGAGAGATTAACCACTTCCATGACTCCACTAAACCATGCTTAAACTTAATTGTACTTGGATTGTGACTTGACCCCACTAATCAAGCTGATCCAAGTGACTTTCCCTTCTGCCCAAATTGACCTTGGAGGGTGAACCCAACCCAAAACCAAGGGTTGACCCATTTAGACCCAAAACTAGCCTTTTTCCATTCCATTTTGATTCAAACCCTTTACACATGGCATTTGCCAATTGCCTACACTAAACCCCGGCCACGACCCACTCGAACAAGATGGTGACCAATGTCCGGCCGGCCGGCCATCGGGTCGCCGGAAAACACCATGGTCGAGAGCTCGCATGTGAGCCGACTTTGGAATTCTCCCTTGTCGAGCTGCCCCATCCCCGGTGGCCATTGTAGGCTGTTCTTCTCTTGCCGAGAGCAGCTGATCCCAAGCCCTAACTCTCCCCGGGAGGCCCTCCACCCTCTCCTATTTAAACACCACCCCTTCTCGGCCATGAGAGGTGCTTTGAAACAAACCTTAAGGAAACTCGCAAAATTGTTCCGGACTACTCCCCATACATAGAGCATTTGATCCCCACTGAATTCCGGCCCAATTCCCTCCGGTGAGCTCGATTTTGAGTTCAAACTTTAGCCCAAAACCAGGACACTTCTTCACGGTGGATCAATCCTCAAATTGATTGGTCCTACACCTTCACTGGACCAAGAGAAGGTGTCCACCGAGCAAAGCCCCATCTCCGAGGCCACCTAGTTGCTCCGGCCTCCAAGATTTGTGATCGAGCGTGGTCGAAATCCTTCCTGAGCAATTCACCGGACCAAGAGACTTCATCCGGAGCTTGCTCGGATCCGATCGAAGGTGAAACAACCCTCGGATCGAAGCCACACTTCTCTGAGCAAAGGTATGGCCTCACTCTTCTTCCCGAGCTTCTGAACAATCTCCATTTTTATTGAGTAAATTTCATCCCACATAAACCGTATGGATGTGTTCGTCTTCTCGAGACGAATCCATAGAGCATAGGAACGTTAAATTTGGTCGAAGTATCGAGTGAGATCTTAGGCACTAGAAGATGGACGGTTCTCGGGTTAGGAGGCTTGGGGACGATGAACGGATGCCGTTCATTCAATACACGCGCGGACGGATGGCTCGGATGGCGTCGGACCGGGAGATGGTACGTGAACCGCGGGACCCGAGCTGCCGACTCGAGCGGCGGCGTCGAATGAGAGCGCGCCGCGTGGCCGTTCGAGAGATGCCGAGGATGACGCGGCGCCGACTCGGATAAATAGAAAATTAGGGATTTTTCTATTTATTTAATTCCCTGAACTTGGAAAATTCATAACTTTGTGTAGGAAAATCAAAAAAATGAAATAAAAATACTCTCTTGCTCAGTGAACAGAGGAGAATAATGTGGAAAAGAAATCATTTAATTTCATCAAGTATTTTATTTTTAATAATTTATTTACTATTTGCATTCTTTTAATTCTCCATGCGTATAGGAAATTCACCATGGCATGAGACCATAGTGCTTTTGAAGCCTCTGAATTTGGGAACATTCCCTGAATTTTCCAAAGTCAGAGGCCATCCCTATGATAAGTTATTGATTTTTCAAATTCATGTTCTCGTTTTGAGTATTTTAATTCCAATAATTATCATGTTGTGAAATAAATTCTAGGAAAATTTGGTGATGTCCCTTATGACCAGAGGACCCTAGGAAAAATAGGTTTTGAGTTAGTTCATTTAAAATAACCGTAATTGGCTTAAACACCCAAAATAGATCCCTAATTAATTACCAAAATTGGTCCAAGTGGTCCTCTGGTCATTAGGAATGTCCCCTAATTTTCTTAAGGACAGAAACTTTCCCTTGGTCATGTTATTAAATTTTCCTTGGAAATCTCTATTTTCTACCAAAAATAATTATATAAATAAATTAAATACAGAAAAATCACATTTTCTCCTCTCATGTCTTTATTGACATATGAGTGAAGTCACATAAAAATTTCAAGTTCATTTAAGCTCAGTTTAGTGAGTTATGAAATTATTAAGCTTAAAGGGCAAAGTGGTAATTAAAATTTTAACCCTTAATTAAAACTTTAGGTTTAATAAAATTAACAAGTAAAATATTTGATCTTAATCGATTTGGATGATTGAAATTTAAATAATTAAAGGGTAGAAACCCATTAAACAATTTAAAATAATTGAAATAAACCTTAATTAAATAATTGATTAAATTTGGGAAGAATAATAAAATTGGAATTATTAAAATAGGGATATTGTTAGGAAGAGATTTATTCTTTAATTTAAAAATCCCTAAATTAATCATCTCATTAATATTTAATTCTTAATTAAAACGATAACTCAAATTTAAAATATTAAAAGACTTAATCATTAAACTAAAGTTAAATTATTAAACTCTTTTAAAATAAAATTAAAGTTAAAAATAAAATTAAATTAAAAATTAAATTAAATTAAATAAATCAAATTGAATTAAATTAAATTAAATCAAATTAAATTAAATTAAAGATTAATTAAATTAAATTAAATTAAATTAAATTAAATTAAATTAAATCAAATTTAAATTAAATTAAATTAAAAAAAAATTAAATTAAATTAAATTAAAACATATTAAATTAAATTAAATTAAATTAAATTAAATCAAATTAAATTAAAATTAAATCAAATTAAATTAAATTAAAGGAAATTAAATCAAATTAAACTAAATTAATTTAACATCAAATCAAACTAAATTGAATTAAATTAAATTAAATTAAAATTAAATTAAATTAAATTAAAGTTAAATTAAATTGAATTAAATAACATCACCTAAAACAGAAAGAAATTAAATATAAAGCAACTTGAACACAATTCCAAATTTAAACCCATTAATTGAAATTAAACTAAATCACAAACCATTTGAACACCAATTTACCCTCGAAAGCTTTATTTGTCATAACTCCTAAACAAAATATTAAATGAAAAGTTACTTCACTTATAGGACATTCAAATATCCTAATTCACCGAGTAAGATAACAACAAAACTTAACTAAACCTCGGACGATTAATTCATTTGTGTAATCGAATTCATTCGGACTTAAAATAATCCTAGAAATATTGAAAAGATGTTTAAGATTTGCCTTAAGCACTTCCTCGATATGATAGGATGTTCATAAGAACAATTGAACTTAATTATTCTTTGATGAAGAAAATCATCTTCAAACCAAAACACAAGGAACCTAGACGTCATAGGAAATGACTTGCTATAGGATTAGGAACTTGGTAGAAAACCATAACCCTTCCCTTAGCTTTACCTAGGAACTTGCTTAAATATTCTAATTGTGTTTTAAGTGCAGCTTGGGATGACGGGAAGACCCTCCGAGTATGCTTTTATTTTATTGCAATTTACTTTCTTGCAATTTACATTATTGCAATTTATTTAACCGCATTGCACTTACTTTTCTTGAATGATAAACAACTGTTGCATGAAAACCCACACCTTTAGGATAGTCCCTAAAACTGAAACCAAAACTAAACTAAAATTCATTGCAAGATAAAATTCACCGCCACAACATTTCAAAATATAAAACAACTCAAAATTTAATCACAAACAGTAACACAAAACTACAATTACAACTAAATTAAAACGTCCCGTTGGATGATCGGGAATACCTCGGATGATGTAACCTACGTGTTGCTAACGGGATTTCCACGGTCTAAATGAAAGTGTGGAACTCATTTAGTTGAGTTTTGCAAATTCATCTGGACTAAGTGAATCCGATAAAAATAATGATGCCGGAAGGATGGAACCGTGGGATCTTAACCGGTGTCGTTATAATCAACTTTAAGACTTGTTTTTAATTAAAACACAAAAAGCACTTGGAAATTAAGATTTTCTCTAAACCAAAACACTTTTCTCATCCCCCGATTTATGACTTCTAAAACTAAACCTCTCGCAACAACAAGGAGCTCGGAGCATGGTGGGCAAGCACGGCCATCGTCATCGGCAAAACCTGAGTCTACTTCAGCAAAACTTTCCTAGAATTAAATAACAAAGCCATAGGACTTCAAGGTAGTTTGCCTAGTGCAACATAAATCCTCAACTCTTCGTTAGGCATTTGCATTGCAAATTAAGCCCTAACCGGTCTTAGGATTCCGAGGTAGTCGTCCGATACGACATAAACCCTCACATCTTCGAGGCTATTTGTATGATTCTATCATATAAATATAAGCCCTAATTAATTAAAATTGGTAAAATCAAAACATTAAATAGACATTAGGACTTTCCTAAATTCAAGCCAAACAATAGGATAGTCGGGAAATTACCGAAGTTCACTTCGAATCCGTAATTTCTCCTACCTTTCTTCCTTTGAATTCTCAAAACAAAATGTTCCAAACTTGATCCATTCCCTATTGAAATTCCAAAATTCAATCCTTTGAAAACTTAAACTTTCAAATTCTTGAGAGCAGAATTATTGATTATTATCGAGAGTTTTCTTAGGTGATTCCCGTCACTTAAGATGTAATTAACTATAGTGGCTTGCCCTTATAGGAATTTTAAAGAACCTGTGTAATATAAACCCCGTTTAATGCTTTCATATTAAGCAGAGGAATTTGTCGGCTTATAAAATTGGTTCGCAGACCAAACGGATGTCACAAATCTTCTAGTTTATTTAATCGAGCCCCACCATTAAGCAGTGTGTCTATCCTTAGGGATATGTACACGGTTTGTGGTGCGGTGTTCGTTTATATAAACTATTTAGGATGTGAGATCGGTTTGATTTCATATCTTAAAATCTTTAAATTTAAAATTATTTTCAAAAAATCAAATACTACTTTTCAAATTATTTATTTAAATTAGATTAAAAATTCGCCGCACAATTTCTGTAGGCGACCCCTTTTCAAAACACACAATCTAAAAATATGCCGACAACTTCTGGCGACTCCGCTGGGGATGATTCCTCTCTCCATTTTTAATCAGACAATTCTGCTTTCAAAAATCGGTAGTGTATCCATGTCCATTGTGGATCAAACTACCCTTCTTTCCGTTGGAATACTATGTTCATTTCTACCTTGAACAAGCATAGCCAACATTATCTCGGATTTAGGAGCCATCTGTTTAGACACCCCTAAACGAGAGGTTCCGAGATCCTTTTACCTCATTTCGAGGTGGGGTGGACCCCATCAGGTGTTAGTTTAGGAGTGATCCTTCGAGTCGAGAAGTCTTGCATAAGACTTTCTTTTCCTTTCCAACTCGAATCGGATTCCTTACCTTCTCTACACCTTTGAACATTCCGTTCTAAATAAACAAACCCTCTAATGAATGATTCTTTTAACAAATGATTCCTTCTTATAAATACATGAACAAGAATGTGTTCGGACTCTTTTCGATTCCTTTCTTTTCGTCCTGATGAGAAGAAGCATAACTTGGGACTGACAACCAGAATCTACCCTGCAGAAATGGAAGCCCCAAAGCTGATTTTCTCCTTCACCAATGGACTGGACTTCGCTGTTTATAAGGATGAGCTGCCCGACAATGGGATCATCCGGTTTGGACAAGGATTCGAGAACACAAATGTCAAGATCACCGACGTTTCCCTTTTCGCGCTGACAAACAAAGTATCTGAAGCTGAGAAGCCGCTGATCGAGTTCAACCTTAGGTCAACTCGAGAGTTTCCTCCCCTGCAAAAGATCCCGACTGAGAGGAGTACTGCTGTCCGCAGGAGGACTGTTCTTGCTACCCCCACTGGTCTAGTTGTTTCTGCACCTACCCCGGCTTCTGCCAAATTAAAGGGGAAGGAAATCCAGAACTATGGTGAACCTGTTACCGTGGAGGGTACAGACTTTCCTGTGAGACCTTCTATTTTTGAAATCGGGTCCAGCTCAAGAATTCCATCACTAACACGGACCCAAAGAAGGAACAGAGTAGGAAGATTGCCGTGAAGGCCGTAGCCGCCGAAGTTGCTTTCCTGGAGGAAATCCCGTAAATCCCCGAGTACACACCACTACCCTGAATACATACCATTGCCTGAAGATACACCCTTTTTGGAAGGAAGCAGATTCCATCCCCTTTCCGCCGCAGCTGACGAGGAAAATGTCCGCAGGATTGTTTCTACATTACCTCGACCAGCATACTACGATGACAACATGAAGAAAAGGGCTAGGATCACACCATTCGCCCGACTACAGACTGTGATCGAGAAACTAGCAAAGAAAGAGAAATGCCCCGTATCAGAGATTCTAAGAAGGATAGGGCGGGTGCCAGTCAAATCCCGTCTTGGGCCCCGAGTAGAACCCGCCATCGTTACAGAAATGCAAAATAAAAGGATGAAGGCTAGTCCGCCCGTCGTCGTTTCAGGATTACTGCATTAGGGAGGATACCACCTTCCAAAGCATTTGGCCGACAAACCATCCGGTCCTAGACCTTTCGCCGCTAGAAGGATGGTATGGCGTCCCACTACTGGACAACTGAGATTGAAACAACAGCCTGAGAAGGAAAGTCTCGTCAGGAGACTTGAATCTGAAGAAAGTGCTACTGCAGTAAAGGGGACTTGCGAGAAGGGAACCCGGCAGCTATCACACGACAACTGTGAAGATGCACAGAAAAGATCGCTAGAGGACGCTATGGAAAAGTTGAGGACTGATATTCGACGACTAGCAAAAGAAAGAGAAGAGAAATTCGGAGATGAGATTGATTCATCGGAATTCATGGACGATAAGTATGCAGAAATCAACATGGTCGAAACACGAGCTTCGTCGGCTTCACAAGGTGCTCCCGGCAGCCGCGAAAGAGAGGAGCCGGAAGTGATGAGAAGACAGACTTCCAAGAGAAAGACGATACGATCGCCTAAATGGCGAAGAGGATGGAAGAGATGGCTATAGCCCCTAGCCACTCTCCGCAGTCAAGTGCAACCCCAAAGAGAAACACCCCGCGAGGTCATTCACATTGCAGATGGAGGAAAGGAGATTACATCCGTTAACGGGGATGATCGACTAAAGAAGGATACAACACAAAGTATGATTCCGTAAAAGATATCAAGAGCTTGGTGGAACAAGAAAGTGCGAGAAGCCTTAGCACAATCAAAGAGCGGGACATCCATTAGGATGGGTAGACCTTAACCGGAAGAATTCGACGCTGTCCAATACCCAAAAGGCTTCGTACCACCTCTGTTCAAGACCTTTGTTGGAACCCGGAACCCCCGACAGCATGTTGCACACTTTCGTGCAAGTTGTTGCAATGTCCGCGGGAGCGATGCATTACTCTTCCGACAGTTCGTCAACGCACTCGTCGTGGATCGCCTTTGATTGGTATGTGAATTACCAAATGGTTCGGTGAAGACGTTCTCGTAACTAGAAAACCTCTTCATCAAGCGATTCGCCGGAGCTCGGCACCACATCACTATAAGTGATTTAGTGGTAGAGAAGCGTAGCCGAACGAAACTTTGGTGGATTACATACTTCGATGGAGGAACTTAAGCATGAAGTGTGAACCACAACTACAAGAACAACATGCAGTCGGCATCTTACTTAAAAGCATTCACGGCCCGATAGCACTTCTCCTCAAAGGATTCACTATTAAGACTTTCGAGAAGTTGTTAAGCAAGGCCGGGAGCTTGCAAGAGGAGGCGAAGAAATTAAGTTTCGCCGACAAGACAGACAAGCAAAAGCCCGTGAAGACTTTTGAAAAGTAATCCGGGATCGTTGCAGCTAGCCGACAAAGGCAAGCAACCGATACAAATATCGTCCGAACGGCCACAAGCAACCTCAACAAAATTATCAACAACCCCGACCCAGGCTATCGCTCATCTCCACAAGTATGAACAACCGCATCGTCCGCAACGTACATTAAGGGAGCTTCGAGCGGTGGAATATCCATTCAAGAATGAAGCAAGTGCCGAAAATGTTCCGTAGTCCGATGAAAACTCCGCATTTCCAGCCGCCGGAGCCTAAGAGACCGGAGGAAGTCAACAAGAAAAGTGATCCCAACTTTTGCCCTTATCACCAGATGCTTGGACACAAGATAGAAGATTGCATTACCTTCAAAAGTTGGCTCAATGACAACCTTCGGAAAGGAATATAACAATCCCGAAGGAGTACATGAAGGAACCCCAGAAAGGAGGTTCCGTCAATGTTGTCTCAACTGATCCCAACATTCCGATAGATCCCTATACGACTGACGATGGATGGACTACCGCTTGGACAAGGTCTTCGAAAAAGGTTTTAGACAGCATCCAAACCGCTTCGGTGCGAGCTTCAATTCGTAGTTCGAAACCCGCCAAGTCGGCACTATCACTCGCGATAGGAGAACCACCTCAATAGGAGACGATCAAGAGAAGAAGAAAATCGACGAAGAAGAGAGGACCGAGGCTCCTAAGGCTAGACTAGGGGTCGCTTATCCTAGGATAGTTGTTTCTAATTCGGGGAGAAATCCCTCGAACCTCCGACTCGTATGATTATCTCGCTCACTTCGGTGGGATCATATAATGATAAGGGTGATGGCGTTGGCTACGTTTTGATCTGTTTCTAACGATTACGTAACTAGCGACAATCCGGACATCGATTTCGATACCAACGACAATTCTCAAATCATACACAATCTCGACGATCAAAATGACAAAGAAGACATCCATCAAGGAGGCTACGAGAGTTCAACAAGCAACGAATCTATCTCGCGAGTTTCGAGGAGCTCCAATCACAATAGAGTTAGAGCCTTCGTACTCGAAGCTAATCCGGAAGAGCCCGTCATTCCGATTCGAGAAGAAACACCGACAAGCTCAACACTAGATTCAGAAGAAATTACAGAAGTCAACTTAAGAAGTGGAATAATTCTACCTCCGAGAATGGGTCCAAAGGACAAAGGAAAGCAGTTGGTTGCTCAAGAAGGACCAACCCCAGCAGAAGAAATACCCATTCGAGAAGAAGCCGAGACACATCAAAATAAAGTGGACTACAACGTGCTAGCCCATTTTAGGAAACTACTGAGCCAAACTGAGCATCTACGATGCTCTCATCTTATCAAAGGAGATGAGAGAAGCTCTGATCAAGGCCTTACTTGATCCGGAAATTTGCTTAGCTCAAATGGCTGGAGATTCCTTAGATGAGGTTTGCTCGTTAAAGGAACAACGAGGCGTTACCTTCACTGGACAATGACCTACTACTTGGGACGCAGCATCGCAACCGACCGTTGTACATTTCAGCTACAATTGGGAAGTTTACGCTCTCCGCAGTATTGGTGGATCCGGGAGCATCAATCAATATAATGAGTCTTCAAACACTAGCATATTTGGAAATTGATGCTTGTGAGCTCGAGGCCGACAAAATGTTATTAAGAGGATTCAATCAGAAAGGAGAAAGAGCCCTTGGGTCAATAACGCTACTAATGAAGACCGGTGACTTAGCAAAGACAACCGCAAAATTTCACATAATTGATTCAGAAACGTCATTTAACGCTCTACTGGGCCGACCATGGATACATGAAAACAGGATGGTACCATCATCTCTACGATCAGTGCATCAAATACTACGATGGAGGGGAACAGTGCATCAAAGGTGACTTACAACCATTCTCCGTACATGAAATTGGAATCCATGAAGACGCAGCTTATTATGCACCACCGAAGAAAACAATCTTCTCCAGAGATACCATAACAAATGAAGCAAAGAAAGTTCGGGACAACGAAGAACCTGAAGTTCTAGTCCAACAGTCACTCACCACTCCCTTCCGGCGAGATGGTGAAGGTTTCTCCACAACTCGCATCCGAGGTCGAGGCCGGGGACGAGGCCGTGGTAGAGACGTTAGGACAGTTGGACAGAGGAAACCAGCCATCAATGTTGATTGGGAAGATAGTTCTGAAGAAGAAAAAGAAATCAAGCAAGAAGCAACAACAATAGGTCGGAAGAAGCCGCAATTCAAGATCTCCCTCGAAGATGAAAAGAATGAAGAATACAAATCAATGTACGAGAAGATTAACCACTACGTACATACTATGACCCTAACCCCGATCCATTCTAATAAGATCGAGGGTATGGTGGTCAAAGAGGTACGTAGCGGCGGTGCAAAGCCAATCAAATTCTACCGAGGTGCTTCTTCCTCCAAAACTGAAAATAATGTACAATTTGAAGATGTCACTTCATCGAATTAATGGAATTACCTTTTGAGTGGTACTCTCCCTGTGTTCAAAGTTTAATTCAACGTGGTTTCTTACCTCGACAATGGACAAAAGGTCAATCACAACATTTTGAAAAATTATGGAATAACTCCGGTCGTCCACCCAATTCAAAGCATGGACTCGGATTTGGCACAGTAGGATCAGTTGACGATACTGAATTTTGCTTGGTTGTCACTTGCGAATCTAATGAAAACTGCATGGAAACTACGTACGAACTCGAAGATTTACAAATCGGAGACGCTCCACCAAAATTCGAAGAAGAGATTAAATCTACAATAGATGAGCTAACGGAAGTTAACTTAGGTACTAGCGAAGAGCCTAGACCTACCTTTGTTAGCTCCTTACTCAATAAAGAAGACTCCGAAGAAATAATCAAGTTATTAATGGAATTTAAAGACTGTTATGCTTGGAACTACGATGAGATGCCGTGATTAGCTCCGCGAGGTCGCAGTCCATAAGCTAGAGTGGATCCTACTTCGTCCCGGCCGACAAGGTCCCGTAAGAATGCCTCTAGAAATCGAACAACAAGTCATAGCCGAAGTTAAAAAGCTAATAGACGCCAAATTTGTCCGTGAAGAACAATACCCGACTTGGTTAGCCAAAGTGGTGCCAGTCGAAAGAAGAATGGTCGATCGTAATTTGTGTGGACTTCGGAGATTTAAACAAGGCATGTCCAAAGGATGAATTCCCTCTACCGATCCCGGAACTAATGATCGACATTGCTTCGACACATGAGATATTTTCATTCATGGATGGATCTTCGTGATACAACCAGATAAAAATGGCTCCAGAAGATGAAAAGCTTACAAGCATTCGTAACGCCGATCGGAGTATATTGCTACACGTTGATGCCATTTGGATCGAAGAACGCAGGAGCAACATACCAGTAGAGCGATGACAAGAATTTTTGATGATCTCATCCACAATCAAGTCGAATGCTACGTGGACGATGTGGTCATCAAAAGCAAAGTAAAGGAAAACCACCTCGTATGATTTGAGAATTGTTTTCGAACGATTAAGGCAATTTAACCTTAAGATGAATCCCTTAAAATGCGCCTTCGACGTCACCTCCGGAAATTCTTAGGATTCGTTGTCCGACATCGTGGAATTGAAATCGACCCGGAAAAGATTAAAGCTATCTTAGAAATGCCGCCTCCCAAAACCTTAAAACAACTACGATCTTTTCAAGGGAAGTTGGCATATCTTCGACGCTTTATCTCAAACTTGTCGTAGGTGTCGACCTTTCTCGCACTAGTTAAAAAGGACGCCAAATTTATTTGGGAAGAGAAATGCCGGAAGGCCTTCGAGGACATTAAACAATATTTAATGACACCTCCCGTCTTAGCGGCCCCGGCCTCAGTGTACACCGCCGATACTTTACACCGCGGCTTTAGACGACTCTCTCTGAGCCCCGTTAGCCTGTGATCAATGATGAGGGTAAAGAAAATGCTCTTTACTACTTAAGCCGTCGTTTACTTCCGACGGAAATAAGGTATCCCGCAATCGAAAAGCATTGTTTGGCCTCGATCTTCGCCGCTCAAAAGCTCGGCACTACATGCTTTCTCATAAGGTCAACCCGATCTCGAAATTTAATCCATTGCAATACTTGATGACTCGTCCAACACTTTCCGGCGGACTTGCGGATGGTCAATGATATTATCGCAATTCGATATAACTTTCGTGCCTCTTCGTGCCGTAAAGGGACAAGTCTTAGCAGACTTTCTCGCAAAGACACCCTTGCTCGGCAGAATCTCCTCTCAATGACGATTTGCCGGATGAACAAATAATGAGCCTAGAAGACCCCGATGATCGACGTTGGGAATTATATTTCGACGGAGCATCTTCAAGCACACAAAGATGAAGAATCGCAAGTGATAGTGCCTGTAAGGCAGGAATCGGGCTAATCTTTATAACACCGGAGCGGGGGATGTTAAGATACTCCTACCACTCGACGTAACCGTGTACAAACAATGAAGCAGAATCACGAAGCCCTCATAACGGACTCGGAATTAACTATTCAAATGGGGATAACAGACATCAACATCTACGGGGATTCGCAATTGATCATTCAACAGATGGCCGGACAGTACATAATTTTAAAGCCAAGACTCGAGCAATATTTCCAGTATGTCATACAGTTGTTGGAACAAATTCCAAATGTGACGATCTACAAAATTCCCAGAAAAGAAAATGCTTTAAGCAGATGCTTTAGCTCGTCTCGCAAAAGAATTTGCCTCGTTTGCAAGATGAATCAGTGGAAGTGTCGGTTCACGGACGTCGGGTCCTATCACGACTCGACATAGACACAATACACAAATCGAAAAAGAAAAAGAATCGACTGCAATAAGTGACGTAAAACACACGAAGATCGGACGACAGCCATTAGTAGACTACCCGCAAACAGAAAACTTCCAGACGACATGTCGTTGGCCCATCAGATCAAGAAAAGAACTCTGTCTTACGCATTAATAAACAACACTTTATACAGAAGGTCTTTCGATCAAATGTGGCTAAGGTGACTAAGCGGGTCCGAGGCCCGTGAAATCGTTAAAGAGGTGCATTCAGAACTCTGTGGCGCTCACCAGTCGGGTCTGAAGATGAAAATGAAAATTAAAAGACTAAGGTATTATTGGCCCTCGATGATGACCGACTGCATGAAAATCGCCAAGAGCTGTCACCAATGCCAAGTGCACGGAGTGGTTCTACACCAACCTCCAAATGTGCTACATCCGACAATTGCGTCGTGGCCATTCGAATGTTGGGGCACGGATATAGTGGGTCCGATAGAACCACCATCTTCAAAAGGACATCGCTTCATTCTTGCGTGCTACGATTACTTTTCCAAGTGGGCAGAGGCGGCTCCACTTAGAGAAGTGAAAGCACACCACGTGCTAGCGCTTTTCAAGAACCAAGTTGTCTACCGTTTCGGAGTGCCGCGGCAGGATTATCTCGGATAATCGGCCGCATTCGAAGCACGCAAATCAATAAATTTGTCAGGAGACACGGAATCGACTGGCGATACTCAACAATTTACTACCCAAGAGCAAACGGCCTCGCTGAGGCTTTTAATAAAACTCTTGTTCAAATCTTAAAGAAAACTTTGGACGATAATAAGAGAAATTGGCACGAGAAGTTGTTAGAAGCCTTATGGGCCTACCGGACAACCTTCAGAACTCCTACTCAAGCTACACCTTACGCTCTGGTGTATGGGTCCGAGGCAGTTGTTACCTTTAGAGGTTCGGCCTTCCTTCACTCGAATTGCAGCTGTAAACAAGATCACGACGAAGAGAATGCCAAATTACGGCTAGAAGAATTAGAAAGCCCGGAAGGGAAAAGACTTGCAACGCAACAGAATTTAGAACTATACCAAGCTAAGATGGTTCAAGCCCATGACAAACCGGGTCCGCCCAAGAACCTTCAAAGTTGGTGACTTAGTTCTCGTTCTCAAGAGACCTATTCTCGCACACCGCAAGATAGGAGGAAAATTTGAACCCACTTGGGAAGGGCCGTTTGTGGTCGAAGCAGTATACTCGGGAGGTTCCTACCGGCTAGTGAATTATCGTGGAGAACGACATATGCTTCCGATCAACGGACGATACTTGAAAAAGTATTACGCTACCCGATGTTTCGAAGGAATGAATTCTTCATCCCTAAGAAACACGGGCGAAGTAATTACTTATGATTGGGTCCGAACCCAAAAATAATAAAATGTGCTAAGATAAATAAAATCATGATAATAAAGTTTTCCTTGTTTTCTTTTCCAAATCAAGATCTTTTTCCTGATTTTTTTTCCCACTTCATTCCTGTTAAATTTGAAAATACAAAAAATATAATATAAAAAATGTCTTTAATAAACATTTTCTTAATGTTCTTGTTCTTAGATGCAGCTCCTCGATCCTTTTCCTTGTCTTTTCGTCAGGAAATGTCGAACGGCGGTTGGTCCCGAACTTTAGAAATGGCGTAAGCCTTGCACTCGATGAAAAGAGGGTGAAAGATGGAGCGATAATCGAGATTGACTCGGATTTCGCACCGCAGCAGCCTACGATACGAGGAAAGTGACCGGGTCCCGACCGATCGAGAAGAACCGCCCGGCGGACAAGTGATGAAAGTGGGTGGCCCAAGCCACCAATCCAAGCAGAAGAAAAGAAAGGCAAACACTCGAAGAAGATAAGAAAATGAAGTCCGTAGTCGCTACAGCGAGAGGGCATGCTTGTCGGCCGCCGCGCCCACGAGATTCAAGAAGTTCGAAGAGCTACTCTCACAGCAACGCAACGAAGAAATAAGAATCGCCGTATCCGTAAGATGTTAACAAAACTAGCTGCGGACCAGCGCGACGAGACAGTTGCTACCGCCAGTACGTACACTTCAAGGACACCGGTTCACCAGGAACCTGAAGAAAGGAGGCCAGCTCCTAGGATAACAGAAAGGACCAGGGAAATCTCACAAAGATCAGAAGAAAGAAGACTACCACTACCAGATAGAACCACAAATAACGCATAACCTTGTTGCAGAAGCAACCCCGGGGGATGTCCCGACGGACATCATCCCCGAGGAGTCGAGGTATGCAGGAGAACGTGAAGGGATTGAACCGTATATCCCACAATATTTCACCAGGCCTCGCCATCTGCAGATTATTCGGAATACGAGCCGGAGAGAATGCGTAATGTCGAAAAGAAAACCTTCGAATACTTCGAGAGAATTAGAGGCGAAGGATCAATATACTAGAGGGCCTCGAGCTACATACGTACGTATTCTCGTAGTATGAACAACGACGAAATCGTGGATTGTATCCGGGATTTGAAATGAATGGGCCGAGCGGGCCGCCTAAGGGAAAACACATACTCGAACCCCGGAGATGGATGCCGTGGAAAGGAAGAATCACAATACAATGTGGATGCTGTTACAACTTTGCGGAAGACAGGAAGGGAAACCCTCCGGAATACTCCGTCATGGCAAGTGGATCCGATGTCATTAGTCATCAAGAGAATGGTAAAGAGATTGATAACATGGAGGGTACCGCCAGCAGATTGCATACCCAATAGCTCGCATTATTAACATCTACAAGCAGTGGTGACCGCATACCCCCACACATAGATCACCACGACTTTGTCGGACCTTTACGCACGTCTCTTTCCCGAACGAGTGTAACATCATGTTCGGATCCGACCTCCGGATAGCGAGCCCGTGTGAGTTCCGAGGGCCGGTGAAGATACCATTACCGGTAGGTTCCGTCATGATACCGAAGGGCAACGGAGCAGATATCGCTAAGCATTGCATACCGGGAGTACCAGTGAAGCTGATCTCGCTACTTTCGAAGGATGGACGACGTGAAGACACCTTACCATTTCCAGCCGTACCCGGAGCTAGAGAGCCTCCGCCTTACGAGTCGTGAGTTACATGGAAAATATCACACCTCCAATGTACATCCATACGGCATCCTTGCCAAGGATGGCTTGGAAGGTGATGTTATTGACCATGTACCCCACTATTCAGACACGGATCTTTGATAAATGCTTCTTTGGATGGATCGACGAAGATCATACATAGTCCGTTTTGAGTCTACATGGATTGTATGAAATATATTCCAGATCAAGTTGTATGATGTATCTTCGACATGATTGGAATGAAAGTGACCATGTCACATTTTTTTGGCCTTCACCTCTTTTGCGCAAATTGACTGCGAAATGCCATTAAAGTTAAATGAACTTCGAACAAAGAACAGAGAAGAAATAAAAAAAAGAGAATAAAAGAAAACTTTCCTTAGAAAAAAAAAATCTAAAAATCTCGAACACCAAATCCACATGAACACCAAATAAACAACAAAAAACGAGATAGTTAAAGGACAAACAAAACAAATTTAAAGCTCAAATTGAATTCCACTTTAAACCCATCTTCTCAAACCCTCCAATCCTTCTTCAAATCAAGATCTATTCTAGACCTCCCTTGAAACCCCCTCTCGGGATGATTTCGTAATCACGAAGAATTTTCAATTTGATCCGGATGGCATGGGTTTGTACCCTTCGCCAAGTAATCGACATTGATTGATTCCCATGGGATATGAAACACTTTCATATCTCATTTCGATCTCCCGCTAAATCCAAATCTCCACAGTAAATTTCAATTCAAAGTTTCCGAGACTGGTACCTAAATTCCAGTTCTCATTCCGAGATCGATACCTAAATTTCGATTCTCATCCGAATTGATACCTAAATTTCAATTCAAAATTTCTAAGACTGGTACCTAAATTCCAGTTCTCACTCCGTGATCGATACCTAAATTTCGATTCTCATCTGAATTGATACCTAAATTTCAATTCAAAAATTTTCGAAACTGGTACCTAAATTCCAGTTCTCATTCCGAGATCGATACCTAAATTTCGATTCTCATCCGAATTGATACCTAAATTTCAATTCAAAATTTCCGAGACTGGTACCTAAATTCCAGTTCTCACTCCGAGATCGATACCTAAATTTTGATTCTCATCCGAATTGATACCTAAATTTCAATTCAAAATTTCCGAGACTGGTACCTAAATTCCAGTTCTCAATCCGAGATCGATACCTAAATTTTGATTCTCATCCGAATTGATACCTAAATTTTAATTCAAAAATTTCCGAGACCGGTACCTAAATTCCAGCTTCTCATTCCGAGATCGATACCTAAATTTCGATTCTCATCCGAATTGATACCTAAATTTCAATTCAAAATTTCCGAGACTCGGTACCTAAATTCCAGTTCTCACTCCGAGATCGATACCTAAATTTCGATTCTCATCCGAATTGATACCTAAATTTCAATTCAAAATTTCCGAGACTGGTACCTTAATTCCAGTTCTCATTCCGAGATCGATACCTAAATTTCGATTCTCATCCGAATTGATACCTAAATTTTAATTCAAAAATTTTTGAGACTGGTACCTAAATTCCAGTTCTCACTCCGAGATCGATACCTAAATTTCGATTCACATCCGAATTGATACCTAAATTTCAATTCAAAATTTCCGAGACCGGTACCTAAATTCCAGCTTCTCATTCCGAGATCGATACCTAAATTTCGATTCTCATCCGAATTGATACCTAAATTTCAATTCAAAATTTCCGAGATCGGTACCTAAATTCCAGTTCTCATTCCGAGATCGATACCTAAATT
The DNA here is from genome assembly GCA_022702705.1 of Papilionanthe hookeriana x Papilionanthe teres. Classification (NCBI taxonomy): domain Eukaryota; kingdom Viridiplantae; phylum Streptophyta; class Magnoliopsida; order Asparagales; family Orchidaceae; genus Papilionanthe; species Papilionanthe hookeriana x Papilionanthe teres. The sequence continues at coordinate 79,773,934 of CM040428.1, read as the reverse complement.
TCGATTCTCATCCGAATTGATACCTAAATTTCAATTCAAAATTTCCGAGACCGGTACCTAAATTCCGGTTCTCATTCCGAGATCGATACCTAAATTTTGATTCTCATCCGAATTGATACCTAAATTTCAATTCTCAACTTTCGAGACCGATACCTAAATTCAAGTTCTCTTTCGGGGACGAGTACCTAAATTCGCCTCCCATCTTTCGAGATCGATACTTAAATTTCGATTCTCTCCCGTGATCGATACTTAAATTTCAACTCCAACTTCGTTTAAACTTTCGAGATCGCGTGCCTAAATTCTGATTCTCATCCTTTTCAATCGACACTTAATCTCCGATTCTCATTCCAAGGCTGGTACCTAAATTCCAGTTTTCTTTGCAATCCCGAGATTGGAACCTAGGTTTCAATTCTCGTTTCAAATCTAAATTTTCTCAAATTAATTTTAAATCAAACTTCAATCTAAATTAAAAATCAAAATCTAAAATTACACATCCAAACTTAAATTGAAACAAAATGAAATCTAAATCGAAATTCCCCCAGATCATGTGATTTGGAATTCACCTCCTTTTCCTTTCCCCAGCGAGAGTTCAGGAATCTCCAGTCTCATAGATATACTTGACACTCCCCAGCGGAAACTCTTCTACTTCGTCCTAAGTTTGTCACTTGGACATCTGTGTTGGTTTTGCTTGATCGCTTCGGTCAACACCAATACGCGCGGTGTGCTCCGTCACCACCACACCTATCGGGGTCCATTTGTTGACCTCATTTTCGATGAGGTCTTCTCTTCTTCTTTTTAGTACTTAGGATCTAGCCTTAGGCTTTTCCTTCGACTATCTTAGAGGACTAGAATCGGGATCCACCACTCTAGAATTTCAAACCACTTCTTAACTCCCCGCAAACTCCACAAACTTGACCGTAGACCCCTAATCACCTGGAGGGTTGAAATCAAATGTGGAAGTTTAAAGGATGGGTTCCCATAGGACTCTTTCGGCCTTAGGATCGCCTCGGTGGCCCGGTCCGGTGAAGGGGCTGACTTACACACACACTACACTCATACACTACACTTTCACACACCTCCTAAAACCACACCCATACCTAACTTGACCTCCCGACTCATGTAGGTGATTCACATGGATGGTCCTTAACCCCTAAGCCCTCGGCTAGAGGGTTAGGAACAACATAGTGGATGCCTCAAATGAGTCGCTTCATGGCTCATGTGGGCTTGGTATGGCTTCATGGCTCAACCAAAATGATTTTATTCCACTTATATTCACCCAATCTTCAATTTTCCAAATTTTCAATTTTCGACTCCGCGGACCCTACACCCGCCTAACCTACCCAAAGCCCTCGAAATTACCCAAATTTTTCAAAATTTCCAAATCACCCAAAATTCCCCAAAATCAATCCCAAACATTTCCACATCACTCAAATTGATCATCCATACCCAAAAATACCAAAAATTCCAAAAATACCTCCCAATACCCTCCAAATACCCAAAATACCCCTCTTGACCCAAAAAATCCAAAAATTCAGAAAATTCCCAGAAAATTTCAGAAAATCCCAAATATTCCCAATTTCATTTTGTTCAACTACACCATGGGCCAATTTTGTCAATTTACCCTACGTTTGTCAAAACCCCCGATTTGACCCATTTTAACCCTAAGTGAACCCAATGTCAAACCAAACCTACCCAATTGACCCAAATTCTGGTCCAATTCAATTCTAAACTTCAATTCAACATTCCCAACACCAATCTAGACCAAATCCAAGTCCAATTTGATTGACATTTGGATCCAATTTCACTTTTGGCCTTAAAGCCCAATTTGGACCCATGACCCAAACCTAACCCAAACTCACCCAATTCAACTCCAATTAACCCCAAATCTTTTCTAAATCTTCCTTAACATCCCCACAAGCAAAACACTAACATGATTTGCCCAAAATTTAGACCCAAACCCCACTCAAATTCAACCCAAAGCTAAAAGGCCCAATTTTGACCTAAACCCAAACCTAACCCAAATGAGCCCAAACCCCAAAATCAAAGCCCAACCAAAGTCAAAACCTCTTTGAAACACTCCCATAAACATTTCTCAACATTAATTTTACATCAATTTCAACCCTAGCCCAACATTGGCCCAACTTGGCCCACTTTGACCTATATTGGCCCATTCACCAAAAGAGCCCAAATTCAACCCAATTCAAACCCAAATCACCCCCAATTTGCTTCAAGTCACTCATGACACATCCATGAGCTAAACCCAACAATTATTTGGCCCAAACTCCTACAAAATTCCCATCCATAAATCTATTTTTAAACCAAAAGCCCACTTACATGAAACCTTCCTAAAAGCCCAAATTTTATACTAAAGCCCATATGACAATTCTTCTCATCATGCCCTTAATTAAAATCAATCCCTAAGTTTGAAAATTCATCATGAAGCCATTCCAAATTAAGCCCCATACAAATTCCCATCAAAATACCAAAATCTTTCTTAAATCCATTTCCATGAAATTGACTTAACTTTTCCCAAGCCAAAGGTGAGCCATGAAGCCATGCATGAGCCACATGGGAGCCATGAGAGCCATGGAATCTACTTTCCACCTCACCATACCCAAGATGGCAAGAGGAGGAGGCCCTTTTCATATTTTCTTAAGAGTGATTAACCACTTCCATGACTCCACTAAACCATGCTTAAACTTAATTGTACTTGGATTGTGACTTGACCCCACTAATCAAGCTGATCCAAGTGACTTTCCCTTCAGCCCAAATTGACCTTGGAGGGTGAACCCAACCCAAAACCAAGGGTTGACCCATTTAGACCCAAAACTAGCCCTTTCCCATTCCATTTTGATTCAAACCCTTTACACATGGCATTTGCCAATCGCCTACACTAAACCCCGCTACGACCCACCCGAACAAGATGGTGACCAATGCCTTGCCGGCCAGCCACCGTGTCGCCGGAAAACACCATGGCCGAGAGCTCACATGTGAGCCAACTTTGGAATTCTCCCTCGTTGAGCCGCCCCATCCCCGCGGCCATTGTAGCTGTTCTTCTCTTGCCAAGAGCAAGCTCGATCCCAAGCCCTAACTCTCCCCGGGAGGCCCTCCACCCTCTCCTATTTAAACACCACCCCTTCTCGGCCATGAGAGGTGCTGAAACAAACCTTAAGGAAACTCGCCAAAATTGTTCCAGTACTACTCCCCATACATAGAGCATTTGATCCCCACCGAATTCCGGACCTAATTCCCTCCAAGCTCGAGCTCAATTTTGAGTTCAAACTTTAGCCCAAAACCAGGACACTTCTTCACAGTGGATCAATCCTCAAATTGATTGGTCCTACACCTTCACCAGACCAAGAGAAGGTGTCCACCAGCAAAAGCCCCATCTCCAGGCCACCCAGTTGCTCCAGCCTCCAAGCTTTGTGATCGGCTGTGGTCAAAATCCTACCTAGGCAATTCACCAGACCAGGAGACTTCATCTGGAGCTTGCTGGGATCCAATCGAAGGTGAAACAACCCTCAGATCGAAGCCGCACTTCTCTGAGCAAAGGTATGGCCTCACTCTTCTTCCCGAGCTTCGAACATTCTCCATTTTTATCGAGTAAATTTCATCCCACATAAACCGTATGGATGTGTTCGTCTTCTCGAGACGAATCCATAGAGCATAAGAACGTTAAATTTGGTCAAGTATCGAGTGAGATCTTAGGCCTAGAAGATGGACGGTTCTCGAGTTAGGAGGCTTGGGGACGATGAACGGATGCCGTTCATTCAATACACGCGCGAACGGACGACTTAGATGGCTTCGGACCAGGAGATGGTACGTGAACCGCGGGACCCGGGCTGCTGAGTCAAGCGGCGGCGTCGAATGAGAGCGCGACGCGTGGCCGTTCGGAGATGCCGAGGATGACGCGGCACCGACTCTGGATAAATAGAAAATTAGGGATTTTTCTATTTATTTAATTCCCCGAACTTGGAAAATTCATAACTTTGTGTAGGAAAATCATAAAAATGAAATAAAAATACCCTCTCGCTCGGTGAACGGAGGAGAATAATGTGGAAAAGAAATCATTTAATTTCATCAAGTATTTTATTTTTAATAATTTATTTACTGTTTGCATTCTTTTAATTCTCCATGCATATAGGAAATTCACCATGGCATGAGACCATAGTGGCTTTTAAGCCTCCGAATTTGGGAACATTCCCCGAATTTTCCAAAGTCGAGGTCATCCCTATGAGAAGTTATTGATTTTTCAAATTCATGTTACTCGTTTTGAGTATTTTAATTCCAATAATTAGCATGTTGTGAAATAAATTCTAGGAAAATTTGGTGATGTCCCTTATTACCGTAGGACCCTAGAAAAATAGGTTTTGAGTTAGTTCATTTAAAATAACCCTAATCGGCTTAAACACCCAAAATAGATCCCTAATTAATTAGAGCTAACTATACATCAAATTGACTTGAAATCAATTCTCCATTGACCTTTAGGATCAGAGGAACCCACCATAAAAATTTGAAGTCAATCGGACTTGTTAGCCTCTACTAAATGGGTTGATTAAGCCATTTAGTCAATTTGAACTTTAAAAATTCATAACTTTCAAAATACCTTTCAAAAATTCACCAAATTGGTTTTAGAGCCTCTCTGATATTAGGGGAATTTAAGAAAATTAAAATTTCAATTTTCTAAAAAAGTTGATTTTTAATATTATTTTAATATTTTTAATAATTAAAAAATAATAAAAATCACAAAAATAATAAAATTCACCAAAATGTCACATTTTGAATTTTAATCACTTAGGATCAAACCCCATATTTTTCTTAGGCCTATTTAATGAGATATTAAATTTTAAAGCTCTAGGGTAATTTTAAAATTTAAAAAAATGTATTTTCTAGCATTTTCACTAAAATAATTATAATAAATCATAGAAAAATTAGAAAATTGTAAAAATTGATTCTCTGATTTCCTTGATATCAGAGAGATTTTTGAAAAATATAAAGTTCATTTTTCAACCTTTATTTTATTTTTAAATTAATTAACACTCCAAAACTTAAAGTAATTATAATAAAAATAATATAATTCAAAAAATCACCAAAATTGGTCCAAGTGGTCCTCTGGTCATTAGGAATGTCCCCTAATTTTCTTAAGGACAGAAACTTTCCCTTGGTCATGTTATTAAATTTTCCTTGGAAATCTCTATTTTCTACCAAAAATAATTATATAAATAAATTAAATATAGAAAAATCACATTTTCTCCTCTCATGTCTTTATTGACATATGAGTGAAGTCACATAAAAATTTCAAGTTCATTTAAGCTCAATTTAGTGAGTTATGAAATTATTAAGCTTAAAGGGCAAAGTGGTAATTAAAATTTTAACCCTTAATTAAAACTTTAGGTTTAATAAAATTAACAAGTAAAATATTTGATCTTAATCTGATTTGGATGATCGAAATTTAAATAATTAAATGGTAGAAACCCATTAAACAATTTAAAATAATTGAAATAAACCTTAATTAAATAATTGATTAAATTTGGGAAGAATAATAAAATTGGAATTATTAAAATAGGGATATTGTTAGGAAGAGATTTATTCTTTAATTTAAAAATCCCTAAATTAATCATCTCATTAATATTTAATTCTTAATTAAAATGATAACTCAAATTTAAAATATTAAAAGACTTAATCATTAAACTAAAGTTAAATTATTAAACTCTTTTAAAATTTCAATTAAAGTTAAAAATAAAATTAAATTAAAAATATAAATTAAATTAATAAATTAAATTAAATCTAAATTAAGATCAAATTAAATTAAATTAAATTAAATCTAAATTAAATTAAATTAAATTAAATGTAAATTAAATTAAATTAAATTAAATTAAATTAAATAATTAAATAAATTAAATCAAAATTTAAATTAAATTAAATTAAATTAAATACATAAATTAAATTAAATTAAATTAAATTAATTAAATCAAATTAAATTAAAAATTAAATTAAATTAAATTAAATCAAATTAAATTAAATTAGATTAAATTAAAACAAATTAAATTAAATTAAATTAAATTAAAGGAAATTAAATCAAATTAAACTAAATTAATTTAACATCAAATCAAACTAAATTGAATTAAATTAAATTAAATTAAAATTAAAATTAAATTAAATTAAATTAAAGTTAAATTAAATTGAATTAAATAACATCACCTAAAACGAAAGAAATTAAATATAAAGCAACTTGAACACTATTCCAATTTTAAACCCATTAATTGAAATTAAACTAAATCACAAACCATTCGAACACCAATTTACCCTCGAAAGCTTTAGTTGTCATAACTCCTAAACGTAATATTAAATGAAATGTTACTTCACTTATAGGACATTCAAATATCCTAGTTCATCGAGTAAGATAACAACAAAACTTAACTAAACCTCGGACGATTAATTCATTTGTGTAATCGAATTCATTCGGACTTAAAACAATCCTAGAAATATTGAATAGATGTTTAAGATTTGCCTTAAGCACTTCCTCGATATGATAGGATGTTCATAAGAACAATTGAACTTAATTGTTCTTCGATGAAGAAAATCGTCTTCAAACCAAAACACAAGGAACCTAGACGTCATAGGAAATGACTAGCTATAGGATTAGGAACTTGGTAGAAAACCATAACCCTTCCCTTAGCTTTACCTAGAACTTGCTTAAATATTCTAATTGTGTTTTAAGTGCAGCTTGGGATGACGGGAAGACCCTCCGGTACGCTTTTATTTTATTGCAATTTACTTTCTTGCAATTTACATTATTGCAATTTATTTAACCGCATTGCACTTACTTTTCTTGCATGATAAACAACTCGTTGCATGAAAACCCACACCTTTAGGATAGTCCCTAAAACTGAAACCAAAACTAAACTAAAAGTCATTGCAAGATAAAATTCACCGCCACAACATTTCAAAATATAAAACAACTCAAAATTTAATCACAAACGTAACACAAAACTACAATTACAACTAAATTAAAACGTCCCGTTGGATGATCGGGAATACCTCGGATGATGTAACCTACGTGTTGCTAACGGGATTTCCCACGGTCTAAATGAAAGTGTGGAACTCATTTAGTTGAGTTTAGCAAATTCATCTGGACTAAGTGAATCCGATAAAAATAATGATGCCGGAAGGATGGAACCGTGGGATCTTAACCGGTGTCGTTATAATCAACTTTAAGACTTGTTTTTAATTAAAACACAAAAAACACTTGGAAATTAAGATTTTCTCTAAACCAAAACACTTTTCTCATCCCCTGATTTATGACTTCTAAAACTAAACCTCTCGCAACAACAAGGAGCTCGGAGCATGGTGGGTAGCACGGCCATCGTCATCAAGCAAAACCCGAGTCTACTTCAAGCAAAACTTTCCTAGAATTAAATAACAAAGCCATAGGACTTCGAGGTAGTTTGCTCTAGTGCAACATAAATCCTCAACTCTTCGTTAGTGCATTTGCATTGCAAATTAAGCCCTAACCGGTCTTAGGATTCCGAGGTAGTCGTCTGATACGACATAAACCCTCACATCTTCGAGGCTATTTGTATGATTCTATCATATAAATATAAGCCCTAATTAATTAAAATTGACAAAATCAAAACATTAAATAAACATTAGGACTTTCCTAAATTCAAGCCAAACAATAGGATAGTCGGGAAATTACCGAAGTTCACTTCGAATCCGTAATTTCTCCTACCTTTCTTCCTTTGAATTCTCAAAACAAAATGTTCCAAACTTGATCCATTCCCTATTGAAATTCCAAAATTCAATCCTTTGAAAACTTAAACTTTGAAATTCTTGAGAGCAGTAATTATTGATTATTATCGAGAGTTTTCTTAGGTGATTCCCGTCACTTAAGATGTAATTAACTATAGGGACTTGCCCTTATAGGGAATTTTAAAGAACCTGAGTAATATAAACCCCGTTTAATGCTTTCATATTAAGCTAGGGAATTTGTCGGCTTATAAAATTGGTTCGCTGACCAAACGGATGTCACAAATCTTCTAGTTTATTTAATCGAGCCCCACCATTAAGCGATGTGTCTATCCTTAGGGATAGGTACACGGCTCGTGGTGCGGTGTTCGTTTATATAAACTATTTGGGATGTGAGATCGGTTTGATTTCATATCTTAAAATCTTTAAATTTAAAATTATTTTCAAAAATCAAATACTACTTTTCAAATTATTTATTTAAATTAGATTAAAAATTCGCCGCACAATTTCCGTAGGCGACCCTTTTCAAAAACACACAACCTAAAAATATGCCGACAACTTCGGAGACTCCGCTGGGATGATTCCTCTCTCCATTTTTAATCGACAACTTCGCTTTCAAAAATCGGTAGTGTATCCATGTCCCTTGTAGATCAAACTACCCTTCTTTCCGTTGGAATACTATGTTCATTTCTACCTTGCACAAGTATAGCCAACATTATCTCGGATTTAGGAGCCACTGTTTAGACACCCCTAAACAGAAAGGTTCCGAGATCCTTTTACCTCATTTCTGAGGTGGGGTGGACCCCCAATAGGTGTTAGTTTAGGAGTGATCCTTTGAGTCGAGAAGTCTTGCATAAGACTTTCTTTTCCTTTCCAACTCCGAATCGGATTCCTTACCTTCTCTACACCTTTGAACATTCCGTTCTAAATAAACAAACCCTCTAATGAATGATTCTTTTAACAAATGATTCCTTCTTATAAATACATGAACAAGAATGTGTTCGGACTCTTTTCGATTCCTTTCTTTTCGTCCCAATGAGAAGAAGCATAACTTGGGACCGACAACCGAATCTAACCTGCGTAAATGGAAGCCCCAAAGCTGATTTTCTCCTTCACCAATGGACTCGGACTTCGCCGTTTATAAGGATGAGCTGCCCGACAATGGGATCATCCGGTTTGGACAAGGACTCGAGAACACAAATGTCAAGATCATCGATGTTTCCCTTTTCGCACTGACAAACAAAGTATCTGAAATTGAGAAGCCGCTGATCGAGTTCAACCTTAGGTCAACTCGAGAGTTTCCTCCCCGCAAAAGATCCCGACCGAGAGGAGTACCGCTCGTCCGCAGAGGATCGTTCTTGCTACCCCCACCGGTCTAGTTGTTTCGCACTACCCCGGCTCGCCAAATTAAAGGGGAAGGAAATCCGTAACTATGGTGAACCCGTTACCGTGGAGGGTACGGACTTTCTCGTGAGACCTTCCGTTTTGAAATCGGGTCCGGACTCAAGAATTCCATCATTAGCACGGACCCAAAGAAGGAACAGAAGTAGGAAGATTGCCAGGAAGGCCAGAGCTGCCGACGTTGCTTTCCTGGAGGAAATCCCTGAGTACACCCTACTACCTGAATACATACCATTGCCTGAAGATACACCCTTTTTGGAAGGAAACAGATTCCATCCCCTTTCCGCCGCAGCTGACGAGGAAAATGTCCGCAGGATTGTTTCTACATTACCTCGACCAGCATACTACGATGACAACAGAAAGAAAAGGGCTAGGATCACGCCATTTGCCTGACTACAGACCGTAATCGAGAAACTAGCAAAGAAAGAGAAATGCCCCGTATCGGAGATTCTAAGAAGGATAGGGCGGGTGCCGATCAAATCCCGTCTTGGGCCCCGAGTAGAACCCGCCATCGTTACGGAAAAGCCAAATAAAAGGATGAAGGCTAGTCCGCCTCTCGTCGTTTCGGGATTACGGATTAGGGAGGATACCACCTTCCGAAGCATTTGGCCGACGGACCATCCGGTCCCAGACCTTCCGCCGCTAGAAGGATGGTATGGCGTCCCACTACTGGACAACCGAGATTGAAACAACGGCTCGAGAAGGAAAGTCTCGTCAGGAGACTCGAATCCGAAGAAAGTGCTACTCGCAGAAAGGGGACTCGCGAGAAGGGAACCCGGCAGCCTATCACACGACAACTGCGAAGATGCACGAAAAGACCGCTAGAGGACGCTATGGAAAAGTTGATGACTGATATTCGACGACTAGCAAAAGAAAGAGAAGAGAAATTCGGAGACGAGATTGATTCATCGGAATTCATGGACGATGAGTATGCAGAAATCAACATGGTCGAAACACGAGCTTCGTCAGCTTCACAAGGTGCTCCTGCAGCCGCAGAAAGAGAGGAGCCGGAAGTGATGAGAAGACAGCTTCAAGAGAAAGACGATACGATCGCCCAAATGGCGAAGAGGATGGAAGAGATGGCTATAGCCCTAGCCACTCTCCAGAGTCAAGTGCAACCCCAAAGAGAAACACCCCCAGAGGTCATTCACATTGCAGACGGAGGAAAGGAGATTACATCCGTCAACGGGGATGATCAGCTAAAGAAGGATACAACACAAAGTATGATTCCATAAAAAGATATCAAGAGCTTGGTGGAACGAAGAAAGTGCGAGAAGCCTTAGCACAATCAAAGAGCGGGACATCCATTCGGACGGGTAGACCTTACCCGGAAGAATTCGACGCCGTCCAATACCCAAAAGGCTTCGTACCACCTCCGTTCAAGACCTTTGATGGAACCGGGAACCCCCGACGAGCATGTTACACACTTTCGTGCCAGTTGTTGCAATGCCGGCGGGAGCTATGCATTACTCTTCCGACAGTTCGTCAGCAGCCTGTCAGGGATCGCCTTTGATTGGTATGAAGAATTACCAAATGGTTCAGTGAAGACGTTCTCAGAACTAGAAAACCTCTTCATCAAGCGATTCGCCGGAGCTCAGCACCACATCACTATAGGTGATTTAGTGGTAGAGAAGTAGAAGCCGAACGAAACTTTGGTGAATTACATACTTCGATGGAGGAACTTAAGCATGAAGTGTGAACCACAACTACAAGAACAACATGCAGTCGGCATCTTACTTAAAAGCATTCACGGCCCGATAGCACTTCTCCTCAAAGGATTCACTATTAAGACTTTCGAGAAGTTGTTAAGCAAGGCCGGGAGCTTGCAAGAGGAGGCGAAGCAATTAAGTTTCGCCGACAAGACAGACAAGCAAAAGCCTGTGAAGACTTTTGAAAAGAAATCCGGGATCGTTGCAGCAGTCGACAAAGGCAAGCAACCGATACAAATATCGTCCGAACGGCCACAGCAACCTCAACAGAATTATCAACAACCCCGACCCAGCTATCAGTCATCTCCACAGTATGAACAACCGCCTCGTCCGCAACGTACATTAAGGGAGCTTCGAGCGGTGAATATCCATTCAAGAATGAAGCGATGCCGAAAATGTTCCGTAGTCCGATGAAAACTCCGGATTTCCAGTCGCCGGAGCCTAAGAGACCGGAGGAAGTCAACAAGAAAAGTGATCCCAACTTTTGCCCTTATCACCGGATGCTTGGACACAAGATAGAAGATTGCATTACCTTCAAAAGTTGGCTCAATGACAACCTTCGGAAAGGGAATATAACAATCCCGAAGGAGTACATGAAGGAACCCCAGAAAGGAGGTTTCGTCAATGTTGTCTCAACTGATCCCATCATTCCGATAGATCCCTATACGACTGACGATGGATGGACCACCGCTTGGACAAGGTCTTCGAAAAAGATTTTAGACAGCATCCAAACCGCTTCGGTGCGAGCTTCAATTCAGAGTTCGAAACCTGCCAAGTCGGCACTATCACTTGCGATAGGAGAACCACCTCAACAGGAGACGATTGAAGAGAAGAAGAAAATCGACGAAGAAGAGAGGACCGAGGCTCCTAAGGCTAGACTAGGGGCTCGCTTATCCTAGGATAGTTGTTTCTGATTCGGCGGAGAAATCCCTCGAACCTCTGACTCTGTATGATTATCTGCTCACTTCGGTGGGATCATATAATGATAAGGGTGATGGCGTTGGCTACGTTTTTAATGTTTCTAACGATTACGTAACTAGCGACAATCCGGACATCGATTTCGATACCAACGACAATACTCAAATCATACACAATCTCGACGATCAAAATGACAAAGAATACATCCATCAAGGAGGCTACGAGAGTTCAACAAGCAACGAATCTATCTGCGAGTTTCGAGGAGCTCCAGTCACAATAGAGTTAGAGCCTTCAGACTCTGAAGCTAACCCGGAAGAGTCTGTCATTCTGATTCAAGAAGAAACACCAACGAAGCTCAACACTAGATTCGAAGAAATTACAGAAGTCAACTTAAGAAGTAGAAGATTTCTACCTCCGAGAATGGGTCCAAAGGACAAAGGAAAGCAGGTGGTTGCTCAAGAAGGACCAACCCCGGCAGAAGAAATACCCATTCGAGAAGAAGCCGAGACACATGGAAATAAAATGGACTACAATGTGCTAGCCCATCTTAAGAAACTACCGACCAACCGAGCATCTACGATGCTCTCATCTTATCAAAGGAGATGAGAGAAGCTCGATCAAGGCCTTACTTGATCCGGAAATTTGCTTAGCTCAAATGGTCGGAGATTCCTTAGATGAGGTTTGCTCGTTAAAGGAACGACGAGGTGTTACCTTCACGGACAATGACCTACTACTTGGGACAGCGAGATCACAACCGACCGTTGTACATTTCAGTTACAATTGGGAAGTTTACGCTCTCCAGAGTATTGGTGGATCCAGGAGCATCAATCAATATAATGAGTCTTCGAACACTAACATATTTGGAAATTGATGCTCGTGAGCTCGAGGCCGACAAAATGTTATTAAGAGGATTCAACCAGAAAGGAGAAAGAGCCCTCGGGTCAATTACGCTACTAATGAAGACCGGTGACTTAGCAAAGACAACCGCAAAATTTCACATAATTGATTCAGAAACGTCGTTCAACGCTCTACTGGGCCAACCATGGATACATGAAAATAGGATGGTACCATCATCTCTACATCAGTGCATCAAATACTACGATGGAGGGGAACAATGCATCAAAGGTGACTTACAACCATTCTCCGTACATGAAATTGGAATCCATGAAGACGCGACTTATTATGCACCACCGAAGAAAACAATCTTCTCCGTAGATACCATAACAAATGAAGCAAAGAAAGTTCGGGACAATGAAGAACCCGATGTTCTAGTCCAACAGCTCACTCACCACTCCCTTCCGGCGAGATGGTGAAGGTTTCTCCACAACTCGCATCCGAGGTCGAGGCCGGGGACGAGGCCGTGGTAGAGACGTTAGGACGGTTGGACGGAGGAAACCGACCATCATTGTTGATTGGGAAGATAGTTCGAATAAGAAAAAGAAATCAAGCAAGAAGCAACGAACAATAAGTCGGAAGAAGCCGCAATTCAAGATCTCCCTCGAAGATGAAAAGAATGAAGAATACAAATCAATGTACGAGAAGATTAACCACTACATACATACTATGACCCTAACCCCGATCCATTCTAATAAGATCGAGGGTATGGTGGTCAAAGAGGTACGTAGCGGCGGTGCAAAGCCAATCAAATTCTACCGTGGTGCTTCTTCCTCCAAAACTGAAAATAATGTACAATTTAAAGATGTCACTTCATCAGAATTAATGGAATTGCCTTTTGAGTGGTACTCTCCCTGTGTTCAAAGTTTAATTCAACGTGGTTTCTTACCTCGAAAATGGGCAAAAGGTCAATCACAACATTTTGAAAAATTATGGAATAACTCCGGTCGTCCACCCAATTCAAAGCATGGACTCGGATTTGGCACAGTAGGATCAGTTGACGATACTGAATTTTGCTTGGTTGTCACTAGCGAATCTAATGAAAACTGCATGGAAACTACAGACGAACTCGAAGATTTACAAATTGGAGACGCTCCACCAGAATTCGAAGAAGAGATTAAATCTAAAATAGATGAGCTAACAGAAGTTAACTTAGGTACTAGCGAAGAGCCTAGACCTACCTTTGTTAGCTCCTTACTCAATAAAGAAGACTCCGAAGAAATAATCATGTTATTAATGGAATTTAAAGACTGTTTTGCTTGGAACTACGATGAGATGCCGGGATTAGCTCCAGAGGTCGCAATCCATAAGCTAGGAGTGGATCCTACTTCGTCCCAGTCGACAAGGTCCCGAAGAATGCGTCTAGAAATCGAACAACAAGTCATAGCCGAAGTTAAAAAGCTAATAGACGCCAAATTTGTCCATGAAGAATAATACCCGACTTGGTTAGCCAATGTGGTGCCGATCGAAAGAAGAATGGTCGGATCGAATTTGTGTAGACTTCGGAGATTTAAATAAGGCATGTCCAAAGGATGAATTCCCTCTACCGATCCCGAACTAATGATCGACATTGCTTCGACACATGAGATATTTTCATTCATGGATGGATCTTCGGGATACAACCGAGATAAAAATGGCTCCAGAAGATGAAAAGCTTACAACATTTAGAACGCCGATCGAAGTATATTGCTACACAGTGATGCCATTTGGACTGAAGAACGCAGGAGCAACATACCAAAGAGCGATGAAAAGAATTTTTGATGATCTCATCCACAATCAAGTCGAATGCTACGTGGACGATGTGGTCATCAAAAGCAAAGTAAAGGAAAACCACCTGTATGATTTGAGAATTGTTTTCGAACGATTTAGGCAATTTAACCTTAAGATGAATCCCTTAAAATGCACCTTCGGCGTCACCTCCGGGAAATTCTTAGGATCCGTTGTCCAACATCGTGGAATTGAAATCGACCCGGAAAAGATTAAAGCCAAGACTCGAGCAATATTTCCAGTATGCCATACAGTTGTTGGAACAAATTCCAAATGTGACGATCTACAAAATTCCCGAGAAAAGAAAATGCTTTAGCGGATGCTTTAGCCGTCTCGCAAAAGAATTTGCCTGTTTGCAAGATAAATCGATGGAAGTGTCGGTTCACGGACGTCGAGTCCTATCACGGCTCGACATAGACACAATACACAAATCGAGAAAAGAAAAAGAATCGGTTGCAACAATGACGAGAAAACACGGAAGATTAGCGACGGCCATTAGTAGACTACACTGCAAACGGGAAAACTACCGGACGATAGGTCGTTGGCCCATCGGATCGAAAAGAACTCTGTCTTACGCATTAAAAAACAACACGTTATACGGAAGGTCTTTCGATCGAAATGTGGCTAAGGTGCCTAAGCGGGTCCGAGGCCCGTGAAATCGTTAAAGAGGTGCATTCGGGACTGCGGGGCGCTCACCGGTCGGGTCCGAAGATGAAAATGAAAATTAAAAGACTAGGGTATTATTGGCCCTCGATGATGACCGATTGCATGAAAATCGCGAAGAGCGTCACCGATGCCGAGTGCACTGAGTGGTTCTACACCAACCTCCAAATGTGCTACATCCGACAATTGCGTCGTGGCCATTTGAATGTTGGGGCACGGATATAGTGGGTTCGATAGAACCACCATCTTCGAAAAGACATCGCTTCATTCTTGCGGCTACGGATTACTTTTCCAAGTGGGCGAGAGGCGAGTTCCACTTAGAGAAGTGAAAGCACACCACGTGCTACGGTTTTTAAGAACCAAGTTGTCTACCATTTCGGAGTGCCGCGCGAGATTATCTCGGATAATGGGTCGGCATTCGAAGCACGCAAATCAACAATTTTGTCGGGGAGACACGGAATCGGTCGGCGATACTCGACAATTTACTACCCGAAGCAAACGGCCTCGGCGAGGCTTTTAATAAAACTCTCGTTCAAATCTTAAGGAAAACTTTGGACGATAATAAGAGAAATTGGCACGAGAAGTTGTTAGAAGCCTTATGGGCCTACCGGACAACCTTCGAACTCCTACTCGAGCTACACCTTACGCTCCGGTGTATGGGTCCGAGGCGAGTGTTACCTTTAGAGGTTCGGCTTCTTTCACTCGAATTGCGGTTGCAAACAAGATCACGACGAGAAGAGAATGCCAAATTACGGATAGAAGAATTAGAAAGCACTGGAAGGGAAAAGACTTGCGGCGCAACGGAATTTAGAACTATACCAAGCTAAGATGGTTCGAGCGCCATGACAAGCCGAGTCCGCCTGAGAACCTTCGAAGTTGGTGACTTAGTTCTCGTTCTCAAGAGACTATTCTTGCACACCGCAAGATAGGAAGAAAATTTGAACCCACTTGGGAAGGGCCGTTTGTGGTTGAAGCGGTATACTCGGGAGGTTCCTACCGGCTAGTGAATTGTCGGGGAGAACGACATATGCTTCCGATCGACGGACGATACTTGAAAAAGTTTACGCTACTCGATGTTTCGAAGGAATGAATTCTTCATCCCTAAGAAACACGGGCGAAGTAATTACTTATGATTGGGTCCGAACCCAAAAATAATAAAATGTGCTAAGATAAATAAAATCATGATAATAAAGTTTTCCTTGTTTTCTTTTCCAAATCAAGATCTTTTTCTCGATTTTTTTCCCACTTCATTCTCGTTAAATTTGAAAATACAAAAAATATAATATAAAAAAAATGTCTTTAATAAATATTTTCTTAATGTTCTTGTTCTTAGTACGGCCCTCGATCCTTTTCCTTGTCTTTTCGCGAGGAAATGTCGAACGGGCGGTTGGTCCTGAACTTTAGAAATGGCGTAAGCCTTGCACTCGATGAAAAGAGGGTGAAAGATGGAGCGATAATCGAGATTGACTCGGATTTTGCACCGGCGGGCCTACGATGCGAGGAAAGTGGTCGGGTCCCGATTGATGAGAAGAAGCGCCGGGCGGACGGTGATGAAAGTGGGTGGCCCAAGCCACCGATCCGACGACGAAAAGAAAGGCAAACACCGAAGAAGATAAGAAAATGAAGTACGCAGTCGCTACGGCGGAGGGCGAGGCTTGTCAGCGCCGCGCCCACAGAGATTCAAGAAGTTCGAGGAGCTACTCTTACAGCAACGCAACGAAGAAATAAGAATCGCCGTATCCGTAAGATGTTAACAAAACTAGTTGCGGACCAGCGTAACGAGACAGTTGCTACTGCCAGTATGTACACTTCAAGGACACCGGTTCACCAGGAACCTGAAGAAAGGAGGCCAGCTCCTAGGATAACAGAATGGACCAGGGAAATCTAACAAAGATCAGAAGAAAGAAGACTACCACGCTACCAGATAGAACCACCAGTAATGCATAACCTTGTTGCAGAAGCAACCCCGGGGGATGTCCCGACGGACATCATCTCCGAGGAGCCGAGGTATGCAGGAGAACGTGAAGGGATTGAACCGTATATCCCACAATATGCCACCAAGCCTCGCTATCTGCAGATTATTCCGGAATACGAGCTGGAGAGAATGCAGAATGTCGAAAAGAAAACCTTTGAATACTTCGAGAGAATTACAGGCAGAAGGATCAA
The DNA here is from genome assembly GCA_022702705.1 of Papilionanthe hookeriana x Papilionanthe teres. NCBI lineage: Eukaryota > Viridiplantae > Streptophyta > Magnoliopsida > Asparagales > Orchidaceae > Papilionanthe > Papilionanthe hookeriana x Papilionanthe teres. The sequence continues at coordinate 79,756,667 of CM040428.1, read as the reverse complement.
TATACTAGAGGGCCTCGAGCTACATACAGATGTATTCTCAGAGTATGAACAACAGCAAATCGTGGATTGTATCCGGGATTTGAAAAGAATGGGCCGAGCGGGCCCCCTAAGGGAAAATACCTACTCGGAACCCGGGAGATGGATGCCGGGGAAAGGAAGAATCACGATACTGATGTGGATGCTTGTTACAACTTTGCGGAAGACGGGAAGGGAAACCTTCGGGAATACTTCGTCATGGCCGAGTGGATCCGATGCCATTAGTCATCAAGAGAATGGTAAAGAGATTGATAACATGGAGGGTGCTGCCGGCGGATTGCATACCCAATAGCTGCATTATTAACATCTACAAGCGGGGTAGTCGCATACCCCCACACATAGATCACCACGACTTTGTCGGACCTTTACGCACGATCTCTTTCACGAACAAGTGTAACATCATGTTCGGATCGACCTCCGGATAGCGAGCCCGGGTGAGTTCCGAGGGCCGGTGAAGATACCATTACCGGTAGGTTCCGTCATGATGCCGAAGGGCAACGGAGCGGATATCGCTAAGCATTGCATACGGAGTACCGGTGAAGCGGATCTCGGTTACTTTCGGAAGGATGGACGACGGGAAGACACCTTACCATTTCCGGCAAGACCCGGAGCTAGAGAGCCTCCGGCCTTACGAGTTGTGAGTTACATGGAAAATATCACACCTCCGATGTACATCCATACGGCATCCTTGCCAAGGATGGCTTGGAAGGTGATGTTATTGACGATGTACCCCACTATTCAGACATGGATCTTTGACAGATGCTTCTTTGGATGGATCGACGAAGATCATACATAGTCCGTTTTGAGTCTACATGGATTGTATGAAATATATTCCAGATCAAGTTGTATGATGTATCTTCGACATGATTGGAATGAAAGTGACCATGTCACATTTTTTTTGGCCTTCACCTCTTTTAGGCAAATTGACTGGGAAATGCCATTAAAGTTAAATGAACTTCGAACAAAGAACAAAGAAGAAATAAAAAAAAAAGAGAATAAAAGAAAACTTTCCTTAAAAAAAAAATCTAAAAATGTCGAACACCAAATCCACATGAACACCAAATAAACAACAAAAAACTGGATAGTTAAAGGACAAACAAAACAAATTTAAAGCTCAAATTGAATTCCAGTTTAAACCCATCTTCTCAAACCCTCCAATCCTTCTTCAAATCAAGATCTATTCTAGACCTCCCTTGAAACCCCCTCTCGGGATGATTTCAGAATCACGAAGAATTTTCAATTTGATCCGGATCGCATGGGTTTGTACCCTTCGCCAAGTAATCAGACTTTTATTGATTCCCATGGGATATGAAACACTTTCATATCTCATTTAGATCTCCCGCTAAATCCAAATCTCCACAGTAAATTTTAATTCAAAATTTCTGAGACTGGTACCTAAATTCCAGTTCTCATTCCGAGATCGATACCTAAATTTCGATTCTCATCTGAATTGATACCTAAATTTCAATTCAAAATTTCTGAGACTGGTACCTAAATTCCAGTTCTCATTCCGAGATCGATACCTAAATTTCGATTCTCATCTGAATTGATACCTAAATTTCAATTCAAAAATTTCGAACCGGTACCTAAATTCCGGTTCTCATTCGAGATCGATACCTAAATTTCGATTCTCATCCGAATTGATACCAAAATTTCAATTCAAAATTTCCGAGACCGGTACCTAAATTCCGGTTCTCACTCCGAGATCGATACCTAAATTTCAATTCTCATCCGAATTGATACCTAAATTTCAATTCAAAATTTCGAGACTGGTACCTAAATTCCAGTTCACATTCGAGATCGATACCTAAATTTCGATTCTCATCCGAATTGATACCAAAATTTCAATTCAAAAATTTCCGAGACTGGTACCTAAATTCCAGTTCTCATTCCGAGATCGATACCTAAATTTCGATTCTCATCCGAATTGATACCTAAATTTCAATTCAAAAATTTCCAGGCCGAGTACCTAAATTCCGAGTTCTCACTCCTAGATCGATACCTAAATTTCGATTCTCATCCGAATTGATACCTAAATTTAAATTCAAAATTTCCGAGATCAGTATCTGAATTCCGGTTCTCATTCCGAGATCGATACCTAAATTTCGATTCTCATCCGAATTGATACCTAAATTTCAATTCAAAAATTTTCGAGGCCGAGTACCTAAATTCCAGTTCTCACTCCGAGATCGATACCTAAATTTCGATTCTCATCCGAATTGATACCTAAATTTCTATTCAAAATTTCCGAGACTGGTACCTAAATTCCAGTTCTCATTCCGAGATCGATACCTAAATTTCGATTCTCATCCGAATTGATATCTAAATTTCAATTCAAAATTTCCGAGGCCGAGTACCTAAATTCCAGTTCTCATTCCGAGATCGATACCTAAATTTTGATTCTCATCTGAATTGATACCTAAATTTCAATTCTCAACTTTCGAGACTGATACCTAAATTCAAGTTCTCTTTTGGGGACAGTACCTAAATTCTGCCTCCCATCTTTCGAGATCGATACTTAAATTTCGATTCTCTCATAGGATTGATACTTAAATTTCAACTCCAGCTTCGTTTAAACTTTCGAGATCGATTGCCTAAATTCGATTCTCATCCTTTTCAATCGACACTTAATCTCGATTCTCATTCCAAGGTCGGTACCTAAATTCCGAGTTTTCTTTGCAATCCCGAGATTGGAACCTAGGTTTCAATTCTCGTCTCGAATCTAAATTTTCTCAAATTAATTTTAAATCGAACTTGATCTAAATTAAAAATTAAAATCTAAAATTACACATCCAAACTTAAATTGAAACAAAATGAAATCTAAATCAAAATTCCCCGGATCATGTGATTTGGAATTCACCTCCTTTTCCTTTCCCACGGCGAGAGTTCGGGAATCTCCGGTTTCGAGAGATATACTTGACACTCCCCGGCGGAAACTCTTCTACTTCGTCCTAAGTTTGTCACTTGGACATCTGTGTTAGTTTTGCTGATTGCTTCGGTCAACACCAATACGCGCGGTGTGCTCCGTCAGCTCACCACACCTATCGGGGGTCCATTTGTTGACCTCATTTTTGATGAGGTCTTCTCTTCTTCTTTTTAGTACTTAGGATCTAGCCTTAGGCTTTTCCTTTGACTATCTTAGAGGACTAAAATTGAGACCCACCACTTAGAAATCCAAACCACTTCTTAACTCCCTGCAAACTCCACAAACTTGACTGTAGACCCCTAATCACCTAGAGGGTTGAAATCAAATGTGGAAGTTTAAAGGATGGGTTCCATAGGACTCTTTGGCCTTGAGGCCCTGCCCAGGTGGCTCGGTGCAGTGAAGGGGCTGACTTACACACACACTACACTCATACACTACACTTTCACACACCTCCTAAAACCACACCCATACCTAACTTGACCTCCTGACTCATGTAGGTGATTCACATGGATGGTCCTTAACCCCTAAGCCCTTGGCTAAGAGGGTTAGGAACAAAATAGTGGATGCCTCAAATGAGTCGCTTCATGGCTCATGTGGGCTTGGTATGGCTTCATGGCTCAACCAAAATGATTTTATTCCACTTATATTCACCCAATCTTCATTTTTCCAAATTTTCAATTTTTGACCCCGGGACCTACACGCTAACTTACCAAAGCCCTTGAAATTACCCAAAATTTTCAAAATTTTCAAATCACCCAAAATTCCCCAAAATCAATCCCAAACTTTTCCACATCACTCAAATTGATCATCCATACCGAAAAATACCAAAAATTCCAAAAATACCTCCCAATACCCTCCAAATACCCAAAATACCCCTCTTGACCCAAAAAATCCAAAAATTCAGAAAATTCCCAGAAAATTTCAGAAAATCCCAAATATTCTTAATTTCATTTTGTTCAACTACACCATGGGCCAATTTTGTCAATTTACCCTACTTTTGTCAAAACCCCCAATTTGACCTATTTTAACCCTAAGTGAACCCAATGTCAAACCAAACCTACCCAATTGATCCAAATTCTGGTCCAATTCAATTCTAAACTTCAATTCAACATTTCCAACACCAATCTAGACCAAATCCAAGTCCAATTTGATTGACATTTGGATCAATTTCACTTTTGGCCTTAAAGCTCGATTTGGACCCATGACCCGAACCTAACCCGAACTCACCCAATTCAACTCCAATTAACCCCAAATCTTTTCTAAATCTTCCTTAACATCCCCACAAGCAAATAACTAACATGATTTGCCCAAAATTTAGACCCAAACCCCACTCAAATTCAACCCAAAGCTAAAAGGCCCAATTTTGACCTAAACCCAAACCTAACCCAAATGAGCCCAAAACCCAAAACAAAGCCCAACCAAAGTCAAAACCTCTTTGAAACACTCCAATAAACATTTCTCAACATTAATTTTACATCAATTTCAACCCTAGCCCAACATTGGCCCAACTTGGCCCACTTTGACCTATATTGGCCCATTCGCCAAAAGAGCCCAGATTCGACCCAATTCAAACCCAAATCACCCCCGATTTGCTTCAAGTCACTCATGACACATCCATGAGCTAAACCCAACAATTATTTGGCCCAAACTCCTACAAAATTCCCATCCATAAATCTATTTTTAAACCAAAAGCCCACTTACATGAAACCTTCCTAAAAGCCCAAATTTTATACTAAAGCCCATATGACAATTCCTCTCATCATGCCCTTAATTACAATCAATCCCTAAGTTTGAAAATTCATCATGAAGCCATTCCAAATTAAGCCGCATACAAATTCCCATCAAAATACCAAAATCTTTCTTAAATCCATTTCCATGAAATTGACTTAACTTTTCCCAAGCGAAAGGTGAGCCATGAAGCCATGCATGAGCCACATGGGAGCCATGAGAGCCATGGAATCTACTTTCCACCTCACCATACCCAAGATGGCAAGAGGAGGAGGCCCTTTTCATATTTTCTTAAGAGTGATTAACCACTTCCATGACTCCACTAAACCATGCTTAAACTTAATTGTACTTGGATTGTGACTTGACCCCACTAATCAAGCTGATCCAAGTGACTTTCCTTCAGCCCAAATTGACCTTGGAGGGTGAACCCAACCCAAAACCAAGGGTTGACCCATTTAGACCCAAAACTAGCCCTTTCCCATTCCATTTTGATTCAAACCCTTTACACATGGCATTTGCCAATTGCCTACACTAAACCCCAGCCCTGACACACCTGAACAAGATGGTGATCAATGCCTTGCCGGCCAGCCACCAGGTCGCCGGAAAACACCATGGCCGAGAGCTCACATGTGAGCCAACTTTGGAATTCTCCCTTGCTTGAGTCGCCCCATCCCTAGTGGCCATTGTAGGCTGTTCTTCTCTTGCCGAAGAGCGAGTCGATCCCAAGCCCTAACTCTCCACAGGAGGCCCTCCGCCCCTCTCCTATTTAAACACCACCCCTTCTCGGCCATGAGAGGTCTTTGAAACAAACCTTAAGGAAACTCGCCAAAATTGTTCCGGACTACTCCCCATACATAGAGCATTTGATCCCCACTGAATTCCAGCCCGATTCCCTCCAGTTGAGCTCGATTTTGAGTTCGAACTTTAGCCCAAAACCAGGACACTTCTTCACGGTGGATCAATCCTCAAATTGATTGGTCCTACACCTTCACCGGACCAGAGAAGGAGTCCACCAGCAAAAGCCCCATCTCCGAGGCCACCCGGTTGCTCCAACCTCCGAAGCTTTGTGATCGGCCGTGGTCGAAATCCTACCTAGGCAATTCACCGGACCAGGAGACTTCATCCGGAGCTTGCCGGGATCCGATCGAAGGTGAAACAACCCTCAGATCGAAGCCGCACTTCTCTGAGCAAAGGTATGGCCTCACTCTTCTTCCCGAGCTACTGAACATTCTCCATTTTTATTGAGTAAATTTCATCCCACATAAACCTTAAGAACGTTAAATTTGGTCAAGTATCGAGTGAGATCTTAGGCCTAGAAGATGGACGGTTCTCGGGTTAGGAGGCTTGGGGACGATGAACGGATGTCGTTCATTCAATACACACGCGGACGGACGGCTCAGATGGCGTCGGACCAGGAGATGGTACGTGAACCGCGGGACCCGAGCTGCTGACTCAAGCCGCGGCGTCGAATGAGAGCGCGCCGCGTGGCCGTTCGGAGATGCCGAGGATGACGCGGCGCCGACTCGGATAAATAGAAAATTAGGGATTTTTCTATTTATTTAATTCCCTGAACTTGGAAAATTCATAACTTTGTGTAGGAAAATCATAAAAATGAAATAAAAATACCCTCCCGCTCAGTGAACAGAGGAGAATAATATGGAAAAGAAATCATTTAATTTCATCAAGTATTTTATTTTTAATAATTTATTTACTGTTTGCATTCTTTTAATTCTCCATGCATATAGAAAATTCACCATGGCATGAGACCATAATGCTTTTGAAGCCTCTGAATTTGGGAACATTCCCTGAATTTTCCAAGTCAGAGGCCATCCCTATGAGAAGTTATTGATTTTTCAAATTCATGTTACTGTTTTGAGTATTTTAATTTCAATAATTAGCATGTTGTGAAATAAATTCTAGGAAAATTTGGTGATGTCCCTTATGACCAGAGGACCCTAGGAAAAATAGGTTTTGAGTTAGTTCATTTAAAATAACCCTAATCGGCTTAAACACCCAAAATAGATCCCTAATTAATTAGAGCTAACTATACATCAAATTGACTTGAAATCAATTCTCCATTGACCTTTAGGATCAGAGGAACCCCCCATAAAAATTTGAAGTCAATTGGACTTGGTTAGCCCTACTAAATGGGTTGATTAAGCCATTTAGTTAATTTGAACTTTAAAAATTCATAACTTTCAAAATACCTTTCAAAAATTCACCAAATTGGTTTTGGAGCCTCTCTGATATTAGGGGAATTTAAGAAAATTAAAATTTCAATTTTCTAAAAAAGTTGATTTTTAATATTATTTTAATATTTTTAATAATTAAAAAATAATAAAAATCACAAAAATAATAAAATTCACCAAAATGTCACATTTTGAATTTTAATCACTTAGGAACAAACCCCATATTTTTCTTAGGTCAATTTAATGAGATATTAAATTTTAAAGCTCTAGGGTAATTTTAAAATTAAAAAAAAATGTATTTTCTAGTATTTTCACTAAAATAATTATAATAAATCATAGAAAAATTAGAAAATTGCAAAATTTGATTCTTTAATTTCCTTGATATCAGAGAGATTTTTGAAAAATATAAAGTTCATTTTTCAACCTTTATTTTATTTTTAAATTAATTAACCCTCCAAAACTTAAAATAATTATAATAAAAAAAATATAATTCAAAAAATCACCAAAATTGGTCCAAGTGGTCCTCTGGTCATTAGGAATGTCCCCTAATTTTCTTAAGGACAGAAACTTTCCCTTGGTCATGTTATTAAATTTTCCTTGGAAATCTCTATTTTCTATCAAAAATAATTATATAAATAAATTAAATACAGAAAAATCACATTTTCTCCTCTCATGTCTTTATTGACATATGAGTGAAGTCACATAAAAATTTCAAGTTCATTTAAGCTCAATTTAGTGAGTTATGAAATTATTAAGCTTAAAGGGCAAAGTGGTAATTAAAATTTTAACCCTTAATTAAAACTTTAGGTTTAATAAAATTAACAAGTAAAATATTTGATCTTAATCTGATTTGGATGATTGAAATTTAAATAATTAAAGGGTAGAAAGCCATTAAATAATTTAAAATAATTGAAATAAACCTTAATTAAATAATTGATTAAATTTGGGAAGAATAATAAAATTGGAATTATTAAAATAGGGATATTGTTAGGAAGAGATTTATTCTTTAATTTAAAAATCCCTAAATTAAACATCTCATTAATATTTAATTCTTAATTAAAACGATAACTCAAATTTAAAATATTAAAAGACTTAATCATTAAACTAAAGTTAAATTATTAAACTCTTTTAAATTTCAATTAAAGTTAAAAATAAAATTAAATTAAAAATTAAATTAAATTAAATAAATCAAATTGAATTAAATTAAATTAAATCAAATTAAATTAAATTAAAGATTAATTAAATTAAATTAAATTAAATTAAATTAAATTAAATTAAATCAAATTTAAATTAAATTAAATTAAAACAAATTAAATTAAATTAAATTAAATTAAATTAAAACATATTAAATTAAATTAAATTAAATTAAATTAAATCAAATTAAATTAAAATTAAATCAAATTAAATTAAATTAAAGGAAATTAAATCAAATTAAACTAAATTAATTTAACATCAAATCAAACTAAATTGAATTAAATTAAATTAAATTAAAATTAAAATTAAATTAAATTAAATTAAATTAAAGTTAAATTAAATTGAATTAAATAACATCTCCTAAAAACAGAAAGAAATTAAATATAAAGCAACTTGAACAACTATTCACAAATTTAAACCCATTAATTGAAATTAAACTAAATCACAAACCATTCGAACACCAATTTACCCTCGAAAGCTTTAGTTGTCATAACTCCTAAACGAGAATATTAAATGAAATGTTACTTCACTTATAGGACATTCAAATATCCTAGTTCATCGAGTAAGATAACAACAAAACTTAACTAAACCTCGGACGATTAATTCATTTGTGTAATTGAATTCATTTGGACTTAAAACAATCCTAGAAATATTGAAAAGATGTTTAAGATTTGCCTTAAGCACTTCCTCGATATGATAGGATGTTCATAAGAACAATTGAACTTAATTGTTCTTTGATGAAGAAAATCGTCTTCAAACCAAAACAAAAGGAACCTAGACGTCATAGGAAATGACTAGCTATAGGATTAGGAACTTGGTAGAAAACCATAACCCTTCCCTTAGCTTTACCTAGGAACTTGCTTAAATATTCTAATTGTGTTTTAAGTGCAGCTTGGGATGACGGGAAGACCCTCCAGGTACGCTTTTATTTTTTTGCAATTTACTTTCTTGCAATTTACATTATTACAATTTATTTAACCGCATTGCACTTACTTTTCTTGCATGATAAACAACTGTTGCCTAAAACCCACACCTTTAGGATAGTCCCTAAAACTGAAACTAAAACTAAACTAAAAGTCATTGCAAGATAAAATTCACCGCCACAACATTTCAAAATATAAAACAACTCAAAATTTAATCACAAACGGAACACAAAACTACAATAACAACTAAATTAAAACGTCATGTTGGATGATCGGGAATACCTCGGATGATGTAACTTACGTGTTGCTTAACGGGATTTCCACGGTCTAAATAAAAGTGTGGAACTCATTTAGTTGAGTTTAGCAAATTCATCTGGACTAAGTGAATCCGATAAAAATAATGATGCCGGAAGTATGGAACCGTGGGATCTTAACCGGTGTCGTTATAATCAACTTTAAGACTTGTTTTTAATTAAAACACAAAAAGCACTTGGAAATTAAGATTTTCTCTAAACCAAAACACTTTTCTCATCCCCTGATTTATGACTTCTAAAACTAAACCTCTGCAACAATAAGGTGCTCGGAGCATGGTGGGCAGCACGGCCATCGTCATTAGCAAAACCTGAGTCTACTTCAGCAAAACTTTCCTAGAATTAAATAACAAAGCCATAGGACTTGGAGGTAGTTTGCCGAGTGCAACATAAATCCTCAACTCTTCGTTAGGCATTTGCATTGCAAATTAAGCCCTAACCAGTCTTAGGATTCCGAGGTAGTTGTCTGATACGGCATAAACCCTCACATCTTCGAGGCTATTTGTTTGATTCTATCATATAAATATAAGCCCTAATTAATTAAAATTGACAAAATCAAAACATTAAATAGACATTAGGACTTTCCTAAATTCAAGCCAAACAATAGGATAGTCGGGAAATTACCGAAGTTCACTTCGAATCCGTAATTTCTCCTACCTTTCTTCCTTTGAATTCTCAAAACAAAATGTTCCAAACTTGATCCATTCCCTATTGAAATTCCAAAATTCAATCCTTTGAAAACTTAAACTTTGAAATTCTTGAGAGCGAATTATTGATTATTATCGAGAGTTTTCTTAGGTGATTCCCGTCACTTAAGATGTAATTAACTATAGGGGCTTGCCCTTATAGGGAATTTTAAAGAACCCGGGTAATATAAACCACGTTTAATGCTTTCATATTAAGCGGGGGAATTTGTCGGCTTATAAAATTGGTTCGCAGACCAAACGGATGTCACAAATCTTCTAGTTTATTTAATCGAGCCCCACCATTAAGCAGTGTGTCTATCCTTAGGGATAGGTACACGGTTTGTGGTGCGGTGTTCGTTTATATAAACTATTTGGGATGTGAGATCGGTTTGATTTCATATCTTAAAATCTTTAAATTTAAAATTATTTTCAAAAAATCAAATACTACTTTTCAAATTATTTATTTAAATTAGATTAAAAATTCGCCGCACAATTTCTGTAGGCGACCCCTTTTCAAAACACACAACCTAAAAATATGCCGACAAGTAGTCGGGGTTATTTCTCCTAATCCCAGTCTTTTGAAATGTTGATAACGGCATAAGGTTAATGCTTGCACCCAAATAACATAAAGCTTTTCTAAAATATCTGTCTCCGATTGCACGTGGAATTGTGAAACTTTAGGGATCTTTCAGCTTTTTTGGAAGTTTTTTCTGAATTTTAGCGCTACACTCCTCACTAAGTGCAACAGTCTCATTATCTTCAAATTTCCTCTTTCTGTTGAAAATATCATTCATTAATTTAACATAGCTTGGCATTTGTTCTAAGGCTTCAGCAAATGGAATATTGATTGTAAGATTCTTAAATATCTCTAAGATATTTGAAAATTGCTTATCCAATTCTTCTTGTCAAAGTCTCTGAGGAAATGGAGGTGGTGGCTTTTCTAAATCAACCTTAGGTGGAGAAATAGGTCTTTCCAAACCTTTCGGAGCTTCCTCTTTTGGTTTTTCATTCTCTTCTTTCTCTACTTTAGTCGCTTTTTGAACTCTACCTTCCAACTCTCCTCCACTTCTCAACTAATTATCTTGTACTTGCTTTTTAGTCTTGTCTCTTGGATTTACTTCAATATTACTAGGAAGCGTTCCTTGGGATCTATTGCTTAATGAATTGGCAATCTGTCCCATTTTATTCTTAATATTTATGATTGTAGCTCCATGACTTTGTAATTGATTTTCCATTTGTAACACCACTTCTTCAATAGACAACTACTTCTCCTTAAATTGTGAAGTATTGTTAAAACATGGAGGATAGGTTGGTCTATAATTATTATTCCCTTGGTTGTTCCAATTTCACAATGAGTTTACTTAGTTGTTCCTCCATTGTTGATTACTACCACCCTGTTTATTGGTACTAGTTAAAGTTCGGATGGTTTTTCCAGCCTGTGTTATAATAATTGTAATATGGGTTATTAGGCTTACTTATGACATTCAAGATTTCTGATAAAGTTTAAGAATCAACCATTTGTTTTAATGAATTTTTTTCAATCATAGAAGTTGGCTGAGAAAAATTCATCCCAAATTGGTCTATTTTCCTTGAAATTGCAGCAACTTGATTTGCTAGCATCGCAAAAGCATAATTTTCATGAATGTTGGCTACCTTTTAGGATTTAATCTTTAAGAAGGCCATTGAAAATTATTAGTAGTCATTTCTTCAATTAAAGCATAAACATCAACAAACTGTTTAGACATCAATGAATCACCAGTAGGGGCATCGATAATAGATCTAAGAGATCCAACTAATCTATTGTAAAAGGTCTAAATTATTAACCAATCTGGTATCAAATGATGTGGACACTTTCTTAGGAGATCTTTAAAACATTCTCATGCTTCATATATAGATTCCCCTTCAAACTGACAAGAAGTAATATCATTTCTAAGCTTCGCAGTCTTCGATGGTGAAAACTATTTAGCAAGGAATTTTTGTGCTAAATCACCCCAAGTTCTGATAGATCTAGCTACTATCGAATTTAACCAAATCGTAGCTTTATCCCTTAGTGAGAATGAAAAAATTCTAAGTCTAATAGCATTGTATGAAACTCCATCGTATTTAAAAGTAGTGCACAATTCTAAAAAATTGGCAAGATGTAAATTAAGATCTTCAGTTGGTGCTCCCCCAAACTAATTATTAGATACCATCTGGAAAATAGTAGCTTTAAGTTCAAATGAATTAGCAGCTACAGCAGGGTGTTGAATACTACCATGAAGTTCATCCACTATAGGGTTACCATAATCTCTTAAAGGTCTAACTTCTTGATGGATTTCAACATTTTGATGATCTTGTATTGTCATTTCTTGAATATTTTTATCTTTTTCTGTATTTTTAATTTTTTTTTATTTTTTGATAGTTCTCTCAAATTCATAATCGTAAGGCACATGTCCCTCAGACCTGAACTACGCATACACAATTAACAAAATAAAATAAAATACACTAACAAAAATGATGAAAAGTAAAAACTTAATTTTTATTAAATTTTTTTAAATGATAATTTAACTAACTTCCCTTGCAACGGCTGCTGAAAACTTGATCCCTGAATATTTACTCTTACATTTTTCAAGTTATATTTCTTTCCAATGATATTATCTCTTCCTTTGCAACGATGCCAAAAAAAATTGATTCCAAAGCAAATAAGAGATATAATTTAATTATTTTAAAATATGCGATACTACACAAGTATACATATCATTTATCAGGTAATATAAGACTTCTTGATTAAGCCCCGAGATATCAAACCCACTGAGAAATGTCTAAAATTTTAAAGAAATAAGAAGAAATTTTTACTTTTTAAAATGATTTTTTAAATTATGTTTTAAGATCTAAAGTTTTTCAAATTTATTTTTGTTATTTTCTAAATAAAAAGTAAAGCAAACAACTAAAAGTAGCACAACTATAAAATAGTATGAAAGCAAATGAGAATAAAACATATTTTTCCTCTTTCAATGAATCATTAATAATTATGGAATTTCATTGTGGAAGTATTTAAGTGTGTTGTGCCAAATATAAACATTTAAATTCTTTACCCTTACTTGGTTCTATAAAGAACATTGGTTAACTTGAAGTTTTGAAATCATATAGATGGGTTAGGCAGGGAAGATACTAGCTCTGACTCCAGAGTTTCCTCTATTCCCTCCACCTGAGGGCTAACATCACATAACAAAACTTAAAACATCAAACAAATTTAGGGGGATTTAACCTCTCACTATAAAGTCCTCTAATTTTGCTCCCCATTAAAAACATATCGTCCTATTTATTTGCACCCAACCATGTGGACTACAATTCTCACCCATACAATTGCATGTGATTCTTTCCAATTGTTGATTGACACGATACCGCATTGGTCCTTACATGTTCTCATAACAAATTTTAACATTTTAATTGGTCAAATAAAGAGGTAAATGAAGTGCAAGGTAGTGAATCATCACAACTTCTAACATTAAAATCCTATACTTCACAAAACTTCCTTCCATAATTTAATTACTACATCATTTAAAAGGAAAAAGATAAAGAAAAATACTCAAAATTCATGGAGAAAACACAATCACAGCTTGATTTGAAAGTAGAAATAATAGTGAAAACACAACAAGTCGTACTTTAAAACTAAATGCAAAACAAGTTAAAAACTTATTTGAAAATCCTCTCCACAAGACTCTTTAATTACCTTTGAAACTTTGCTTTCCTTTACAAGATACAATAGAGGTTGGCGCCCAACTTCATTGACTCTGAATCTCTATTCTACTCTTAATAAAAACTAGATACAATTGATAATAAAAGTGATGAAGTGGAAAGGTGCGGTCTCAATAACACTCTAACATAAAATTTACTCTTAACACTAATCACACCCTCCACCGACAACCATTTTTTTGATCTTCAAGTCTTCTTTTTAAAATTTTCCAAAAGATGCCTTGGTGTCTCTTCAAATCATGTCCATATTCAATGTATCCACCAAAGAAAGCATCTCTTCATTCAAATCTGCAGCCAAAAAGAAGTTGATGAAGTTACCATCAAAAATTGCTTCAAACACCCCTTGAAAATGGCACCAAATTTGATTTAATTTGTATTTTTTAACTGTCCTGCCTATGCGCCAAGGGTCCGACGCTTAGCTGCCATAGGTCAAAATTTTCTCCAAATTTGATCCTCTTTTGGTTCTTTCATCATAGTCAGTCATTCTAATCATACCTACAAGAAAAACTCAAATATATGTTCCATTAAAGTGCAGTATCATCAAAAATAGGTATAAAAATTTATTTGAAAACACTATATATTTTAGCTATATAAAGTACCCATCCAATTAATCTAGGTTTATCATCCTTCTTTCGCATTAAGTACTTGATAGCAGACTGGTTTGTATACACTATACATTTAGTCTCAATTAAGTACGACCTAAATTATTCAAAAGCATATACAATCGCTAATAACTCTTTTTTATTAGTTGTATCATTAATTTGAGCTTCTTTAACAGATTTACTAGCATATTGTATAACTTTGAAAATTTTATCATACATTTGTCCTAAAAAAACTCCAATTGCATAATCACTGACATCACACAAAAGTTCAAATGGTTTCGCCTAATTAGGTGAAACTATTATAGGGGCAGTAATTAATTTCTCTTTCAAAAGTTCAAAAGCTTTTAAACATTCTTCATTAAAGTCAAATTTCTTATATTTCTCTAACAGTTGGCATAGAGGCATAGTAATTTTTGAAAAATCTTTAATATAACTGACCCACAATTTTATATTATGATATTTTTAATTTAATTACAACGACGCCAAAAACTTGACCCCGCTATATTATATGTATAGAATTGTAATTGTTTATGTTGTGGATGATACGCAAGCATACATATCGTATCAAGTAATACAGTGCTCTAGTGGAGTCCTGGTTATCGATCCCACAGGGAAAGAGAAAATTAAATAACAGCTAATTTTAAAATAATAATAATAATTTTAAAATAGTATACGAAAATTTGGAATTCTAAATTTAAGCGCAATAAAGTAAACTAAGTATTTTAATCAGGTAACTTAACTAAGTAGAAAATTAAAACGTATTGAAAGTGCAGGAAATTAAACTAATTGCTAAATAAGTCTTAATTATTCAGAAAAAGTATCTTTCCCCTTGTTTAGAAATTTAAGTGATTGATGAATTTAAATAGATAATTTTAAGGTATTGTGACAAATACGAGCATTCCTATTCTTTACCCTTTGGTCCAAGTGTAAAAAATATTAACTAATCCTATGTTTGATTACTGAATCTGCAGCTAGGCTGGGAGGATACCGACTGCCACTTCAGAGCTCCCACGTTCCCCTCGCCTGAGGGCTAACATCTACACTTCAGCTCTCAAACAATAGGACCGAATTGAATATTTTAGTCTGTCACACTAAAATGCTCAATTCTACACCCAGTGATATTATTTCCCTATTTATTTGCACCTTCCTTCCAAGACTTTTGAATTCCCCTAATATTAGATGTAATTTTTACTATAGTTGATATTCAACACATTTTAACAAATCAAATGGCCAGTTTGAAAGTAAATTAAATTTTAAGTAAAAATTATCACAATTTATTAATATATAAAAGTACTTCTATTTTTAGTTCATCAAGTCACTTAATTTCATAACAGGGAGAAAGACTAATAAACTACTTAGAATGCAAGGGAACTAAACTAAGCATGGATTTCATTTAAAGTTAAAAACAATAAATACAAATACTTATCTTGATTTATCCCCAAGCAGACTCCTCACAGTTCCTTTGACTCTTCCTTCCAGTACAGCAAGACTCACTAAAAACTCACTAACTCACTAAAGACTCACTAAAGGCTCAAAATAACACACTTATAACACTTAAAGACACAAAAACTGCACACTTATATGCTGAATTTCGGCCTCTATATATAGAGTTGAGCAAAGGACCAAGAGGTGTGTAAGCATCCCTTCAAAAAGTGTCCAGGTTCAATGTATCTGTGCCATTTGAACTAGCTCACCGTCGGCGACGAACTACCTCGCTGTCGGCGAGGCTTCTAGAAGAACTTCAAACCGCGCTAGCTCACTGTCAGCGGGCTCGGGCTCGCTGTCAGCGAGACAGTTATAATTTCTTCAGAAATGTCTCCTCGTAGCCTCACCGTCGACGGGCTCGATCTCGCCGTCGGCGACTCAGCACAAATTTCATTATTTTCTTCCTTTTTGCTCCAAATTCGCTCCTTTTTATGATTTTTGCTTTTATCACCTAAATTCTCCATTCTCGCAATAAAATAAAGAAAATACCTTTCTTTAAAGTACAATTTCATCAAAAATAGGTATGAATTTCTTAATAAAATTTTCGGTGATCAAAATCCCCCAAACTTTCTTATTACTTGTCCTCAAGTAATTTTAGTACTACATAAAAATAATGAGTTTTATAATAAGATTTTTCAATTTAAATAAATATGAATTAAATTAATTAATATCATAATAAAGTTAAATAAAAATAATTTATGTAATTTAATTAATCTTATAGAAATAAATTATTTAGTTATCAGGTCTAAGATTTCTAGCTTACTATTCATTTCAGGAATGACTATATTTAAAAGAATAGCTACTTAAGATATTCATATGATAAGAAATTCAAGAAAACACTGTTAGGTACAATTCTAACTCATAAACATAAGTTTGGAAATATCTAAGTTTTTCCCTTTAGGTTAATTCAAATGAAGCCAATTTTTGATAAGGCATCTCCTCAAGCTTCTCCTCATTTTTCTTTTTCTTTTCTTTTTCTTTTTCTTTTTCTTTTTCTCTTTTTTTTATGAGGATTACTGTATCTGGAGAGCCTGTTAATAATTTTGAACTTCATTTTCATCTTCCTAAATTTGAAACTTAGAAATATTTCTTAGCTTATATATACTTCATAGTTTTTACTTCATTGATTTTCAATCTTTTCTTTTTCACTTGAATACTTAAGAATTTTAATTTTAGAATATAGTTTTCCTTACTAAAAATAGTTTACTATATTCTTATTCCCTTTAACCAAATATTTTATTCTATTTAATTAATTAAAGCACTAGAAATATTTCATTTAACCTTTTATAATAATTAAATAAAATAATTCATATTAATTAAATTGAAAAATTTGCTATAAAAATCATTTTATAATAATTTGAAAATAGAAATTGAGAACAAGTTAATAACTAAATTTGTATTTTACTCTCCCTCCAAACTTAAATTTTTATATCTACTCTAAATAATGAAAAAGAAGGAAAGTAAATAAATCATACCTTTGAAGTTTAGGTATTTCTTCTTTTTTTTTTCTTTGAAATTTTTGCAGGCTTTTGCATTTTTCATTGAACCTGTACTGTTAGTATTCTCCATATATATATAACAATTTAAAGAAAATGCGGGGATAAAATGCGAGATAAGTATTAAATACAACAATTAAAATAACTCTATTCTACACATATGAATTACTAACATATTAAAAACAATTGAACTAACAAATTAACAATTTTAAAAACTTAAAACAATACAAAATAAAATAAAAACATACTAAAGAAAACTAACATCCTATTTAACATAAAAACAAATGCAATTAACTAACACAAAAACAAAATCTAAACTACTATAACAATTCAAGCAAATAATCTAACAAACATCCAATGTCTCAAAAAAAATAAAGTACTGAATATTACAAACATATAAAGTCCTCAAAATAACTTAACATCAAACAAAAAAAATAAATAAAGTCCTAATCTTCGACATCGAAGTCCCAAACTATATTATCATCCCCTCCTTGATCCGTAGGTCGAGAAGACTGAGCGGGATGATGCCGAGTATACTCGGGGCAATCCGGAAAGACAACATCTAAATCTCCACTCCTATAACGACGTTCAGCTTCATAGTATGCAATTTCATATTCCGAATGTCGCTGGAGGTACTCACTATCATAATCATGTCTCCTCTCCAGATTATCAATCCTTTGATCAAAATGATCAAATCTTCTCCCCATTGTCTCTCCAAACTGCTCAAAACTCCTCCTATGCAAGGTCAATTCATTCATCAGATCTTGTAGGGTAGGGGTGGTAGGCTCAGGAGGTTCATAGCTAGTAGAGGGTATATCTCTACTGAGCGAGTGAAATAACTTCTCACTCCCGATCTCCACCCTTCATGAGATTCATACTTCTTGATATTGGAAGGCCGTGAGTGGTTTCATAGGTTCCACCCATTCTTCATCATCTCTAGCCTCAACTCCAGAGAGTTGGCAGAGTGCAAAAATTAATCCAGGGTGTCCCAATCCAGCTCCACTCTCATTTCGAGGAGTGGCCAGGATGTTTTGATAAATAATTCTCCCAATGTTGATGCTTCTGTTTTTCTGAATACAGAAATTCAGAATTGCTCTATCTCGTGTTACCTCACTGTGGTGATATGTGGGTAACAGAGTAGAACAAATAAAGTAATGCCAGGCTTTGGAGACTGCATTTAATTTAGAAGAGGAAAATTCACTCTTTCCTGCTGCTTAATTTTCCAAACTCCGGTCCCATCAGTGAGAAAGTTAATGACTTCCTCCAGTGGTCCTTCCATCGTTCCAAAAGTTTCATACTCGCTAAAGTGCGAGTCATGAACTTCATAGAACGAGTTAATTCTTGCAGCATTGAAATCTACAAAAAACCCTCGTACCTTTACTGGTGCATCTTCAGTGGCGATCAAATTGGCATAAAATTCTTTAACCACTTCTACAGCTGCTCTATATTGAACGTAACAGAAATTCTCCCAACCTCGTTCCTTAATAATCCGCTCTACTTCTCCTCCCGGATTTTTGAAAACCTGATTCGCAATGCACTTTCTTCCTTGTATGTTTTCGTCGAATTCTACTCGACGTTTTTGTCGTGGAGCCATACGATCGATCTGTGAAAATCGTGAAAATTTTCACTAAACTTAAAAATAATACTAAGAAGGCTTCCTACAACATTTATAAGCAATTTAAATCAAATTCCATGGATTTCCACCGAATATTTCTTCCACATTTTGATTTTTCCCAAAATTTGCAATGTGGTGAAAATATATGGTGAAAATCAAAAATTTTTGCATAGGAGTGAAGCTCTTACCAAGGGAAGATGAAATCCGGTGTCAAAAAGTGTTGAAATCGCTTCAAATCCAAGATCTCTCAACCCCTAGGTCGGTTTTTGCGAAAATGAGAGGTTGGGGATGATGAATAGTATTTTTGACCGGTCAAAATTTATGTTTTTCCCGACCTCGCTGTCAGCGAGATTTTTCTCGCCGTCGGCGAGCTAATATTTTTCGGAACCAAAAACTCTCGGGAAAAATCCACTGTCGGCGAGAAATTCTTCGCTGTCAGTGAGATCGATCTAGCTATCGGCGGGAATTTTCTCGCCGTCGGCGAGATTCCAAAAATTTTAATTTTTGAAATTCGTCACTCATTTTCGTCCTTGATTTGCCTTATATTATATTTCCGATCACATCATTTATTAATTTAATATGAAGATTAGCTACTTATACACAAACAAATTCACACAACACAACAAATTAACTTTAATATTGAAATCCATGAAATGTACAAACTAACATAATTTTAAACTCTATAATTAAACTTCAAACTTCAATCCTTACTACTAATCAGCATCGCAAACCAATCCACGACACACTAAATGCTGATACAAAACTATGACGCATATCTTAATTAAGTTTGAGATATTCAAATCATCACTCCACACATAATAAAATCTAAATCAAATCAAATAACATAAATACAAACATACTATGGAAATCTTTACTACTACTCTTCAAGGTCAGAATCTTCATCTTCTCTGATATTTCCGATATGACGATGATGCACAAATAAGTTATAGAAAGGCCTGAAGGGAAACTCCAAAGCAGATTCTTCAGTGATCCGACCCTTCTATCTCAGTAAATGAAGAAAGCTAGCTTCCGTGTGTCCAGAATGATCAAAGTGTTCCTTCATCCTCCGATCAATGTGATCGAATAAATCAGATATATTGTCGATTAAATCTCTCACATTCTGTAGTTCTTTCTCCATTCCTTTAATTTTCTTCATAAGTAACTCTGTTTTATCTGAAATAGGCCTTGCTATAGGATTATTCTGTGAAGCTCTATCAGAGATAAATGTAATGTCTTCATTATTGTCCAAAGTAGGGAACATATATGTAGGATCAAGTGGCTTCCAAGGTAACAGAACCTTTTCTCAAGCTTCATAAGAAACCTGGTACTGACTGCATAATGCAAAAATAGTAGATGGGTGTCCTAGTCCGTGAACTGACCCATGCACAAGTAAACCCAATGCAGACTTAACAATTATTGATCCAACATCAATAGGCAATCCAATCTGAATGCAATAATTCAATATAGCGCATTCCTTCGAAACCTTGCTTACCCTCATAGTAGGTAACAATTTAAATGAGATGAAAAAGTGCCAGTGCTTTGAGACAGGATTCAAAAGTGATGCAGAGAAACTAACATACCCGTCTTCATGCATTTCCCAATCTTCCAGTTCATCAGTCAGATATCGAAATATCTCATTCAAATTATATCGAGAAGGCACAAAATTTGAATAGTGACATATCAGGGTGTTTTCTATAGAGAATAACTCATTTACTCTTGATGGAGTAAATGCCACCCATCTTCCTCGGACGTAGACATTCCCATTGTTGATTGCATGTAAGTTAGAGTAGAACTCTTTCACAACTGGTATAACAACAACAGACGTAGTGTAACAAAATACCTCTCAATGCCGCTGTGCGATCATTTCTTCTATCTTCGTAGTGGAATTCTCTAATCCTCGATTGACAAATCCCCGTTCCTTGATAACTCTTTTCTTTACCAAAACCTTGTTGAAGATCCGCTACGCTTCAGCACTCACAAATTTTCTTCCGGTTAAACACTCCAGAATTAGAGGAATCAAAGAATTTGGAAGCCATTATGGTGAATGGAATGAATTATAGTGAAGAAGGCAGATTTATAATGATTTAAGAATGGGTTTTCACTAAGGAATTGGTGTTGAAACCGTCCAAATCGGCATTCAGAGTATAAATAACTCATCTTTATAACTTCCTCGCTGTCGGCGAGAAGTTTCTCGCCGTCGGCGACTCAGTTATAAAAACTGCCTCCCATGTTCTCGCTGTCGGCGGGACGTTTCTCGCTGTCAGTGAGCTCAATAAATAAACAGAATTTAATTTAGGCGCGAACCTCGCTGTCGGCGAGTATCGACCTCACCGTCGGTGAGATTCCAAAATAATGTCCAATTTCGCTCTAAATAGAATAATTTCTTTTCTCATCATAATGGTTCGAATATGTGATGATTCTTGATAATAATTGAGTAGTAAAGTTTCAATAATATAAACTAACTATTAAGATACAATAAAAATAGATAAATAATATGGGTTGCCTCTCATAAAGCGTTTGGTTAACGTCGTCAGCCCGACCTAATTTCAATTATTAATCAGGTCGACTAAGCATTAAAACCTCTTTATAGTTAGGTATTATACCTTCAAAATATGGTTTTAATCTATGTCCATTAACTTTAAATTTATGTCCAGTTTTTGGATCTTTGATTTCTACAGTTCCGTATGAAAATATCCGAGTTATGGTGAAAGGTCCTAACCATCGAGACTTCAATTTTCCAGGAAATAATTTCAATCTAGTATTATATAGCAAAACTTCCCGTCCCGGTTCAAAATTTCTCCGATTAATCTTCCGATCATGCCATAATTTCATCTTTTCTTTATAAACCCGATCATTATCATATGATTCATTTCTTAATTCTTCCAATTCATTTAATTGCGAGCAATCTTTTCTCACCAGATCTTCCTTCATATTATAATTAAATTCTTTAATCGCCCAATATGCTTTATGTTCTAATTCAACTGGTAAGTGGCATGTTTTTCCATATATAAGCCCGTAAGGAGTCATTCCAATCGGAGTTTTATAAGCAGTCCTATAAGCCCATAATGCAGTATCTAATCTAATAGACCAATCTAACTTATTTGGGTTTACAGATTTTTCTAAAATATGTTTAATCTCACGATTAGATACTTCAGCTCATCCACTAGTCTGTGGATGATAAGCAAAGGATATCTTATGAGTAATATTGTATTTTTCTACTAGTTTGTGAATGTATTTATTTCTAAAATGAATTCCTCCGTCAGTGATAATCACTCTCGGCATTCCAAATCTAGTAAAAATATTTTTCATCAGAAATTTTGAAACACTGTTAGCATCACACCTAGGTAAAGCTTGTGCCTCAATCCATTTGGAAACATAATCAACAGCTACTAATATATATGAGTTTCCAAATGAAGGAATAAAAGGTCCCATAAAATCTAATCCCCAAACATCAAAAATTTCAACTTCTAATATAAAATTTAGATGCATTTCGTTTCTTCTAGATATATTTCCTACTCTTTGGCATTTATCGCAAGTTTTAATATATCTATATACATCTCTAAATATAGTAGGCCAGTAAAATCCAGATTGTAGAATCTTATAAGAAGTTTTATCAGTCCCAAAATTTCCTCCAAAATCAGACTCATGACATTTTTGAATAATTGGTTCAGTTTCTTCATAAGGTACACATCTTCTAATAATTAAATCCTTACATTGCTTATATAAATATGGTTCATCCCAAAAATAGGTTTTCGTATCATGGATGAATTTTTTCTGTTGTTGCAAAGTTAGCATAGGTGGTAAAATATTACTAACTATATAGTTTACTATATCGAGCATACCATGGTATTTTCCACTCATTGATATTATATAGTTGTTCATCGGGAAAAGCGTCTATAATTTCATTTTCAATATCAGATAATTCATGATTTTCTAATCTTGATAAATGAACCTCAATTTGATTATCAGTTCCTTTCTTATTAACGATCTCAAAATCGAATTCTTGCATTAATAGCATCCATCCAATTATTCTTGGTTTGGAATCTTTCTTTTGCATTAAATATTTTATAGCAGAATGATCAGTATGCACGATACATTTTATTCCAATCAGATAAGGTCTAAATTTATTAAAACCATATACTACCGCTAATAATTCTCTTCTCAGTAATCGTATAATTTATTTCGAGCATTATTTAGAGTTTTACTAGCATTGTATATAACTTTAAAAATCTTTTCATATCTTTGCCCAAGAACTGCTCCTACAGAGATAATCACTAGCATCACACTTAAGTTCAAATGGTTTCTCCCGGTTAGGTGAAACTATTATAGGTCTTGTAATTAATTTTTCTTTTAAGAGTTCAAAAGCATTCGGGCATTAGATTGTAAATTCAAATTTCTTGTCTTTTTCGAGAAGTTGGCATAGAGGTTTAGTAATTTTTGAAAAATCTTTTATATAGCGTCCGTAGAATCCAAGCATGTCCAAGAAAACTTCTTACCCCTTTTACCGTAGTTGGAGGTGGTAATTTAGCTATAACTTGAATTTTTGCGGGTCCACTTCCATGCCTTTTTCCGAAATTTTATGCCCTAATACAATGCCCCCCGCAACCATAAATTGACATTTCTCCCAATTTAGAACTAAATTTGTTTTCTCACATACTTCTAATACTTTTTCAAGATGTGTTAAGCATGTGTCAAATGATGTTCCAAATACAGAGAAATCATCCATAAATACTTCTATTCCATTGTCAATTAACTTACTAAATATAGACGTCATACATCTCTGGAATGTTGCTGGTGCATTACATAATCCAAAAGGCATTCTTCGAAAAGCAAAAGTTCCATAAGGACTAGTAAATGTAGTTTTCTCTTGATCCTCAGGAGCAATTTGTATTTGATGATAACCGGTGTATCCATCTAGAAAACAAAAATACTTATGTCCGGCTAATCTATCCAACATCTGGTCTAGAAATGGTAAAGGGAAGTGATCTTTCCTGGTGGCGGTATTTAATTTCCTATAATCAATACATATACGCCAACCAGTAACTTGTTCTATAGGAATAAGATCGTTATTTTCATTGGCAGTGACGGTCACTCCTCCTTTCTTAGGAACACAGTGAATTGGGCTTACCCAAGCACTTTCAGAAATAGGATATATAATACCATTATCTAACCATTTTAAAATTTCTTTCTTAACTACTTCTTTCATTATCGGGTTTAATCTCCTTTGGGGATCAGCTTTAGGTTTATGTTCATCATCTAAAATAATTCTATGCATACGGATTGAAGGACTAATTCCTTTAATATCTGCTAAAGTCCAACCAAAAGTTTTCTTATATTTTTTTAAAGTTTCTAAAAGTTTTTGTTCTTGAGATTCGTTTAGTGCGAGATGAAATAATAACTGGTAAAGTTGAAGAATTACCTAAATAAGCATATTTCAAATGATCAGGTAATATTTTTAGCTCAAGTTCAGGAGGTTTAATAATTGATGGAACTATATTCTTGTTAGTGTTTTTAGTAATATCCAAAAATTCAAATCTTTCCTGAATATAATTTAGTTCTTCATTATTATCTTCAATTAATTCAGTATTTTCTTTTTCTAATTTATCTTCGTAATATTCCTTAAAATTTTCTTGTTGTAAATGTTTAAGTATTTCCATCCGAAAACATTCATCATCTTTTTCTAGCGCAGGATATTTCATTGATTTTGCAATATTAAAGGTAACTTTTTGGTCATTTACTGTCATAGTTAATTCTCCTTTCTGAACATCAATCATAGCTTTTCCAGTAGCTAAAAATGGTCTTCCTAAAATGATAGGAATTTCTTTATCTTCCTCCATATCTAAAACAATAAAATCTACTGGGAAGATAAATTTATCCACTTTTACTAACACATCTTCAATAACTCCCTTAGGATAGGTAACCAAACGATCAACTAATTGAAGGGTTACTGAAGTAGGTGTAATTTTTCCTAATCCTAATCTCTTAAAAATCGATAGAGGCATTAGATTGATGCTTGCTCCTAAGTCACACAAAGCTTTTCCATAAAATTTTTCTCCTATAGCGCGAGGTATAGTGAAACTACCAGGATCTTTCAATTTTTCAGAAGCTTCTTCGAATAATAGCACTACACTCTTCACTAAGTGCGACTTGTTTCATTATCGGTGAATTTTCTTTTCTTATTTAGAATATCTTTCATAAATTTTACATAATTTGGCATCTGATCTAAAGCTTCGACAAAATGTATATTGATTGTTAATTTCTTTAATATTTCAAGGAATTTAGCAAATTGTTTATCTTTTTTATGTTGAGCTAGTCATTGAGGAAACAGTGGTGGAGGTTTTTCAACAGAAATTTTCATAGGTATTAAAGGATGTTCTAAGTTTGAATCTTGTTGAATTGTTTCCTTTTCAATGTCCACTTCCTCTTTTTGGCTTTCAAGTTCTTTTTGAATTTAAGGTTCTAATTATTTTCCACTCATTAAGAGTATTGCTTTAATTTGTTCTTTTCCTTGATCTTTAGGATTTATTTCCACATTACTAGGAAAAGTTCCAGGTATTCTATTATTTAGCGCAGTAGCAATATGTCCAAGTTGAGTTTCGATATTTTTAATAGATGTTCCTTGAATTTGTAATTGATTTCCTTGAATTTGTAGTTGATTTCCTTGATTTTGTAGTTGATGACCCATATTCAAAATTAATTCATCCATAGATAATTTCTTATCTTTGAATTGAGGGTTATTATTATTAAATCCAGGTGAGTAATTAGGTTTAAAGTTTGGATTTGCTTGATTAGGTTGATTCATCCATTGTTGATTAGATGTTTTATTCCAATTAAAATTTGGATGAGTTTTCCAACTAGGATTATAATAGTTTGAATAAGGGTTATTAGTTCTATTATTAATAGCATTTAAAGTTTCATAATTAGATTGAGATTCTATGATTTGTCCAGATGAGTTTTCTTCTAAAGTAGGAGAGTAGTTCATTCCAAAATGATCTAATTTCTTAGATATAGCAGCAATTTGAGAAGCTAACATAGATATTGCATCATTTTCATGAATGCTGGCTATCTTTTTCAGATTTACTCTATCAGCAGGCCATTGGAAATTCTTTGTTGCCATTTTTTCGATTAGTGCATAAGCTTCATCAAATGGTTTAGACATTAATGAACCTCTAGCAGCAGCATCGATGATTGATCTTAAAGATCCTACTAATCCATTATAAAAAGTTTGAATAATCAGCCAATCTGGTAGCGCATGATGTGGGCATTTCCTAAGAAGTTCCTTAAACCTCTCCCAAGATTCATATATTGATTCTCCATCTAATCGACAAAAAGAAGTTATATCATTTCTAAACTTAGCGAGTTTTAGATGGTGGAAAATATTTGGATAGAAATTTTTGTGATAATTCTCCCCAAGTTTTAATAGATCCAAGTGCTAACGAATTCGACCACATTTTAGCCTTATCCCTTAATGAAAAAGGAAAAAGTCTAAGTCTTATAGCATCGTCAGATACTCCTTGATATTTAAAAGTAGCACAAAGTTCTAGAAAACTAGCAAGATGTAAGTTAAGATCTTCAGTAGGTGAACCACTGAATTGATTGTTTTGTACCATTTAGAAAATAGTAGGTTTAAGTTCAAATGAATCAGCAGCTACATCAGGGTTTTGAATAGTTAAATGAATTTCATCTGATGTAGGGTTGGCGTAATCTCTTAATGGTCTTTATTGGTTCATATTTTGAATTTCAGGAATATTCGCCATTTGTGTTAAATTTATAGTTTGTTTCTTTTGTTTTCTAATTCTTTTAACTGTATGCTCTAATTCAGAATCGTAAGGTATTAAATTTTCGTCTCTAAATTTGCGCATACAATTTTAGAATAGATATTTATTTATTATGATTATTTTAAAATAGTCCGTTACTCTAGTAAATTTTTCTTACTTTCCCCGGCAACGACGCCAAAAACTTGACCCACAATTTTATATTATGATATTTTTAATTTAATTGCAATGACGCCAAAAACTTGACCCCGCTATATTATATGTATAGAATTGTAATTGTTTATGTTGTGGATGCTACGCAAGTATACGTATCGTATCGAAGTAATACGGGGCTCTAGTGGAGTCTCGGTTATCGATCACACGGGGAAAGAGAACATTAAATAACAGCTAATTTTAAAATAATAATAATAATTTTAAAATAGTATACGAAAATTTGGAATTCTAAATTTAAGCGCAATAAAGTAAACTAAGTATTTTAATCAGGTGACTTAACTAAGTAAAAAATTAATACGTATTGAAAGTGCAGGAAATTAAACTAATTGCTAAATAAGTCTTAACTATTCAGAAAAAGTATCTTTCCCCTTGTTTAGAAATTTAAGTGATTGATGAATTTAAATAGATAATTTTAAGGTATTGTGACAAATAGGAGCATTCCTATTCTTTACCCTTTGGTCCAGTGTAAAGAATATTGACTAATCCTATGTTCGATTACCGAATCCGCGGCTAGAGCCGGGAGGATACCGACCGCCACTTCGTAGCTCCCATGTTCCCCTCGCTTGAGGGCTAACATCTACACTTCAGCTCTCGAAAAATATGACCGAATTGAATATTTTAGTCACGTCACACTAAAATGCTCGATTCTACGCCCAAGTGATATTATTTCCCTATTTATTTGCACCTTCCTTCCAAGGCTTTTGAATTTCCCGAATATCGGATGTAATTTTTACTATAGTTGATATTCAACACATTTTAACAAATCAAATGGCCGAGTTTGAAAGTAAATTAAATTTTAAGTAAAAATTATCACAATTTATTAATATATAAAAGTACTTCTATTTTTAGTTCATCAAGTCACTTAATTTCATAACGAGGAGAAAGACTAATAAACTACTCAGAATGCATGGGAACTAAACTAAGCATGGATTTCATTTAAAGTTAAAAATAATAAATACAAATACTTATCTCGATTTATCCCCAAGCAGACTCCTCGCAGTTCCTTTGACTCTTCCTTCCAGTACAGCAAGACTCACTAAAAACTCACTAACTCACTAAAGACTCACTAAAGACTCAAGATAACACACTTATAACACTTAAAGACACAAAAATTGCACACTTATATGCTGAATTTCGGCCTCTATATATAGAGGTGAGCAAAGGACCAAGAGGTGTGTAAGCATCCATTCAAAAAGTGTCCAGGTTCAATGTATCTGTGCCATTTGAACTAGCTCACCGTCGGCGACGAACTACCTCGCTGTCGGCGAGGCTTCTAGAGGATCTTCAAACCGTGCTAGCTCGCTGTCAGCGAGACAGTTATAATTCCTTCAGAAATGTCTCCTCGTAGCCTCGCCGTCGACGACTTAGCACAAATTTCATTATTTTCTTCCTTTTTGCTCAAAATTCGCTCCTTTTTATGATTTTTGCTTTTATCACCTAAATTCTCCATTCCTGTAATAAAATAAAAAAATACCTTTCTTTAAAGTGCAATTTCATCAAAAATAGGTATGAATTTCTTAATAAAATTTTCAGTGATCAATAACGCTTGTAAAACCCAGCATGTCCTAGAAAACATCTAACCCCTCTCCCAGTGGTTGGAGGTGATAGTTTTGCAAAAATTTGAATCATTGCAGGGTCTACTTCCATGCCATATTCAGAAATTTTATGCTCAGGTACATTTCTTCCTGCATCCATAAATTTACATTTCTACCAATTTAGAACAAAATTTTTTCTTTCACATAACTCCAAAACTTTTCTAAATTATTTAAGCATATTTCAAATGAAGTTCCCATAATAAATTCTATTCCATTATCAATCAGTTTACTGAAGATAGACATCATACGTCTTTGAAATGTTAATGGTACATTACATAATCTAAAGGGCATTCACCAAAGAGAAAATTTTCCATAAGGATTAGTAAATGTAGTCTTTTCATGATCCTCAAAAGCTATTGGTATCTGATGATAGCCAGTATGTCCATCTAAAAAGAAAAAATATTTGTGTCCAGCAAGCCTATCCAACTTTTGGTCTAGAGAAGGTAGAGGAAAGTGATCTTTCCTAGTGGCGGCATTTAATTTTCTATAATCAATATAAATTCGCCAACCAGTGACTTGTCTCATGGTAATTAATTCATTTCTTTCATTAGTCACAACAGTCACTCTTTCTTTCTTAGAAATACAATGGATCAGACTCACCCATGCATTGTCTGAAATAGGATATATAATTCCAGCATCCAACCATTACAAAATTTCATTCTTTACTACTTCCTTTATTAATTAATTTAATCTCCTCTGTGGATTAGCTCTAGGTTTATGTTGTTCATCCAACAAGATTCTATGCATACAGATCAAATGACTGATTCATTTAATATCAGCTAATGTCTAACCAAATGTTTTTTAATATCTTTTCAAAGTTTCTATCAATTTATGCTCTTGTATATCATTCAAATCTAAGGAAACAATAACTAGAAAACTAGATAGTTCTCCTAAGAAAATATACTTCAAATGGTTTGGAAGTATCTTCATCTCAAGTTCAGGGGGTGTTATGATAGATGGAATTAAACTTTCATTATTATTTTCTGTAATATCCAACATTTCAAATCTTTCCTGAATATAATCTAGTTCTTCGTTATCTGTCTCATGATATTTTCATCCATTTCATTTTTTTACTCACCTTTAATTTTCCCGTTCAATTTCCTCTTCATACTTCTCCTTAAAATGCTCATTTTCTAAATAATCACAAATGTTCATTCGAAAGGATTCATCATTTTTTTCTGTTGATGGATACTTCATAGCTTTTGATATATTGAAAGTCACTTCTTGATCATTAACTTTCATAGTTAATTCTCCT
This sequence comes from Papilionanthe hookeriana x Papilionanthe teres, assembly GCA_022702705.1. Classification (NCBI taxonomy): domain Eukaryota; kingdom Viridiplantae; phylum Streptophyta; class Magnoliopsida; order Asparagales; family Orchidaceae; genus Papilionanthe; species Papilionanthe hookeriana x Papilionanthe teres. The sequence goes on along the minus strand of CM040428.1, from coordinate 79,726,903 downwards.
TTTTGAACATCGATCATAGCTCTTCCTGTTGCTAGGAAATGGTCTTCCTAAAATTATATAAATTTATTTATCTTCCTCCGTATCTAAAATAATAAAAACCCCTAGAAAGATAAATTTATCAACTTTTACTAAAACATCTTCAATAACTTCTTTAGGATACGTAATAGAATGATTAGCTAACTGAAGAGTTACTTAACTAGGTAAAATTTCTCTTATTTCCAACCTTTTGAAAGTTGATAGAGACATAAGAATAATGTTGGCTCCAAGATCACATAAGGCTCTTCCAAAAAAGCTTTCTTCAATAGCACAAGATATTGTAAAGATACCAAGATCCTTGAGTTTTTCAGGAAACTTTTTTCTGAATAATTGCACTACACTCCTCACTGAGTGCAACAGTCTTATTATCTGTAAACTTTTTTTTCTTATTTAATATATCCTTCATAAACTTTGCATAATTAGGCATTTATTCTACAACGAAAGGGATTTATATTGATAATTTTATAAAGATTTCAAGAATTTTTAAAAAATTTCATTCTTTGTTGTTTCAATTTTTGAAGAAACAGAGGTGGTGGTCTTTCAACGGTAGTTTTCATCTGTTTTAGTAGATTTTCTAAATCTGGATATATGTTATCATTTCTTTCCTCAGTTTTCACCTTCTCCTTTTCAATTTCAACTTCTTTTTGCATCCTTGATTCCAATTCTCTTCCACTTCTCAACTATATAGCCTTAAGATTTTCTTTATTTTGATTCTTAGGGTTAATCTCAACGTTACTAGGGAATGTTTGTGAAGGTATACTACTGAGTACAGTAGCAATATGCACCAATTGATTTTCAATATTTTTAATAGCAACTCCTTAACTTTGCAATTGGCTCCCTTGACTTTGCAACTGATTCCCTTGACTTTGCAATTGATTCCTTGACTTTGCAATTGATTACCCATATTTAATATCAATTCTTCCATAGACAACTTATTTTCCTTGAATGGTGGGTCACTATTAAATCCTGAAGGATACAAAGGTCTATAACTAGTGTTTCCCTGGTTGTTTGAATTTCCTAATGGGTTCAGAGTATTGTTTCCCCACTGTGGGTTAACAACAACAGTGTTATTATTTCAGTTTAATTTTGGGTGGTTCTTCCAGAAGGAATTATAATAATTAGCATAAGGATTGTTGGGTCTATTTTTTATAGCATTTAAAGATGATTGATAATCTATTATTTGTCCCAAGGAGTTTTCCTCTAGCACTTGAGGCATTTGAGAATAGTTCATTCCATGTTGATCTATATTCTTTGAAATCGCAACAATTTGAGAAGCCAACATATTTATTGCATCATAATCATGAATACTAGCTACTCTTTTTAGATTTACCCATTTTAAGGGCCATTAAAAATTGTTAGTAGACATTTCTTAATTAAAGAATATGCCTCATCAAAAGGTTTTGACATTAATGATCCATCAGCAGCAGCATCAATAATCGATCTAAGAGATCCCACTAATCCAATATAAAATGTTTGAATTATTAACCAATATGGTAATGCATGATGTGGACACTTTCTAAGGAGATATTTAAATCTTTCCCATGCTTCATATATTGATTCTCCTTCAAACTGACAAAAATATGTGATATTGTTTCAATGTTTAGTAGTTTTTGAAGGTGGGAACTATTTAGATAGAAATTTTTGTGATAATCTCCCCAATTTCTAATAGATCCAGGTGCTAAAAAATTTAATTAAACCTTAGCTTTATCCCTTAGTAAAAAAGGAAAAATTCTAAGCTTGATAGCATCATTTGACACTCCACCGTATTTAAATGTAGCACACAGTTCTAGAAAACTAGCAAGATACAAGTTAAGATCATTATTTGGTGTACCACTAAATCGATTATTTTGTACCATTTGGATAATATCAGGTTTAAGCTCAAATAAATTAGTAGCTACATCAAGATTTTGAATAGTTAAATGTATTTTATCTACTGTAAGGTTCACATAATCTCTTAGAAGTCTAGGTTGACGTTCACTTTCATTTCTTTGATTGTCAAGATTATTCGACATTTTGCTCAAAAGTTTAAATTCTTTTTGTTGTTTTCGAATTTTTCTAATAGTACGTTCTAACTCTGAATCGTAAGGTATTAAACCTTTCGATCCAACTCAATGCATACACAAATTCGAATTAAAGGTTTTGGGATGCTACTAAATTTACAATTGTTTCCCCGGTAATAGAACCAAAAACTTGACCCGTGGCTGTTGCAGATAAGAAGTAATAATTTTTTGCAAATAGTTTCAATTCAAACACAGAATATAATCAATTTAATAAGGTAGCAGCCTATTTATACACAAGTATATGTATTGTTCAAGTCAAACAGTGATCTAGTGGAGTCCTGGTTATCGATCCCATAGGGAGGAAGAAAACCTTAAAGCGTAGCACAGAAATCCAAAATTCAATTTGTAAAACACTTATGTTTTACCACAAATGCTATAGTTTAATGATGCCAGATATTTTTAAAATTGCTAAAATACCAACTAAACTTCAAATTAAAGTAACTACATATATAATAAGTTTTTGTAAAGCAAGGTTCAAATTTAGAGAAATTATCCCTCCCCTTACAATGATATTTTGGTGAGTGGATAATATAGATTAGTTTAGTATATGTATTGTGGCAAATAGGAGCATACCTATTCTTTACCCTCTTTCTGAGTGTTATAATGAACATTGGTTAATCCTAGGTTGGGAGGATATTGACACTCACTCCAGAGCTCCCACTTCCCTTCCCCTGAAAGCTAACTCTTGCTTTAGTTTCCAAACACTAGAACCAAATTGGGAATTTTAGTCTGTCACCCTAAAATCTCCAATTCTACACTCAATAAACATATTTCCCTATTTATTTGCACCCAACTCCCGTGGACTTCACCATCTATGGAGTTTGAGTGTAATCTCCACTTTTGTTGTTGAAAGTATTGTGCTTTCGGATTGTATGTTTCACAACGTATTTTAACAATGAAATTAGCCAGATTGAAAAGTAAATTAAGAACAAAGTGGAAAATTATCAAAATTTCTATTCAGTTGTATGACACATTAAACCACTCTGCGCACTATGTGTAAGCTTAATATTGTAAGAATTTGATAAAGAAATGTATAAAATATTCAATAATCGCAGAGTTACTCTTATCAACACAAGTATACATATCACTCAAGTAATACAAGGCTCTAATGTAGTCCTGGATATCGATCCCACAAGAATATTTTAGAGGCTACAAACTAGAATTTTAGAAACCAATACAGAATCACAACCTTGTAGTTCAAATTGCCTATTTTTCACTAATAAGCAATTGTAAATAAGATGCAACTTTAATAAACTAATTCTACGAATAATTAACTACTTTTACTAATAAAGTGAGGTTCAATATATAAGCAAGAATCCTTCTCCATATTAAGAAATTTAAGTGAATGGATAATTAGAATTAGTTGAAAACTGTGTTGTGCCAAATAGGAGCATACCTATACTTTACCCATTGGTCCAGGCATAAAGAACATTGACTAATTCTATGCTTGGTTACTGAACCTGCGACTAGGCTGGGAGGATACCGGCTCTCACTTCGGAGCTTCCATGATTCCCTCACCTGAGGGCTAACATCTACACTTCAGCACCCAAATGATAGGACCGAATCAAGGATATTAATCTGTCACTCTAAAATCTCCAATTCTACGCCTGATAAATAATATTTCCCCATTTATTTGCACCCTACTTTTAAGGACTTTGACATCCCTGAATCTTGGATGTAATCTTCACTTTAGTTGTAAAAATCAACATATTTTAACAAATTAATTGGCCAGATTGAAAGTAAATTAAGATTGAAGTGAAAAGATTATGACAACTTCTTTAACATTCTCTTGGCACAACTAATTCAAATCATCATTTCACACAATCTCAAAACAACGAGAAAGATAGAGAAACTACTCAGATCTCATGGAGAAGATACGAAAAAACTTAGATTTCATATATAAAAGCAAAGTTATACAAACTATAATACGTATACAACTTATCTCGAATTCCTCCCTAAGAAAACTCCTTGAAGTTCCTATGAATCTCTTCCTTTCTTTACGACACAGAATTCTCTTTCGAAGTTGTAAGGAGGAAGAAATCTCTCACTTTCCTTCCACTCTTACAATCTCTTGAAGAATTCCTCACAATTAACACTAATTAAACTAACTCTCTTTAACTCTAATGGCACCACCAACACTAACAGACACAGTGGAGACCCTTTTTTCGACCTCAAATTGTTTCTTTTAAAGTTGTAGAAGAGTTTCCAAGAGTTGCCCAAGCATCCCTTCAAAAATCATCCACATTCGATGCACCTCATGAGAGAACCGACATACTCACCGTCGGCGGCCTCGATCTCGCCGTCGGCGGGCTTCTAGAATACTAGGTTTTGGACCTTCTTTGTTAAGGCTCGCTGTTGGCGGGGTCGAGCTCGCCCTCGGCGGCCTTCTTTGTAATATATTTTCTCAACTCTCAGGAAAAATTTGCCGTCGGCGATGTTGATCTCTCTGTTGGCGCCCAAGGTTAAATCTTCATATTTGGTCCTTTTTGCTCCAAATTCGCTCCTTTTTGTATGTTTTTGCTCCAATGTCCATAAATCATCATACCTGCAACAAAACAACAAAAATACCTTTCTTTAAAGTGCAATATCATCAAAATCCATATAAAATAGGTATGAAAATCTCAACATATTTTCTGTTGGTCAAAATCCCCCAAACTTAACTATTACTTGTCCTCAAGTAATTTTTAGTACTACATAAAAGTTATGATTTATTGTGGAAAATTTTTAATTCAGAAATACTATAATTTTGATTTAAATAAATATTATAGTAAGATTTCTTAGAAAGATTTTCAAGTAATTAGATTAACTCTGTAGATGTATGGTTATCTATTCATCAAGTCTAAGAGTTCTAGTCTTCTACTCATTTCAAGAATGACTATATGTTGCAATATCAATTCACTTAGAATATTGAGATGATAGGAAATTCATAAGGACACTACTAGTAAAATACTACTCTATAAATATAAGTTCAGAAATGTATTTAGTTTTCCCTTTTAGGTTAATCCAAGTAAAGCCAATTTTTGATAAGACGTCTCCTCAAGCTTCTCCTCACTTACTTTTTCTTTTCTTTTCATTTGGATTGCTTTTCAATCCTATATATATTTTTCTTTTCTTTTTAGGGATTGTTTCTCAATCCTTTCTTTTTCTTTTTCAAGTGAGGATTACTATATCTGGATAGTCTGTTAATAATTTTAAACTTCACTCTTCTTTTCCTAAATTTGAGACTTCAAGTATTCCTTTACCTTATATGTAATTCATAGTCTTTACATCATTGAGCCACAATCTTTTCTTTCTCAACTAAATTTCTAAGATTCTTAATATTTCAAAATATATTTTTCTTTTCTTTAAATAGTTAATTACAGTCTTATCCCCTTATACTAAATATCTCAACCTACAAAATTAATTTTTATTACCAAAAATATTTCTTTGAATCTTCTATAATATTTAAATAAAATCTAAATATAGTTAACTGAATTAAATTTTATCACAAAAAATCATATTTATAAATTTTGAAAAATGTTTTAATTGAGAACAATTAACAGTTAATATTTTTCTCCCCCTCAAACTTAAATTTTTCAATATATAGACATAATACAGGGTGAAAGAAAAATTCTAAATATAAATCATACCTTTGCACTGTAGGCATTTTCATCTTTCTGAAATTTTGCAGGTTCTTCTCAAAATTTTTAACTTCAACTAGCTTGTAATATTTAGAAATTTTCTACATATATAACAAATTAGAGAATTTGCTAGGGTAATGAAATTTTGAAATAATTACAAAAATTAAAATATTTAACAACCACATCTGATTACACTACACATTACAATACCAAATAGCATTTGCATTTCACAGCACAAAAACAAAAAATCCACTATTTTATCTTAGAGTCACAATTACAATTATAATCTATGCATCACAATTCATCCAGAAATGAAATACAAACTACAAACAAAATACACATCTCAGAAAATAATACAATACACAAAATACAAATAACAGAATAAAAATACTACAACAAAACACACACACATACATCACAATCATCAAATTTAAGATTAGACATCAAAATCCCATACTATGTCTTCATCTCCCTGGTCAACAGTTGGATTAGGATAATAACAAGTATATCAGGGGCATTCAGGAAAAGTAACATCAGGCTCACCTCTATAGTGTCTGGCCTGAGCATCGTAGTAGGCAATCTCGAAATCAGAATGTCGCTGAAGATACTCACTATCAGGATCGTGTCTTCACTCTACTCTTTCAATCCTGTGATCTATATTCTCAAGTCTTTCATCTAACTTTTCAAAACTCTTTCGCTGCAGGGTCATCTCATTCATCAAATCATAAAGGGTAGGGGAGCTAGAGGCTGGAGGGTCATAACTAATAGAGGGGTATCTCTACTAGTAGAAGGTGCTTTACTCCTACTCCCATATCTCCATTCTTCATAGGATTCATATGTCATTAAGTTGGCTTTACTAATGGGTTTCATAGGGTAAACCCATTCTTCATCATCTCTAGCTTCCACTCCAGATAATTGGCAAAGTACATAAATGAGGCCAGGATGTCCTAGTCCTCCACTTGATTCACTTTTTGTTGCAGCCAAAATATTCTTATAAATTATATTCCCAGCATTAATGCTTCTATTGTTCTGAATATACAAATTCCGAACCGCTCTATCTCTTGATACTTCACTATGGTGGTAGGTAGGTAGCAGAGTAGAACAAATGAAATAATGTCATGCTTTAGTTGTGGTATTCATCATGGAAAGAGGAAAATTTATCCGTTCACACTGTTTGATTTTTCATGTCCCTTTCCTATCAGTGAGAAAGTCAATGACATCATTTAACGAACCCTCCATGGTTCCAAATGTCTCATACTCGCTAGAGAAAAAATTGTGAAGTTCGTAAAATGAATTTATGTGGGCAGCATTAAAATCAACGGAAAACCCTCTTACTTTTACAGGCTCGTCCTCAAGCTGAGTCAGATTTGCATAGAACTCTTTCACAACTTCTACAGCAGCCTTGTTTATAAAGTAGCAGAAGTTTTCCTACTTCCTCTCTCTAATAACTTGTTCAACTTATCCTCCAAGATTATCAAAAACTCTATCTTGTATACATTTCTTTCTTTGGAAGATAGAAGTGTACTTTAACTAGACTTTTGAATTTGCAAATCGAGCCTCGTCAAACTCAAGTCGCCTCTTTTGTCGGGGAGCCATTTTTCGATCTATCAAATTTACAAAAATCTAAACTAAACTCTAAAGTAATGATAAAATGGCTTTTAAAGGTGACTTTAAGAATTCCAAATTAAGTTTCATAAATTTCTTCCAAGTATTTTCTCCAAATTTTCAATTTTTCCGAAATTCCTGTGGAAGAAATTCATGGTGAAAATTAAAAAATTTTACATAAGAGGGAAGCTCTTACCAAGGGTAGATGAAATCTAGTGTCAAGATGAGTTGAAATAGTCCCAAATCCAAGATCTCCCAAGCCCTAGGTCAAAATTTTTGGTAAATAAGGGAAGAAGATGATGAATAGTGGCGATTGACTGGTCAATCACATTTAAAAGGAAAATTTTGAGATCTCGCCATCGGTGGGGTCATTCGTGCTGTCAGCGAGCTCAATAGAATTAGATATCAGTAGTCTCGGGAAAAACCCACTGTCGACGGACTCGAGGGCACCGTTGGTGAGATTCTTAAAATTTGTTCAATTTCCATATTTTTGTGATTTTGATCAATATCAAGCCTCGTCGACATCTGTTCGATCATATTAAACATAATTTTTTAGTGAATAAATGATGAATTAACACAACTAAACATTCACAACACAAAACATCGCAATTATATATAAAATCCAAGCGTTACAATACATATTACACAACACACATAAGTTAGGTATTTTCTCAACCTCAATTCATCAAATCAGCATCGCAATCCAAGCCAGAACACTCTAAACGCTAAAAACAAACATTTCAATCTTAATCCCAACTATACTGAGATCAAAAATCAAACATCGAAAGCAAGTAAACAAATAAGTTTAAATCAAGTATAAACACATAGAAACATACAAAGTAAAACAAATCTACTAGTAAGTGGCAAGTCTTTCCAAAAATGATTTTGTAAGGATTCATTCCAACAGAAGTTTCATAAGCAATTTTGTATGCCCATAATGTAGTATCCAGTCTCGTAGACCAATCCACTCAACTAGGGTTTACAGTCTTTTCTAGAATTCATTTAATCTCTCAATTAGAAACTTCAGCTAATCCACTAGTCTGAGGATGATAAGCAGTAGAGATTCTATGAATAATATTAAACTTTTCTGTCAATATCTCAATATATGTATTCCTGAAATGAGATCCTCCGTCAATGATAATCACTCTCGGCATTCCGTATGTGAAAATGTTTTTCATTAAGAATCTTGAAATACTTTTAGCATCACAACGAGGTAAAGGTTATGCTTCAATCCACTTTGATACATAATCAACTGCAATCAATATATATATAAGTTTCCAAATGAAGGAATAAATGGTCCCATGAAATCTAATCCCCAAATACCAAAGATCTCAACCCTAACATGAAATTTAGAGGCATTTCATTTCTTTTAGATATATTACCTACTCGTTGGCATCTATCACAAGTTTTGATATATCTATAAACATCTTTAAAGAGAGTAGGACAATAAAATCCAGTTTGTAAAATTTTATGCGCTGTTTTGTTAGTCCCAAAATGTCCTCTAAATTCAGAATCATGGCATTTTTTAATAATCAGTTCAGATTCTTCATAAGGCACGCATCTCCTAATAACAAGATCCTTACATTGTTTATATAAATATGGTTCATCCCAAAATATGCTTTTTCATCATGAATGAATTTTTTCTGTTGTTGCAGTGTTAGCATATGTGGCAAAATATCACTTACAATATAACTAACTATATCAGCATACCAAGGTATTTTACGCTCATTAACATTATAAAGTTATTCATCAGGGAAGCTGTCTGTAATTTCAATATCAGTGTCAGATAATTCATTATATTCTAATCTCGATAAATGATCACAATTTGATTATTAATTCCCTTTCTATCAATTACCACAAAATCGAATTCTTGCATCAAAAGTACCCATCTGATTAATCTTGGTTTGGTATCTTTCTTTTGCATCAGATATTTAATAGTAGAGTGATCAGTATGCACAATACATTTAGTCCCAATTAAATAAGATCCGAATTTGTCAAAAGCATACAAAATAGCCAGTAACTCTTTTTCAGTAACTGTATAGTTAATTTGAGCATCATAAAGAGTTCTACTAGCGTAGTATATAACTTTAAAAATCTTATCATATCTTTGTCCAAGAACAGCTCCAATAGCATAATCATTAGCATCGCACATTAATTCAAATGGTTTCTCCCATGCAGGTGAAACTAATATAGTTGTTGTGATTAGTTTATCCTTTAATAACTCAAAGGCATTCAAGAAGTCTTCAGTAAATTTAAATTTCTTGTTCTTTTCTAAAAGTTGGCATAGAGGTTTGGTAATTTTTTAAAAAACTTTAATATAATGCCTGTAAACACCAGCATGTCCAAGAAAACTTCTTACCCCTCTCACTGTAGTAGGAGATGGTAGTTTAGCTATAACTTGAATTTTTGCATGGTCTACTTCCATGCCATTTTCTAAAATTTTATGCCCTAATACAATTCCTCCTGCAACCATAAATTGACATTTCTCCCAATTTAGGACTAAATTATTTTTTTCGCATAGCTCCAAAACTTTTTCAAGATGATATAAGCATGCGTCAAATGATGTTCCAAATACAGAGAAATCATCTATAAATACTTCTATTTCATCATCAATTAACTTACTAAATATAGACATCATACATCTTTGGAATGTTGCAAGTGCATTACATAATCCGAAAGGCATTTTTTGAAAAGCAAAAGTTCCATAAGGACTAGTATATGTAGTTTTCTCTTGATCCTCAGGAGAATTATGAATTTGGTGGTAACCGGTATATTGATGCGGACTTTTATATATGCAAGAATTTATTAAATCAAATTTATATATTTTTATAATAATTTTGTAAAGTCCAAGCACTCAACGCAAGTATACGTATCTTATCAAGTAATACTGGGCTCTAATGGAGTCCTGGTTATCGATCCCACAAGGAAGTTACGAACTAGAAGAAAGTGTTTCACAATAGATAATGTAGCACTGAAATTTGATACTCAAATTGCACTTAAAGTTTAATACTTACTTCTACTACCACTATGCAGAAAACAGTAACAATTAATCAAACTACAATTACTTCTAATAACTTTGAAAACAGGATTAACTAACAGACACACTAAACTATGTATTTGAAAGTGCAATGAGAATATGATGTGTGGATGATATGGAACAAATATCTATGTTATTGTGCCAAATAGGAGCATAAATGTTTCTTTACCCTTAAAAGAGTACCCCCTCTTCCAAGCATGAAAAGAACATTGACATATCCTAAGTTTAGTCACTAAATCTAAGGCTAGGCTGGGAGGATACTGGCTCTCACTACGAAGCTCCCACTCACCCTTCACCTGAAGGCTAACCTTCAAGTTTAGTTACTAATCTTAGAACCAATTTGGGGATCTCAGCCTGTCACCCTGAAACCTCAAAATTGAAGTCCATCAAAACACATTTTCCTATTTTTTTTGCACTCAATTTCCATGAACTACGCAATTCATCCATGGAAATTGAAAGGATTCTTCATTATTATTGTAGGACAATTAATCCTTTCAGAATTAATGTCAAAAACATATTTTAACAATTCAATTGGCCAAATTGAAAAGTAAATTAAGTTTGAAATGAAAAACCATCACAATTACTTCAATACATTAAAAGCACATCAAATCCACATTAATCCATCATCACATCTCTATGTAAGAAGAAAGACAACGGAGACTACTCAGAATTCATGAAGAAGATACAATAAAACATGGATTTTATATATAAAAGAAAATTCATACAAACCACAAAAGAAAATATAACTTATCTCTTTCTCTTCCCAATGCAATTCCCTTGAAGTTTCTATGAATCATTTTCTCTTTTCTTTGCAACACTTGATTCTCTCTTTAGAATGGAAAGGAATAAGCAATCTCTCACTTTACTCCTCCTTCACTCCTTAGAGAAGAATTCCTCTCAAATTTTCACTTTTACACACTCTTCTCCTAAAACCCTAACACTTAACACACACCAAGACCACTATAATACACAAGAAACACTCTAGAACCACATCATTTTTGTCCAAAAATAGTTACTTATAAGTTAGAAACGAAATCCCAAGAGTTTCCATAGGCATCCCTTCAAAAAGTTGCCAAAACTCCTCAAATTTGAATTCCACCGACATCGGGACTAGCGGCGCTCTATCGTCCCAATAATTGCAGAAGTCTCTGGAAAATGGAGCCAACGGTGCCAGAACCTTTTTCCTCCTTTTTGCTCTGAATTTGTTTCTTTTTGCTTATTTTTGCTCCAATCACCTAAAAACATCATACCTGCAACAAATCATGAAAAATACCTTTCTTTAAAGTGAATATCACCAAAAATGGGTAAAATTATATAGTAAAAACTGTATATATTTTTGGTGCATCAAAATCCCCAAACTTTAACTATTACTCCTCTTCAAGTAATCCTTTTACTACATAAAATATAACTCTAGGCAATGTACTTTTCAACTGTAGGACACTAAAAATTTTCATTTAAAAGAATATATTGGTTAGATTTTCAGAAAGAAATTTAGTAACTCAGGTCAACACTATAGGTATAAGAATATTCAATAATCAAGTCTAAGGGTTCTAATCTTCTATTTATTTCAAGATAAACAATAATTTGTCACATTAAGAGTGCCTTGAAAGACTATGTGAAAAAGAAGTTCATGCAAACTTCATTAGAATGTAGTCCAATACTTTAAATATAAATTCAGAAATGAAATCAAGTTCTCCCTTTAGGGCGACTCAAGTGAAGCCAATTTTTGATTAGGCATCTCCTCAAGCTTCTCCTCATAAAGAGTTTTCTTTCTTTTCTTTTCTTTTTCTCTTTCTTTCCGGGATTGTTTTTCAATCCTTCTTTTCTTTTCTTTCATTTTTCATTCTTTTTTTAATGAGGATTACTATATCAGGATAGTCTTTAATGATTTTGAACTTCACTCTCCTCTTTCTAAAGTTCAAACTTGAGATGCCTCCTTACTTTATAATTAGGTATGAGCTTTATTATTCATTATAAAGTCACAATCTCTTCTTAACACACAATACTTTATGTCCCTTAACATTTCAAAAATACAATTTTCTTTACTTTATATAGTTAACTACAATCAAATCCTTTCATACCAAATATCTTACTTCTATAAAATTAACCTTCATTACTAAAATTTTTCATCCTATCCTTCCATAATATTCAACTGAAATAAAAAGTTTTAGTTACTTACAGTAAGGTTCAACTGCCAGAAGTTATGCTAATAATTTTTTTGAAAATACAATTATTGAGAACTAATAAAAGTTAATAATTTTCTACCCTCCCCCAAACTTAAATTTTTCAGTAAATTTGAAACAGTAGAGAGTAAAAGAAAACTAACTTTTTTTTGCTGGGATTTTGAAATCTTCAACAGCTATCTGGTATTAGTCAAAATTTACAACTAGCAGGCATGAAATAGTTAGTAATAGTGATATAAATATTTTAAACATTTGCATGGGTAAAGAGAAATTAACTTTAGACATTTAAACATCCAACAAAACACCGTAACTACTAAACAAACTATCACAGTACTTCATAGTCCAGGTAACAATTTCAATGTTTCAATACAAACTAATAGTACAACAACAGGGTTACACATCACATGAAAAACAAATAACTACTACATCACAGCAGTACAACACAACACAATAAAAACAACAGAAATAGAAACAAACAATCTACCAATCTCCATCACCAGGATCATGAGCAGGGTCATCAGCAGGGTCATCAGTAGGGTCAGGTCTATATGGTTTATAGCTGGGGCAAGTAGAAAATATCACATCAGACTCCCCCTTCTTAAATCTGACCTGATCATCATAATAGGCAATATCGAACTCAACTCGCCTCTGCATATAATCTTCATTCACATCACTCCTGGCCTCAAACACATCCATCCTACCATGGAGTCTATCCACACTAGCACTTTATAATCTCAGTTACTCCATAATATCAGATAAGGTAAGTGGCTCAGATGTAGATGGAACATCATAACTCATAGTAGGAATATCAGTACTCTTACGCTCAACTCGGGCTCCCACTTGAGACTCATAATGTGCGGATAATAGTCTTTGTAATTGGTCTCAGCGGTATAGCCACTTCTTTAGAACTACTGAACTCCACTCCAGACTGAACACACAGGGCATGAACTAAGGCAAGATGTCCTAATCCTCCAGTGGTCTCGCCTCTAGCAATAGTCTGAATGTTCGTGTAGACAATAGTTCCAATATCAATCTTTTTCATCTTCTGAATAAAATAGTTCAGAATTGCTCTATCCCTTGTAACTTCACTGTGGTGATAAGAAGGTAATAGTCTTGCAGAGATGAAGTAATGCCAAATTTTTTATGCAACATTCAATGTGGAAATGGGGAAGTTAATCAACTATTTTTATCTTACATTCCATTCCCCTCTTCCATCCGTCAAAAAAGCAATGACTTCTCTCATATTTTCCCCTCGAGTATCAAAGTTTTCATATTCACAAACAAATGCTTCCCAAGTCTGATAGAAAGCGTTGATACACTAAGGAGTAAACTCAACCATTTTTCCTCTAACTAGCACATACTCAGTCTCAGTTCAGGGCACATTAGCATATAAATCTCAAACAACTCCCATAACAGCATTCGTAGTAAAATAACAAAATCGTTCCTAGTTCCGCTCTACAATTAATTGTTCTACAGATCCACCAGGACTATCAAAAGCTCGATCCTGGATACACTTCTTATTGTAAAGGTAAGAGTTAAAGAGAAATTATGCTTTAATAGTAATAAATTTTTCTTCATCAAAATCCAATTTCCTCTTCCCTTTACTCATCCTTGGAGCCATGTGAATTTCTAAAATTTGCAAGAAAATTTTGATAAATCCCAAATTCACAATGTAACAAACTCCAAATACTATTCTAAATAACTAAGAGCAAATTTCATCAGGGAAATCTCAAAATCTCTTTAAAACTCCAATAATTCTAACTTAAGCAATGTGAGAGATTTTCATGGTGAAAATAAAAAATTTAAAACTTAAAGTGAAGCTCTTACTAAGAGAAATGTAGATCCGGCCTCGAAAAGCTTTAAAATCACCTTAAATCTGAGATCTAGCAAACCCTCGGTCTTCAAAATCACAAAAATGGAGGAGGAAAGCAAAAGCAATGGAAATATCTGCGGGTCCTAGGGTAAAAATCGTGAAATCGAGGGTTTTTGGCCTTTTACTGTGTTCGGCCGCCGGCGGCGCACTATTTAAAAGAAATTGCCAAACTCTCTAGATTTGGTTGCTGGCAGCGCCCATTCTGGCGTCGGTGACGCCAGTCCAAAATTTGTTCTGGGTCCAAAAATTTTTTCATAATTTCAATCGTTTCAACTTCCACGACTATGTTTAACACTTCAATAGGCATCTACTTCATCTCACAAGCACTAATTAACATAATTCTTTACACAAACAATACACAACAAACATATATATATATATATATATATATATATATATATATATATATATATATAATCCAAGTCACAATATAAAAACCAAATATGTTCATTCAAACCAAACAAACAACTCTTAGAAATTTAGTGTTGCAAGTATGCTACGATAGGCAAACACTAAAATCTAAGCTCACAATGAAATTAAGCATATCCAAATCCAAATTCAAATTACAAAGCAAAGCAAAGTAAATACTACACACCAAGCATAATTAAGTAAAGCAAACTAAACACACAACAAACATAAGTAGAATTCAATAATTACTCCACATCAATTTCAGAACTATCATCTCCTCTAATGTCTCCAGTTGATTGCTGATGCACGAACAAATTATAGAATGGATAAAATGGAAATTCTTCAGATGATTCCTGAGCATTAACCGTATTCTTCTTCATCATATTAACCAAGCCCATCTCAATTCGACCAACGTGATCAAATTGTTGCATCATTCTCCAATCTATATGATCTAATAAATCATAAATGTTATTGATTGCACTCATAACGTTCTATACCTCTTTCTCCAACTGTTGGATCCTCTTCAATATCATTTTGGAACCTTCAGGAAAATAGGGCTGAATCGGTTGTGAAGTCTATGTTGGTTGATCAGCAAGCAAATTCATGTCATCTTCATCTCCCACTGTTTGGTAGCCATAAGGATTAATTGGATCAATAGGCATCCATGGAAGAAGAAACTTTTCCCAACTCTCATATGGAACTTGTGATTGACTACATAACAGAAATATGGTGGACGGGTGTCTAAGCCCATATTTAGATTCATGAACAATTAATCCCAAAACTGATTTCACAATTATATTACCAATGTCAATCGGCCTTCCAGTTTGAATACAGAAACTCAAAATGACACTTTCCTTGGTAACCTTGCTAATCTTCAATGTTGGAAATAATTTTGTCGAAATAAAGTAGTGCCACTACTTTGACACTGGATTTTGAGATGCAGATGGGAAACTAATGTATCTATTTTCTCTAATTTCCCAATCCTCATTCTCATCCGTCAAGTAACGATACACATAATTCATATTATCTCGTGTGGCATTGAAATTAAAATAATGACAAATAGGTACTTTCTCGATCATGAAAAGATCGTTAATTCTTGCAGGAGTGAATTACACAAACCTACCTCGCACAAAGACGAACCCTTGGTTGATCCCGTGATGGTTTGCAAAGAATTCTTTCACGACATGAACAACTACGACAGCGGTAGTGTGGCAAAGCACTTCCCAACGTCTCTCTTTAATTATCTCTTCAGTTCTAATAGTAGGATTATCCATACCTCGATTTATGATGCTCCTTTCCTTGATAATCCTCCTCTTCATCATCACTTTGTTGAACAATGGCTGCGCCTCAAAACTTACAAACTTTCTTTGGTTAAAAATGTGAGATCGAGGGGTTTCTATAGAGTAGGAATCCATAGGATGCGAATTAGGAATGGTAGTTTTCGTTTTTCTGGAATTAAGAAGTCTAAAATGGAGTTTAGGGAGTTATAAGGACAAAGATCCTGCTCAAAACTGCCAAAACTTGCATTTTAAAACTTCAATAACTATCAACAGGTTTTGGGCACCGGCGACGCTCAGTATTACTCTATGAGTGGTTAAAAATTTTCACTAAACTTTGTTTAGCCCAAAATATTCCAATATCTCAATTCGATCCAGTATTTATCCATTTTAAAAGTATTTAGGAGTAATTAGGATTCAAAAATAACTATATAAAAAGCACAACTACATCGAACAAGCAAACACACCACAAAGATACATATGGGTTGCCTCCCATAAAGCGCTTGGTTTAACGTTGTCAGCCCGACAAACCATTCAGTTAATCGAGATGACTCGGTATTAAAACCTCTTTGAAGTCAGGTTGAAACCCATCAAATTAAGGCTTTAATTGATGACCATTAACCTTGAAAATCTTTCCAGCATTGGGATCTTTAATATCAATAGCTCCAAAAGAATGAACTTTTACAACTGTAAAAGGTTCTAACCATTTTGACTTGAGCTTTCTAGGAAATAACTTTAATCTTATGTTGTATAACAAAACTTTTTGTCCAAATTCCAATTTTTGTTTCAATATCTTCTGATCATGCCATAATTTCATTTTCTCTTTATAGATCCTATCATTGTAATAAGATGCATTTCTAATCTCTTCTTATTCTTTCAATTGCATAAATCTTTTTTCTCCAGCATTTTTCAAATTAAAATTCAACTCTTTTATCACCCAATATGCTTTATGCTCTAATTCAACTGGTAAATGGTAAGTCTTACCAAACACTAGTCTATAAGGAGACATTCCAATAGGGGTCTTAAAAGCAGTCCTATAAGCCCATAAAGCAGTATCTAATCGAATAGACCAATCTAATTTATGATTATCCACAGTTTTCTCAAAAATTCTTTTAATTTCACGATTAGAAACTTCTGCTAAACCACTGGTCTGAGGATGATAAGCAGTAGAGATTCTATGAATAATATTATATTTCTCAATTAATCTCTTAATTTGATTATTCCTAAAATGGGATCCACAATCAGTTATGATCACTCTCGACATTCCATATCTTGTAAATATATTTTTCTTTAAAAATTTTGAAACACACCATGCATCACATCTAGGTAAAGCAATAGCTTCAATCTATTTTGAGACATAATCAACGACAACCAATATATATAAATTTCCAAATGAAGGAGTAAATAGTCCCATAAAATCTAATCCCTATACATAAAAAATTTCAACTTCCAAATTATAATTTAGAGGCATTTTATTTCTTCTAGAGATATTATTTACTCTCTGACATCAATCACATGATTTAATATATCTACAAACATCTCTAAAAAGAGTAGGCCAATAAAATCCATATTGTAGAATCTTAAAAGCGATTTTATCAGCAACAAAATGACCTCCAAATTTAGAATCATGACATTGTTGAATAATCAAATTCGTTTCATTTTGTGGCACACATTTCCTAATATTCAGATCCTTACATTGTTTATATAGAAAGGGTTCATCCCAAAAATAAAATCTTGCATCATATTTAAACATCTATTGGTGTTGCCTTGTTAAATCAGGTGGTGCAATATCACTTACAATATAATTCACAATATCAGCATACCAAGGCAAATTGCTTCCCATAATAGTATAAAGTTGCTCAACAGAGAAAATTTCTGTAATTTCCTTTTCAAATTTAGGTAATTTATCATAGTCTAATCTTGACAGATGATCAGCTATTTGGTTATCAGCTCCCTTCCTATCAACTATCATAAAATCAAATTCTTGTAGAAGAAGTATCCATTTAATTAGTCTAGGTTTCACATCCTTCTTTTGTATTTAATATTTTAATAGTCGAATTGTCTGTATGCACAATACTTTTAGTTCCAATTAAATCAGGTCTAAACTTTTCAAAAGCAAATACTATAGCTAATAACTCTCTTTCAGTAGTGGTATAATTATTTTGAGCCTCATTAAGAGTTTTACTAGCATAGTAAATGACTTTGAAAACTTTATCATGTCTTTGCCCCAATGCTACTCCGATTGCATAATCACTCACATCACACATTAGTTCAAATGGTATCTCCTAATCTGGGAAAAAATTATAGGTGCAGTGATTAATTTCTCTTTCAATAATTCAAAAGCACTCAAGCATTCATCATTAAAATCAAATTTTCAATCATTTCTAAAAGTCGACACAAAAATTTGGTAATTTTAGAAAAATCTTTAATATATCGCCTGTAAAATCCAGCGTATCCTAAGAAACTTCTCACCTCTCTCGCAGTAGTGGGTGGCGGAAATCTCTCAGTCACTCTAATTTTAACAGGATTTACATCCATATCATATTCAGAAATTTTATGCCCAAGCACAATTCCTCTTGCAACCATAAATTGACATTTCTCCCAATTCAGAACTAGATTTGTTTTCTCACAAGCTCCAGGAAAATTTCAAATGAAGTACCAAACACAGAGAAATCATCCATAAAAAAAATCTATTCCATTATCTATCATACTACTGAAGATAGACATCATAAATCTCTGAAATGTTGCAGGTGCATCACACATTCCAAAAAGCATTCTTCGAAAAGTAAAGGTTCCATAAGGGCTAGTAAATCTTGTCTTTTCTTGATCCTCAGGAGCAATAGGTATTTGATGGTAACCAGTATATCCATCCAGAAAGCAGTAGTACTTGTGTCCAGCAATTCTATCTAGCATTTAATTGAGAAAAAGAAGAGGAAAGTGATTTTTTCTGGTGGCGGCATTTAATTTCCTATAGTCAATACAAATTCATCATCCATTAATTTGCCTTGTGGGTATAATTTCATTACATTCATTCACTTCAACAGTCACTCCTCCCTTTTTTGGTACACAATGAATTGGACTCACTCAAGCACTATCCGAAATAGGATAAATAATTCCAGCATCCAGCCACTTTAAAATCTCTTTCATAACTACTTCTTTCATTAAATGATTCAATATCCTTTGTGGATCAACTCTCGGTTTATGTTCTTCATCTAATAAAATTTTTTGCATACAAATCGAAGGACTAACTCCCTTAATATTTGTCAAAGTCCATCCAAAAAACTTTCTTGTATCTTTTTAAGGTTTCCAACAACTTCTGTTCTTGATAATCATTTAACTCCGAAGATACAATAACTTACAGGGTAGATGATTCTCCTAAAAACATATACTTTAAATGATTAGGGAGAATTTTCATCTCAAGTTCAGGAGGTTTTATTATAGATGGAATTAAGCTTTTATTTCCACCATCTATAGTGCCTAATGCTTTGAATCTCTCCTGAACATACTCCAAATCTTCATTCTTCTTACTATTTGAATTTTCTTCATCTTCAATTTCTTCTTCAAACATATTTTCATAATCCACTTCCTTTTCAAATATATTCTCAAAATGATCGTTTCTTAAATATTCACAGACCTCCATCCTAAAACATTCATTCTCTTTTTCCATTGAGGGATACTTCATAGATTTCAGAATATTAAAGGTCACCTCTTGATCATTAACTCTCATAGTTAATTCTCCCTTTTGAACATCAATCACTGCTCTTCCAGTAGCAAGAAATGGTCTTCCCAAAATGATTGGAATTTCTTTATCTTCCTCCATATAAAGTACAAAAAAATCCACAGGAAAGATAAATTTATCCACTTTCACTAACACATCTTCCACCACTCCTTTAGGGTAAGTAATGGAACCATTGGCCAATTGAAGAGTCACAGATGTAGGAGAAATTTCTCTTATTCCCAACCTTTTGAAAGTTGATAAAGGCATAAGATTAATACTAGCTCCCAGATCACATAAGGCTTTTCAAAAAAAAAAGTTTCACCTATAGCACACGGAATAGTGAAACTTCCAGGATCTTTAAGTTTTTCAGGAAGCTTTTTCTAAATAATTGCACTATACTCTTTGCTAAGTGCAACAGTTTCATGATATGTAAACTTTCTTTTCTTTCTCAGGATATCCTTCATAAACTTGGCATAGTCAGGCATCTATTCTACTGCTTCAACAAAAGGAATATTTATCATTAATTTCTTAAAGATCTCCAAAAATTTTCCAAATCTGTTATCCCTGTTTTGTTTCTTTAATCTTAGAGGAAATTGAGGTGGTGGTTTTTCAACATTTATCTTCATTGGCTGAAGAGGATAATCCAGCTCAGGATAAATCTTGTGTGAACATTTTTCGATTTCCACCTTCTCCTTTTCTATTTTAACTTCTTTCTGCACCTAGTTTTCAATTCTTTTCCACTCCTTAATTGAATAGCCTTATGTTTTTTCTTGTTTTGATCTTTTGGATTGATCTCAACATTACTTGGAAGTGTTCCAGAAGGTCTATTATTAAGTGCAGTGAAAATATGTCCCAATTGATTTTTAATATTTTTCATAGCAACACCTTGAGCTTGTAATTGATTTCTCATATTCAGAATCATTTCTTCAGTAGACAACTTCTTATCCTTAAATTGAAGGTTATTATTGAATCCAAGAGAATAAGATGGTCTAAAATTGGTATTTCCTTGACTGTTTGAATTTCCAATTGGATTTATAGAACTGTTACCCTAATGTGGGTTAACATTGGCATTGCTATTATTCCAAATGAAATTTGGGTGATTCTTCCAACCAGGATTATAATAATTTGAATAAGGATTGTTAGTTTTATTAATAGCATTTAAAGTCTCATAAGGTGTTTGAGATTTTGTTATCTGTCCAAATGAATTTTTCTCCAACACTTGAGGTGGTTGAGAATAATTCATTCCATATTGATTTATTTTCTTAGAAAGGGCTGCAATTTGAGAAACTACCATAGTCATCATTTCTCAATCATGAACACTAGCTACTCTCTTAGGATTTACCTGTTTAGAGGGCCATCGAAAATTATTAGTAGCCATTTCTTCAATTAATGTGTATGCTTTATCATAAGGTTTTAACATTAACAATCCACCAGCAGCAGCATCTGTAATAGATCTTAATGATCCCACTAATCCATTATAAAATGTTTGAGTTACTAACCAATCTGGTAAAGCATGATGTGGGCATTACCTAATAAGATCTTTAAATCTCTCTCAAGCTTCATAAATTGACTCTCTATCAAACTGACAAAAAGATGTAATATCATTTCTTAGTTTAGCAAACTTTGATGGAGGGACATATTTTGATAGAAACTTCTGAGATAATTCTCCCCAAGTTCTAATAGATTCAAGTGCTAACGAGTTTAACCACACCTTAGTTTTATCCCTTAATGAAAAAGGAAAAAGTTTAATTCTGACAGCGTTACTAGACACTCCATCATAATTAAAAGTAGCGCAAAGTTTTAAAAAACTAAGGAGATGTAAATTTGGATCCTCATTAGGTGTTCCTCCGAATTGATTATTTTGTACCATTTGGATAATAACAGGTTTAAGTTCAAATGAATTGGCAACAATATCAGGATTTTGAATAGTTATGTGAATTTCTTTTGTTTTTGGGTTAGCATAATTTCTTAAAGGTCTTGGCAAATTTCCAATATCATTTCTATGATTATCTTGATTATTCGCCATTTCACAAGGATTTTCAAATTATTTTTATTGTTTTCTAACTTTTCTGATAGTACGCTCTAACTCTGAATCGTAAGGCACTAAACCTATAGATCCACTACGATGCATGAACAATCACACAAATACTTTTAAAAAGTAAACAAACACACAATTACACACTACAAAGTAAAGATTTTTTGTTACTATATTATTAATAAATATCATTTATACTTCCTTCCTTACTTAGTTACTTCGTTAGCTCCCCGGCAATGGTGCCAAAAACTTGATGTGGACTTTTATATATGCAAGAATTTAAAAACTCAAATTTATATATGTTTATAATTATTTTGTAAAGTCTAAGCACTCACACAAGTATACGTATCATATCAAGTAATACAGGGCTCCAATGGAGTCCTGGTTATCGATCCTAAAGGGAAGTTATGAAGTAGAAGAAAGTGTTTCACAATAGATAATGTAGCATTGAAATCTGATACTCAAATTGCACTTAAAGTTTAATATTTACTTCTACTACCACTATGCAGAAAAAAGTAACAATGAATCAAACTACAATTACTTCTAATAATTTTGAAAACAGGATTAACTAACAGACACACTAAACTATGTATTTGAAAGTGCAATGAGAATATGATGTGTGGATGATATGGAACAAAAATCTATGTTATTGTGCCAAATAGGAGCATAAATTTTTTCATAAATATTTATAGATTTTTCAAAATATAGGATTCAAACATTTATTTTTCTCACTTAAAAATCTTTATTTGAAAAATAATTTTACTTACTATATTACAACTTCAAGCTTTAGATTTTCTCTGAACTTATATCTTAAACTTTAGGTATGAAACCAATTTTTGATTAGGCCCTTAAATCCTCAAGTTTCTCCTCCCTTTTCATATACTATATTTTTCACTTTTTTATTTTTTTATTTTTTTATTTTTTTATAAGGCAAGGATTACTATATCTGGATAGACCTTTAATGATTTTGAATTCCATCATTCCATTTAAAATAAAGATCATATATACATATTTCACTTAAAAATCCTAATAATAGTATCTATAAATTACTCTTCAACAAAAGAAATTTAAGCTTTGAAAAATAAAAGTCAAATCTTTTATTTATCCAAAAATACAAAACTTCTTACTAAAGATAGTTTAACTTTATTTAACACATCTTCATTCAGAAAATTTTAACTTTAAGTTTTTCATGATTACTATAAATTTTAACTAAATTCTTTTATTCATTTCTATATCCAAAATTTTGTTCCCCTAATATAACTTTATGTACATAATTGTTCTCAATCAAAAATAAGATTTATTTTTAAGTATTCTTGAGAATCAAATAAAACTTTAGGTTTTTGAATATCTTTGTTTTTAAACCCCCCCTCCCCCAAACTTTTAATTTTTAATTAAGATAAAACATTTAAGCATAAGAAATGATACATAGGTGAGAAATAAAAACTGACATATCAAGCTTGCAAGAATTTTTAATATCCTAATATGCAAGTATAACAATTTTAATACAGGAGTAAAATGAAATCAAATTTAATTTTTCAAAACATTTTTCTTTTTTTTTATAATAATAAGAAAAGTAAAAATTTCAAAAGACTTCTACAGTAGTGGAGGTTTTCAAAGCAAATACACACCAACTAAAATAACATACTGATACAGATAACAGATGATAGTGGAATTTGAAGAATTTTAAAGATGTAGTTTTCCAAAGTAGAAGTTTTTAATAGTGGTTTATAATTTCCTAACAGTTTTTGAAATTAAAAATACATACTACTAAAAACTCTGACATAACATACACATAAAAACATTTACTATTACATACTACCACACAACAACATATAAATTAACAATAAAACAACAACACTGCCTGAATATGCATAACAGATAAACAGTACAACTACAATCTGCATACTATCAAGGTTCACATCACAACACAATCATCAAACAAAATACTAGATAAAGTACACAGTGACACAACACATCAATACAAAAACTAAAACAAACAACATACATCTACTCTTCATCCTCATCATCATCATCATCTTGCTCGTTCCAATCTCTGGATGGCACATAAGGTATATAGAATGGATGAGGTGGCATCTCAGCACTCTTATCTCCTCTAATCAGTCTATCCAAATATTGTTGATAATTTTCCTCATATTCATCATGTTTTACAATATATCTCTCAACATTATCCAACTTACCATCCATATCTCTCACATGCTCTTGAATATGACTCACTTTTTTCAAAATCTTTCTTAATAAACCAGTCTGTGAATCAGTAGATGAAGAAGCACGTGAAGTAGTAGCACGAGAAGCAGAAGCAGAAGCAGAAGCAGAAGCAGAAGCAGTAGAAGCCCTACCAAATTTTCCTCTCCAACCAAACTCTGAATGTATAGTGTAAACACCAACGTTTACACAAGTAATTGGTCTCAATGGCTGAAGTACCTCTTCCCAGGTATCAAACTTCACTCCAGATCGTTCACACAGTGAACGAATTAAAGAAGGAAATCCCATACCTGCAGTCATGGTTGATCTAGCACAATTCAAAACATAATAAAAAATTATGCTTCCAATATCAATAGGCTTCCCATGCTGAATACAATGGTTCAACACCGCTCTTTCTCTCGTCACTTTACTGGTATGACTTGAAGGTAACAACTTAGATGAGATAAAATAATGTCATGCCTTAGAAATGGCATTTAATTTGGAAGCAGGAAAGTTCACTCTTCTATCATTTGTAATTTTCCATAATCCTCTTCCATCAGTCAGAAACTCCATAATCTCATCTAATTCTCTTTCCGAAGGATGATAGTTTGAATTAAAACAGAACATTTCAGGAGGTAGTCAATAAAAAGTATTGATTGCACCAGAAGAAAACTTTACTTCATGCCTCCTAACCATCACCTAATTTTCCTCTGCAGCAGGTAAATTTGCATAAAATTCTCTTACCACAGAAACAATAGCAACAACAGAGATGCAACAGTAATTCTGCTAGTTTCTTCTTGCAATCATATCTTCAATCACCTCTCCTGGCCTACTAAACACTCGCTCAGGAATCAACTTACGTGATTGCAATGCATCGACGTATCGTTCCTCAACCCTCAAACTAACAAATTTGTCAGAATCAAACGTTGTCTTTTCTAGTGCAAGCTTTGACTTTGGCGCACGCTTTAACTTTGGAGCCATCTCTAAAAATTCACGAAAAATTCGTCATAAATTCCAAAATCAAACTAAACTTGCTAAATTATCTTCCAAAAGATATTTTCACTAAATCCAAGCAATTTATCAAGCTTTTCCTCAAATTTTCACCATGAATAGTGATTTTGAGATCTTCCAAAATGTACTCAAAATACATGGTGAAAATAAAAAATTTTTACTTAGGAGTAGTGCTCTTACCCCAAGGAATCCAAATCTAACAATTTCTGTTGAGATCGGCTCTTAAATGATCCACAATATGATACCTAGGCTCCTCTTTCGCGATAAAGCAAAGGTTAAAGATGATGGGGCAGTTAAAAAAAGCAATTTTTGGGTTTTTAATTTACGGGAATCAATTTTCGCGAACTAGTGCCTAAGCGCTAACTGTCGGCGCTTAGCCGCGAAATATGGCGCGTAAGCGCTGACATTATGGCGCTTAGCCGCCAATACCCATATTTTTATAATTAAGGTATATGCACTAAATCACTTGGTTAATCACCCTTAATTACTCCAAAATAATTATTTTTCCCCACAAATCTTCTAATAATCCAAATCAAAGTTAAATAACCATTGATTCCACACAAATTTCACAAAAAAAAACCTATATTAAAACAAACGTAACATTCAATACAATACTAGAATTTTTATCCAAACATAAAGGATAAAATTCTTAAAATAAAAGACACTACAATCTTAAACTGATAAGAGTACATCTCTAAGATGTACCCATCACATCATCAGGCATATATAAAAACATTAAACACACCAAACATGAACTCACAAGAACACTAACATAACACATAAGACACTAAACAAATAGAAACAAATCACTTTTAATTCTACTCTCCATTAGGCGGAATATAATCAGGACCACTATTATTCTCATTTGACCCTTCAGGAATATAAATTTGATAGAAAAGGCTATTATTGTTCGTTATTATATCATCTTCTTCAATCCATTTGTTCTTCACAAACATCGCCTTATCTATTTCTTCCACATACCTTGAATGATTGAATTGCATCTTGAGTTGCCATCCCATGTGATCTAGAAGTAAAGTAATATCATTGATCTTTGCTTCCATTGAAGTCACTCGGGCTTCAATTTTTGCAATCATCTCTGCAATACCTTGAATGCTAACAGCCATATATCCATTAAATAACTCCTTAGCACTATCACTAATGAACTTGCTTCTTCTTCATCTTGTTCTCCCAGGAAGACATGGTGCTCAAAATTCTCTTCTTAGACTTCAGAAATGAAAATAGGACTTGGGGCAAGTGTTTTTCTTAAGTCAAGACCTTTTTTATAGACTTGGGAGATCCTAGAATATTCTCGAACACGTTTAGAATCTCCTAAATAACTCCCACAACTTCTCCCCCATGATCTAGGCTCTAAATTCACATTTTTCACATTTTTTATAACTGTGGCGCCTAAGCGCCAACTAGTCGGCGCTTAGCCGCCAATGCACAATTTAGCACAGGTCTGCTAAGTGTCTAAATTCTCATTCTGACTTTTCCAATTCATTAATTAAGGTCAAATAAACTCCACTTAAGTTTAAAAACTCCAAATTACTACCACTAAAAACATAAAAACAAACCAAACAAAGCAAACAAAACACACAAAACAAACATAAAGAAAACACACCGATAAATATGGGTTGCCTCCCACAAAGCGCTTGTTTTAACGTCTTCAACCTGACATACCCAGAACTCATTCTGAGTGACCCAACATAAAATTCTCATCAGATTTAGATTTATTGACTAAAAAATAGTTTATGTCTGTTAACTTTAAATATTTTTCCAGTCCTAGGATCTTGAATATCTACAACTCCATAAGAATAAACTTTTATCACAATGAATGGACCCATCCACCTGGACTTAAGTTTTCAAGAAAAAATTCTCAATCTAGCATTATACAGCAAAACTTGTTGTCCTGGTATAAGATTTTTGGTAAGAATCTTCCGATCATGCCATAACCTCATCTTTTCCTTATAAATCTTAGCATTTTCATAAGATTCATTCCTTATTTCTTCAAGCTCATTCAATTGCAATAATATTTTTTCAGCAGCATCTTTCAAATTATAATTGAACTCTTTAATAGCCCAATAACCTTTATGCTCAAGTTTAAAAGGTAAATGACAAGCTTTTCCAAAAATCAGCCTATATGGGGACATTCCTATAGATGTTCTGTAAGCAGTCGTATAGGCACACAAAGCATAATCCAGTTTAATTTACCAATCCTTTCTATTTGGATTAACATTTTTTTCCAATATTCTTTTAATTTCATGATTGGATAATTCAACCAAACCACTAGTCTACGGATGATAAGCAATAGCAATGCGATGATTAATATGATATTTCTTTGCTAACTTCCCAATAATCGCATTTCTAAAATGACTTCCTCCATCAGTTATGATTACTCTTGGTATTCCAAATCTGCAAAATATATTCTTTTCTAAAAACTTTGCAACACTTTGAGCATCACATCAAGGTAAAGAAATAGCTTCAATCCATTTGGAAACATAGTCTACTGCTATCAAAATATAAACATTTTCGAAGGATGGTGTAAATGGTCCCACAAAATCTAATCCCCAAGCATCAAATATTTCAACTTCCAACATATAATTGAGGGGCATCTCATTTCTTCTAGAAATATTGCCTACACGCTGACATTTATCACAATTTTTAATATAAACATTCACATCCTTAAAAATTGTAGGCCAATAAAATTCTGATTGTAATATTTTATATGCAGTTTTATCACTTCCAAAATGTCCCCCATAATCAGAATCATGACATTTTTGAATAATTTCATAAGTCTCTTCCAAAGGTACACATCTTCGAATTATACGATCCTTTCCTTGTTTATATAAAAATGGGTCATACCAAAAATAAGTCTTAGCATCAGACATAAATTTCTTCTTTTCATGATATGTCAAACCATAGGGTATAATATTACTACAATAAAGTTTACTATGTCTGCATACGACGGAACACTCCATTCTTTAACAGTGAACAGTTTTTCATCCGGAAAATGTTCATTATTTTCTTCAATATCACATATAGATTTTTCAATTTCAAGCCTGGACAAATGATCAGCAATTTGATTATCAGAACCCTTCCTATCTACTATCTCAACATTAAATTCTTGCAAAAGAAGAATCCATCTTATAAGTCTCAGTTTTGCCTCATTTTTCTTCATTAAGTATTTGATAACAGAATGATCAGTATGCACAACACATTTAGTTCCAGTTAAATATGATCGAAATTTATCAAAGGCAAATACTATAGCTAATAACTCTTTCTCAGTAGTGGTATAATTAATTTGAGCTTCATTAAGAATTTTACTAGCATAATAAATTACTTTGAAAATTTTATCATATTTCTGACCCAAAACAGCACCAATAGCATAATCACTAGCATCACACATTAATTCAAAAGGTTATTCCCAATTTGGTGAAATTATTACAGGTGCAGTGATTATTTTTTCTTTTAATGTTTCAAAGGCTTTATGGCAGTCATCATCAAAATTAAAAATTGCAACCTTTTCCAGTAAACGGCGTAAAGGTTTTGTAATCTTTGAAAAATCTTTGATGTAACGCCTGTAGAATCCAGCATGTCCTAAAAAACTTCTAATTCCCCATACATTGGTTGGGCAAGGTAAATTAGACATAACTTGAATTTTTACAGGATCTACCTCCAATCCTTTTTCTGAAATTTGATGTCCCAAAACAATTCCTCCTGCTACCATAAATTGGCATTTTTCCCAATTAAGGACTAAATTAGTTTCTTCACAGAGTTTTAGAAATTTAGATAGATGTTCTAAACATGATTCAAATGAAATTCCAAACACTGAAAAGTCATCCATAAAAACTTCAATCCCTTATTCAATTAAATCACAAAAAATAGCCATCATACATCTCTGAAATGTAGTAGGGGCATTACATAAACCAAATGGCATTTTTCTAAAAGCAAACGTACCATAAGGACTGATAAACGTAGTTTTGTCTTGATCCTCAGGAGCAATTTGAATTTGGTGGTAACCAGTGTATCCATCCAGAAAATAAAAGTATTTATGCCCAGCCAGTCTATCCAACATTTGATCAAGAAAAGGGATTGGAAAATGATCTTTCCTTGTGGAAAATTTTAATTTTCTATAATCAATGCATATTCGCCACCCTATAACTTGTCTTGTTGGTATCATTTCATTCTTTTCATTAACAGTCACAATTACGCCTCCTTTCTTAGGAACACAATGAATAGGACTAACCCGTACCTTATACTGAAATAGGGTAGATAATTCCAGCATCCAACCACTTTATAATTTCTTTCTTAACAACATCTTTCATGATAGGATTTAATCTCCTTTGGGGATTAGTCCGCGGTTTGCTATTATCTTCCATAAGAATTCTGTGTATACAAATTCAAGGACTGATTCCTTTAATATCAGCAATTGTCCATCCAAAGGCTTTCTTGTGTTTCTTTAGAATTTCAAGAAAACTCTCTTCTTCTTTTTCAGTTAATTGAGAGGAAATTATAACAGGCAAGGTTGAGGATTCACCTAGAGAAACATACTTCAAATGATCAGGAAACATTTTTAACTCAAGTTTAAGAGGTTTTTCAATTGATGGACCATAAGATTTATATTTTTCAGTCATATCCAACAATTCAAAACTTTCAGGAACATACTTTAAAATCTTCTTCTTGAAAATCTTCAGAATCAAATAACTCCTCTTCTTGCTTATATTCAAATTCTTCTCTTTTAGCTTTCTCTTCATAAATTGGTTTGAAATGACATTCACTTAAATATTCAATAACATCCATCCAAAAACACTCATCTTCTTTACCTCTTGCAGGATATTTCATCGATTTTGAAATATTAAATGTAACAGTCTGATCAATAACCCTCATCGTTAATTCCCCTTTTTGCACATCTATCATGGCTCTGCCTGTAGCTAGAAAAGGTCTCCCTTAAATTATGGGTATCTCTTTATCTTCCTCCTTATCTAACACAATGAAATCCACAGGAAAAATAAATTGATCCACTTTTACCAAAACATCTTCTATAACTCCTTTAGAATATGTGATCGAACGATCTGCTAATAACAGAGTTACAGTAGTCGGGGTTATTTCTCCTAGTCTCAGTCTTTTGAATATTGATAGAGGCATAAGGTTAATGCTTCCACCCAAATCACATATAGCTTTTCCACAGAATCTTTCTCCGATTTCACATGGAATTGTGAAACTACCAGGATCTTTAAGTTTTTCAGGAAGCTTTTTCTGAATTATTGCACTGTACTCCTCAATAAGTGCAACAGTCTCATTTTCTTCAAACTTCCACTTTCTATTAAAAATATCCTTCATAAATTTTGCATAGCTTGGCATTTATTCTTAGGCTTCAGCAAATAGAATATTTATGGTAAGCTTCTTTAATATCTCCATAAATTTTGAAAATTGCTTATCCAACATTTGTTGACGAAGACTCTGAGGAAATGGAGGTGATGGTTTTTCTAAATCAACCTTAGGCGGAGAAATAGGTTTTTCAAAACCTTTTGGAGCGTCCTCTTTAAGTCTTTCAATCTCTTCTTTCTCTACTTCAGTTTCTTTTTGAACTCTACCTTCCAATTCTTTTCCACTTCTCAGTTGAATTGCTTTCACTTGTTCTTTATTCTTTTCTCTTGGATTCACTTCAGTAT
Source organism: Papilionanthe hookeriana x Papilionanthe teres (assembly GCA_022702705.1). NCBI lineage: Eukaryota > Viridiplantae > Streptophyta > Magnoliopsida > Asparagales > Orchidaceae > Papilionanthe > Papilionanthe hookeriana x Papilionanthe teres. Next base: position 79,696,166 of record CM040428.1, on the reverse strand, counting down.
TACTTGGAAGCATTCCTTGGGATCTATTACTTAAGGCATTTGCAATTTGTCCCAATTGATTTTCAATATTTTTTATGGTTGCTCCTTGAATTTGTAATTGATTTCCCATATGTGATACGACCTTCTTCTCCTTATTTTGTAAAGCATTGTTATAACCTGAAGGATAAGTTAATCTATTATTATTATTACCTTGGTTGTTCCAATTCCCTAATGGGTTTACTTGGGTGTTCCCCATTGTTGATTAACACTGCCCTGATTATTGTTATTCCAGTTATAATTTGGATGATTCTTCCAACTTAGGTTATAATAATTGTAATATGGGTTGTTAAGTTTGATTATAGCATTCACAGTTTCTGGTGAAGAATAAGAATCAACCATTTAACCTAATGAATTTTCTTCAATCATGAGATTTGGCTGAGAAAAATTCATCCCAAATTGGTTTATCTTCCTTGATACAGCAGCAAATTGATTTGCTAATATTGTAAAAGCATCATTTTCATAAACACTGGCTACCTTTTTAGGATTTAATCTTTCAGAAGGCCATTGAAAATTATAAGTAGCCATTTCTTCAATAAGAACATAAGCATCAGAAAGTGGTTTAGACATTAATGATCAACCAGCAGCAGCATCGATGATTGATCTAAGAGATCCAACTAATCCATTATAAAAAGTTTGAATTATCAACCAATCTGGTATCGCATGATGTGGACATTTCCTAAGGAGATCTTTAAATCTTTCCCATGCTTCATATATTGATTCTCCTTCAAGCTGACAAAAAGATGTTAAATCATTTCTCAACTTAGCAGTCTTAGATGGTGGAAAATATTTAGCAAGAAATTTTTGTGACAGTTCACCCTAAGTTTTAATTGATCTAGGTGCTAACGAATGTAACCACATTTTAGCTTTATCCCTTAGTGAGAAAGGAAAAATTCTAAGTCTAATAGCATCATCCGAAACACCATCATATTTAAAAGTAGCACACAACTCTAGAAAATTAACAAGATGCAAATTAGGATCTTCAGTTGTTGCTCCCCCAAACTGATTATTTGACACCATTTGGATAATAGCAGGTTTAAGCTCAAAAGAATTAGCAGCTACAACAGGGGTTTGAATACTACCATGAATTTCATCTGCTGTAGGGTTAGCATAATCTCTTAAAGGTCTTAATTCTTGATGGATGCCAACATTTTGATTTTGATGATTTGCCATTTCTTTAATATTTTTTTCTTTTTCTGTAATTTTAATTTTTTTTTATTTTTCTGATAGTTCTTTCTAATTCAGAATCGTAATGCACAAGTCGTTCAGAACCTCAACTACGCATACAATAATAAAAAAAACAAAATACAACACACTAACAAAAACAATGAAAAGTAAAAAATTTATAATTTCTTAATTATCTTTAAAATTAATTTAAAACAATTTTCCCTGGCAACGGCGCCAAAAACTTGATCCCTGATAGATATAAACGCAACGGATGCCAGAAACTTGGTTCCGTTGGATAAATGCGCCCATGATTTTAGATATGAAAATAATGATTTTATAATATGGGATACTACGCAAGTATACATATCATTTATCAAGTAATAGAGGACTTTCTGATTAAGCCCTAAGATATCGAACCCATAGGGAAAATGTGAAATCTTTAAAGGAATCAGTGAAATTATCTTTTTACTTTCTTTAATTGTTTTCGAAAAAGTATGTCTAGATTTTGAAAAGATTTGAAGGTTGATATATCTTTTGAAATTTTTTTAACAAAAATGCAAGGCAATAAATAAAAATTACAATAACTAATAACACTGGATGTAAAATACTATTAACTAGAATATCTTTTTCTTTCCTTTCATGAAGTAGTGATAATTATTAAAGTATCGTTGTGGAAGTATTCAAATTTTTGTTGTGACAGATAGAAGCAAATGTGTTCTTTACCCTTAGTTCTATAAAGAACATAGATTAATTTGAAATTTATATTATTTTGAACATGGTTAGGCAGGGAAGATACCAGTCTCTCACTCTAGAGTTCCCTCGATTCCCACCACCTGGGGGCTAACTTCTCATAACAAAACTCAAAACTTCAAACCAAATTAGAGGGTTTTAGCTTGTCACTCTAAAATCCTCTAATTTTACTCCCTTTCATAAAAACATCTTCTAATATTACATTCAATTATATGGACTACAGTTCTCACCCATATAATTTCATGTGATTCTTACTAACTTTTTGGAGACAATACCGCATTGGATCTTACATAATCTCAAGAAATTTTACAACTTAACAGGCCAAATTAAGAAGTAAACAAAGTTTTTAGAATCAATCTTCACAACTTCTTCCAACTTTTAAACACTTATATTTTCCACAACAATTCTCTTTAAATTAATTACTTCTCCATTTAAGAAAGAAAAGTATAAAGAAAACTACTCAGAATGCATTGAGAAAATATAAAAACACATTGATTTGAAATTAAAAACAACGATAAGAAAAATAATAAACGAAAATAAGTATTAATAAACTAAATAAAAGTAAACACTTATCTGAAAATCTTCTCCACAAGACTAAGGAAGTTCCTCTGAAACTTTGACTCTTTGCTAAACTACTTCTCAGAGAAAGTCTCCCAACTCTGTTGACTCAGAATACAGACTTCATACTTCAATAAAAACTAAACTAAAAGAAAGAAAAGAAGTGGGAAGAAGAATACTTCTCTCTGACCCTTTTCTCCTTTCTACTCTCTACTCCTACTCTAAATAAAAAACTTTTAAAATGCAGTCGAAGAACAATGGAAGTACTCTTCAAAATGCAGTGGAAGAGTCTCTTCAAATTACCTCCTCTAAATCTTTCCTAAGACTCTCCTTAAATATTAAACCAAAAGATGCCTTGGTGTCTCATCAAAATGTGTCCAGATTTGATGTATCTACCAAGGAACGCATCCCTTCATTCAAACTTGCCGCCCAAAGGAAGTTATGGACGTTACCACCAAGAGTTGCATTCCATCCCCTTTGAAATTGGTGCCAAACCCATTTGAATCTCGATTTTTAACTGTGGCGGCTAAGCATCGGCCAAGCGGCGCTTAGCTGCCAGTGCCAAATTTTTTATTTTTCATTTTTTTGCTCGAAATTTTGATCCAATTTTGCTCCTTTCATCATGACCATCCATTTTCATCATACCTGCAAGAAAAACACAAAATACCTTCCATTAAAGTGCAATATCATTAAAAATAGGTATAAAAATGTGCATAAAAATACTATATATTTTAGGTGTATCAGGTAACATTCATTTAATGTTTCATTTATGAGTTATGTGAGTGAAAGCCTTGAAGGGAAAATTTAATTATTAGGGGGACTTAGCTAATTTACTTAAGGTTTGGCTAGTAGTGTTTTCAAAATTTTTATAAATGATTATGTTCTCTTTTCTAATCATCATTAATTGAAGTTGAGATCAAACTTGGTTCACTACCTAACCGTTAAGCTTTTATGGATAGATTTGTAATTTAGGGTATTATTAGATTAAGTGAAACTTGATCTTTATTAAAGTTATCATTATCATCAAACCATTGATTATGGGTTTTAGATTAGTGGATTAAAATCTTTCTAGATCAAAACCCCTTACTTTAGGATCATCAAATTTGACTAAATTCCAAATTTTAATAATTTAAAAAATTACAACTTTAAGAATGTCAATTAAGATTGTTTAATGCCCATTTACCCCTTTAGTTAGGCCTAAATATTAATTAAGGCTTAAGTCCTAAAATTACCATTTTTCCCTTTTAGGCTTATCACTTCATAACTTTTTAAATTTAACTCAAATTACTTTTGAATTTTTTATGTTATCCCACTCATGAGCCAATTAAAATATCAAAGGAGAAAATACAATTTTTTATTTTTATTTTATTTTTTATAATTTAATTCAAAATTAGGTATTTTCCATGTTAATTCATTTAATTATCCAAGCCTAATCATCTCTCCTTAAGAAACCTTTTGGAGATTCACCTAAGTCAACGAACCATTTAGACTAATTTTCATATTTTTTTAGTTTTATTTTAATTATTATAATTATTTGTTGATATTGTGTATTAATTAAATATAAAATATTATTTAAGCTAAAAATTAAGTTTTATATTTTCTTAAATCTCTCTGAGTTCAAGGATTCAATAAAAATAAATTTTATATTTTTTTGATTTTTCTATGATTTATTGGAATTATTTTAATGCAAAATTATGTAAAATCCAGATTAAGCCTTTTAAAATTTATAACTTTTTTTTTAAATAAAGGAAAAAAAATCAATTGTTCTTAAGTAAGTAGGAATCAATTTGAAACATTTTTGTGTATTTTAATATTTTAGTAATTTTTATGATTTTTAATTATTTTTAATTATTTTAAAATTAGAAAATAGGTTAAAAATGAACTATTTACTTTAACTTCAATTTTATTTTTTAAAAAATTTATCTAGTCATAAAGAGATCTCAAAACCAACTTTATAATTTTTTTATTTATATTGTAATTATTATAATTATTTTAATGTTAAAAATGTCATTTTACTTAAAAAATCAAGTTTAGTGGTTAAATCAATTCATATTGAGTTTAAATTTTTATGGGGAGTTCCCGTGACCATTTTATGTAGTGTGGATTAATTTTCATGATTTTTCTGATTATATTTTAATTATTTAATTTTTCTTTTATTTTAATGAGTTAAATACATAAAGTGACATTTTTTACTTAATGAAATCCATTTCATATTTTTTAATGATCCTCTTACCCAAATGAACCTTCCAAAGCAAACTTTATATTTTTCTAGTTTATCTTAATTATTATGAATTTTTAATTAAACTGAGGTGATTAACCTTAAAAATTAAGGTTCTCATACCAGAAATGCCATATGACATTAGAAAAATTAGATGTTGCCCCTATTAACATGAGAAATCAATCTCTAAAGTTTCAAGCCATGGTGACTATTATTTAATGAGTTATGATTAAAATATCCAAGAGGGAATTTAATTAATTAAGAATCAGAGAAAATTCAAATAAATTTAATTTTTAGTGCACATTATTCTCTTTTTTTCACTGAGCAAGTGGAATATTTATTTTATTTTTATGAATTTGTACACCTAGTTATGATTTTTCTAAGTTAACTGAATTAAATAAATCCATTTATACCTTATTTTTCTACTTATCCGTGTCACCGCTGACTGGATTCTCATACTCGTCGAATGAACACACGCCATCGCGCTACTGGACGCTACCATCTAAGTCAATGCTGACGGGGCTCCTCATTCACGCACCATTCCTTCATCCGACTGCATCAGCACTGTCTGTCTGATACATGCATGATCGGAAGGTTCTGGGTCATCTTCCACAACTGGTTCAAACCAAGAACCACACATATTTTAACCCTAATATCTCATTAGATTCTCAACTAAATCACATGGAGTTTGATTCTAGAGCTTCATCTAAGTGATACAAACCTATCTATACAGTTAATCAAGTATTAATTGTAGGTTCTCTTTATGAAGGCTCAAACCGAGCTCAAATTTAGGGATTGTGATCCATACCTTTATCTGAGAGGGGAGTCCTCAATCAGATGCTTGGAGAAGCTTCAGTGGAGTCTGGCGCACCTTCTGGATTTGCTGATTAGCCCTGGTGAATTGTCTGTGTAGGACTTCCTCCTACATGTGGGAAGTTTGAAGTGTAAGTCTAGTGCAGAGGCTTCAATTGATAGGGATTTGAATTGGGAACTTCCTCCCTTGCTCTGGTGAAGCTCATGAGCAGCTTAATTTGGGAATTGATTGAGTTTGGAAAGCTTTCCTATTTTTGGCCTCATTTTTTACTCTGAATTTAGGCTCAGGCAAATGGAATTAAGGCTAGAAGACAGTGGGAATGAACTTCTTTGGCTTGTAGGAATGATTTGGGACAAATTTTACAGAGCTTTGTTAGGGTTTGATTCATCATCCCCTTTCTCCCTGGAGGGTGGCTCAATTTATTGAGGAGGCCATAGCTATCTTTAGGGCAAGCTTGGGTGGCAAAGAGGTCACTAAGGTGGAAGGAAGAAGTGCTCAAGTGGCCAATGAGACTTAGCCAACTCAGATGGGTTCAATATTGGGTTTAACTCATTTTTTACCTATCGGGCATGGATTTTTCCAATGGCTGGAGTGGTTGTCCAGCTAGAGTCGGGTCACCCTCAAAGTCTGGTGAGCTAGGGAGGTTGATTAGTTGAGTCAATTTGGGTTTAGAGTGGTTCCATGGTGAAAATCCAAAGTGGATTAGAGGTTTGGGTAATTTTTTCTTGGTTGGGTTCAACCAATTGGTCACTTGGACTTGGTCCAATGGTGGTTAGGGTTGGTCCTAAGACCCTTTAGCAGGTTTTGGTGAAGTCAAATGGCAGGTTTGGCCATGAAACCAAAGATAAGATGTATCATGAAAAGGGGAAAATTCAAATTAAGGAGTGAGAGGGAAGAGTCGCCTCCCTTAGCCATATTTGGCAAAATTGACTTTGGGATGGCCATGGAAGGTTTCATGAGTCATGTCATGATGTGTGTGAGGCCATGAGATTGTTTCATGCCAATAATATTTTGTATTTTATTGAAATTTTGGAAAATTATGATATGTTGCTTAATTTGGGTAAATTTTCATATATGCATGGAGAAGTTTGGTATGGTGCCATGGTTGAATGTTTTAAGTGTCATGAGATGATGAAGGGTTAATTTCTTATCATGTGGGCTCAAATTGGGCTTTTTAATTGAGGCCATGGGCATTTATAAATGCATTTGGGTTTGGGCTTTTTAAATTGGCATGAGATAATTTTAATTTTTTAAATTGATTATGGAATGATCAAATTTGATTGGAATTGATTGAAATTGGATTTGGACATGTTGAAATTTGATGAGAATTTGAAATTGGGGCAATTTGATTGATCATGAGGTTTAATTTGGGGAATTTTGGATTTTAGATCAAATTATGGATTTTGGCTCAAGGTTGAATTATGGTTATGGGTTGGTTCAATTGGGCGTCAAATTGGTTTTAATTGAGATTGGACATGTTGAATTAAGGTTTAGAATTTGAATCAGGAAAGTTTAGGATTAATTTGGTGGGATTTGGAGTTAATTTGGGGATTTGGCATTTTAGGGATAAAATTGAGATTTTGGTCAAAATTGGTCAATTTGGAGAAATTTTGCAAATTTAGGGCAATTAATTGATGTGGAGAAGTTTCAAATGATTTTTAGGATTTAATTGGGTGAATTTTGGATTTTTGCAATTTTAGGCATTTTGGAGGTATTTTAGTATTTGGCCAATTTTGGTAGGTTTGGGTGATTTTCGGCCAATTGGTGGTTTAAAATGATTTGGATAAGGTTTTGGTATGTTTTGGGAATTTTGGTTTGAGAATTCGGGTTTAGGTTGGAAGTAAGGTTTTGGGGTATTTTCTCATGAGTTTTAGCCATGCCTAACCACTTTGGGACCAAGCCTAGCCAAATGGTAACCTCTTTATGAATCTTCACATATTGATCTTAGCCATCTTAATCAAAGACCAGACGCTTGGGACCACCCATGTGAGTTTCCTAGGAGTAAGGGGAATTGGTTTAGATAGGGAATACAAAGGATTAGAGGTGTGTGTGCAAAACCAAGCCCTAGTCACCTAGGGTTGCCCTAAGTTAAATCATTTCTATGGAAACTCATCCATGAACCTCCACATGTTGGTTTTCAACCTTCCAGGGGTTTGGAGGTTTGTAACCATCTATGTAGGGATTCAAGAAAACCTAGGAAATGGTTTAAATTTCTAGTTGATGGCTCCATGTCTAATCCTCTAAGATAGTCAAGGAGGAGCCCTATGGCTAGTTCCTAAATAAAAAGAGGAAGTTTAGACCTCACTAAAAATGAGGCCAACAACCTTGAAAAAGAGCTACTCGCTTGAAAATCTATGGAGGGCAGTCATGACTTCGATCGAAATGATTAACTGTGGACCTTTTATATTTTTCATCAAAATTATTTAGTTTCTCATGCAAAATTTGTTGTTTAAATTTTAGTGCAGAGATCACATTAACAAGAAAAAGAAATTTCATTTTATTTTTGTAAAATTTTTGTAAAGTAAAGTAGTCCTTAGGCTAATAATTCTAATCAAGCTGGAACTATTGGCTACTTAAGATCATCAGGGGTAACAATCTCACCAATAGTCGATGAATAGTATCATCAGTTCTTTCCTATCCCCTCATTGAAGATTCTTATAGTAGGAGATACTATTCTAAAATTCTCACATTGTATCCCTCATTTAGCACACATTAGCATTAATGTCATTGCCCTAATCACCTAGACTTCAGATTACACTAGTCTGATGATCCATATGTGGCAAAAAATAAATGTCCCCATTTGCTCACAAGGACTTAAATACCTTAAACAAGATCAACTCCTTGAGTTTTGGGTTATAAATGTAGGATGAGAAGTTTAGGATATTTTTCTTGATTTAGGTGAGTTAACAAGTTTCGAGTCCTAACTTGGTGGGTCCCTAAAGGTTTTATGGATGATTTTCTTTATCAAAGCATAATAGTTTCAATTGTCCCTCAAAACATCCAAAGATCAGAAAAGCATTCAGGGCATAACTCTAAATAACTTTTAAAAATCCTTTGAATCGTTTTGAGTTCTTCTGAACTCATTATATTACTAAATCATTCATCTTGAAATAAGTTAGGACATAGAGGTGATGCTTTTAACCTGTGTTCAATGAACCTTAATGTTAATTATGTCATGAGCGGGGTAACTAAGTGATCACTTGATATTCCATTTAAGAATTATGTGGGTGGACACCATTAAAAGCAATTTGCATTATTAAGGATTTGTGCACCCCATTTGGATTGGGCTTGTAGTGCTTTAAGAGTATTTATAATTATTTATATTTCCTTTTTTACCCTCATTAAACAAATTCAGATCAAGCCTAGTTCACTACCAAGCCTTTAAGATCTCGTGGGTAAATTTATAATATTTAACAATGTTGAATTAAATGGGAATAACTCTGATCAAAAGATCATACTGGTCGTTGAATCATCATTTAGGGGCCTTAAAATCAGTGAGTTTTTATCTTCCTAAACCAGGCCCACTACATTAGGATCATCCAATTTAGTTAACTTCCAAATTATAATAATTCAAGAAACTACAACTTTGTCCTTGTTATCGAAAGGTGATGAATTGGTTTCTACCTTTAATCCCATGTATTTCAATCATCTAAATGAATTAATTAGGATTGACATTACACTTTCCCTTTTGTTTTTCATTAATTTTTAATAAGAGCACACAAAATTTCATAATTACTATTTTGCCCTTAATGCTTTCCACTTCATAATTCTTTAAACTCAACTCAATTGACTTTACAATTTCCTTGTTACCCTACTCATGTGTCAATTAAAATATTAGAGAAGAAATTATGTTTTTCTTATTTATATTTTAATTTTTAGAATTAGTTTAATAAAAAAAAGAGAATTTTCAAGTTAATTCATTTAATTAATCAACACATGTTATCTGTCCTTAGGAACATTTTATTATTAGGATCAAAAAACACAGGTGTTCAATTACTTTTTTTTCTAATAATACTTTTTTGTGGTATTTTGTTAGCATATTATGACATGAAATCATTAGGATCAGAAAACTTGGAAGATAACATAAAATGGGTGTAGCACCAACATAGCATATAGTACTCGATGCCATTTTGACAATGACTTGACTCTCGATTCAGTGCACCAACATCACTCATGTAGCACCCATGTGCCTCGAGGAACATTTTTCATGTTGAAACCCATAAGCACGGAACCACAAGACCACCATTACAGTGTCCCACCAAATTATAAATGCCCTAGCATAAAATCAGGGTGTTGTCGGCTGTTTTCAATCTTTTGTTTCGTTGGAAAATATGTTTTTTGGGTGTTTTATTTTTAAAAGGGTTTTAATTTTATAAAATAGGAATTTGATTTAATTTAATATATATATATATATATGAATTAATATTTTTATTTTTGAAAAATACGAAATCAAACCAATCTTATATAAATAATAGTTTAAATAATCAAGCATTTCACCGCAAGACATATATTTATCCCGAAGAATAAGTACAAGGCTTGAGGTGAAGCTTGATCAAATAAACTAAAGAATTTATGACATCCGTTTGATCTGCGAACCATTTTGACCGATAATTTACCCTACCTAATATGAATGAATTAGATAGGGTTTATATTAATCTGGCTTTAAGTTTCCTATAAGGGCAAGCCTCTGTAGTTAATTACATCTTAGATAACCGAAGTCACCTAAGAAAACTCTTGATATAGATCAGGAAATATTTATATTCATGACTTCCAAAGGTAAGGTTTTCCAAGAAATTGTGATAGTCGGAAATTCAACAAGCGAATGTCTCAAATTTTGGAACATTTTTATTTTTCAGAATCCAAAGGAGAGAAGGTTAAGGGAAGAACACAGATTCAAGGGAAACCTTGATGTCCTCCCAAACTATCCTATAGTTTGGCTTTAAATCTTGGAAATAAAGTTATTTAAATTTCAATCCCACCAATTAATTATAGGGATTACATTTGCATAATATATGATTATGTAAACAACCTCGAAAATGGGAGGATTTATGTCATACCGGACAACAACCTCAGAATCCTAAAACGAATTAGGGCTTATATTGCACAGCAGGGCTGTGCAAAGCCCTAAAGAAAAGGTGAGGATTTATGCTGCATCAGGCAAACTACCTCGAAGTCTTATGGCTTGTTGTTTAAACTAAGGAATGGTTTTGCTGATGTAGACAAGTTTTGTTATCAAAGATGGCCGTGCTGCCCACTATGCATGCTCCAAGCTCCTCATCGTAGTAGGTTTAGTTTAAAGAGGTGTCAATTGAGGAGAAAAGAGAAGTGTCATGTTTTAGAAATATTTCAATGGAGGTGTCTTAATATTTCATTAGGGGAATATTAAAGTTGATTATAACAACACCGGTTAAGATCTCATGGTTCCATCATCCTGGCACTGTTATTTTCATTAGATTCACTTAGTTCAAATCAATTTACTAAACTCAACTTAATGAGTTCCATACTTTCATTCAAACTGTGGGAAAACCCTGTTAGCAACACGTGGGTTACCTCCCCCAAGGAATTCCCGATCATCCAACGAGACATTTTAATTTAGTTACAATTGTAGTTTTTATTTTGTTTGTGATTAAATTTTGAGTTGTTTTATATTTTTGAATGTTATGGCGGTGAGTTTTATTTTGTCTTTTTAATTTAATTTTGGTTTTGGTTTTGTGGCTATCCTAAAAGGTTTCAATTTTCATGCAGGGTGGTGTAGTTTTTTATCATGCAAATTGCAAGAAAAGTAAAGTGTAGTAAAGATAACAAGCGAAAAGAAAGCGTTGTAAACTTATAAAAGTGTATTTGACAAGTCTTCTCGTTCCTTCGCCTGAAACTTTAGTATTCTTTTCCATAAACATTTATATTTGCAGGGAAGTAAAACCTTATGGATATGTTCGTCATAGGCCTACTAAATCTAAGTCATAACCCGATGGGTCCTATTCATTTAGGAGATATTTTCATTTAATAAATATAATAAATACAATAGACCTACAAGGTGTCCAGAATACTTGTGAAATGGTCCAGGAGAAACTCGGATATTTCACAATACTTTTGAAATTTCCTGAGGTCTTTTGAAATTTATTATAATTATTAAATGATTTATCTCTTTCATACCTTTATGCTCAGTGAACCAATATTTTAATCATTTCTAAGAGTAGGGTAATTCATCATTTATTATTTAATTTAAGAATTATGTGGGTAAAAGTCCCTTTAGGCAAAGTTAATTAGTTTGGGAAAATTAGCCAATTAATTTCATAACTAGGCTTGTAGTGTTTTCACAGGTATCTATAATTTGATTATGTTTACTTTTCTAAACTTTTTTTAGCAAGATTAATTAAGCTTAACTCACTACTAAGCCCTTAAAATTTGATGGATACATTTATACGTCTTTTTGGAAAAATTAAAATGAGTTTGATTAATTTTTATCAAAATATTGGGCTATCATTTAATATACCAAGGAGAGGTGTAAGTTAGTGGATTGCTAACCTCCAAGATCAACCCCTAACCCTAAGGATCATTTTGTTTAATTATCTTCCAAATTAAAACAAACTAGGAAATTCCAAACATTTAGTTTTGATATGGCAAAATTGAAGTTGGTTTCAACCATTTATCCCTTTATTGTCTTAAACATCCAAATATATCATTTAGGATCATTAATTGCCCATTTTACCCTTTTATTAAGCCTAAATATTAATTAAGGCTAAAACCATTAAATTTACAACTTTGCCCATGAGGACTTATCACTTCATATTTCTTTATATCATTTCAAATGACTTTAGAACTTTTATGTTGCCTTACTAATGAGCTAATAAAAACATCGAGAGGATAAAATGTTATTTTTCAAATTTTAATTTAATTTATATATTTTAATGCAAAAAATAGAGTTTTTTAGTGAAAATTCCATAACTTGATCAAAACAAAATTTTTTACTAAGAAATTTTATTGGAGGTAAACCTAGACTAGAGGATCACTTGGCCCAAATTTCATAATTATTTGAAGGTTATTTTAATTGTTGGAATTATTTTAATTTCTAGAGTTTTAATTAATTATAAAATATTTTAAAAGTTTAAAATTTAATTTTATAATTTTCGAAAATCTCTCTAAAGTCAGGAAACCCAGAGAAATAATTTTCATTTTTTTTATTTTTATTTTAATTTTTAGAATTATTTTAGTGCAAAGTCAAGGAAATTCTTTTTTTAGCCATTTAAAAATTCATTTAAGCCTTTAAAAATTATTATCTTGACTTAGGGACTTAAGAAAATTATTGGGATGGTTCCTAAGTGATTAGGAAACCAAATGTGACAATCTAATGATTTTTCATATTTTTTTTATTTTTAATATGTTTTTAATTATTTAAATATTAAAATAGGTTCAAAAATGAAAATTTTATAAAAATTCCAATTTTATTTTTTGAAAATTCCTCTTATCACAGAGAACTCCCAAAACTAATTTTTTAATTTTTTGAGTGGTATTTTAATTATTAAAATTCATTTAAGTGCCAAAAATGCCATTGGACCTAAGAAAATCATTTAACTTATTAAATTAATTTCAAATGGCTTCATAATTTTTAAGGGAGTTTCTTGTTCCAGAAGCACAATTGAGAATCATTTTAAGGTTATTTTAATTTTTATCTTATCTTAATTAATTAAGAGTTTATTTTAGGTCAAGTTGATGATTAGTGCACTTCTTAGTGATTTAGCTCGTGAAATAATTATCCTAGGGTCTTCTGATCATAAGAGACTTACACAAAATTTACTTTGTAGTTTTTTTATTATTATTTTAATTATTAAAATTTTTATACCAAAACAAACACAATAATTTGAAAAATAGAGATCTTCTCACATAGATTCCTCCTGACTTTGGAAAAATCAGGGAAGATCCCTTATGACAAAAAGAACAGGACCCCCAAAGCTCAAGCCATGCTGAAATGTATGGGTCAGTGGTGAATTAAAAGACTGAAATCAGTATTTAAATCATTAAAAATAAAAAATGCATAAAAAAATACTTCAAACCATTTGTTCTCCTTTGTTCACTGAGCAACAAAGTATTTTTTTTTCTTTTATTTTTCTAATTTTTCTAAGCCAAGATATGGATTTTTAAAGTTATGGTAATTTAAATAATTTGGAAAATAGGGGTTTTCCTACTTAACCACGCGTCACTCCGCCATTTGACGCAGTCATCTGATTGGGATGCCACGCGGCCGCGCTTTATGTACCTGATCTCCGTCCGACTCCATCCTGGCCATCCAAACATTACACGTACGATCCAACGACGCTCCTTCATTGTCTTTGACTGGTTAATCCCGAGAGCCATCCACACTAAAACTCTAATATCTCATCCTAGACTCAACCAAATCACTTCAAGTTTAATCCTATGGACTCTTCTAAGAATGGCGAACATATCCATATGGCTAATCACAATTTTAATTAAACCTAATTACATGGAGAATCCAGAGAAGCTCGGGAAGAAGAAAGAGGCAATACCTTGGCTCTGAGAAGTGAAGCTTCAATCAGAGATGCTCTACACCTTTGTTGGAGTCCCAGGAGCTCAGGGATGAAGTCTCTTGCCCTAGTGAATTGCCAAGGTATGAAAGTGACCAAGATCAATTTCGAGCTTTGATGGAAGTTTGGTGTAGGGGCCTTCTGTGATGGGGCTTTGATCAAGGATCTTCTTCTCTCACTGCTGTGAAGGTGTGGGTGCAGCTAATTGAGATTTGGTGCTCTGTGGAGGTTTATTAGAAAGTGTCCTGATTTCTGGCCAAATTTGAGCTCAAACAGTGGGGACCAAAGGGGGAAAATGGCTGGAATGATCTTAGGGAGGTCTGTACGGCTTATTTTTAGGTTGTGTTTTGTATTTTTGAAAAGGAGTCGCCTACAGAAATTGTCGGCGAATTTTTAATTTAATTTAAATAAATAATTTGAAAAGTAGTATTTGATTTTGAAAATAATTTTAAATTTGAAAATTTTAAGATATGAAATCAAATTGATCTCACATCCCGAATAGTTCACATAAACGAGCACCGCACCACAAGCCGTGTATCTATCCCGAAGAATGGACACTACTTGCTTGATAATGGGGCTCGATTAAATAAACTAGAAAGGTTTGTGACATTCGTTTGGTTCGCGAACCAATTTTATAAGCCGACAAATTCCACTGCTTAATATGAAAACATTAATCGGGGTTTATATTACACAGGTTCTTTAAAATTCCTTATAAGGGCAAGCCCCTATAGTTAATTACATCTTAAGTGACGGGAATCACCTAAGAAAACTCTCGATAATAACTGATAGATTACGCTCTCAAGAATTTCAAAGTTTAAGTTTTCAAAGGATTGAATTTTGGAATTTGATAGGGAATGGATCAAATTTGGAACATTTTGTTTTGGGAATTCAAAGGAAGAAAGGAAGGAGAAATTACAGATTCGAAGCGAACTTCGGTAATTTCCCGACTATCCTATTATTTGGCTTGGATTTAGGAAAGTCCTAATGTTTATTTAATGTTTTGATTTTTCCAATTTTAACTAATTAGGACTTATATTTGTATGATAAAATCATACAAATAGCCTCGAAGATGTGAGGGTTTATGTCGTATCGGACGACTACCTCGGAGTCCTAAGACCGGTTAGGGCTTAATTTACATGACATGATCATGCAAATGCCTAACAAAGAGTTGAGGATTTATGTTGCACTAGGCAAACTACCTCGAAGTCCTATGGCTTAGTTATTTAATTCTAGGAAAGGTTTTGCTGATGTAGATCCAAGTTTTGCTGATGACGATGGCCGTGCTGCCCACCATGCTCCGAGCTCCTTGTTGTTGTAGAGGTTTAGTTTTAGAAGTCATAAATCAGGAGATGAGAGAAGTGTTCTGTTTTAGAGAAAATCTTAATTTCCAAGTGTTTTTATGTTTTAATTAAAACAAATCTTAAAGTTGATTATAACAACACCTAGGTTAAGATCCCACGGTTCCATCCTTCAGGCATCGTTATTTTTATCGGATTCACTTAGTCCGGATGAATTTGCTAAACTCGACTAAATGAGTTCCACACTTTCATTTAGACCGTGGGAAATCCCGTTAGCAACACGTAGGTTACATCATCCGAGGGATTCTCGATCATCCAACAAGACGTTTTAATTTAGTTATAATTGTAGTTTTGTGTTCTGTTTGAGATTAAATTTTGAGTTGTTTTATATTTTGAAATGTTGTGGCGGTGAATTTTATCTTGCAATGACTTTTAATTTAGTTTTGGTTTTCGGTTTTAGGGACTATCCTAAAGGTGTGGGTTTTCATGCAACAGTTGTTTATCATGCAAGAAAAGTAAATGCGATGCGATTAAATAAATTGCAATAAGGTAAATTGCAATAAAATAAAAGCGTACCTAGAGGGTCTTTCCGTCATCCCAAGCTGCACTTAAAACATAATTTGAATATTTAAGCAAGTTCCTAGGTAAAGCTAAGGGAAGGGTTATGGTTTTCTACCAAGTTCCTAATCCTATAGCTAGTCATTTCCTATGTCGTCTAGGTTCTTGTGTTTTTGGTTTGAGGACGATTTTCTTCATCGAAGAACAATTAAGTTTAGTTGTTCTTATAAACATCCTATCATATTGAGGAAGTGCTTAAGAAGAATCTTAAACATCTTTTCAATATTGCTAGAATTGTTTTAAGTCCAAATGAATTTAATTATACGAAATGAATTAATCGTCAGAGAATTCGAAGTTTTGTTATCTTGCTTCGAGTGAACTAGGACATTTGAATATCCTATAAGTGAAGTAACATTTCATTTAACGTTACGTTTAGGAGTTATGATAACCAAAGCTTTTGAGGGCAAATTGGTGTTCAAATGGTTTGTGATTCGATTTAATTTCGATTATCGGGTTTAAATTTGGAATAGTGTTCAAGTTGCTTTATTTTGAATTTCCTTATGTCTTAGGTGATGTTATTTTTAATTCAATTTAATTTAACTTTAATTTAATTTAGTTTAGTTTAGTTTTAATTTTAATTTAATTTATTTAATTTAAATTAATTTTAATTTTAACTTGATTTTATTATTTTAATTTAATTTAATTTAATTTAATTTTAATTTAATATGATTTAATTTAACTTAATTTAATTTAATTTAATATGATTTAATTATTCTTTTAATTTAATTTTATTTAATTAATTTAATTTAATTTTAATTAAATTTAATTCAATTTAATTTAATTTGTTCAATTTAATTTAATTTAATTTATTTGATTTAATTTAATTTAAATTAATTTAATTTGTTTGATTTAATTTAATTTAATCTTCAATTTAATTTTATTTTTAATTTTAATTTAATTGAAAATTTAAAAAAGAGTTTAATAATTTAACTTTTAATTTAATTTTAATGATTAAGTCCTTTAACATTTTAAAACTTAAATTTGAAATATCATTTTAATTGGGGAATGAATATTATTGAGGTGATTAATTTAGGGATTCTTAAATTAAAGAACAAATCTCTTCCTAATAATATCCCTATTTTAATAATTCCAATTTTATTATTCTTCCAAATTTAATTAATTATTTGATTAAGGTTTATTTTAATTATTTTTAAATTGTTTAGTAGGTTTCTACCCTTTAATTATTTAAATTTCAATCATCCAAATCAGATTAAGATCAAATATTTTACTTTTTTTTTAATTTTATTAAACCTAAAGTTTTAATTAAGGGTTAGAATTTTTAATTACCATTTTGCCCTTCAAGCTTAATAATTTCATAACTCACTAAATTGAGCTTAAATGAACTTAAAATTTTTATGTGACTTCACTCATATGCCAATAAAGACATGAGAGGAGAAAATATGATTTTTCTGTATTTAATTTATTTATGTAATTATTTTTGGTAGAAAATAGGGATTTCCAAGGAAAATTTAATAATATGACCAAGGGAGAGTTTCTGTCCTTAAGAAACTTATGGGACATTCCTAATGACCAGAGGACCATTTGGACCAATTTTGGTGAATTTTTGAATTATATTCTTTTTATTATAATTATTTTGAGTTTTGGAGTATTAATTAATTTAAAAATAAAATAAAGGTTGAAAAATGAATTTTATATTTTTTAAAAATCTCTATGATATCAAGGAAGTCAGAGAATAAATTTTTACAATTTTCTGATTTTTCTATGATTTATTAGAATTATTTTAGTGGAAATACTAGAAATATATATATTTTTAATTTTAAAATTACCTTAGGGCTTTAAAATTTAATATCTCATCAAATAGACCTAAGAAAAATATGGGATTTGTTCCTAAGTGATTAAAATTCAAAATGTGACATTTTGATGAGTTTTATTATTTTTATGATTTTTATTATTTTTTAATTATTAAAATATTAAAATAATGTAAAAAATTAAATTTTTTAGAAAATTGAAATTTTAATTTTCTTAAATTCCCCTGATATCAGAGAGTCTCCAAAACCAATTTGGTGAATTTTTGAAAAGTATTTTGAAAGTTATGAATTTTTGAAATTTAAATTGGCTAAATGGCTTAATCAACCCATTTAGTAAGGCTAACCAAGTCCAATTGACTTCAAATTTTTATGGTGGGTTCCTCTGATCCTAAAGGTCAGTGGAGAATTGATTTCAAGTCAATTTGATGTATGATTAGCTCTAATTAATTAGGGACCTATTTTGGGTGTTTAAGCCAATTAGGGTTATTTTAAATGAATTAATTCAAAAACCTATTTTTCCTAGGGTCCTCTGGTCATAAGAAACACCACCAAATTTTCCTAGAATTTATTTCACAACATGCTAATTATTGGATTTAAAATACTCAAAGCAGTAACATGAATTTGAAAAATCAATAACTTCTCATAGGGATGGCCTCTGACCTTGGAAAATTCAAGGAATATTCTCATGTTTAGAGGCTTCAAAAGCCCTATGGTCTCATGCCATGGTGAATTTCCTATATGCATGGAGAATTAAAATAATGCAGAGGGGAAATAAATCATTAAAAATAAAATACTTAATGAAATTAAATGATTTCTTCTCCACATTATTCTCCTCTGTTCACTGAGCAAGAGGGTATTTTTATTTTATTTTTCTGATTTTTCTACACAAAGTTATGGATTTTTGAAGTTTAGGGAATTAAATAAATAAGAAAATACCCTAATTTTCTATTTATCCACGCGGCGCCGCATCAACCTCGGCAGCTCCGAAACGCCGCGTGTCGCCCTTTGATTCGACGCCGCCATCCGACTTAGCGCTCCAGGGGCCCGCTGTATCGTTTTGTCTCCTCATCCGGCGCGATCCTAGTCGTCCGTCCGCGCGTGTGTTAAATGAACGGCATCCGTTCATCGTCCCCAAGCTTCCTAGCCCGAGAACCGTCCACACTAAATCCATAATATCTCACTCAATACTTAACGGATTTTCGTGTTCTTGTGCTCTATGGATTCATCTTGAAGAGACGAATACATCTATATGGTGATCATGCATTGAAATTAAAGCATTTGAAATGGAGAATCTCCAGAATCTCGGGATGAAGAATTAGCTCATACCTTTGCTCGGAGAAGTGTGGCTTCAATCCGAGGGTTGTGTCACCTTCGATTGGATCCGGCAAGCTCCGGATGAAGTCTCTCGGTCGCGGTGAATTACCTAGCTATGAAAGTGACCACAGTCGATCACAAAGCTTGGAGGTCTGGAACAAGCTGGGCGGCTCTGGAGATGGGGCTTTCGGTGGGAAACTTCTCCTCTTGGTCCAGTGAAGGTGTAGGACCAGTTAATTTGAGGATTGGCTCACTGTGGCAAAGTGTCCTGGTTTTGGGTGAAATTTCAGTTGAGAAATTGGATTCTGTTGGTGGGGATTAGGGCAAATTGACACTGGGGATCAACTGCTCTAAGTATGGAGTATGGTTTGGAACAATTTTGGCAGAGTTTCGGAAAGGTTTTTTGCAACTCTCCTTCCATGGCCGTGAGGGGGTTGGGTTTAAATAGAGGTGGCTGGAGAGCCTCACAGGGATGGCCAAGGGTTGGGAGCAGCTGCTCTGGGCATGGGAAGAACAGCCATGGTGGCCATTGGGCATGGGGCGACTCGGCGAGGTGGAATTCCAAAGTTTGGCTCCTCCCGAGGTCTCGGCCATGGTGTTTTCCGGCGACTCGGTGGTCGGCCGGCTGGGCACCGGTCACCATCTTGTTCGGGTGGGTCGGGGCTGGGGTTTAGTGTAGGCGATCGGCAAATGCCATGTGTAAAAGGCTTGGATTAGAATGGTATGAGAGAAGGCTCATTTTGGCTCAAATTGGTCAACCCATCCCTTTGGGCTAGGTGCACCACCCAAGGCTTGGTTTAGGCTGAAGAGAAAGTGATTTGGCTCAGCATAATCTGTAGGGTCAAGTCACCATCCAAGCACAATTAGGCATAAGCATGGTTAAGGGGAATCATGGGAGTGGTTAATCACCTTTAGGAATTAAGGAAAGAGTCTCCTCCTTTTGCCCAAAATGGCATGGTGACATGTAAAGAGGCTCTCATGGCTTCCATGTGGCTCATGCATGGCTTCATGGCTCATCTTTGGCTTGGGAAAAGTTAAGTCAATTTCATGGAAATGGATTTAAGAAAACTTTGGTATTTTGATGGGAATTTGTATGGGGCTTAATTTGGAATGGCTTCATGTAAGTGGGCTTTTAAGTTTCAAAATGAATTCTTGGATGGGAATTTTGTAGAAGTTTGGGCCAAATAATTGTTGGGTTTGGTTTAGGGATATGTCATGAGTGATTTGAAATGAGTTTGGAGTGATTTGGGTTTGAAATGGGTTGAATTTGGGCTTCTTTGGTGAATGGGCCAATATAGGTCAAATTGGGTTGACTTGGGCCAATGTTGGGCTAGGGTTGAAATTGATGTAAAATAAATGTTGGGAAATGTTTATGGGAGTGTTTCAAAGAGGTTTTGGCTTTGTTTGAGTTTTGATTTTGGAGTTTGGGCTTATTTGGGTTAGGTTTGGGTTTAGGTCAAAATTGGGCTTTTTGATTTTGGGTTGAATTTGAGTGGGGTTTGGGTCTAAATTTTGGGCAAATCATGTTAGTGCTTTATTTGTGGGAATGTTAAGGAAGGTTTAGAAAAGATTTGGGGTTAATTGGAGTTGAATTGGGTGAGTTTGGGTTAGGTTTGGGTCATGGGTCCAAATTGGGCTTTAAGGCCAAAAGTGAAATTGGATCCAAATGTCAATCAAATTGGACTTGGATTTGGTCTAGATTGGTGTTGGGAATGTTGAATTGAAGTTTAGAATTGAATTGGACCAGAATTTGGGTCAATTGGGTAGATTTGGTTTGACATTGGGTTCACTTTGGGTTAAAATGGGTCAAATTTGGGGTTTTGACAAAAGTAGGGTAAATGGACAAAATTGGCCCATGGTGTAGTTGAACAAAATGAAATTGAGAATATTTGAGATTTTCTAGAATTTTCTGGGAATTTTCTGAATTTTTGGATTTTTAGGTCAAGAGGGGTATTTTGGGTATTTGGAGGGTATTGGGAGGTTTTTTTGGAATTTTTGGTATTTTTGGGTATGGATGGTCAATTTGAGTAATGTGGAAATATTTGGGATTGGTTTTGAGGAATTTTTGGGTGATTTGGAAATTTTGAAAAATTTGGGTGATTTCAAGGGCTTTGGGTAGGCTAGGTGGGTGTAGAGTCCCGGGGGTCAAAAATTGAAAATTTGGAAAATTGAAGATTGGGTGAATGTAAGTGGAATAAAATCATTTTGGTTGAGCCATGAAGCCATATTAAGCCTATATGAGCCATGAGAGGACTCATTTGAGGCATCCATTATGTTGTTCCTAACCCTCTTAGCCAAGGGCTTAGGGGTTAAGGACCATCCATGTGAATCACTTTCATGAGTCAGGAGATCAAGTTGGGTATAGGTGTGGCTTTAGGAGGTGTGTGAAAGTGTAGTGTATAGGTGTAGTGTGTGTGAAAATCAGCCCCTTTTCCAGCACAGGGCCACCGGGACGGTCCTAAGGTCGAAGAGTCCTACAGGAACTCATCCTTTAAACTTCCACATTTGATTTCAACCCTCTAGGTGATTAGGAGTCTACGATCAAGTTTATGGAGTTTGCAGGGAGTTAAGAAGTGGTTTGAGTTTCTAAGTGGTGGGTCCCAATTCTAGTCCTCTAAGATAGTCAAAGGAAAAGCCTAAGGCTAGATCCTAAGTACTAAAAAGAAGAAGAGAATACCTCATCAAAAATGAGGTCAACAAGGTCTGGAGAGGCTCTGATGAGATTTTGGCAAAGTTTCTTAAACAAATTTTAGCACATGGATTTTGGCCATGCGGGGTGATTTTACAGCCATGGCTACCTGGTGGAGCTCAAGGCCTGACTTTGGGTGCAGAGTTCTGCTTAGGTGGAGAGAAGAAGAACTCTGGTGGCAATTTTGGGCTGAGCTGGCCATGGGGTGGAAATTGGGTTTGGCCAAGAAGGAGGTGGCTCTCGGTTTTGGCATTTTCCAGCCACTAGGCCGACTGGCCAGGCTAGGGGAGGTGGCCAATGGGTCAGGTGCACCAGTGGGCAGGCCATAAGTGCAATGGGTTTTAATGGTTAAGACATTATGGCAAACATCTTTTGGATTTAACCATTTAAGAGATGAGATCCCCTAATTTGGGGGACCTTTGGTCCATGGCTCCACTAGGGTGAGCTAAGTGGGTTTCGCCCAGTTCCTAGGGTTAGTTGCAGTGGAGGGCTTGTTTTGGTCACATTTGTTTCAATTTGGTTAAATTGGGTCATGGGTTCATTTGGGTCACCTTGGGTTCAAGTTGGGCTAATTTGGGTTTGAGCTTGAATGGAGCCCAATTATCTTGAGCAACATTGTGTAGATGATTGTAATAAAGATTTTTCATGAAGACTTGGAGTGGTTTTGAGTTCATTTGGGGGGTTTAATTTGGTGAATTTTGGGATTGTGGTCAATTTAGGCATGTTAGGCTAGACTTGGGTCTAGCTTGGGCTAGAATGGTGTATAGACCTAATTGATGGTCCCAAATGGTCTAGGGGAGTGTGATGAAGAGTTCTCAACCTAAATTGGGTGCCAATTTGAAGTTTGGGTCAATCAATTTGAAAGCTTTTAGAGAAGGGTTCACATTGGGCTAAATTTGGGGATTTTTTTTTTAAATGGGTTTGAATGTCCAAATTGGGGTAAATTGAATGTTGTATGTGGTCCATAGGAGTGTTATGAAGGGTTTAGGATTGAAATTTGGGGGAATTGGTTGACATTGGGTCAATTTGGGGATTTTGGATCATTTAGGTAAAATTGGGGATTTTGGGTTTTAAGTGGAATTGAATTCAAATGTGGGTCAATTTGAGCTTATATTTTGTTTATATTGGTATTAAAGATGTTGAATTAAAGTTCGGAATTGAAATTGGGCAAGACTGGAGTCAGTTGGGTAGACATTGGGTTTAAATTGGGTATTTTCAGGTTAAAATGGGTCAAATTGGGGTTTTTGGTTAAATTGGGCTAAATTAGACAAATTGGGTCATGTGGTAGTTGAGAAAAATTAAATTGGGAATATTTGGGAGGTTTTGAGAATTTATGGGAATTTTTGGAATTTTGGGCTAAGAGGGGTATTTTGGTCTTTTGGGGATTTTTGGGGAGATTTGGTAATTTTGGATATTTTTTGTCAATTTGAGTGGTAGGGGGTATTTTGGAATGATTTTTAAGGAATTATGGGTAAGTTGGGTGATCTTGGAAATTTTGGGGGATTTTGGGTTTTTGGGGCATTTTAGGTATTTTGGGAATTTTGGGCATTTAGGGTAAAGCGGTTAGAAATTTGGAATGTTTGGGTAAATTGGGATTGGTTGAAAATGAGCAAGATGGAATTGTTTAAATTTAGTCATGGACCAAGGGTCACCCTCATTTGATCCTCTATGTGTTGGTACTAGCCAAACCCTAGCATGAGGCTAAGAGCTTGGGAAAACCACTTAAATGAGTCTCCAAAGAGTTAGTGGATCAAAGTGGTGTGCTTTATTTAGGGTTGTGAGTGTGTAGTGTGAGTGTGGTGTAAGCTCTAGACCTCCTAGGGTAGATCCTATAGCCTGACCACCTATAGGAGACTTCCCCTAGGCTTCCTTATGCTTGGTCTCTTCCTCTCAAAATTGGAGGTTAAGCCTTAAGCATATGAAAACTCCCAGTGAAGTGAGCAAAGTTTGAATATCTATGGAGAGGGGTTCCATGACTAGTCTTCTAAGAAAGTCACTAGGAGATTCATATGGCTAGACCTTAGGCTACTCTAAAGAGAGACTAGACTTCAACCAAAAGTAAGGTCAACAGGTGCCACAGTGCTGGACCTAATATCCAGAATAAAAGAGATCAACACCATGGTGCTAGGAGCAAAACTCCCCAAATTCCACTATAGAGCTTACATACCACGTCATGTCGTATTGGCTCCATGAACTTACATAAGGAGGTTTCCATGGTATACTAATGATTTTGATGAGGATTACACATTTATCTATATATAAGAGAGTATTTAGGGTTGTTGTGAAGCTTTTGGGTTTGGTAAGTATGTTAGAAGTAAAGCGAGTGCAACAGATAAAGAGCATTTGAAAGGATCCTAGTGAATACGTGAGGATATTTTAGTAGAAGATACTTCAGGTGCAATTTTTCTTTCTTCTCTTTATACTCGTGTTCAAATTTGAATGATTTTCAATTGTTGGTTGTAATCATCTTTTACAATTAAGTTCTAAATTCCAATTAATATTTTGAATTTATTAAAAGATGATATTGTGTTATGTTTTTGTGCCTCACTTATATTTAATTTGGCTAGTTAACTATTAAAACTAATCATGATCTAAAATTTTTAGAATAAACTTAGTGAAATAACTAATTTAACACACACACGTCTTTGATGGAATATTAACAATATTATAAGGGAAGAAAAATCAATTGGGAAATATAGAATCTTAGGAGTTTTTTGACTGTTCAGATGATAAAATTTAATACAAAACTCTTATTCTTATTAATACCCCAAGAGAGAATTAGGATTTTTTTTTTTTTTTTGAATTTTTAACTAAATTGGGAGCTCTTAGATTATATCTAAGCCTAAGCATATCATTGCTCAAGGGAATTTTTCAGAGAAAGAAGAACTTAAGCGAAGACTTATGCTTTTCATGCTCACTTTTGAAATTGATATAATTTGATAGAATAAGTGGACTTCTTGGCTAATGGATTAATTTCATAAGTAATCAAGCTCCTTATTGGATTGGTACTTGGACTCTTAATCCATATACAACTTGATCAATATGTGCACTTGCATGAAATGTGTGTGTTATTGCACCATGGATAAAAAAAGTACCACTCTTTATCGTACATCAAACAACAATCATAACTAGAAGGATATTTAAGGCTAAGTAATTTTAAGAAATTGAATTGTTTACTCTTCTTAAATTGGCAAATTGATAAGTTGATTATCATTTATTTGTTATACTTTTAGTTTAGGTGATGATAAAAAAGGAGCACCAGAGGAAAGGCAATATTAGGAGCTCTAACCTAGTTATTCTCCTTATAAGAAGGGAGATCAAATGACCAAAATGATTAAAGACTTTTTCAAACTAGTCTGATCGATATGGATCATAGTTATGCATGCTTAAACCTAAAATGAGTGACATAACGTATTACTTATTCTAGTTCTCTATTATATTAATAGAATAACTATTTAGTTTTTTCCAGCTTTGGGTCAATAGTTTTTTAAGATTTGACTCACTTGTGTTGTTTTAGTATTTTTATCATATCTCTCAACTTAACATTTAATTTGATTTAATCTTAGGCCTTTTGTAAAGCTCATAAAGTGACCCACAAATTATTCATGGACATTTCAATCAAGATCAAAATCTATAAACAAAAAAAAATGATGTTTTCTTAAATGAATACATAGATTGGATTCTAGTTTTAATATATGATATTCTATCACATTTCATGTGTTCATTTGTTTTTGGCTCAGGCTCTTTACGAACGATCATTGAACCATAATTATCTACTTCCTGCTCAAGAGCTCTTTCCTTAAGAGGCATAAATTCAAAATATCCATTGTTAGGAAAAACAGTAAAGGTAGTCGACTCGGGGGTTCTCCCGCATCAATAATAACACCAATCCACCCTTCGAAGACCCATAATCGGCACTCATCGGTGGCAAGCTCACGAGCATAGTGCCTTAGTTTATTCAAATAAGGCTCCATTGATCCTGTCATGATTCCATATACATATTTGGCATTTAGCCAAAGCTCTAGTATTAGACCATACCAGTTACTCAAGTTCAAACATTTATTGTACATTGTATTTGCCAATTGAGGATTTGGGGGTAGAAAATTAGAAAGTACACTACGAATTGATGGAATTGTGATTCTGCTGGACAGAACTCCCTCTCTTATATCACAGCAAAGCCCTTCCCATACTTCTTCAAATGTTCGAAATGCATGAACAATACTATGGTGGAATGTGGAGAACACAGATTGAACTTCCTCAGAGTATATCAAACCACATAAAAGGTGATAGTACAATGATTGATTGTAGTCAAGGCTGAAGATAACTTCATCGGGATCGGCAGACACGGAGATTGAATGTCTTTCATAGCGTTCTTAAATTCCTGGCTTAGGTATACATTTGTGGTGGCCGGGGTAGCTAACAGACCACCTTTTGTTTTGAACTGCCTGCTGCTGTAAATAAATTGCAAAGATTTTCCATTCCTAATAGGATGTGCTATATTCCTAAAAGGAAAAGCAGTCCTATATATCTGCATTGTCGACTGCTCTAATTGATCATTGAATGGAACAAATTTTGGTTTCCCTTGCGTTGTACCAGAGCTCAAAGACGATGGATTTTATTGGTCTCCCAGTGAGGATTGGCGAGACATCTTCATCTGCAATTCTCTGTATGTAAGGCTCCAGATCCTTGTGAGTCACCAAAGGAACACATGCCTTGAAGCTATCGGGATCAGCTTTTCCTCCAAGCCGCAAATTCCGTAAGTATTCGGCCGTACCGTTCTCTTTGAGAATCCTCCGAAGTGTTTCTCTTTGAACCCTTCCAGCATCCTTTGTTAATGCCTCAAACTCCTCAATCACACGGTCACCATTGAATCCCTTCACCTTCTCAAGCATCTCTGAAGCTCTGCATGGCGGCTTGAGATACTCGACTTCCTAGTTCAAAGTTACGGCGAGTCACCTGAGCAAGTGGGAGCAGCTATTCTGCTTAGTTGACAATTTGCGCGTCCATTGGAGGAAGGAGAAGCAAATACGAATTAGAGTTGAGAAATACTTCAGAATCAAGAGGATGAATCACTCGAGGTTGGCCACACATTTCAGCTTTTGATTTGCGTTGATTGATGGGTGTAGTGTTTGTAGTATAAGCTCGACAGACACACACACACACAATATATATATATATATATATATATATATATATATATATATATATATGGCAAGAGGCAGGCAATATATTAAACAACTAACAAAAATTTACAAATACATGACCTGAATGTGGGGAAGTGAGAGCCTATCCTTATTAACCAAAAATGCTAAATTAGCAGGGGGTAGTACCAATTACACAAGATTCAGTATGACTCCCTAAAGTTGCTAACCAATGTGCAAGCCCATTGCTAGCTCTAGGAGTGTGGGAATAAGTTATTCTAGACGATTGGATCAGAGGGTCCAACTTGTCAATCCATATGCTGATGTACCAAGGAGAATCTTCAAGCTTATTTAGAAACTTAATATAGCTGAGGGAGTCAAACTCCACCTGTAATAGCTTAAAGTTGCACCTGTTTGTAATAAAGAGAGCCTAAAAGATAGCTTTCATCTCAGCTTCCAAACCATCCACTACCACAGTAGGAGAGGAGAAATACAAAGTGCAGTTCCCAAGATGGTTCCTGAAGATCCCACCAAATCCAGCAGCCTCCTTGAAAGGCTTCCATCAGTGTTGACTTTCAACCAAGATTGAGGTTGGGGGGGTGGGGGGTGCCACCATGATAGTTGGGGGTAGCTCTGATCTGGGGGTCATTTTTTCAATGTTTACTTAAAGATGGGAACTTATGATGTTTGGTGAGTTTATGTATGTAGGATAGGCAGTAAACCAACACAGACTATACCAAAGGGGGTTTATCATCAAAGTTAGCTTGACTCCTGCACATCCAAATAAACCAGGCAACCAGAGAAAAGATAGCCTGAATATTTATAGCTTTCCAGTCCATCCAGCTAACTTCAAAGGAGCTCCAGCTTAACATTAATGTATTCACATTCAACTTATTCAGAAGATTAGTCTAGTCCTCCTGAGAGAATGAACAAGAGAAGAAAAGGTGATCAAGAGATTCCTCTTCAGTAAAGCAAAGAGGGCAGCAGGAAGGACCTCTGAAGCCCTTGAGCTTTAGATGTCATCAGTTGGAAGTAAATGCTGCCATAGTCTCCAGCAGAAAAAAGACATGGATGGGGTCAATAAATTACCCCATATAGCTTCTCCCTAGTGCACATGGTTACATTGAAAGACTTTAGAGTAAATATAGGCTGACAGTTTCTGGTTTGGTCCTTGGTTATTGATGATTTTGTCCTTCTGTGTAAGAGAGATGGGAGTTTGCTGCACTAGAGGTTTCTGCTCAACAGTGAGGATAGAGTCCAGCAATCTGCAGTTCCACAGACTATCTTCCCAAAAATCCTTAACTTTACAATTGAGATTAGTAGGGGGCCTGAAACAAGATAGCTCATCCCCATTCCATACCCAGTGATCCAGCCAAAAATTAATCTACCCTTCCCAAACCTCCCATAGAAAGAGTTCTTTAGCTTGATCTTTGATGTGCAAAAGTTTGAGCCAGATTCTAGAATCACCCAGTTTAGGGAAGCAATTGAAGGGTGACAGTTCCTGCAGTACTTTCCCATCAGAAATTGAGCCCAAAGGCTATCTTGTGCTCTAAAACGGATTCATAATTTTCATTGGTTGATAAAGCTGAGATGGTGGACGCTTTTGAATCTCAGGCCTCCAACCTAAGTTGGCTTGCACAGATTATGCCAAAGGGAGCCAGTGGTGTTGCTTCTTCAGTCCAGACCACAAGAATTTATTGAATATTCTTCCAAGCAGCGCCTGAGTACTTTTCATCATAGTAAACATTTGGAGAGCTTATGAGGGAATGAAAGTCGGGATGCTTTTTAATAAGTTATCCTTCCTCCATTGGAGAGAAAAGAATTGGTTCAGCATTGTATTCGAGCTTTAATCTTGTCAATAACCTCATTGAATTGTTTTTGTTTAGTTCTACCTTTAATCAGTTGCACCCCTTGGTAATTGATGGGAAGTGAAGATTGGGTAAAGCCTGTGTATTCTATAATCTGGTGCTTAATATGGGGTTTAACATTAACACTAACAAAGTATTGGCACTTCTGTAAATTTAGCTCCATCCCAGAGGTCTGCTTGAAGTGTTGTAGGCACAGAAAGAGAGCTTTGACAGCAGATTTAGATGCATTGCAGAAAATAATAAGATCATCAACATAAGAGAGATGGCTCACCACGATGTTGGATTTGTGTTGATAAGCCATGTAGGGAGAAGTTACCAATAAGTTATTCAGCTTTCTTGAGATGTAATCAAATTCCAAAATAAAAATTGTAGGGGAGAGGGGATCCCCTTGCTTAATCCCCCCTGTTGCACTAAAGAAACCATTACACATACCATTCAGAACGACAGAATGTGCATATCCCTTCAGCCACCTCTCTATTAGTTGTAGGAAGTCAGTGTGAAAACCTCTAGCCGCAAGAAATTTCTAAATAAATTCCCAACTAATGGTGGCTTAGGCCTTCTTGATGTCTAGATTAATAATGACATTGTTCCCTCTACATTTTCTGTCAAGGTCCAGCAATAATTCCTGAGCAAGCATAATGTTATCAGAAATACTTCTCCCCTTAATAAAAGTAGACTAGTTAGCTGCAATAAGATGTTGGAGATGTGGTTGGAGTCCGAACACCAAGATATTGCTAATCACTTTAGAAATTACATTAGTCAAACTAATGGGTCTGAAATCCCCCCAATTTTGTTTAGACTGATTCTTGGGCAACATAACCATAGTGGAAGTAGTGAAATACTTAGGGGGTCAGTTCCCTGAAGGAAACATTGTATAGCTTGAACCACTCCCTTACTAATAGTGTCCCAACTAGATTTGTAGAATTTGGAAGTGAATCCATCTGATCCAGCAGATTTATTATCATCAATAGAGATTGATCTCCCTCTCCAACAATATCTGAGCTAAATCTTGCATATGCACATATTCAAGACCATCAATAAAAAGAGATACATCAATGGGGATTCTAGTTATTATTTTTTTGGTAAACTGTTCAAGAAGGTGTTCCACTGCATCCATAGCAATTGCCTCATTAGATGAAAGCCTTGTCCCAACAGAATTGGTAATGGATAGAATCATGTTACATTTTCTCATATACTTGATACAAGCATGGAAAAACTTAGAGTTTCTATCCCCCTCCACAAATCTTGAGATCGCTGCCTTGTGTCTCAGGAAACATTCATTGTATCTGATTTGACCCAAAAGCTTCTCATTAGCTATGTGCAACTCAGATTCAATCTTATCACCCTCCTGATTCCAGTTTCTGTAAGAAAAACCTCCTCCTTATTAGCCTTGAGATTCTCCTGCACATTACCAAACTTCTCCCAGTTCTAGGTCTTGAGGTGGTGAGCTGTCAGCTTATGTAGATTCTAAAGGTTAATCCAAGGATGAGCAACTGGGTCAGAGATCCAGACCTTGTTAATTTCAGTGGGGAAGTCAGGGTGTGTAGTCTACATTGTTTGAAATATGAAATGACTGTTCCCTTTACAAGAAGTGTTGTTGATAGAACACAACAAAGGTCTATGATCTAACCCAACTATGGCAAGCTAAGAAACGATAGTATTGGGGAATGTTTGAAGCCACAAAGAATTTCCAAGCATATTGTCAAGCTTCTCCCTCACCTTGCCCCTCCTCTAAATGAATTTGGGTCCCTGGAAGCCCAAGTCAAAAAGCTCAACATTATCTAAAAATTGATTGAATCTAGCCATAGAGGATGCCAATGGAGCATTTCCACCCTTATTCTCATAGGGAGAGGTAAGGCAGTTAAAGTCTCCCGCAAGAATCCAAAAGGAGTCAATTGAAGAGCCAAATTGAATTAAATCTTGCCACATAATTTGTTGTTGGTTGATGTTACTACTTGCATAGATGAAGGTGCCATACCCGTACTGTCCGCCATTGTAGAATTTGATGTGAATAAATTGTAGGTGAGTCAGGACTATAGAACACTATAGTTCCCTTCTAGCAAAAAACCAAATTTTATTATTCAAATTTTCACAATGTGAGAATGAGGGAAACTTCTTAATAATTCTGTGAGGATTGGTAGAGACCATAGGCTCTAAAATAGCAAAGCACCAAAGTTTATGAATTTTTACGAGACATTTTAGTCTATTAATAAAGGAGGGATGGGCTACCCCCCTGATGTTCCATCACATAGATTTGATCATTAAGATAGGTTTCTCCCATTACCCCTACTTTTAGGAAAAAAAAGTGGAAACAGAAACACTTTGAAGACTGTCCATGGACTGAAAACCCAATAAATTCTGAATTTCTGGCTTATTTCTTCTCTTCTTGCTGCTCTTCTGTACTTGTCACTCGTCTGTGAGCACCTCATTCAAATTATTGATAGTTGGGTCAGCTACCAATAAGGTTTTATCAGTATCAGAAAAAACCTCCTCTATAGAGTCCACCTTACCTATCTCCTCCTCAACATTGGATTGAACATCCCCTATAGCAGGAAGAGCAGTTCTAGATAGCCCCACAACTTCTGCAGCTGGTACTACCTCAAAAACCAACTCCTCCTGAGGGGGAGAAAACCCTTGCCTTGATATAGCAATCACTGTTTCTGTCAAAAACACACCAGTAGTCTCCTTCACCTGACCAGTAGGCTTCCTTCAAGTAGATGGCTCCTCCACTTCTGCAACTTGAACCTCCTCAGGAACCAACATTTCTTGAGGGGGAGAAATCACCTGCCTGGATGTAGCAGCCATTGTTTCAGTCAGAGGCACACCAGCGGCCTCCTACAAATGCCCAGAAGTTTTCCTTCTAGATGGTGGGTGTAAATGATAACATCCATCAATAAGATGCCCAAACATTCTGTAATTTTGACAATAGGAATGTCTCTATTCTACCACCACATTTTGCCAAAATCCCTCATCCTCATCTTCAATCCATATTTTTTCCAAGTTCGGAAGTGTAATACCCCTCTCCACCAAAATTCTGGCTCCTGCTGGTCTTGGCATATCATAAGTAGGTGAGTCAACCTTAAGGGGTGTACCGACTGCTAAGTGTCTGACCAATATTGAACAAAGCATTTGGATGGTATAACTGGATTGGTAAGTGAGGGAGCTTGAACCATATTGGAACAATAGGTGGCTCTTTAGAAGGGTTGAAATTAGGAGTCCACTTGATCAATTTCATAGTAGTGCCAATAATTGTCAAGGATTGTTTAGCAAATAATATGGCATAGTCTTCTTCATTAGATAGCCTGATCAGCAGGTGTCTTCCATCCATTAGTCCAAGCTTCCAAGTGCCAATGAGGGTAAGTTCTTCAAATAACTTTCTAACTGCTTCCATCTTAGGATGACCAAATTGAAATTTTCTAACCAATGTGAATTTAACAGCATCCTTTAATGATTGCATTTCCTGGTTGGTAAATTTTATTGCTGGCTTCCCTTCCTTCAAACCAACAAGTCGGATAAAAAGGAGCATCTGCAGCTCCAGCGTGTGCTATTTTTCTGCTTGTTTTTTTTAGGTTCGTAAGTAAGTGCACACAGTAGAGGTTCTATGCAAGTATACGTATCGTTCAAGTAATACGAAGAACTAGTGGTGTTTCGTTCATCGATCCCACAGGGAAGCGAAGTAAGAGGTTCTTAATCAAATTCTAGTCTACTGCTATCAGACCTTAGAATGGAATGTCAATTAAAATAGTTTTTTATCTAGCAACTACTCCTAAATGTAGATGATTATAAGTAAGGATAATAACTATTCATAAATGAAAATATTACTTCTAAGGATAACCCTTCCTGGATAAATTAGTTTGGTGAATTTTGAGATAATAAAATCTACTACTCTTATGTAGTAAATTGGATAATGTAAAGGAATGAGATGCATTAAATATTGTATGTGCCAAATAGGAGCAATCCTATCCTTTACCCTCTTCGGAGTGCATAAAAAACATTAGCTAATCCTAAGTTTAGTCCCTAAATCTTTGGTTAGGCTAGGAGGATATTAGCTCTTACTCCAGAGCTCCCATTTACCTTCGCCTGAAGGCTAACTCTCGCTTTAGTTTCCAAATACTAGAACTGAATTGGGGATTTTAGTTTGTCACCCTAAAATCTCTAATTCTATGACCATCAAAGTATATTTCCCTATTTATTTGCACTCAACCCCCATGAACTTCACCATTCATGGAATTTGAATGTGGTTCCACTTTATTGAGAATTACACCTCCCTCTCGGGTCAATACAATTATAATGAATTTTGACAATACAACAGATCCTTATTAGAATGTAAATGAAGTGCAAGTAAAAATCATCACATTTATAATTAAAACATTTTCTAAAATGCATCCCAAAATCCTAAAAATGAATCCTACTCATTGCAAAAGAAAAGTAGAATGAAAACAATAGAATAATCTTCTTATGCCACTATTTATAAAGAAGAAGAAAGAGTAAGAATAAGACATCATAAAACACGAAGAAAACACAACGAAAAACCTCATTTCAAAGCAAATCCACAAAATAAGTGTTTACAAAATCATACGATAATGAAGAACACAATACTTAGTTTTTTCCCTTGAAAGAAATATGAAGATCTCTCCCACAAAGTCTCCCGCTGATCCATACAATGCTAATACAAACTCTTATAAATTCTCTCAAAATCCTCTCTCCAATCTCTCCAGAAATGTAGATATCTACATTTCTACTCTTATTCTAAGATATCTAATCATTCTACACATTTTTTCTAACATTTTTATCCTTTTCTTGCTTTAAATTTACTTAAAAATAGTATAAAGATGAAGTTCCCAAGAGGTGCCTCAAGAAACCTTCCAAAAAGAGTCCAGATTCAATGTATATGGCCAATAACCGCCCAAAATTGAGTTCAAATAGTCTTGGGAGCCGCAACACTGGATAGTGTGTCGGCGGAGCCCTATTCACGTTATTTTATGAATTCGGACGCCGCCGGCGCCAGTTCTGCGTAGCTCCACCATATTGCTCCGTTTAACCCCATTTTAGCTCTGTTTCGCCCCATTTTAGTTGTGTTGCGTTTCTAACAGACAACCCTGCAAAATAAAAATAAAAATAATATTTTTTTAAAGTGTAATCTTTCAAAAATATACAAGAAGTGTAAAAGATATTAAATATAGAAAGACTTATCGAAATGTGTTAGTCCAAAATTTGCTTTCTTACTCGTTTTTGCTCCAAATTACACTGTTTTTACTTCTTTTTCTCCAAAAGTCCATTTCTTGTACCTAACACCAAAAGCATGCAAAATACCTTCTTTTAAAGTGTAATATTATTAAAATTAAGCATAAAATGTATATGAAAAATCAAGCATTTTTAGGCGTGTCACCTTTCCTTCAAACCAGCAGGTCGGATAAAAGGAGCATCTCCTTTTCTAGCAGCTGTGTCATGGAGGACTTGGGGAGAAACTAGATGGGCAAAATTTTTATGTGGAGTTTGGACTTTCCCCACAACTCCTGCATAAATTGCATTAGCCCATTGGGCATTTGTTTCAACATTTATGAGAAAGTTGGAAGGCATTGTACAGCCCCCCAACAGAACCCAAAAATGCAGAGAACAGACACAAAAAGTCAAATTTCTCCACCAAGCTAAGAACTCAATGTAACAATAACCAATATTTTGAAATGCTAAAGACCAGGAAGGGGCTAGAGAAGAATGCACACCCCAACCCCAACTTCAGCACACCTACCTGGGTACTCCAAGCCCACCACACTTGCAGTCTACCGCCAAACACCACAATGCACCACCAGGGAGGTTTCAACCTGCCCCAAACCCTAGCAGAGCTTCTCCTCCACAACCCCCTTCCTTATATATATATATATATATATGTATATATATATATATATATATGTGTATATATATATATATATATATATATATATATATATATATATATATATATATATATATATACATATATATATATATATGTCTATATATACATATATATATATATGTCTATATATATATATATATATATATATATATATATATATATATATATATTTACCACAAAAAAGGAAATTTCATTTAAATAAGAGAGTTACATACATCTAATGTAGGGGAGATCATTGAGATCACCAAAAGTAAAGGCTCAAGAGGCCCAAAAGGTGTGGCGAAAAAGAAATAAGTACTAGTGGATGTAGCATATTTGACAACCAATTAGGCTGGTCAGTTACCTTCTCTATATATGTGAGACCATTTTAAAGTAAAGTTTACGGAGATTTGGAGAATTTTTCGAACAAGTAAACCAACTGCTGTGGAGGAGATGAAAGACCTTGTGAAATGTTAACTAAGGACTTTGAATCGGATTCAATCCGGATAAACTTGTAATTAAGTGCTTTAACGAGTTAAGCAAAGCCCAATAAGCAGCTTGCATCTCAGAATCCAGGGCTGAAACTGAAATAATGGGTATCATGAAGAACCACAAAAATTGACCCAAAGAATTCCTACACACAGCTCCAATACCTGCAGATGAAGGGGTATAGCTACCATCAATATTAATTTTTATCCATGGAAAGGAAGGAGGGAACCATTTCAGCAAAACAGGTTTGCTTTTAGGTGGGACTTCTAACATTGAGTGCTTACTCAAGAAGCTACAACCGCTAGCCACAATTTCATTGATAAAAGCAGGTTTGCTATCAAACTTTACTCTATTTCTTGCCATCCATATGAACCAAAAGATAACCATAGGAACATGAAACCATTTTTCATTTTTCCAATCCTCCTAGCAAGCCTCCACAGTGACCCAGTTATATTTGAGATGAGATAAATTGCGATGCATAAGTACAGCCTTCCAAACCTGATTAGAAACTTCACAGACTTAAGAAAAGGTGGGAGACAAATTCTTCATGAGATTTGCATAACCAGCATCTAGAGGCAGTTCTTAACCCTTTTAGCTTCAGAATGTCATCCAATGGGAGGTATTTATGAAATAGTCGCCAGCAAAAATAA
Source organism: Papilionanthe hookeriana x Papilionanthe teres (assembly GCA_022702705.1). Classification (NCBI taxonomy): domain Eukaryota; kingdom Viridiplantae; phylum Streptophyta; class Magnoliopsida; order Asparagales; family Orchidaceae; genus Papilionanthe; species Papilionanthe hookeriana x Papilionanthe teres. The sequence goes on along the minus strand of CM040428.1, from coordinate 79,660,372 downwards.
GACATTGATGGAGATAGCCTGATTGTCCAGATTTTCTTTCCCCAACTAGTGTCAGGCCAATGATTAAAGGAGCTGTAAATCATCTTGTTTAAGGATTGATTGGTAGATTGTTTCAAAACAATCCTATCTGCTTTGGTTGAATCAATTGGAATATGAAGTATCTGCTGCACACTCTCCTCATCCATTACCTCTCTAAGTAAGTTGGTATTCCATTGGTCTTCAATCCAGAAATCTGAGACTGTTAGTTGTGTGTCAAAAGCAACGATAAAGGTTAAAGGGTTACCCATAGTCCAGTTATCATATTGGAAATTAATTTTCCCCTTGCCAACTTCCCAGCAAAAAAACTGATTAGCTGTGTCTCTAATTTTCAGCAATTGTTTCCAGTGTTTGGAATCCCCCAATTTGGGCAAGACAGCATTTGGATGGGACTTCCATCAGTACTTATTCTTTAAATAAGTAGCCCACATAGTGTCTTGTTTATCGAACTTAATCCATTGTTTGCGAGTAAAATAGTTGGCTCATTTGTTGAAAGCATTTGAATCCCGACCCACCGACCTTGATAGGTTTGCAAACTTTATTCCACACAATCCAATGGGGTTGTTTGTATTGGCCCTCTCAAAGGAATTTGTTGAAAAGTGTTTCAATCATTTTCTGGGTGCTTCTCTTCATCCTTATCATTTGCAAATTATAGAGAGGGAAAGTTGCAAGAATGCTCTTTAGCAAGCTTAGCCTACCCCCATTAGACAAGAATGTATTGGTCCAACAATTTAAAGTTGAAGTAATTTTCTGGACCACACCATCATATTGTGACTGTTTTCTCCTTCCTTTCATTAACTACATTCCTAAATACTTCAGAGGAAGATCAGCTGCAGAAAAGCCAGTTACCTCCTTCATCCACTGTAGATGTTTAAAGCCTTTACCAGCTAAGAATTGACATTTCTTGTGATTAAGCTCCGACCAAGCTACCATGGCTAAATGATTAGTTAATTGCAAGGTTTTCCTTAAAGCACTGTTTACACCTATTGGTGAAGATGATAATATCATCGGCATAGGCCAAATGGTCGATGCATTGAGAGGATCCATGTTTGAAGTTGAGATAAGGGTAATGGAGATGTGTAACATTTAGAATTTTGGAGAAATAGTCAAATGCTAAAATGAATATAGTAGGGGAAAGTGGATCCCCTTGCTTTAATCCCCTTCCGCATTGAAAAAAACCATAAACTACGTTACCATTTAGAAGAATACTATAATAAGCATTAGCTAACCATCTCTCGTATTAAATGACGAAAGAAGGATTAAAACCATGAGCTTTAAGTACCATATCGATAAACTGCTGACTAATTGTATCATAAGCTTTTTAAGATCCAGCTTTAAGATTAAATTCGTCCCCTACACCTTTTATCAAGATCGAAGTAATAACTCCTGTGCAAGCAAGCAATTGTCAACAATGGATCTTCCTTGTACAAAAGCAGATTGGTTAGGGCTAATTAAATGATTGAGATGTGGTTGTAATCTTCCAATAATAATTTTGCTGATTAGTTTAGAGAATGTGGAGGTTAGCATCGATAGGTCCGAAATCGACCTGAGTTGGTTTTATGATTATCCTTGGGGATCGAGCACAATACTAGTAGCAGACGAAAGTATTTAGGTAATTCAGTCCCTAAGAAGTAAGATTGAACGGCCTTAATGATGTCTTGTCCCACGATATCCCAAGCTTTGAGGTAAAAATTGGAAGTGAAGCCATCGGGACCAGTCGTCCTGTTACCATCAATATTCTTTAAAGCATTCGAATTTCCTTGGCATCGGGAATAAAAGTCGATTAAGCTGATTGACATAGTTATAATTTTCGAGAAAACTTCTTCAAATAGACATTGTGGGAGGGGTTGGGTTGTGAAGCAAATAGTAGCTGAAAGTGCTGAAGAGCACTATTTGAAATGTGAGTGGGGTTTGTAACCCAATTACCAGTAGAATCCCTTATTCTGAGAATGGCATTTATTTTCCTCCTGTGTTTGATCATAGCATGGAAATACTTAGTGTTTCTATCCCCAAAGAGATACCTTGTGGTAGCAGCTTTTTGTTGCAGAAAACTCTCTTCTCTATCTAAAGCTTGTGCAAGTTGAGAATGAGCAATCAATAATTCCTGCTCCTGAATCTCTCCCAAATCCTGTTGAGCCTCCAATAATTGGACTTTTGTTTCAGCATCCCTGACTTGTTGGAACACATTTCCAAATGTGTGCTTATTCCAATACCTGAAATGAAATGCCAGATTCTTATGAAGTCTCCAAAGTATGATAATTGGATTGCTATTATGACAATCAGGGACTTTCCAAGAGTTCTTGACCTCTTCCAGAAAGTTGGGATGATCACACCAAATGTTTAGGAATCTGAAGGGGGAGTGTCCTGTATGAGTGCTTGAAGGAGATCCGAATCAATAATGGAGAATGATCGGAGGTAGCTCTATGCGGATGAAGTACTTGGGTGATAGGAAAAGTGTTCAACCAGGAATCATTTACTAGCACTCTATCCAGTCTCTCCATTAGTTTGCCTCTCTGCCAAGTGAAGGGGGATCCAATGAATCCCAAATCAAAAAGCCCAGTAGTGGTTATATTGTGAGAGAATTGCATCATAGTTTGGAGATCTGGGGTTCTGCCTCCCTTTTTTTCACTAGGGACTCTAATACAATTAAAGTCCTCACCCACTAACCAGTTAGAGGGATTAGAAGCACTGATGCTGCAAATTTCAGCCCAAAGATTAGATCTGTCAGTGGAAGAACAGCCAGCATATAAGAAAGTGGCACAACCATGGAATTGATCTAACCCAAATTGAATGTGTAACAATTGATAGTTATCAATAAGAGTAGTACAATGCAATTCTTTTCTGGTAAAAACCCAAATCTTATTATTACAATTTGATTGGAAGTGAAAACCAGGGAATCTTTTTGTAATTTTAGTAATATTAGTGTGAACCATAGGTTCTAAGAGAGCAAAAATCCATAGTTTATAAGTCTTGTTCAAATGTAGCAGCCTGTTGAGAGTGCCAGGACCTGCAACACCCCTAACATTCCAGCAGAGAAGATTAATCATGATGGAGTGCCTTACAAGCCCTAGTAAGCCTAGGGGGAGTGGCTGAAGACTGATCCATACCAATGATGTTATCTTGTGATAAATTTTGTAGTTCCATAAGATCTTTCCTCCTTCTCCTACTCTTTTGCATAGACCATGCTCCTTCTGCTTCATTATTCAATCCAGAGAGTATAATTTGGGCTGACTCACCTGTTATAGGTTCAGAGGGGGGAAATAACACTGTATTTGTTGTAGGCTCTGTGGGAGTAGCAAAGGTACCACCTGCAGCTGAACTGTCAGGTAGTTCCTGTACAAAAGTAGTAGGGGTTCTTCAGCAAAAATCTGGAGTGAAGGACTTTTATCAGGGGGGTCTCTTATTTCAATAGCTTGATCAGCATATCTCCCAGCAGCTGAGAGATCAAAACCAGTTGCAGTCCCATCCTTCCTGTGTTCGGATCACGTCTGTAGTTTTAACTCGAGCGAGGATTAAAAGAAAGAGCTGGAGTGTGGTGATTGTGTATTACTTGAGTAGTGGAAGTGTTCTCCATATTTTTTGTGCCTTTCTTCTCAACATTATATGGTCTGAGTTCAGGATGGAGTTTGAAGCACTGCTCCATTGTATGGCCAAAAAGATGACAGTGTTTGCAATACAAAGGTTGGTATTCCATTACAATGGGTTGCCAGTACCCATTGTTAGTTGTACCAAGCCAAACCCCATCAATGTATGGTTGAGTTATATCCCTTTCCACTAAAAATCTTGCATTTGAAATTCTTGTAGCATTTACTGATGGTATATCAAGTTTTAATGGTCTGCCCATAGAGTCAGCAATGTCATAGATGATCCTATGATTGTTGAAAGGAAGTTTCAGATTGGGTAAGCTGAACCAAACATGAACAATTGGAGGTTCTTTAGTTGGATCAAAATCTAAAGTCCATTTCAGTAGTTTCATAGGCTTCCCATCAATCATGATTACCTTTTTTGAGAAAATCTGAGCATAGTCCTCTTCCAATGCTAGCTGTAACATGATATGGCGACTGTCAAAGACCCCAATCTTCCAGCTGCCCACCAATTTAAAGTCATTAACAGCTTTCCTAAGAATGTCGAGTTTGGGATGTCCAACCGAAACTTTCCCACCGAGTGTGAATCTGTATGGTTCAGATAACTTTAACATCTCCTCCTCGGTAAAAATAAGAGCAAGCTTGCCGACCTTTTTGGTACATTTCCTAATAAATTCACACTCTACCTTACCCTCCATTGCATCATGAAAAAGTCGGGAAATACTAACTTGTCTCCAATGGTGGTACCTCCTTCTTTTCTTACTATCACTTCAGCAAACGTGCCCCTTCCAACAAAATTTGGATCAGCACTAGTAAGTGCTGTAGCCATCCCCAATGAAACAGTAACTCACAAGAAAATTCAAATAAACAATCACCCGGGAAGGGAGAAAACTAATTTCCCTTCCAAAACCAGAGAAAG